>CM077787.1:4225533-4815533 GCA_039737535.1 Lagodon rhomboides
AGGAGGAGGAGGAGGTGAACAGTTTCTCTTCTGTTTACTGTCCTTCCAGAGGAAAAGAAAACGAGAGAGGGATCAATTCAACATACAAAAGACAAATATGAAGGCCCATCCAATTACCTCCCCTGTCTCACCCTCTCCTCCCCCCTCCCTCCCTCCCTCCCTCCGTTTGCTGCAGTTTTAAGCTGAACAACATCTGCGTGGCGGCGGCGGCGGGCTCGATGCAGCGGTTTGTCGCCACGCCACATTCCACGGCTCGATCTCTGCACCCGCAGCTTTGTGCGCGGCGGAAGACGAATTTACATAGAAATAGAAAAATTAGTGCGAGGCGTGTGAGGAGGGAGCCGATAATACGGGCGACTTCAAACCCGCAGGCGGCGTCGAATATTCACTTCTCCCCGTGAAACATGAGAGAATTATCTCTCCCCTGTGAGGGTTTGTTTGTCGGCCGTCTCTGTGGGATTAACAGGTGCCATTTATTTTTCCTTTTGTTCATTCATGGTTTCCTCTCAGAACCAGTGAAGGTTTGTAGTCGTAGCTCCGATTGATTAGTGTTGTTACAGCGAGGCTCCTTCAACACGTCCGTTACGTATACGTCCCGCTGCTATCAGACGCTCGGCTGCAATCTGCCGTCCTGCGTAGATTAACGAGACGAGCAGAGTGCGAACACGACCGAGCCGAACCACCGCTGAGCTCTGACGGTCCGGTCAGGTTCACTTTATAGTAGAATATAAAGAATAACACTTCATATTATAGTATGAAGCTTTAATTAAAAGCTAATTAGGTCCTTATAAGTCTTTATATGATGCTTATTAACATTAATAGGACAATATGAGGAGAAATAATCACATAATAAACATTTTATTGTTCAATTGTAAATTAGACTCTTATAATAAACCTGTTGACAGTTTACAGATGCTTAAGAACATTAATTATACATTATAAATAGCATATAAATATACAATATAAATGCTTATAAAAGCGTTCCAAACACATTTATTGATTTTAATTCACTTTAATTAACCTTTGTTGCGTTATTAATATTAATGGATCCTTTGTTATGCAATTATTGGCAGTTAACTACGATTTTTACTGGATCTAAACAGGTTAATAAATCATTATCATGCACTTATTAAGCAGTCAGAGCTCCAAGATAAAATAAAAACCTGCCTGGTTCAGTTAAGATTCAGCTCATTAAGCAAAATTGTATATTTTATTGTTGAATTATAATAAATATTGAGGCATTAATACGTACGTTATGTTAATGTTACAGCTGTTAAAGGCTTATTTCTTAGAATAATGCTGTGTAACTTTCACCAAGAGATGATTAAAGTCTTGTCTTAACTTATATAATAAATTCTTATTTATTAGTTGTTTATATTTTGTATTATTGATCTGAATCTACAGTACAAAGACGCAGAAAATGTTACTTTCCTTCTTCTTACAGTCAGAATGATTTATATAAAATAAGCCTGATGCTCTCATGAGGGTTCATTTTATTATTATTTTATATTATCCACAAAAAATCTACAGTTTGATCTAATTGATCCCATTTTTAGGTGCAGTTTGGATGAAAGCCTCCGACAGACGGAAACGTTTCTCGTCCTCCTGATCTCCTTTCTGTGATTACAGTTTGTGCTCCTGAAGGTTTTGCCAACAGAAACATTCACTCCGTCTAATTCTGCATCTGAAAATCCTCCAGAGTTTCGTTTTTTTTTTTGAGTGGCGACGTTTGGAAGGGTTGGTTGTTTTTGCGGCAGGGAGATGAGCGGGGCGGCGGCGGCGGCGGCGGCGGGGGGTAAAAATGGAGACGAGGGATAAAAGAAATAAGTGACAAGCGGAGAGGAGAGAGCGAGGGAAGGAGGGAGGGAGGGAGCCGAAAAGATTTTACCCATGAACCCTTTCATCCTCTGCACTCCTCACTGAAACACTCTCACACACACACACACACACACACACACACACACGGTGTTGGTGCAGAAGTGGGAGGATAAACAGTGGCGTACGGTGATGTCTGATCCCCCCCGGCCCTAATGATCACATCCACCATCTTTACATCCAACTGATTCTCTGCTAATGAGCTTCTCCGCTCGCCTCCACTCCTCCTCCGCCTGCTCGCCGTTCTTTCCTCGCACTCCTCGCCGTCCACGTTTTGTTTTTTTCCTCCACTTCTGTCTCATTTCTGCAGATTTTAAAGAGTCGTTCCACGTGTAGCCTTCGCGGCGTTTCGCTGCGGCATTCAAACCTTTTCATTTCTTTCTTTCTTTTGTGATTTCTATTCTCTGCGTTCAATAAAGCAAACCTCTCCTAACAAGGTCAAACACACACACACACACACACACACACACACACACACTCACCACACACACACCATCCGCTCCCGAAACCTGAAGGGCTTTTTAATGTGAAATCATCATCTTCATCCTGCTTTTTATTTAGCTGACGCCGCTCGCTCGCTCTAATGGCCGACTCAGCCAGACAGCCTCCTACCTACCCACAATCCTCTGCTCCCAGCACCTTGCTGCATCGCCCGCCACAAAGAGGAAGATTATGTGACAGTTGGCGGCGTGCGGGCGCTCGCTCCTACAGCGACGCCGCTTTCATGTTTCTTTCCCCCTCAGCTGCTCCGCCTCTCTGAAGTTTTCAGCTTTTTCTCGACGCGTTCTCATCTCGGGTGTCTCCCTCTTTTGTTTCACTTCTTCCCCTTGAAGAGCTTCGTATCTGTCGGGTGAAAACTTTTCCACAAAGGCGAGAGGAGGAGAGGAGGAGAGGAGGAGAGGACGGGCCTGGCGTCCATCCAGCTGCTGACTAGAACGTCCTGTTGCTGCAGCTGCTGGGCCGAGGTCGGAGGTCAGAGCCAATCTCCTGCTCATGAATACGCTGAGGAGGAGCGGCGATGGGAAGTGTCGACTTCAGCAGCGACGTTGGCTTAGCAGATAAGTCCAAATCAATGTCAGCAGCTGAGTGAGGTGATTTGATCCTGGAGCAAGTTCAGTTTGACTGTCGGAGGTTTACGAACAGAACCACTGATAGTTTATACTTTGAGCCGACAGTCTGTAAATGTGAAAAAAAACATTGAGAGGTTCTCACAGTGACACCATCACGGGACACTGAACCTTCAGACGGAGTGTTTTTAGGGTTCACGTGTTTCCTCCAATACTGAAGAATAAATGTAACTTGCAGGAGACACAGCTGACATGAAGAGGAGGAGGAGGAGCGGTGGTGTAATAACGTTCATCAGACGCACATTAGACCATCATGATCGTTTCTTTAATCCTCCAGCTGATGGAGCTGATTAAATGCGAACTGTTTCCTGTTTGTGTGTCAAAATAAAAGTATGATTAATCTGTAGAGCTCACTGTGCTGCAGGTACTTAGAGATAATCTACTGAAACTCCTTTCCTTTCCGTTTCCTTTCCTTTCCTTTTCCTTTCCTTTCCTTTCCTCTCCTTTCCTTTCCTTCCCTCCCCTCCCTCTCCCCTCCCCTCCCCTCTCCTCTCTCCTCTCCTCTCCTCTCCTCTCCTTTCCTCTCCTCTCCTCTCCTCTCTTTTTCCTTTTCCTTTCCTCTTTCCTTTTCCTTTCCTTTCCTTCCCTCTCCTCTCCTCTCCTCTCTCTTTCCTTTCCTTTCTTCTTTCCTTTCCTTTCCTTCCCTCTCCTCTCCTCTCTCCTCTCCTCTCCTCTCCTCTCCTCTCCTCTCTCCTTTCTTTCCTTTCCTTCCTTCCTTCCTTTCTTTTCCTTTCCTTCCTTCCTTTCTTCCCTTTCCTTCCCTCTCTTCTCCTTTCCTTTCCTTTCCTTTTTTATACTTTGAGCCGACAGTCTGTAAATGTGAAAAAAGACTAAAAACACATTGAGAGATTCTCGCGGTGACACAATCGTGGGACACTAAACCTTCAGACGGAGTGTTTTTAGGGTTCGGAGCTCATTAACAGCCTCTTCCAGCTGCGCTCATAATGAGGCTCTGCTCATCAGGACCTGACGAGGATCATCTGGAGCTTCCTCGTGTTCGGGACGCTGTCAGTGGGAGCAGAGCTAAACCACTTTGAATAAACATACTCTTAAATTAGTCGGAGTTGTGCGGCAAATTCGGTTCAAATTCGAAAAATGTAGCTGCAGCTGCGCTCTCTCTCTCTCCGTCTACGTCTGTCTGTGACCTCGCTGCTCTTCATCCAACCACAACATCCTCCCTGATCTGAAGCAGAAAGGTGAGCCGATCAGCGTCGTCTAAATAACTCTGAGGATTTTTCCTACAAAATAAAATACCAGACGGGAGCTCTGATAAAAATTGCACAGAAAAAAACATCATAATTAAACTAAAAACAACAAAATTTATGTGATCTGTGTTCAGGGAGGAGCCACCTGAATGACACTGACTGATATCTTTTATTCTCTTTATTATTTCACGTGTGTTTTAAAGCCTACGACTGACAGAGGGGCCTCATTTATACCAGCAGGTATTTATAAAACCTTACTTTGGAACTGGAAATTATCTCATCGCTCGGCTTTAGTCCACCAACTAACACGTGTTGACAGTCTCCTCTACGACCACCAGGACTGAACCCTCATTTCAGCTGCATTATAAACGAGGAAACCACCACGCAGGTGCGATCCATCTCAGTTGATTTGAGATTTATAGATCACAGGTGTGTAAGAACACTTTTAACACTCAGCATCTGTTGTGAATCGAACATCAGCGCTCCGTCAGAAGTGACAAACATTTTGACAAATGAGGCCACAGGTGGCAAAGAGAAGACGACGTTTAAATGCTGCAACTGGATTAAGTGTCGACGAGCACTTAAGAAGATTGAGCCAACATGGCCGCCTCACAAAGTTTCCTCAAAGCCTCCGGGTTGTC
This sequence comes from Lagodon rhomboides, assembly GCA_039737535.1. Taxonomy (NCBI): domain Eukaryota; kingdom Metazoa; phylum Chordata; class Actinopteri; order Spariformes; family Sparidae; genus Lagodon; species Lagodon rhomboides. The sequence goes on from CM077787.1 coordinate 4,230,382, forward strand.
CTGAAGTCGCCTCGCTGTGAGCAGACAGACAGCCAGCGAGGCCGAGGGGGGCAAATATCTGCTCTGCTTCATTAACCACAGCATGTAAGTCATTTTGTTTATCTGTAAATGTGGATGTGTGTTGTGTATTTACGTGTGTTTGTGTGTTTGTGTTTGTGTGTTTGTTGCATAGTCAAGTAGCAGTGATAAGGAACGGGGTGCTGAGGTCACTGAGGCATGGAAATCTGAGAGAACAATGTCTCATTTAACAAACGAGGAAACTGTTAACAATCACGGCAGCGCACACACACACACACACACACACACACACACACACACACACACACTACGGCCTCAGTGAACAGCAGCTTCATGGGATTAAATCAGAGTTGTGTTGTTTTTCATCATCACATCCCACAGAGCAACAAAAACCGTCTGTAAATACATTAAACTGACACGTTAATATGAAAGATTTGTGTTCAATAATTCAAATGTTTTTGATCGAGTGAGATCAGATTTGTAAAGTAGAATTTACTTGTTCATCTTTCATTTTTATACATTTGAGCATTTTGTTTTCTGTCTAAAAATGTCTAATAAACATTTTTCTAACAGGTCAACGCAACTAAACCTCGATCAAATCCCATATTTACCCAGGAAATTGGGAGATCTTGTCAAAATTTGGTTAAACTCTCTCTCTCTTTCCTTCTTTCCCCTCTCATCTCATCTCATCTTTCCATCTTTCCATCCTCGCCTCCCTTTCTTCTTCTGTCTCTCACTATGTCAGAGCTGTCACGGTCCTGATGATGAGCTGCCTTTCCAAACTTTGCATTGCGTTCCATCCAGGTCACAAAGCCGTCTGTCATCGGAGGCCAACACACACATACACACACGCAAACAAACACACACACACACACGCAAAGACACACATGACTTCACAGTCTCACTTGTGCTCATGTGACGGAGGTGCACACAATCCCTCACATGGAAAAATAAACGGATGATGACACACACAAAACAATACACACACGTGTTCTCTGAGATGTCCGTGCACGCACACACCCACACACACACACACACACACACACACACACACAGGGAGTGGAGGACAGGGGACAACTGTTGAGGCTGCTGGAGTTTGAACTTTGAAGTCTTAAGCAGGGACTTTAGCTTAATCTGACTCCCCCTGATCCTCGGGCTTAGTCGCCCCTCTCGCTCTCTCGCTCTCTCTCTCTCTCTCTCTCTCCCACTCTGCCTCTGCCTCGCTCGCCCTCGCTCGCCCTCGCTCTCTCCCTCATCACCCCGTCCGCCTCGACTGTGTCATCATCCCTCTCTCTCCCGATCAGGAGCACAGAAACCCCCCGCAGGTTAAAAATAACGGCAGGACAGAAGAGCCGCGCGACAATGACCGACATTCATGTATACAGACACACACACACACACACACACGCATACAAATATATCCACACACACACACACACACACACTTATATATGAAGTGCTTGAGCTAGCTTGTACACACTCAAAGATTTCAGGCATGATTTGCATTTCTCGTCCTGGGATGCAAACAACACACAGAGCTGGGAAAAGTACCCAAAAGTCATCGTACTCGAGTACAACGACAAATATCAGCCTTAAATTTTACCTGAAACGCTCAGCTTCAGTTAGCTTTGCACAGAAATGACTGGTAGGAATACTTTTTAATCTTTTACTTTGACTACATTTCATACTTTATTACTCTTACTTGAGTAAAGAAGTTGAATCAGTACTTCTACTTTTACCAGAATCTTTTTTTTACACAAGTATCTGGAAGAGAAAAGTAGCAGAAAATGGAAAATACTCAAGTAAAGTACAAGAACCTCAGACACAGTAAACACTTTCTACACACATGTGAAGCTTCGGGCTCTCGTCCTGTCAGGTTTGCAGTCTGAATCATCTCCTGAGCAGAACTTTCCGACCCTGAGAACATTAAAGTTGCAATCAAACTTTCAACGAGCAAAACAAAAACAAAAATCTTGGATCAGATGTTCCTGATTTATGAATCAAAATGAACCCGTCCGTGATCGACCGTCAGCCGCTGCCTCACACAGTGAATCTCTCTCGCTGTAACACATCGTGCGTGTTTCCTTCACCCGCCTCGACCCTCCGCTGCCTCCGTCGTTAAATGCAAGTTGTGCCGCCAAGACTCGTTCGAACCCACAAATCTTTAACGGCGGCTCCAAAGTTTCCACAACTACCAATCATGTCCAGCTGAATTATGGGGGATGGGAGCCGGAGTTTACAGTTTTGTTTTCGATTTGCTGACACGCTGCGGCCAAAAAACTGAAGCCATGTTGTCAGAACCTCCCTCGCACAGTCAACGAAGTGTCGATCACACAAACTTCTCTCAATGAACGTGGGATTTTCTTAAAATCCGTTTCTGAACCTTTCTTTTCTCTTTCATAATCAAACAAAAACTACAAGTATTTGCAACTTTTTCAAAAGCATGATGACGGTATCGAAAAACACCGAAAACCTTTTTTGAGATGTTGAGATTTAATTTAAATGGATCCTCTTCCCTTTCTTTAGTTTATATTTTAATAAAACAATTAAGAGTTGGTGTCAGATTTGTCCCAACACAGTCTGCAGAGGAGGAGATGAGGAGGATACAGGTGACTGTCACCATGGAGACCAGCTGCTGTTCGTTTCCGGGGAAACTAATCTGCTCACATGTTTCCTCCAATACTGAAGAATAAATGTAACTTGCAGGAGACACAGCTGACATGAAGAGGAGGAGGAGGAGCGGTGGTGTAATAACGTTCATCAGACACACATTAGACCATCATGATCGTTTCTTTAATCCTCCAGCTGATGGAGCTGATTAAATGTGAACTGTTTCCTGTTTGTGTGTCAAAATAAAAGTGAGATAAATCTGTCGAGCTCACTGTGCTGCAGGTACTTATAGATAATCGACTGAAAGTCCTTTCCTTTCTTTCCTTTCCTTTCCTTCCTTCCTTTCTTCCCTTTCCTTCCCCCTCCTCTCCTTTCCTTTCCTTTCCTTTCCTCTCCTCTCCTTTCCTTTCCTTTCCTCTCCTACCTTCCTTCCCTTCCTTCCCTTCCCTTCCCTTCCCTTCCCTTCCCTTCCCTCTCCTCTCCTCTCCTCCTCCTCTCCTTCCCTTCCCTTTCCTTCCCTCTCTTCTCCTTTCCTTTCCTTTCCTTTTCCTCTCCTTTCCTTTCCTTTCCTTTCCTTTCCTTTCCTTCCTCTCCTTTCCTCTCCTCTCCTCTCCTCTCCTCTCCTCTCCTTCCCTGTGATCTTTCTGTCTGGACCCTCCCTCCCTCCCCACGTGGCAGAAATCTCTTCTGCATGTTCACTTTTTTCTTTTTTCTCACTAACGTCTCGGAGAAAACGTCACATCTGAACCTGATCTGTGTGTGTGTGTGTGTGTGTGTGTGTGTGTGTTTGCTCATCTGTATCGAACAACAACAGCGCAGTAAAATATGAATCTCTGCAGCAGAGATAATATGATGCAGGTACTCAATCATCAGCGTTTGGAGCAGATAAGAGACAGAGAGAGAGAGAGAGAGAGACAGCGTGTAATTCTGCTGACTCGGCAGAAGCTGCAAATCACAGGACTGACGGGAAAAAATAGATAAAACGTTACGTAAGAAGGTAAGAAAGGAACAAACTGTAAGAGACGGCTCAGGAGTGTAAAACCCTGATCCACACAAGACAACAGACGTCTGGTTCTCGTTTTTGTTTCTCGAATCTACGAGGCTGAAAGCAGCGTTTTTATAATCACAATAAAAAGTAAATACATGTGACAGTGTGGAAGAAGTCGCTCGTAGATTCATCACACGTTTCTGTAACCTCCCTCAGTGTTGCAGAGCTTTACAGCGAGTTCAGCTCATGTTTATCTGTCCGGCCCACATGTGATGTTGATGTACTGGACGAAAAAATCCCACATTCCTAGAAACGATCCCTCGCAATCAATCCCCAACAACAACACAGAACTCCGGACTCTCCGTGTTTGACTCACTCTTTGGCTGAAGATAACTTATTTCTCCGTTGCCAGCTGAAGTCTTACACTCCCACCTCTTCATCATCTGACAGATCGGGCCAGACTCCACGTTTTCCTGACATTTGTGCTGAACTTCCTGTGCAGCGAGGCAATAACAGGAAGTAGGAAACAGGTGTTCGTGCCGGAGGTGAAAGGTCACAGGAAACGGGCCCTTTCTCCCCGCAGGAAGTGGCCGCAGTGGAAAGAACCAGCAGCGAGCCGTGGACGTATGTAAACGCCGCTGGATGTGAGTGTTTTCACCTTTCAGCTGCTGTCGTCGCTGCAGCTAAGCAGCGTCGAAGTGCTGCTGCAGTTTTCAGGCTGAATAAAGGCCAGCGGCCAAAAATAGCCGCTGAATAATACCACAACAAAACCACAGGCCATTTACAGCCGATCTCACAGGGGACGCCGCTCCGGCTCCGCGGCAGCACTCCCAAACACCATAATGCAACAATAACGGAGGAGAGGGCATGTTTTACTGCCAATATGAATACACTATCGACGCAGTAAGTAGGTGATGCTTCACTACGTTACACATAAACACAGTGCGGGAGGCTTTTATATAACGATCGCTGATGTTCGTGTGCTGCTTCTCTGACAGAACGCCAGAAACACCGACAGGTAAACACAAGATCACAAACCAGCCGCCTCATTAGCTCAAACTTGGACCGCGACGTTAAACGCAGGAGAGGATCTGGGTTTATCACTCGGCCAATTTGTCGGCTGTTTGAAGCCTGGATATTCAGATTCTGGCACCACGATAGAGCTCGGGCGGAGCCGAGGAGGGTGTAGTAATTAGAAACCAGAGTCACAGCAGAGACGTGTTGCAGTTACAGGTGAGGGAGACGTCCTGCAACAGGACGAGACGATCAGCAGCATGCTTCAGTCGGGGGTTTTACTTCTGTCATAATTATAATATTTATCCGTCTTTAAATATCCATCGAGGGTTTGCACGCCAGACTCTACCAGACCAAGTGAATCATGATGCATTTTAATTGTGTGTGAATTAAAATAGATTGTACTTAAAGACACACTGTGGAATTATTTCTCCCATCTAGTGGTTAAATGTTATTCTGCATCCAAACGAATACTGCTCTCTAGCGCCTCGCGTTTTCAAACGTGCGTTGCAGCCTGTTGGAACTACGGCAGGCGGGATGTGTCAAGATTCAAGAAGCTGTGACAGCAACATGTCTTCAAACAGCACTTCATCAAGTTTAGTTTCGGGCGATGAGGTACGTTATTTCAAACAGACTTCAAACTGCAGCTGACGAGCGCGTCTGGCTAAGCTCCTTCTCCGTTCCACAGTCACGCTGGCTCTGAGTGAAAACGCCTTTAGCCTTATCTGTACCACGTAGAGCTTTTTGTCCCTCTCACCAGCTCATCGTTTTTTACAGAGCGGAAGGACATGGAAGCCTCCGTATGAAAAACTGTCCCATAAGGAATGAATGGGACGGGGTCAAAAAAGTCGCAAAATCATCAACGTTTTTCAAACATCTCCTGCTCTGGCATACTTTGACCTAGAGACACCATTCAAACTTTAAAATGTAGGCACAAGTCTTATCTATTTGAGTTGTATTTGAACTTTCTTTCTACGATGTTTAGTTTTTGAACGGTGACCCTTAATTGATCGTGAGTGATTTCGAAAAAATTCAGGATTTTCAATGAGTGTGTATTGCTGAATGTTCGCGCAGCACCAACTGGCAGAGTGGGGGAGCCTGAAAAAAACTCTCGAAAATGTTTCTTTAGATGACGTTCCTAGCCACAGATTTCACACTACAATAGTGATATTTTCCAAGAACGTAGCCACACTTGTCTTCTGTCTGGCAACGTGTCCACTTTATCGGGAGGATGTACGGTTTTTGAATTATCTGCGTCTAACCGACACAAACTCCAGCAACTGCCCCATAAGCCCCAATGTTAAACGGGAAGAGGATTTTGGGAGAAAAGCAGAAACTGCCCTGCTTCTCTTCACGCCCAACTTCCTGCTTCACGTCACAATGTGTGATTCTTCCCTCAGGAGGAGAAGTGAGATTGTTGGCAGAGATCATTTTACACCAATGAGGACTTATTTATGAATGAAGACGCTGATTTGAGGTAATAAATTACTTAAAACACTACACAGTGGACCTTTAAACTTGAGAAAATAAATTAGTTTCTTTTACGATACATATCCTCGATATAAACCTAAATATCAGACTAATGTCACAGCAGGTTGTTATGGATCCAAATATATATTAGGAACAAATACTGAACATATTTTTATATGTATGTTTAAACTGTGTGTTATAAGTCGACCACCTGTCGGTCCAGATGAATCTACAAAGTGACAAGAACTAAAGCTTTCTGAAAAATGTCGTTGACTGAAGGTATAAAGTACGTGAAGCCTTCCTCCAAATTGTACTTCTGTATATTATTGGAGTAAATCTATGAGCATCAGTTAGTTGAGGTCTCGTCACTCAAACTTCTTTATTTCCATCCTTGAATATTGAATCCAAAGTAAACATTATTGCTGCAGTGTGAACACAACGCCGGTGCATTTTACACGAGTGCAACATAAGCAAACACCGAATCATAAAAATAATAAAAGCCCTGGATAAACCCTCCTCGGCCGTGTGTCATGTCAGCCCTCATTAGAGCGGGCGGAGGAACTCGTTCAGCTCGTAAATCATCTCGTCCGCGGGTCTGCCGTCCTGCTATGTGGCCTTGAAGCGCGGCGTGTCGTCTGTCAGTGTCGCCGCCGCCGCCGCCGCTCTGTTTTTCTTTCTATCAGCAGCTGCTTCTTCCAGCGACGCTCTCTGTCACTACGCAGCTGTCGGCTAACAAGAGTTCAGATCTGCTTCCAGCTCTCAGGCACCCACTCAGCCTGACCGGGCTCTCCATTCTGGCTCCCCTATCTAACTTCATGTCATCTTCGTCAACACTTTACTTCCTCTTCCTCACTCGTTCACAAACATCCCCCTCTCTCTCTCTCTGTCTCTCGCCCACTCCCAGGGGTCGACCAGCAGCACATGCTGCGACAGCCGGACTCTCGACAAGAAGAAGACGACATTTTATCCACAACCCGAAAATACTCGACAATCAGCGGCTGCACCGACTCATCTGTCAGGGCCGCACATGTGCATGATGGTGTGTGTCGACGTGTGTGTGTGTTGTTTTGGTTACAAAACTGTTTCCACAACGAGAGACGTGCTTTTAAAAATCTGAGAGCGTCGACCGAGACGTCTCAGCTGATCAGTGTTTACAGAGAGTGTGTGTGTTGGTCTGATTATACGTTACGTTAAATACAATCTATTCGACTTCCACTTCTTTTAATAGCTAATTAGCTACAGTTTACACTTAAATGTTGTTTTTATATTATATATGTTCTGTCATTATTTCCTCCTGTTAATTAGAAATAGTGAAAATCTACGAAGCTCCTGAAGTTGCGTGTGCGAAATTCTAATGTGAAACAGAAACTTTGAAAAAAATATTTGGCAGCACGAGAAGTTGAAGCCGGAAAACAAAAAGCAGTTGAACAACACACAGTGTACTTTTTAATCAGCCTCGTGCTTTCTTCATATTCCTCCGTAAGTTATACAAATATCCGTCATCGCATTACAGTCGCTCTGTTTTCCAACTATTTGTCCAGCAAATTTGAAACAAATGTTTTTCACAGAGGGAAAAAGAAAGAAAATGTGAATTATGTGTTTTTTTCTTCAGCTGATTTTGAGAAATGCAAAGTGTAGTTCTGTCAGAAAACAGAGGTGAAAGCTTCGAAACAAAATGTGGAAATGAGGTCGTTTCTATCAGCATTTACTGATGCGATCCTTCAAAATGTGGATACAGAAACACAGCTTCTGTCACTTTAACAGGAAAATATTTCTGCTTTTTCTCGTCTGGGTTTGAGTGTCCTTAAACGCTGGAGGTCTCCGAGCGTCCAGCAGGGTTCAGGAGGTTATTTTAGAGCGGGGGGGTTTTCTTTCTCCGCGTCAACATGTGTGTATCTGATGTGTGTCGTCAAACCCATTCAGCCGCCGCTCCGACGTGGTATAAATAGCCTAAAGAGCGACAGGGGGATTCGCCCCGCTATTATAAGTGTCTTAATATCAGCAGCTATTAGCCTGCTTGTCTCCCCGCGGCTGCTCGCCTCCACCAGAACAGCTTTACTCGACTGTCAGTCAGCGTCAGACGAGCGGGATGCAGAAATACGACGCACACACAGACGCTGCTGACTGGATATCAACAGGCCGCGTGATGTGGAGGAGAAAATGTGACATTTTTTTGTAAATACACATATTCAAGTTTGACTAAAAGACTGATTTTATTATTTAATTCACCGAAAAGGGGCTTTAATTTCGTGTCAGACAGATATTTAAACTGTCAGTAAGAGCTGTGATATTATATATTTAATTATATAAAATAAAATAATAAATAATACATAGATGGAGTTTATCTTATAAATCTAATAAAATGACATCACTCATGTCTCGACTGTGAGCAGCTGGTTAGCTTAGCTTAGCAAAAAAGACTGAAATCAGGAGGAAACAGCAAACCTGGCAACAAAATCCACCAGCCAGCAGCTGTAAATCCTGCTGATTGGTCGATTATAACAAAAAGTTACTTTTCTACTAGACTTTCTCGATACTTTAGGCCGATTGATGAACCGTCTCGCTCTGAGGAGAGTAAAAAAAAAAAAAAAAGAGCATTTTTTAAACAATGAAAAGAGAACAAAGCGAGAAGAAGACACCATATGTGCGAACACTCTGTTATCTGCCCGCTTGAGTTCAACTCTGCTGAGTGTGTGTGGGCTCGAGGACCGAGTGTGTGTGGGTGACTGAGTGTGTGTGTGTGTGTGTGTGTGTGTGTGTGTGTGTATCCAGTATTGATTAATTATGCATGAAACTCTCTTCATAACTGCACCTCAGAATTGTGTGCTCTGCAAAAAAAAATCCTCTGTCTCTGAGGGCTGTGTGTGTGTGTGTGTGTGTGTGTGTGTGTGTGTGTGAGGGTGTGTGTGTGTGTGTGTGTGTGTACACAAGTCTGATAACTATAATTATTCAGAGCTATAAAGGCGTAGCGCTCCTTCCCTTCTCCTGCCCCCAAACTCTTGCTTGTGACAGAGAATGAGGAATCACAGCGGGGGGAAACGTACGCAACGTTAACGCAACAGCGGAGCGACGAGACGCCGAGCGAAAACACAAAGTTCTGGGGAGTTAAAAAAATTAATAATTCAGTTTTTCACTGTTTCCTCATGAATATATGTAATATATTTAATCTATTTACACCGATTTTAATGTTTAATCCTTTCATTTTTAAAGTTTTTAATTCGTCAAATCAATATTTAATCATTTTCTGTGACCGCTGAGTGTGTGTGTGTGTGTGTGTGTGTGTGTGTGTGTGTGCCTGCAGGCCCGAACAGTCAATAGATGGAAACAATGCCAGACCTGACTAATCGATAGGCAGCAATCATGAAGAGAGAACGATGATAATCACTTAAACAGGTCGGGATCATAATCGATGGCCGCACTAATTGTCCTCACAGCTACACAGCTGGTGTTGAGCTGCACGCTCAGCAGTGGAACGAGCAAAAAGCAACTTAGTGAAAGTTTATTTTTCTCAAGTTTTTTAAAGACAATTAAAGTCAGAAGACGAGAAACATTTTGTGAAACTTTCAAGAAGTGGTCACGGCCGACAGCTCTGCGCGCTCACACACCTCCACACACCTGGCGGTGGATCTGACCGGGGCGACGGAGATGAGTGGGCGACAACACGAAGACTGCAGACAACATTTCTACAAACACAAACTTATTCCAACAGAAGAAAACTGCAGCGATGATGTAATCACATCAAAATTCATAACAGAGCTGCAAACAGCGAGGTCAGAAGAAACGGAGAGACGCTCAGACCAGCGACAGCACGCTGCTACTGGACCCTGTTCATCATAATAACTGGTCCAATCACAGGACAGCAGAGAGCGAGAGTGTGTGTGTGTATGTGTGTGTGTGTGTGTGTGTGTGTGTGTGTGTGTGTGTGTGTGTGTGTGTGAGAGCGGTCGATGAAAAGGCTGACTGCTGCAGGAAGTCAGAGGGATGGAAAGTTAAAGCTCCATGTTTTTGATTAAGACACTCATCACACAAAATTGATGTGTGTGCGTGTGTGTGTGTGTGTGTGCATGTGTCTGTAAGTGTGTGTGTGTGTGTGTGTGTGTGCATGAGAGGGCGATCAGGACACTCGCTCACACTTCCTCCCTCAGCAGGAAGCTGCCTCCAGTTGGCGTGTGGATGTTGAGGTTTCAGGCAAAGTGTGTGTGTGTGTGTGTGTGTGTGTGTGTGTGTGTGAAAGCAGTTCATGTCACATGTGGTGTGTTCATGTGTTCACACCTCTCACACTCCGTCCTGTCTGAGTGGATATCATCTCCTCCTCCCTTTTCCTCTTTCCTCTCTCTTTCCCTCCCCCTTCTCATTTCATCCCTCCCTCCTTCCTTTAAATCACTATTTCATTCTTGTCGCTCCTCTTGCCTTGTTTTTCATTTATCCTCCCTCCCTCCCTCCCTCTCTCCCTCCCTCCCTCGTCTGTTTACATGTCTGCGTGGTCGACTTTTTCTTTTTTCTCCCTTCGCCTCATTCAGCTTCACTCAGACAGAAAATCACAGCTCGACCACAGAAACACACAGTTTATCCTTCCGAAGGCAAACACTTCCCTCCCTCTCTCTCTCTCTCTCTCTCTCTCTTCCGCACACACCCCTTCAGCAGAGGCAGAGCTGGCACACACACACACACACACACACACACACACACACACACAGTTTGAGGTGTGACGCTGAGACGGACCTGTTTGACGCGGTCGGGGTTGACGGTGGTCTGCGGCTGCAGGATGCTGACCGGCTCTGTCTTCTGGGTGCTCTGAGGCATCTCCCTCACCTTCTCGGCGATGAAGTCGTGGACGCCGTTCAGCGCCTCCACCGTCCCCTGGATCAGACACACCCGCTCTGTCGTCCCTGCAAACACACACACAAACACAAACACAGACGGGTCAGTGCACGAGTCCAAACTGAAGAAGCACACATCTTCTGTCAGCTGCTGAAACAGGTGGTTTCTTTCTTTCTAACTCTGGAAAATCGAAGAATTTCATTGCTGCTCATCATCAGTGTGTCGAGGCATTAATGGAGGGAGGCAGCAGCTTCTGCACGGGCTCAAATAAAATAAACATTTCCATCACAATCTTGACTTTATAATCAGTCTGTTTTACTGTATTTAATGATGATCTGGGCAGCTGAAGGTTTGATGTTGTGCAGAATACGGTGCCCCAGTTCTGACTCCAACAGTCAGAACGGTCAACGGAATTGTTCTAATTTTATCATTATTTAACGTGCGGTTGAATAAAAATGAAACCGACCCCGGCTCAAAAAAAAATAACAACGGAGAGAAGAGACGATAGAAAGAAGCTGTAATGATCCCCGCAGGGAAATCACTCTGCAGCAGCAAACAGCAACAACAACACAACAAAACACTGAATTATCAAGAAATGCATTAAGTGGAGAAAAAGAGACGTAAAACTTTGAGCTCGGTAGATCAAATTTATATCAGAAAACTAATAAGAACCTTGTAATTACATTAAAGATTTAAGACAGACAAAATAAAGGCTACAGAAGCTGCGATTCAGAAAACATCAGAGTTCACATTTCCTCCCGAACATATCAGCAACATCCAGTTTACGTCTGTTTCCAGGACGTCGTCCAATCAGGAAATTAATTCCCTGGTCACATGAAGAATAAAACACGCCGCTGTGATTTCCAAACGTCTGCTTCAGTTTTGGCGGAACATGCGTGTAATTATTAACAACTGTGTCTTTATTAAGATTTATACCGGCTCCAAATAAAAATGGCTGAACGCGATCAGACAAAAGAAACAGAGCTGTGGAGGTTCAGAGGACGACAGAGCTGAGACGTAAGAAACGACATGTTAGCTTGTTATATTCTGTGCATTTATACACTATATGTTCCAGCTCATGCACTTCCTGTTTCCTGTTTCCTGTTCCTGACACCCAGTGTTTGTTGTTTCTGTCTCTCTGCTCGAGCAGGACGAGCTTTCGGCTTCAGTTCGAAGACGTTTGCATCGACTAAACTGTACAAATCATGACGATGTTTAAACTCCTTTGTAAGCAATCCGTTACACAGAATGATTTTCCTTCACAACTGTCAAATAAACAGTCAGTTTTACAGGTTTACATGTTTTTCCCACCGCTCACAGGCCAAGCAGCCTCCCGCTCCATCACAGCGAACATCAGGTCTGTATTAGCTTTGTTTTCATCATTGTCGACTTCACTGCATTACCTCATAACTATAATGTTTCCTTTATCTAACCCGCGGCTGCTCGGAACGATATAATAAAATAGTCACAATGCTGAAACGCAACAGTTTGCAGAAATCATATGCTAAAATATGAAGAAAAAAAACCCACAAATGAGTCCAGGAGCAGCTGTGAATCAGACACACATCACCGTACTGATGCTTTATGACCTCATGATGGACGAAAATGATGCAGGTCGAATCTCAAAGAGGATAAATACGTCACATGACAGACAGACAGACAGACAGACAGGCAGACAGACAGACAGATAGACAGACAGGCAGAGGGTGTCACAGAGGAGAATCTAGGCCAATGCAAAGCCTCTCAGTCCGTCTGTATCCCAACAACACGCTGAAAGTAAATCTCCCTCTACTCTCTTTTCCGTCCTCACCCTCCTTCCTTCTTCCCCCTCCAACTCGCTTTTTACGTCCCTTTTGTTTCCCCCCATTTCCTCCCCTTCCTCTCCCTCTTCCATCTCTCCCTCGACTCCAGTATTTAGCGGGATCTGCTCTTATCTCTGCTCAGCAGCGTGTCAGTTCGCACTTCCTGTCTCCTCCCTCTCTCCGTGCATTGTCGGCCCGGCTCGGTCCGGCCCGGCTCGGCCCTCTGAGAGCAGAGGGATCGAGGGAACGAGGGACGGAAGCTTTACAGTGTGTGTGTGCGTGCAGAAAGTTCAGGAAGCCAAAAAATCAAAGAGCTTTTTATGCTCCAGTTGTGCAGAAACTATAAAACATCAGCTGCGTTACTGAAAAACTCTGCACAAATGTTGAAAATGTTCTTTCTCATGACTGAATTAAGGATGTTTTTAATATTTCTCATGGCCTAACATGTGGACTGGGTCGAAACAACACATGCTAAAAATAAAACACACACGCAACGTTGGGGCATGTGCATCACTTGGCTACCTGGACCTTTCTAACGCCTGTTAGCATTACAGCTAGATTAATTCCCATTCCTATTTATACAGCATGTCGACAGCAGTGACAAACAGCCTCTGATGACAGCAGCTGAATGCTTCGGTCTGAGCGAGTGACTACAGGCTAACAAATCACGCTAACTGGCTGTTAGCATGGCATGTTAGCATGACATTTTCAGGTGTAGCCACGTGCTAACTGAACATTTCGGCCTCGTTCTGCATTTAATTCATCGTTAGTGAGCAGAATGACTGTTGGAGAGTGTGTGTGTGTGTGTGTGTGTGTGTGTGTGTGTGTGTGTGTGTGTGTGTGTGATACTGTGAAAACTGGGCTTCGCCTCTCCCCGACAGCTGGTGCCCTCTGGGTAATCTGGACTCGTCCAATCAGAAGCGAGGATTAGCAGGCCATTGTCTTGGCATGAGAGTGTGTGTTTGTCGTATTTATGTGTTGCGACTGTGTGTGTGTGTGTGTGTGATGAGTGTAATCGTAGCAGAAAAGGCCACTCTGTCAGCAGAGATCAGGCTGACGCTGCTGTACAGCTGCAGAGCTGCAGAGCTGCTTAATGTCCTGACAAGATACTGACTTTAAAGATCAATTAATATTCATAAAGTACAAAACATGATTGACTCTCTTATCTAAGTCGCTCTTTGTATCATGAACGCGTACGTCGCTAATTAAACCCTCGAACGGCGCCGTGTTGAGGAGGTGTTACAGCAACACGGTGGGTTCAGGCGGTGATCGTGTCGGAGGGGCAGTTTTGTTAATCTTCCTCGATAAATATGTTTATTTTTCTTGCTCTTGTCTCGATGTCCTCGTCTTTATCGTGCAGCACACACACACACACACACACACACACACACACACACACACACACACACACACACAGTCACAGACACACAAACCCACAAAGCAGCACCAACACCAGCACAGAATTTCCCGCAGTGATCGATGGTGAGCTCCTTTGGCAGCAACTTCACTACTGGTCCCACTGGTGCAAGACATCACTGAGTGTGTGTGTGTGTGTGTGTGTGTTGTGTGTGTGTGTGTGTGTGTGACTCTTGCGTTTCCCCTTGTAAAAAGAAAATCATCATTTGACATTTTAACGGTTGGAAGCCGTTTCCAAACTCGCCGCGCTGCAGCTGCTGAAGTAATATCTGTTCAGCGCTGTGGAGAGTTTTTCATGTCGCTCGTGCAGAAGAACAACAAAACTGCTGCAGCTTTAACACATTACTGTTAATGTCTTTGTACCATCTGCAGGACCTGCTAATACTTTCTAACCCTTTTGTAATTTAACAGCCCTCATCGGGAGATAAAACTGATTTAAAAATTTCAGCAGCTGTTTTTTTTGTGTGATCCTGCAGATGTGGCGATCAAACACACAAGTGCACCGAAACAATAAAGTTCACTGGGAATTTAAGGATGATAAGCATCTTTTCTGCATCTTGTTTCTAAGAATAAAAAGGTTTTCATATCTGACAACACGTTCGCTGTTCAGGATATATCTGTGATATCGACTAATAATATCAGCCATCCGATGTATCAGTCGGCTCTAATCTTAACGAGTATTACTTCGACAAACGCACAAGAGGAACCTCAAACTCTATTTGCATACAACAGTGTTTGACGGTTCATCTTGGGAGCCAAGAAACATGCGAGAGTTTCTTACAGTGTTTGGGGAAAACTGGATGTGCAGCACAGCGCTTAATGATATGGAGGAAAACATTACAGAAGTCAAACAAGATTATGCAAGAACCTCAAATCGAGGACTACAACGCACAGAGCGGAGCGAACCACGAGAGAAAAGGCTGAAGAGTTTGTAAAAACACAAAGAACTGAGCTCCGAAGTCTCACAAGTTCTTAAATATTCAGGTTCTGCACAGTTTCAGATGAAACACCTGCAGCTGTGCCAGCGGTAAATAATGCCAGAGGTCTGATTTCCACTGAGTCACATGTTTCAATTAAAGCCATTCAGTCACGGTGCTGCGGGACGCTTTCAGTAAGTCACTGGAAAGTGTTCGGTAAATACAGTTCGCTGTATAGACGACGGTCAGCAGCGGACCAACCTGCAGCCTCGAGCACAAAAAGTACAAGAGGTCCGATTACCGCAGCTCTTCGTCCTGTCGGAGGAGGACGAGGAGTGGAAGTGAAAAGCAAGAGTCTGTGAAATTCATACCAGACGTGAACTTCAGCTCGCTATTTCCACAGTGACCAAGTGACCCAACACCCCGTCTTTCAACACCAGAACGCTCATCATCATCATCATCATCATCATCATCATCATCATCAGCGGCGTCCAGGCTGTGGACCCTGGCAGTTGTTTTTATTAAAGTCTAACTAGCATGACTCACTCCTTCCTCCTCCTCCTCCTCCTCCTCCTCCTCCTCCTCCTCCTCCTCCTCCTCCTCCTCTCCCTGATGACCGGAGAGGCACCGGAGGCAGCAGACAGAGAGCACAGCGAGCTGCCTCTCCTCTGATTTCTGACTCACGGTCGCACACGGCAGCATATGCACGCTCAGTATGACGACGCATACTGATGCCGCTGCCGGATGAAACTCCGGGATGAGAAGAACGTCCCTCGGCGCTCGAGATCGAAACGCAGAGAGCGACATGTTGGCGTGTCAGAGATCAGAGCGGCTGCAGAGGGAGGGGAAGCATCCGCCCTCTGCTGCTGGAGGCATGAAGAAGCTCACAGAATTCAGTTTGTGCTCTGCTAGAAAATACATCTCAGAACTTAGATTTACTGTCCTGTGGTGAAGGTGGTGTCTCACTGTGACCTCACACCGACCGCTGCAGCGAGGACGTTACAGTGTCTCCCGTCTGTAAAGACGACTCTGCGTCTCTCGGTCTGAAACTGTAATTGCAGCAGAGCGGCCAACCTGCAGCAGCCATCACTCAGCGCCTGCAGCCGGCTGTGGAGAGAGACGGCCCCTGACGATACTCACTGCTACTAGCTGATGTTTTGTCTTAATGGATCAGTCGTTGCACCTCCACACAGTAAACTCACACTATCTGTAACGAGTCTAAGATCTTTCTTTACATGTCAGCATGAACTCGGCTCTCAGAGTGTGAAAACAACTCCTGATCCGCTGAATCTAAAGATAAATAAAGGCGCAGATGTGATTTGTGGCTGCAGCTGCAAACTGGGGCACTCAGGAGTATTTGATGAAGATAAATTCACAGGCCTTCATGTAAAAATTCGGGAGCTTCCATGACCTGAAAAACTGCGTTTCCTTCCTGGTTTATTAATGTTGTTTTGCAGCTCAGAACCCACTAAAGGCATAAACAGTCTGCTTCTCGCTGCGTTTAGGCTGAAACCTGTGAGCCGCAGCGATTGTTGTCAAAGACTTTCTGGTAAATTCCCGCAAACTGACCCATTTGTAAAGAAAAATCACAGATTTTTCCCCCCGAGAGTCCGTTAGAGATCAAGTTCCCTGTCTGGGAAGTTTCTCAAACTTTTTTTTTTTAATATTTGAGAAACATCAGCAGAGAATAACAGACGGGGAGAGGAGACGAGATGTGACAGCGTCGCCAGAGGTCTTGTGTTCACAGGTACATGATGTTCAGCCCCTGCGATGCTGAGACGTACAGCTTTTTCACTTCCAGCGCCGCTCTGACGGAAAAAAAACCTCAGCAGGAGAGAGACAGACAGCCAATAGAAAGAGATCCAGAGGTTCACACGACTTCTGTCACATCCCCGAAACATCAAGCGACGGGGAAGGCAAAGGGAGAGACGCAGAAACGGACAGAAACCCGGAGAGGGAGAGGCAGATCGGCACGGAGTCGTGACAGTAATGTCAAAATGGAGTGACGCCGGAGAAAGAGGGAGACGCACGGAGACGAGCAGAGAGACGGACAGAGCGGGACGCGTGGAGAGGAACCTTCGTGAAACCTGTCACAACAAAGTAACGTCAGGAAAAACAGGGAGACAAAAAGACTCTGCAGGATGTATACAGTACAGAAACGTAGCCGGAGGAGCTGAGAGACACGCAGACGAGTCAGATGAACGTGTCTCCAAGAAGTACTTTTATAAAAATGGAGAGAAGTCTTTCAAGTTTTCCAGCTGTAAATGAATAATTTAGCCTCCAGACACATTTTGGAAAATACAAAGCTGGAATCAGGGCTGAATGATATGAACGTATCATATTGTGATTGTTTTGACGGATACGAGATGAGTTTTTGCATTCATTTTCACAGATAATAATGTAAAAATGATGTGATATTTTCTGGGGTTTGTTCAAAATAAACATTATCCCTTGAAACTGAAAGTGAAAGTGAGACAGGCAATACAGGAAATATAACTGTACGTCAGATTAAATCCAGGCAGAGGAAGATAACTATATGACTTAAAGATTAAATAAGAAATACATGTCCCGTCGTATGAAATCACCTCCGAGTCTCCCTCCGAGCTGATTGGAGGCACAGCGAGACGTGGCGGCTGGTTTAATGTAAGCTCATTAAACAGATCTCCTTAGGCTGCGGATAAGCTCAGGTTAACTGGCTACCTTTGATCAGATCTGCTGGATTAGCCGGCTGTTAGAGGTGCGGCGCGACACCTTGTTGTTCCGGAGGGTTAAAGTGTGTATAAAAAGGCTTAAAGCACCGGAGAGAGAGGACGGACAGACAGAGAGGAGCTGAAGGTCAGCCGGAGATCGTGACGTAACATCACAGTCTTGTAAAGTTTCCACGATGGAGGAGAAGCCGAACGTTTCACTTCGACCCGCTTCTCTCATATAAAAGTTCACTTAAGGGTTGAGTAGAAAAACAAATAAGAAAAACTTTCCACTGCTGTAAAAACGTTAGAATATAACAAGAGTTTGGTGCGGTGACGTGTTCATGTCGGCCCTCCTGGTTCATAATAACTCAGGTGACATTATCATTATCATAAAAACAAGATTATTAAGATTCCCAGCAGAATATCGAGCACCAAAGGACATTACCACCAAGATAAACCAACATCTCTTCATCATTAGGGCCAGCAGGTTTTCATTTCCCTGAAGGACGAGGAAGAAGTCTGACTGTGTATTTTTGCGGACAGTGAGATTTATCAGCCACATGCAGAATAATTACTGCGCTTGTTTAATTCCAGCTGTAAAAATGAGCTTATTAATGGATTTGTGCCATAAATAAACAAAACACAACTCCGAGGGAGCTATTGTGTGTCTGCACGCAGATAAAACTGCAGGACAGTCAGCTGTTTCTCAACTCTACTTACACTAATGTCCTAAAATGAGCGTGCTAACGATTTATCGATGTTTCTGTGCTACATATAGAACCTTTCAATCCACAAATCATCCTTTATATCAGCTTCTGTCCTTTTAACCTGCCGTTACTCTCCATTGAACAGCTTCTCTGCACAATGGTCTCCGCCGTAAAGTGGAAAAAAAAGTGCTGACGACGGCCGATAGACGACTCTGTCAGTGAGAGACGGATGGATTAATTGACTGACAAACCGATGGGCCAATGGGAAACGACCGCAAAGACCCCCGATATCCAATTAAAAAAGGTTTTACGGCCTAATGAGCCGGCCCAGCTGTGGGGACAAAAGCAGGAGGCGGTTGACCGTTTAGATGGATGAAGAGAGAGGAAGAAAGAAAGACAGACAGACAGACAGACAGACAGGCAGATAGACAGACAGGCAGACAGACAGACAGGTAGTCAGTCAGACAGGCAGGAAGGCAGACAGGCTGATATTTGTTGCATAACTGCTGCTGCAAAGTTTTGCGTGCGACTGTAAACCAGCGGAGGAGGCGGTCAGTCTCCCCTTGACAGATCCTGCTCAGTTACCTTGGCAACTGACAGTTTCAACCCCCCCGACCATGCACACACACACACACACACACACACACACACACCCACCCACACACACACTCTCACACACAATTGTGAATATACTCCGAACACACACTCTTTCATGCAGCTGGGCAGCTGTTGGTGATGTCATGAGTTGTTATTCCAAAAAGAGAGAGGAGAGAAGGGGGGAGATGTGTGTGTGTGTGTGTGTGTGTGTGTGTGTGTGTGTGTGTGTGTGTGTGTGTGTGAGGGTGACAGAGAGAGAGCATGACTGCATGTGCTGATGTAATCAGGAGCAGCGAGGAAACTTGGACCTGTTCTCCGCCGCTGTCGACCAAGTCTTCATCGGAGAGAGAGGACAGGAAGGAAAGATAGTAATAAGAGGACGAGAGAGGAGGAGGAGGGGGAGAAAGATGGAAGGAAGGAAGGAAAAGGAAGGATGGAAAGATGGAAGAAAGAGGAGAATCCAGGAGTTGAAAACTAAAGAAAGGAGAGAAACGAAGGAAGCAAGGGAAAAAAAAGAGAAGCGAGCAAACAAAAAAATAATTAAGGAGACAGAAATCAGAGCTCGGTCCAACTCTGCAGCTTATGTGGATGAAAATGTGATGGTTGCTTTGTAACGCGCTGGCAGAGAGTTCACCTCGTCTCCCCTGAGCGCCAACGGGCCATAATACACTCCCTCCCAGAGGCCTCCACATCATTTACACCGGACAGAATCATGCACAATTAGGAAAAACGTATTAAAGCTCAGAGTTTACTGCGGTGGGACGGCCCGCGGCGCTGCTTTTACTGCCGCTTACTGACTTTCAAAACAACAAAACAGGAAAAAACAAAAGTTTCTCCCGATGTCTGGATGGACCGAGGTGCAAACAGCCTCGACATAAAAGGCCAATCGAGTTCCTCAACGCGGCTTCTGCTTTAGCTGAATGTGATTCTGTGATTAGAAAAACCTGTTTGAAGAGACGTGTTGCGATCGGCCGGCGGCGCTGAACCTGGGCCGATCACAGCGCAGCGAAAGGAAACTTTAAACGGCATTAAATCGAGCTAACAAGCAGCGTTTAAAGGCCCAGTGTGTGTAATCTGAGGGGGACTGGGGGGGATTAGTTGGCAGAAATGGAATCTAATATTCATAATTGTGTTTTTATTTGTGTGTAATCACCTGAAAGTAGGAACTGTTGTGTTTTTGTTATCTTAGCAGGAGGCTTTTATATCTGCAGAGGGAGCGACGGGTTTCTACGGTAGCTCAGAGCGGACAAACTGAACACTGGTCCTAGAGGCTTAATGAGGAGCAAGAAACAAGATGCACAAAGTACAACAAAGACCCAAAGAGTCCTCCAGGTCTGCTAGACATTGTCAGAAATTCCCACAAAGAGCCAGAAAGTACCGGCCAAACAATTGTGCTGCAAAACAATTAACCTGCGACTCCCACAAAAGACCAGCTCGAAAGTACCCAGAAGTCAAACGTGAGTGAAAGAAAAACCACCCAGAAGATATTAAATCTTCTAAAGGAAAAGGTAAAGTTTATATTATTGTGGTAAAACAGACGTGTGCGTGACTTTAACACCACGGTCATCCTCACTTCCTGTTTCTACCTTCTGCTCCTCGTGTTATTTTTCAAATCTTTTTGTTTTACAGCCGCACCAGGAACTGTAAAAACATGGTTTCCTGTCCGCCCCCCCTCCCCTCCCCTCCCTCACTGTGTTTCTGCTCACTCACTCCTCTCCTCCCCCTCACTCTCCCCCCCTCCTCCCCTCGCCGTCTTTATCTGCGCCGAGGTCCGGCGGTGACGGAGCACTCGGCGAGAAGAATAAGGCAACTCTCTCTAAAGAATAACAAAAGACGCTGGAAGAAAAGGCAGGAATTCCTCGGCTCTGATGTAACGCTTTTCACCCGGAGAGTCCTGCTGCTCTCCGTCCAGCCTCCACCTTCTCCGGTCCTCAGCGTCCCTCCGCTGGGTCTCTGCACGCTTCATGAAATCACACTTCTTACATCCAACTTTTTAAAAAAGCTATCTGGAAGCGAATCGCCGCTCGGAGGCCAATTTCGAAGAAACAACGCAAGAAATCAATCATGCAAAGACTCTAATGCTCCACACACTCGCTGCAGCAGGGAGCTGAACTCATGACCTTTCTCTTTACAGGAAACCTTCCTTTCTTTTCACACTTTCTACTTTAAAAACATGCATTATTTTCAACATATGTGCGTGCTAACTTTAGATGAAGAGCTTTCTTCCTTCAGTGCAACATTCATGATGTTTTATTGTCATGATTACACCTTCCTGAAGCTTTGGACAGGACACACATCCCCCTTTTTCTAGATAACACAGAACTCCCTGTTTCTCCGTCAGAACTTTATTCCAAAACATCCTGAAAGTTTACTTTAGTCCTGACAGATCCTGATCCGTTTGGCACGTCACCGAACACCAGAGAAGGATGATGATTTGTGACAAAAAGCTTTTTCTCACCAATTTTCTACACTAGCCGGCCTCTCTTCAGCTCTCCTCCCCCGTTTCCCATCATCCTCCCCCTCCTCCCCTCCTCCCCTCCTCCCCTCCGTCCCTTTCTTTTCTTTTCTTGTGTTTCTTTCTTTGGCAGCAGGATCGGTGTTGCCCAAGTGACCCGACCCACGGCCAGCAAACAGCTGAAAGGATGCCACGACTGCCTCTCTCCTCTCCTCTCCTCTCCTCTCCTCTCCTCTCCTCTCCTCTCTCCTCTCCTCTCTCCTCCTCTCCTCTCCTCTCCTCTCCTCTCCTCTCCTCTCCTCTCCTCTCCTCTCCTCTCTCCTCCTCTCCTCTCCTCTCCCCTCCTCTCCTCTCCTCTCCTCTCCTCTCCTCTCCTCTCCTCTCCTCTCCTCTCCTCTCCTCTCCTCTCCTCTTCATCACTTCCACCTCTTCCCCTTTCCTCTTTCCACTTCTCCTTCTCTGTCGATTCATCTGAAAGCTGCCAGCCTTCCCTCGGAGGAAAAAGACGTAGAGAAGCTCAGACATACTTTGAAAAATCACCTGGAAACTCTCAGAATGAGGTGATTTGTTTGATTCACAGTCGAAACCTTTTTTTTTCTGACAGTGATTCCACTTAAAATGTGTTAATTTATAAACCACAAACCGTTGTTTATATTCCATTATATTAACGGCTCGTGCAAGTCTTTATGATTTCATTCTTTCCTGTTGAATGGGCTCATAATTACAACAAAGTGCTGAGTTTCCCTCAGATCAAATTATTCCCAGCAAAGCAAAACTGCAGCGTATTTCAATAACTTATGTTGTATTATATTTTACTCTGCGTGTGTTTGCTTAAAGGATCTGAGCTCCGTGATAAAGTTTTGTCTCAGCGGCTGTTTTTAAAGGCGAGACGAGATGATTTCTACTTTCCTTCGTACGTGCATGTGGTCTGAGTGAGTCAAGCTTTCAGACCACAGAGCACAAAAAACGCTCAACACACATTTTGTCCCTCAGTCGGACCTTAACTGACTGACCGGTGCCCGAAGCTGACGATATGAACAAGTTTGTCAAACATCCAACCTGACGACGATGAATCAAACTCCTCTGATTCCTTCATGAAACATTATCAATTAATCTGACGCTTGTTTTCACCATCAGAGTCTTTAATCTGTAACTTTTTATCACTTGCTTTTGTTTTTATCGTCTCTGTAAAGCACTTTGTGTCTGAGTAGTACCGTATAAATACACTTTAAAATGTCAAACCTACTACAAGGAACTTTTAACTGGTTACGACACAGACTTAATATAAAAATATCACCTCTGCATGACCGAAGCAAATCAGACTGTCAGCAAGAAGACGGCTATTTCTACAAAGTTATTTTAATGCTCGTTGCCGGATCGATTCCATCTCATCCGGGTCGGACAAGTCGTAAAGTGAAATCTATTTTTAATGGCGGAGTGCTGAGGATGGACCTGCTCACTTCCAGAACCAAGATCCAGATCTTAACACACAATGCAGTCGTGCTGTTACCACCTCTGTCCACAGGGGGCGCCAGAATCAACACAACAAAAGCTCCATGCAGCTGCTTTAAAGGACATTTGTCCAAACTGACATCATCAAAATGCTTTTGTTGTCCAACAAACAGTCCAAAGACTCTTAAAAAGAAAAACAGCACACACACTAAACAAGCTGGAAGCAGGAATTGTTTGACATTTTCGCTTAAGAAATGATGGAAACAAGCTGAGTGCACCAATTACAGGCAGGCAAAGTGTAAACACGCCCACAAGCATCTGGACGGGAGCGCCACGAGAGAGCGGCGGCAGACTGAATCTGTTTGTGTGGACGAGGCAAAACCCCGAAGAGCCAAGAGTCCAAAACTCTGAGATTCAGCGATTTTTACGACGTGAACGTGTTGCAAACGTGTGCAGGTGAAACAAAACGCTGCAGACGGGACTCAGTTTAAACAGGAAGTGACTGCGGCGATGAGAACGGACAGCTGTGACAAACGTGTTCCACCGGGTCTTCCCCGTGGACACACACACACACACACACATATTCTCGTCTCATGTCGTTAAATGGCGACACACACTCACACACTTATGGAAAGAACGCCGACACACACACACACACACACACACACACACACACACACTCGCCTCAGCTCCTCTGCTCTGTATAAAGTCACACATCTCACTCACTGTGTAACCACGGACGACTAAATATACACACCTAATCACCCGCATACTCATCTGTCTTCTACACACACACACACACACACACACATGAACACACACACACACACACACAGAGCTCGTTTGTGTCCTCGCAGGGCCGGCGCAGTAACTGGACCTCGTGTGAATTCCTGGTCGACGCAAACGACTTCAACACCGTTCTGATTTTACTTACACCCTCACACACACACACACACACACACACACACACACACACACACACACACACAGATGAAGACACATAAGCACAAATGCAGACTTTTCTCTCAAACACACACTAAGTGGCCGTCACTGAGCGATGAAGTGACAGAAAGAAAAAGGAGGGTTTCTTCCTTTTCCTCTCTCTGACCCCGAACTCTTCTCCTCCTTCCTTCTTTCTTTCTTTCTTCTGCTTACTTCTACTTTTCCTCTCTGCAGAGACCAGATCGTGAGCCGAAACTTACTTCGGTGCATCAGTGTTTCCACTGCAGAACAGAGAGGATTAAACCAATTAGACCAAGATGGTGTTTAAGATAATTTCTGGACGCTACAAGAAAAACAACCACTGAGTCAGTGTGTTAATCTTCCTAATTTACTGCCGCGTGTTGTTTCTTCTGGCAGTTTTTCTGCCGTAACTAAATTGTAAGGAAAGAGAAAACAAGTGTTTAATTTATCTTACGTGCCAGCTCTCTGTTCTAGACACGAGGAGGGAGAAGGTTAGGCCTTAATGTCCAAGTGTAATGTCAACCAGCTGAGTGTGAAGGAGCAGTGTCCAGAGTCTCAGGGTTTGTGTTCAACCGATCAGTGAATCTCATTTCTTGGTCCATCAGAGAAAGAGAACCGAACTTCTGCTACAACATGGTGGTGCTGAAACTAAATACTTATTTTTAGGGGTGGGAATGAAGATATATGTCCAACTGAAGAGCACAAAACATCCCTCAGAAGGAAAACTGAAGGGATACTGTTTCCATTGTGGTGAGATTGAACTAGCAACCTTCGGATCAGTGGAGGACTCTGCCCTGACACTGACCTCCTGCCACCTTCTGACCTTCTGAGTATGTGTGTGTTTGGCTTTAGTGGCATCATGTATGTGGTTACACACACACACACACACACACACACACACACACACACACACACACACACACACACACACTGCTCTGCCTTCCTTCACTCGTTGAGCGTTATCTCCCCCGTTGGTATCTGGTGTCGCACAACTGCCCTGATGGAGCTACACCTGTCTTCCACACCTTGACAGACACACACACACACACACACACACACACACACACACACACACACACACACACCACTCCTTCTCCTCCGTTACCCACGCTGCCCTGCATCCCAAAGCCTCAAAGTTATCCAAACATTCCCCTCTCCAGCCTCGCCAGAGTGTGTCTGTGTGTGTGAGAGGTGTGATTACATGTGTTCATTTCTGTCAGTGTGTGTGTGTGTGTGTGTGTGTGTCCATGTATGTGTGTGACAGTGTGTGTTGTTCCTGTGTGTGTGTGTACTGTATGTGCACATTTGGTCTTTCAGGGCAAAAAGCCAAACTGTGCGTTCATTTCTGTCCGTTATTCGTCTTCGTATACAATATGTCTATCTTTGGCTTTGGCGTGTGTGTGTGTGTGTGTGTGTGTGTGTGTGTGTGTGTGTGTGTAATGTGGACGGTGTCAGCTGGCCTAAGCCTCCTCGTCCCCACCCTCTTATAGCCTCAAATCCCCCCAAATCCATCTCTGCTCCCCATGTGACTACAACTGCCCCTTTACCCCGTCAGCTGCCCCAACACTGCTGTCAGCCTCTCTCTCCGTCTCACACACACACACACACACACACACACACACACACACACACACACACACACACACACACACACACACACACACACACACACACACCTTTCTTTCCTTCATCATGTCTTTGTTCCCCTGAGATGATTTCCTCTCTCTCAGTCGGAGGATCTTTTTACAGATTGATGTTTTAGTCTGACAAATTATATCCCCTCTCACCGGTTGAGCCAAAGTCCACGCTGCGGCGTCGTAATGAGATACGTTACGCTGCTGTGTTTTCAGATTAAAGCCTTAAAAAATTACAAACTGAAGCAAATATTTGACTTGATACAGTTGTGAAGACAGATCAGAATGACGCAGCACATCCAGACTTTCTCCCTGATACGAGTCAAGCTCCCAAATCAACAGATCTGACAAATCCCATAATGCAACAGAGGCTATCAATTGTGTCTTTTCATCAGACCGACCCTGCAAGTGGCGACCTCCAGGTCTGAGAAATGAGGCCAACAGAAGTAAATGCAGTTCCTCAAACGGCCACTCGAGGCTCCAAAAGCAAGTCGATCCCCAGGTGGAAATTTACAGCCTGGTACAAAACACTGTTCTGGTCTCCCATGACAACTGTTTCTTTTTATTGATATACATTTTTTTGGGACAAATCGTCTGCAGCAACGAGCTGCTGAGGCGATGAAATCCACTGTAAGTCTTTAAATGACTGCTGAGTGGAGGGAAATGTGCTTCACGAGCATTCAGAGAAGACAAGACGCTGCAGGACAGAAAGAACCAGAGTGTCCGGTGAGTGCTGAGTCTGGTCAGAGACAAAACTGGACACAAACACAGACACACACCCTGGACGCCTGTCGGTGTTCGCTATCTTACAGCTAACGTACATTAAGATATTCGTCCTTCTGTGTGAACACTGACAGCTCGTTAGCCTCGGCTAGCTCGGTATCTCCCAGCTAGACGGGCTTGTTTAACGAGGCTCCACCTCTCGGCCCGTTTTGGATCGGAAGGGAGTCAGACTCTGCCAAGATGGCGACCGCGGTACCACCCACTTCCGAAACGTATGTGTGATGTCACGTGGGCTCTCTACGCTCTTTTTACAGTCAGTGGTAAACATCTGCGAGGGTCCGAAGCACAGTTCATAAAAACACGGGGATCAAGAGGTTAATTCATGGCCTGTCATGGTTTTTTGGAGGTGGACAGTAAGTGAGACAGCAGCTCCTCTTCGTACACGGCAGTAAAAAAAACATCTCAGGCTTTTGTTTACATCGTAAAGAAAAGAAGAAAACGCTGTCACACACATCTCACTCCATCACTCCACATTCCTCTCGCTTCCTCTCATTTCCTTCCTCTCTTTTCTTTCTGCCTGTCCCAGCTGAACACACCCTTTGTCTTCTGACTCATGCTACTCGGAAACACACACACACACACACACACATGCACGCACACACACACACAGATACAGCGTGCAGCCGTCAGTGTGTCTGCGGAGTCGAGTTGCTGCTTTATGAGAATACCCGTCTCACTTTATCAGCGTTTTCACAACTTTGCGGAGCGCCGGCCGTGTGAACCCGACCCTCCGTGCAATCCTCTGTCCCCTTAACACCCAGATCGTGACGCTACGTGTGCCATGCGGCGCGGCTAATGGAGGCCCCGCTCTGCTCGTTGAGTTTTACTGGACCACATAATAATGAGGAAAAACTTCACAGTCGGGCTTCCCCCCGAAGGAAGCAACAGATAAGTGCCTCTAATTTCCAAACTTAACATCCATTAACCCCGTAATGTGAGCGTTAAAGGCCGATTCTGCACATTTGAACCGCACACGCAAACTTCAGAGGACTTTTAGACCGAAACAGTCGATCCGAGTGCAGAGCAGAACAGCACACGGATCAAATCAAAGTCGCATTAGTCATTCATCTTTCTGTGACATAATCAAACACGGAGAGACGAAGAGAGAAAAAAGTACAATGTAGGAAACATTCTGTCGCCGCCGTACGCCTGCTTGTGATTGGCCGCAGCGCCATATGATGTATTCTACAGGGAA
Organism: Lagodon rhomboides; assembly: GCA_039737535.1. Lineage (NCBI taxonomy): Eukaryota > Metazoa > Chordata > Actinopteri > Spariformes > Sparidae > Lagodon > Lagodon rhomboides. The sequence goes on from CM077787.1 coordinate 4,257,914, forward strand.
CCGGAGAGAGAGCTGCTGCTTAATAGCTCATGGCACGTGGAGCAGGGTTTGACCCCTCTGGATACACACACACACACACACACACACACACACACACACACACACACACTCAACGTTTATTCAACAAAGCTCGTCAGCCATGGAGACCAGCATGCCTGGTCTTTTACATCATCATCATCATACACAATCTGGTCCCCATTTGTTACAGCTGGGACTGCAAGAGTGTGTGTGTGTGTGTGTGTGTGCATGTTTCTGAGATCATGTATGCCCGTGTGTGTGTGTGTGTGTGTGTGTGTGTGTGTGTGAGCTGGAACTTGGCTCTATGCTAAGGACACGTAGCCTGAGAAAGTGAAAACTGTGCAGAGCCTCGAACGCACCGAAACATCCTCAACTGCACATGAACTCTGCCGACTCGCTTGCTTCGTGCGCTGCCGGTGAAACCGCCCAAGAATCCACTCGACTGCACTCTTCCCTTCCAACATGACATAAATCCAACGCCGAGACGGCAGATAAAACCCCTCTGGCCGCGGCGGAGGGCTCGTACTGTAACTCTAACCCAACTTTTACACTCTGAGAAACTTGATTAACGAGAGAGCAGGAGCGGGATTGTTTCTTTAAAGTCTGTGTGAACGGGGGGAAAGTGCGGACCGTCGGCGAGAGCGTCCGCCAACAAAAGTTGTTTCCTGACTTCGGTCCAACGGCGTCACACGTCAACGACAACAGTTTTGACTGGCGAGAACAAACTGAAGGGGAAAGATTCGGTTCCATTTTCTCTTAGAGAGGAACAAGTAGTTCCACCTGCTCTGAGGTACAAGCTGACTTGTTGTTGCATTAAAGCATCTTTTATATTTGATCCTATATAAATGTGAGGCTGATGTGATCTAATCATGATGTTATTCCTCAAACTTCTGCTTTTGTTTCATAATATCCGCATCTGGTTGCTGTTTGAGCAGTAATTGAGTGTAGTCTGTGCTTTGCTTTTTTTACAGATACGTTGGAGACTCTCCCGACTAATATTGTAAAATTGCTCGGCAACAATATTCATGTGGTGAAACTCTGAACTGCTCTAATCTGATATATGTGAATCACAAAACTGTTGTGCACAAGAACTAATAAAAGGTTCACACACATTTTTCACACACAACAATTGACATATCTATGAAAAACCTGTTGAAAGGTGTCGCACAGGTTCATATTTATCACTAAAGCTGCAAACTGAAGCAAAATGACAGTGTCAGATCCATCGTATCGCCGTCTTCTGTACATTTCTCCCTCTCAGCGTCTGTACAGGTAACACAAAACCTCCAGACAAACTCTGCCAGGTCACCGTGTGTTCTCCGTCTGACAGCCGAGAGAACCACATAAAAACCTCGAATTTTGAACAGAAACCTCAGCGAGAGTCACAGAGGTGATTCATCAGATCGACGCCTGGGCTCAAAGCTTCACCCTTAACGTGCCGGAGGAGGCCGAGTCTGTGCGACGTGTCTCGATAACATGATGGACACGTCTGTAATTAGAGGTAAATGACAAGTCTGGTGAAAACAGGAACAGAAGATGCCTCCACTTCTCTCTCTCTCTCTCTCTCTCTCTCTCTCTGTGTCTCGCTCAGTGTTGTGGGTAAGTAGGCGGAAGAAAGTGGCAATTAGCAATCAGCTAAAACACTAATTAGCTCCCTCTCTCTCTCTGCCTCCATCTATATGCCTCGCTCTCTACAAAGCGTCGGCGCGCTGTGCATGTGCGCCGCCACATGTGCGAGCGTGTACCATAACGCTGTGTGTGTTGTGGAGGGGCGTGGCCTGCCGGGAAAGTGTGACCTCATCTTAATTAATGACAACCATATGGAACATGATTGAATGATTTACGGCACGACGTCGGGAAACAACAGACGGCTGGACGGAGATGAAAGCGGAGGTTTTACAGATCGCCGATTCTCCGGTTTATTGATGAGGTGACACACATGAAAGGAGTCAGACTGTGAACAGAGGAGGATAAAACGCAGCAGAGCGGTTTTTCTTTAAGGTGAACGCCGCGCGCAAAGAAAATGAGAAGGAGATGTTCTGATGCCCAGACGGTTATCTTTGTGCGTCGCTCTAACATACAGTTCAGAGCCAATTATTTCTGTTTTCTTTTGTTGAGATCGCGTGTTGAAATAAACGCAGGCTGTGATGATAATTCGTCAATACTCGTGCCAATAAAGACTCTTTGAAGTGAAGGAAAATTGAAAGAGAATAAAGACTAGCAAGCAAGTTAGAAATCGACCAAAATGCAATTAAAAAAACAAGAAAGAAAGAAAGAAAGAAAGAAAGAAAGAAAGAAAGAAAGAAAGAAAGAAAGAAAGAAAGAAAGATGGTCGACAGAGTAAACATCAACCTGTCATCACAGCCGGGTCAAAGGTCATGAAACTCATCAGCCAATCAGCACCTTGCTCTGCGGGAATCCACCAGTCATGTGACCAACACTGAATCCTGTCGGCCTGTCTGACCTCTGACCACACACACACATCTGTACAATACTTGTTATGCAGTACGCAGCCACACGTAGCCTGACACACACACACACACACACACACACACACACACACACACACACATGCACGCACAGTAATCAGGCTCAGAGCTTCATAATTAAAGTGAGAGTCCAGCCGGTGTGTCAGAGAGACGATGCGACAGCTGACGGCTTTGTGGGCCCTCAGACTGCGAGAGGGAGGTGGATTAATCACGGGGGGGATGAAGATGGTGGTGGTGGTGGTGGCGGGGGGGGTGAGGGGGCGGGGCCTGTGTGCGGGGGTGTGGGTGTTGGGAAACTGGGGGGAAATTGGGGGAGCTTTCACTGGGGGATTAAAAATAATGGAAGCGGGGTGGGATGGGGCGACTCGGGGCAGCTGTGGAACCAGCTCCTTTGTGAAGGAGGTGTGTGTGAGTGTGTGTGTGTGTGAGGCAGAGGGGTTAAGGGGTCCCAGAGGGCTACCTTTGTCCCCCTGCCAGAGATTGGGGGTCTGTAAAAGACAAAAAAAATGCAATTTCACAACTGGCCCTCTCTCTCTCTCTCTCTCTCTCTCTCTCTCTCTCTGTGTCTCTTCAGTGTCTCTCTCTCTTTCTCGCTCGCTCTCATCAATGAGGCTCTTTGTGTGCGGCGCTCACCTTCCTCCTCCTTAAAGGGAATGCCACTTCTGCACAAAGCAGCGGCTCTATAGCGAAGGGGAACCTGCTCCTTTAAGAGCACGCACACACACACACACACACACACACACACACACACACACACACACACAGTAGAGAGAGAGAGAGAGAGAGGTACTCAGAGACATTAGCAGATTTAGACCTTTTAGATCTGACCCCTTTGTGCAACTACAGGGATGTTGCCATGACGACCACCAACGCTAAGTGTCATTGTCGTGGAGGGCCAATCAGGACGGCGCACATATGTCGCGGTGTGTGTGTGTGTGTGTGTGTGTGTGTGAAGGTGTGTTTGATCTGCACTGCACTTGATTTGACTTTTACTGACAGATTAACATGTAAATGACAGAATTAATGAAGTTTTAACGTCGTGTTATTAAACCGTACAGCCGCTCCACAGAGAATAGGGACTTTTATATTTTTACATGCACCATAAGTAAGTCATGAAGCAGTGTGGGATAGAAGATGTAGCTTATATTCAATTTAATTTTCCTTTCTCGTGATGTTCGTTCAAAGTGTCTCCTTCATCTGATTCACCTGTAGAAAATCACAGCTTGAATTAGCAGCAGCAGTTAGCCTGAGTAGCTAACATGTTATTTTTTGGGTAGATTTGGTTTGACACTTGCAAATAAGAAAGTTTGCCGATTTCATATCTCTTCACAGGGCTCATCAACAGCTGATGTCTTCCTGAAAGTCAGTGATTTGTCTTTAGTAAACGAACGGGGAGGCTAGCTGGCTAGTTTTAACTCAATCTCTGATGTGTCATCGGTTGTTTCCTGCGTGTCCCTAAGAGTTATAGCACCTAACTGACTACAGAGGGCAGAGGGAATACGATCAAATGAGATGCATGGTTACCTCGAATAAACCTGCAGATTTCTCTGGTTTGAACACTTTGTTGGAAGCGATTAGGATAATGTAAGAGCACAACTCAGCAAAATATACGGCCTAACAAGCGTCTGGTCGTCTTTAGACGTTTTAATGCGGAAATGTGACACATTAGCCTTTTGAGTAACGTCTTACGATGCCCTGCGAGCAGCTCTTCCAGAAACGCTTTACTCAACGTGTCGCCGCGTACACACAATTTATGATGTTATTAAAAACTTCCGCCCGGCGCTGCTTATTTCAGCGACTCTCAAGGACAGAAGGCGAGAGGATCTGGAAGCCGACCAAGACGGGAAGAAAGACGTCTCTCTGTCTCTGTCCCTCTCGCTCTCTTACACCTGCTAGGGAGGAGAGAGGGAGTCTGGGAGGGGAGGAGGGGGAGGAGGGGGAGGATGAGGGGGGTCTCCTCCTGTAGGAGAGCTGTCACTTTGATTCTCATCACCAAGGCAACGAGTGTGCAGTCCCACAATCCTCTGCTTTGTCCGATGGGGGTGGGGGTGAGAGTGTGTGTGTGTGGAGGCTGCCGTGCTTCGCCTCTATAAACCTGCCTCACACACACACACACACACACCGAGGCCTGGCACTATCGTCATAGCAGGTCGTGAAAGCAGCGGATCGCCATGGTGACACGGAGACAAATCCAGCTATGTCTGCTATTTATGGGAAAACAGAGAGTGCAGGCGATATTCTGCAGCCAAAGCAGCTGAAGTTGCACTCTGTACGTGTGTGTGTGTGTGTGTACATGTAAGTGTGTGTGTGTGTGTGTGTGTGTGTGTGTGCCGTCTCTGTACATGATAAAGATGTTTTATGAAGAGGGCTGAGCCACGCTGCTTAGCCAAGCTCCTCACAGAGAGGAGCTTTGTCATAAGAACTGACAGATCCGAGTAGCCGGGTGACAGGAGAGAGAGAGAGAGAGGGAGAGAGAGAGAGAGAGAGAGAGAGGGAGAGAGAGGGAGAGAGAGGGAGGGAGAGAGAGAGAGAGAGAGGGAGAGAGAGAGGGAGAGAGGGAGAGAGAGGGAGGGAGAGAGAGGGAGGGAGAGAGAGAGAGAGAGAGGGAGAGAGAGAGGGAGAGAGGGAGAGAGAGGGAGAGAGAGAGAGAGCGAGGGAGGGAGAGAGAGAGAGAGAGAGAGAGAGAGAGAGAGAGAGAGAGAGAGAGAGAGAGAGAGAGAGAGAGAGGGAGAGAGCGAGAGAGAGAGAGGGAGGGAGGGAGAGAGAGGGAGGGAGAGAGAAAGGGAGAGAGCGAGAGAGAGAGGGAGAGAGAGAGAGAGAGAGAGAGAGAGAGAGAGAGAGAGAGAGAGAGAGAGAGAGAGAGAGAGAGAGAGAGACATCCATCAGTTAAAGTCTGCTGACAGAGACTCGGCCCTCAGCCTGAGGCGATGTTTTTCACTGGGTACCAAACATCGGGTCAGTCGGGTCGGTCGGGTCGGGAAAGATTTCGTAGGGTCGTCACGGGGTCACAATAAAGAAAACAAAATTAACCAACCGAGCTTTGTAAGTGTGTTTTGTAAATAATACAGTTTATTATCATTATTAAGTGTTGTCATCATCCGTCTCTGGTGCTTCCAGATGTACGTGCTGCTTTTAATTAAAGGAAAGCATCTGAGTGAATCCTTAAAGGTCTGAAACAGGCAGATAAAAACTCACTGCTGGAGCGTCTGCAGGTTGTGTCACCGCTGCGCAAGAATAATGATGTCAGTAGTTTTACATTTAATTAGAATGAAGCCTGTACAATGGAGATTATATTCTGTATTTTCTTCTATTCTTCTATCACACATACGTACACACATTCATCCACTACTTGTCCCGTTTAAAACATACAGAACATCATTCTTTACTTTGTTTGTTCAGAGCCAAAGTTCAGATCAAGTTTTCAATCGAGGGATGAATAAAGTATTTAAATTATATTGAATGAAAGTGTGTTGTTAAGATAAGATGTAACTGCAAAGTCAACGTAAAGACCAGAGATCAGATGAAGATTTACTCTGAAAATGTATTTGTGCTGATCCTGAAGCAGTTTGTCGTCGTTGATGAACAGAGCGAGAGGAAACTGGAGGAACATAACAGAAAGAACCGAAGAGCCGAGCATGTTTGGAGCCCGGTCAAAGAGGATAAGATGTCAGACAAACCCGGCCCACACGGTCGCTGCAGGTTCAGAACCAACGTTCACTGTTTCTGGTGAATGTGGTTAAAAACTCTTGCTCTTACAGTATTCTGTCTGTCTGTCTGTGTTTAACACTCTCCTGCTCACAGTACAGATGTACACTCACTCTCTCCACTTTGAGGCAGATGGGGACACCCTCTCTCTCCCCCACCTCCCCCCCGTCCTCCCCCCTCCTGCTAGCTTGACCGGGGTCAAAGAGCCTATTGTCATACAGAGCGCCTCGCCTCCACCTATTGTCTGTGACAGTTGGAAACCCTCAGAGCTCATACAAACCTCTGCACATTCAGCCGCTCCTCCTCCTCCTCCTCCTCCTCCTCCTCCTCCTCCTGCTGCCGCCGCCCTCCCCTTCCCTTTCTCCTCTTTATTTCACTCTCTCTTTCGCTCGCTCCTTCCCCTCTCTTCCTCCCCTCCTCCCCTCTTCCTCCCCCCTCCTCTCTGTGTGCTGACTGGGCTCTTCAATCTGTCACACAAACTCTCACAGCTGGACCGGTGCACACACACACACACACACACACACACACACGCAGGAACAAATACAAAACTCTGACGACATCATCAGCAGCTTCACTTTGTTTGCTGAACCTCTCTTGGAGTCTTTTTTTTCCTTCATGTGTGTCGCACGTATTGAACTCGCGGCTCTTATTGATGCTGCAGTCGTTCAGTCAGATGATTAGATTAGATCACATGAATCATTAATGAGCCTTGTGGGAAAAAACTGGGACGTAGTAATGGTCGCCAAGGAGGAAAGAATAGATTCAAGAAAAGGTCAAACATGTCACGAGCAGCCATCACAAGCCGCTGACGAACACGCTGACAAGAGAGGAGATTCTAATAATAATGATTATAACAATTACGAGGTGTGGAATTAAAATTAAAACTTGCTCTCATCCATCAGACTCGGTTAAAAATCAGCACATTGACAATATTCCTAGTTGTTTGCTAACTCAGCATCCAGGTCAGTGTGTCTGCTGACCTTGACCTGCGCAGCTCGAACAAAACACGACTAATCTGACTTAATTATCTGCAGCAGCAACAAATCAAAAGACTGATCTGAAATCAGATTATCTTCATTCTGATTATACTTTAATTAAGACCCGTTCAGACAGTTTCGGTGGTAAAAACGTTGCTGCTAAATCCAAATATTGAAGCTGTATTCATGGAAACAAACTGACAAACTAGCTGCGAAAAGATTTCTCTTCTGGAATCGACTCCTCCGCGTCTGCTGAAGTGAATAACTGCAGAATGTGTTTAACAGCTTCAAACATCCAGGTGGCTCTGTGAGCTGCAGGCTGCAGGCTGGAGGCCTCGGTGGAGCCGGGCTGCAGCCGTAGCTCCTCCGCCCGGAGAGATAAACACTGAGCCGGGGCGAGACGGAGACGGGGAGAGCCTCCACAGTGACGCTGCAGTTTGAGCGTCTGCGCGGCGCCATGATGCTGGAAGCGGCAGGTGGAATCTCTTCACACCTCGGCCGTGCAGGGAGAGGCTGCACGCTTCTGTCCTGCTCTGCTTCTCACTTACACGAGCACAGAAACATCACACACAACCAAAAAAAGCCGTGCATGTTTGTTATTCGAGGCGGGATCCTCCTCAGCACGCCATCATTTTGTTTTGTTTTGTGTTTTTTTTTCTCCGTCGGCCTCAGACCGGAGCGAGATGGCTGCGAGCCGACATTTGCTGTCTTTGCAATTTTGAAACAAACATTGCTTTGGCTTTTTTTTTTTTCTCTCCCAACGCTGGTGATTTGGGAGTTCTCAGTTTATTGTAGCCGAGGATACGAGCAGCTGCTAAATCCTCAAGATACAAAAATCCAAAAATTTAATGTGGCGGAGGAGGAGGAAGTCTTTGTTTGTTGCACGAGGGACGAAATGAAAAGCAATCTGAAACACACATTCTGCTCAGGTTTGTTCTGTCAACCGCAAAATGAACGACCTCTCCTGTCTGAGCTGTGCTCTGCAGATAGCTGGTGGTCTGTGTGTGTGTGTGTGTGTGTGTGTGTGTGTGTGTGTCTCATATTAAAGGATAAGGCTTATAGATGTGAATCCAAGTGAGTCCAATTCATCACAACAGATCTCAGCCGGGGGGGAGGGGGATTGATTTATGGAGTGAGATGGAAACTAAATAGATCCAGTGAATTTGCAGGGTTAATTCAGATGTCGTCTACACTGTTTAAGACAATATATTACAATTTTTGTGTCCACAGTAAATAAAAACAGTTTTATTGAGCTTCTCTGGCGGATGAGCTCCGTCTCGGTGCCGTCACGGTGGCTACCTCCGCTCATGTTAACCATCCGCTTCTTCTTTTGTTTATTCCAAATAAACTGGAGCCATAAAAATCACAACATTTGCAGGTTTTTGAGCCAGAGCATTTTTTTCTCCCCGGAGAAGATCTGTGAAACGCTGAGCTCTTAAAGCTTTCATGAGCTGAGTCTTGCAGGAGTTAAACATCTGGATTAGCTCTTTAAAAGTCACGATTAGCGTCCTGATCACTGTCGCGAAGACGACGATGATGTCACGTCTGTTTAAGGAAACATTACGAATAAGATCCACGTTTCTCAGCGAGTGAAGAGAAAACACACACACACTCAGATCCGCAGTGGTGATCAATGGTGATTATCCCAAGGGTGTGTGTGTGTGTGTGTGTGTGTAAGTGAGTGAGTGTGCAATATGCGAGAGATGAGAGCCAGTGAAAGTGTTTGAGAGGGTTTATGACAGTCGTATATCACCGGCAGACTGCATTATCCTAACACTTCCCAAGGACACACACACACACACATGCACTCTCACTTTCACTCACACACACACGCTAGTAGGCAGTCGAATAAGCAAGAGGTCAGGATCTTGCACACATACACACACACACACACACACACTGAGTGCAGCATTGATCTGCGGGCTGGCCGGCCATATTCCTGCTGTTCTATTTACGAGCGGCCTCGCTGGGACCCTCAGCACTCTCTTATTAAAAGTCTAAACACGAAGGCAGCAAATGGAGAGAGAGAGAGAGAGAGAGAGAGAGAGAGAGAGAGCACCGAGGTGAAGACTGATTTGAATCCTGCAGGCTCCCGTAGACAAAGACGGAATGGAAAGTAAAGGGAATCAGGTGGGTGTGCCCTGACGCCCTGACGGCCCGTCTCAGCCCGCCGTGTGGCAGATGTGCAGCAGATTGATTAGTCATGCCTGTCTGCAGGCGGCGGGGGGCTGACTGATGTGGCCCCAGAGCTGCTGCGGTGGTGGAGGTGGTGGGGTCACTGTGTGGAGGAGGAGGAAGGTGGAGCAGGCCTGTTGACACTACACCTGTCGTGTCCAGCGTGTCACATGTTCAGGTTGCAGATAATCTGAGCGTGACATCAGATTTACATTCGACAAACGTAGAGACAGAATCTCCTGTTTCCACCTCAGAGACACATTTAGCCTCCGATTGAGTTTGTTTTCCTATTTCTGGCAGTTTGTAGAACATGTACTTTGACTTTTTATGTGTAAATTAAGGTAAAAAACCGCGCACACACACACAAACATACACTATATCAACTGTGCATCAAAGGTTGGCGGTTTGAGTCTGACTCTGAGCTAACGGAGCTGTATGTCAGCGCCGTATTAATGCTCATTCTGCATGAGTTCATGTCGGAGAACATCCGTAACCCCGCCACGGGTCAGGGTTCAACTCCCGCCGGAGCCTCCGAACACAGAAACACACTCAGGGAGGCACTTAGGAGGGAAGCAACAAGCTTCCACCACTTTTGAATTTGAACTTTTCAACCACAGAGGAAGAACGACTTCAGCGCTGAAGGTTGTCATTCAGATCCGAGATACGTCCGTCTCTTCAAGGTCTTGATGAGCTGCAGCAAACAAAGACGTGTTTAACTAAGTGCTGCGTAAACTTCTCCAGTCGTATCGTCTCATTTTTTAATTGCTATATCAAATAAAAAACAAGACCGATAACATCAGCGACTGGCTGCTTACTTTCCTCCGAAACAAAAACCCGACTGTGATTTTCTCGCGCGACAGATTCTCTTTATTTGATAAAAAGCCGCTGTCATCATTGTCAAAACCTCTCCTGGTGGATCAACAGTCCAACCTCCTCTCTGAAAGCCGCTGCCGTGCGAATCTGAGGAACATTTCTTCCCTCGCAGACACGGAGGCCTGAGAGAGTGATGGAAGTGTTATAGTCTGCCTCTCTCTGCCGGGAGATGATGGTCCGTCTGTCTGCGAGGCTGCGTGGCACTGACTGGTACCGAGGCATTACTCAACCGCTGCTGGCTGACGTCACACACACACACACACAAATATAACACACACAAAAAAACACTGCTGTTGTCAGTGTGTTTCCATTTATTAGAGTTTCGATGACTTCAGTACGGAGCCTGAGGTGCGCTCAGCGTCAACACCGCCGTCTCATTCGGACTCAAATATCGTCAAGACAAACACAGCGAGGGGTTTAAATTTAGGCCGAGCTCAGATCAGCTGCGGCGCTCGAGCTCGAGTCAGACCGCAGACGCTTTAACCGGCGTCAATTTGCCGCCAATAACTTGACAAATTCCGACGGAACCAAAGTAGGAATCTAATTTAGCGGGAATCATCTCGTTACGGCTGACAAACTGCAGGCATTTGTAATGAATACGTCGCCTAATGAAGAGGGGAAATGGCTAACAAACAGGAAATTCATTACAGTTGCATATTTGTGTGTGTGTGTGTGAGAGAGTGTGTGTGTGAGTGTGTGTGATATGTAATATTGCAGTTTTCCATCTCTCAGTCTGAGAGCTTAGAGCTGCGTAAGAGGCTTAAGGGCCGCTGAAATCAGTGATGTTGATAAAGGCCGGGGGCAGAGTGTGTGTGTGTGTGTGTGTGTGTGTGTGTGTGTGTGTGAGTCAGGTGTGTGTGTGTTAGTATGATAGTTCATGTGGCCTTTTACGCCAGATGTGTGCTGGTTCTGTGTGTGTGTGTGTGTGTGTGTGTGTGCAGATGGGATATTTAATACTGAAAACTGCAATCATGGCGTGGGATTAAAGACAAAGCTCCAAAATGGAGGAACGGCGTGACAGAGGACGGCCAGAGGAGACCGAGAGCGAGAGAGACAGACGGAAGAGGAAGAGGAAGACGACGAAGAGAGACAAAAAGAGCAAAAGAGGAGAGAGAGAGAGAGAGTGATGGAGGTAAAGATGCAACCAGCAGTCGTCACACATGAGCCTGTTTTTACTCTTAACATTATTGATTATGTGGCCAAAAGTATGTGGACAAGTTTGATATATTTGTCAGATTTAACTGTCCGTATACTTTTGGCCATTTAGTTTAGTATCATCATTTCACGTGTGGAGCTTCAGCTGCTAATGAGAAACTAACCGGCTGAGTCGGATCAGAACACGTGACCTTCATTAACCAGCAGATTCAGTTTAAACTGGGCTCGTTGAAATGAGGGTTATATGCGGCGGTGAAGTCACCGCGGCAGGAATGTGTCCGGCTGCTGGAGGGTGACAGGCACAAATAGATGCTGATATTATTGTCCCGCACACACCGAGAGCAGAGGATGAAGTGTTCGGACTCTGATGATGATGATGACGGCACGTCTCTTTGTTTCAGATCACAGTGCAACATTTACTCTCTGTGTTTGCTTTAATTAAGGTTCAAACTGCAGAGAGGGAAGAGAAGTTTGTAAAGACACTTTCACTGGGAGCTTGTCAAGCGATGAGGTCAGAGGGCGAGGTCAGAAAGTCGTTAAACGAGTTTAGTTACAGTTTTAGCTCAGCGTGAGCAGCTCAGAGTGAAGACTTATGGACTTTCATGCATAAATACATACATTTAACACGCTACCAGTGCAAATTATAATGTTTTTATTTGAATTTTGGTTCTTTTTCGTCAGATTTTCCTGCATTTATTGACCTAAATAACTCTAATTATGTTAAACTCAAACCATGAGAGGAACTGAATAAGGACATTTGATGCTTTTTGTTGATTTAACTGGTCAAGAAGTGAAAATGTGTCAAACCTGAACAGACGAATGAAACTAAAGGTCGTATAAAAAGCTCCAAACAATGTTCAGTGTATCCAGTAAAAACAAACACAATCCTTCATCCCTCCAGCGTCAGTAACAGTTTGAACTGCTGTAACTCTCAGCCTCGAGGCTCTGAGGCCGAACTGTAGCCGCAAAACTGCGACAGGACAGAAGACGGAAACTCTGACGACGTCAATACTAATTCATTTCCAGCTCTGAGCTCGTCTTCATGGCTTTGCCTCGGAGTCCGAGCGGAGGTCAATACCTCGACGGCGAGGAGGAGAAGAGGAGGGAAGCGGGTCGATTCTAATTATAAAACAGGTGTCGTGAATGAATATTTTATGTGCGACCACAGCGGCTGTTTGTTCTCCGACGGATGCAACAGTTTCACCTCTCAGCTCAGAATATGAGAAATGAGCGAGTTAAAAAAATATCTTACAGGCATTTTATTTGATTCTACTGTTTTCATTTAAAGGAATTAAAGTTGCATTCAAGAGCAAATTAATCCAAGAAAATGTATGATTGTTTTCACCACAAAGCTGATAATGAGACGTCCTGGAAACAAACAACAACAGGAAGAAGAAATAACAGATCTCAGAACAGAAGAAGAAACGGCAGTAAAGCTTCCAGGAGACAATGAGGGCTCAGATTGTAATATTTCATTATATTATTGTGTGTTTTTATGAGTAATTAAAGTTAATTAGCTGATGAGTCAGTGTCGCCTCAACCGCTGACTCCTGTTGGGAAACACGTCCTCGATCTACCTCGAGCCCTTTGTCTGAGACAGTTCGGGCTGGGTCTTAATATTCAAAAAGACTTTCATTTAAATGATCCAATATCAATAAATCTTTTAATATACAGTATCAGGGTCCAAAATGAACATCTGCCAAGCACCAAATGTTGGTAGATTTTCCTGTAAGCGAGTAAATCTGTGAAGATTATCGGCCACGCTGACGGATAAATGTTTGCTGCGCTGCTTCTGTCGTCTGCTGTCTGTCTGAGTCTGCCGCGACGTTCGTTTAAGACTGGGATGTTTCTTTCTTTGTCTTATTTTCCTTTGAGGACGTTCATCAGCCCACATCCGTCGTTGGTTTCTTGTTCTTGGGCGACGGCATTTTTAATAATTGATGCCTAAATCATAACAATATCTCATGACTGCTCCAAAATCGTACAATTCAATTCTTAAATCATGTTAACATGAATGTTTTTTTTAATAATGCACCAGGTGAGAGGATTCCTGCTGCAATTTACAATCTCATATTGTCAGTGAAATAAACCCAAAACATATCGACATCGAACTGGGACCGACATCATCGGAGTGATGACGCAGCTTTTCTTTTGTCTGCGCTTAGTAACACAGATTCATGTCTCAGTCTTACACCTAAACGGAAAGAGGTTTTTTGTTTGCTGTTGTTTAACTGTCTGGCTGATTGCAGCTCTGCAGACGGAGCATTGTCATAAAAAAAAAAAACACTGTCTCGACCTTTTTGTTTCGTAGAGAGAGAGAGAGAGAGAGAAACAAATAGAAGGAGAGAGAGAGCGAGACAGGGAGAAGCTATATTTGGAAGCGGCGCTGCCTCGTACTGTATGGGTATGTAATAAATCTGTTGTGCCATAATAGTGAATGGTGGGTCGTACAGCGCGCGTGTGTGTGTGTGTGTGTGTGTGTGTGTGTGTGTGTGTGTGTGTGTGTGTGCGTGAGGATGAATGGTGGCCTGTCTCGTCCCTCCGTGCCGCCGCTCCTCGCTAATTGGTCGTCGGCTTAAGTGCTGCTGCTGCACTATTCTCCAGATAGATGGGATGGAGGGAGGGAGGGAGGGGAGAGGAAGGACGGAGAGGAAGGAAAAGAGAAGAGGGAGGAGGAATAAAGCAGCGGGGGGGAGGGATGATTGATGGGTGAGATGGAGCTGGATCGAAGGATGCATGAATAAAGAGAGGAGGAAGGTCTGACGGAGGAGAGGAGGGATGGAGGGTGATATATGGGTGGAGAAGGAGAAGGAGGGTGAGACAAGGTCGTCTGTGTTTCCTGCTCGGATTCAGACTTTCTTCGGGATGTTTCTCACCCGATTCTCTAAAAATCGGTCCGGCCTGAATGAATCGATACCTGTTCGTCCCTCCTCTTCCTCCTCGTCTGTCAGGAATGTGTCCTCACAGCTGTTTGCATCCTCTTTGTCTCGTCGCTGCTCGTTGGGTTCCCTATTTTTAGCCTCGTGTTGTGTTTTTCTTTTGTCTCTTCACGCAGCGTCCTCTCCCGTCACACTAACTGTGCCGCTGCAGCCACTAAATCACCCACAGGGGACAATTACGCTCCACGTATTTACCGCGAAATGAGGAGATTTAGTTTTCATCTCTCGGCTGCTCTGACCTGCAGGATCCAGCCTGAGATTCTGCCAGTTTTCTGTCCTCACGACGCTGCCAAACACCGTAAAAGTAGTGTGATAAAGAATGTCTGTTAAAGAGCCAGAAGTGCTTTTATTTTGGGTTAAAGTGATGATCTCATTTTGGGAAGAAGCTCACATTTCGTAGCGTCTGTGGAGAAATATTAGATTTTCTTCTCGCTGGATCTCATCTAGTTTTCTGGCTCGGTGCAGCTCTCGCTCCACGGGATCTTTAACCGGGTTATTATTATTCCTTTAAAGCCTCCAAACAAACCTTACACAAGAATGCATCCATATGTATGCACAGCTTTTATTTTGAAAAGTAAAAGTGCTCAAAATGTTTTTTTGTTTGTTTTATTTTAATTTCCATGACGATAAAGTGCATTAAGATTAATATCCCAAACTTCGGTGACCTCTGCCAGGTTTTCCATGACAGCTGGGATGTGTGTGTGTGTGTGTGTGTGTGTGTGTGTGTGTGTGTGTGTGCATGTGTGATGTGGGGGGAGTAGAGGGGGAGGAAGGGGGAAGGGAAGGAGGGCGACTAATGTCTTCCGAGGAGAGCGAGAGGAGAGGAATGAGACGCTTTGGCCAAGACACAGCAGTAACTCTCTACTCTGTTCATTAGACTGCACACACACACACACACACACACACACACACACACACACACACACACACACACACACACAGACGGGCCCTTGCAGCAGGTGGGCCTTTTGATTTGTCACCCAGGAAGAACCGTGTCCCATTTGCATACAGATGCCCCCTTCAGTGCTTAGGAAGGGTGCACACACACACACACACACACACACACACACACACACACACACACACACACACACACTGCTCCTTCAGTCCTCCCCTCTAGACTGGGGCCCATACAACCCTCTCTTTCTTTCTTTTTTCTTTCTCTCTCTCACTTGTCTCCCTTCCTCCCCTCTTTCTCGGCTTTGCAGTGATTTTGGCGAACAAACCCCAGGAGACTGGAAACCATGTCTGTTCTGTGTGTGTGTGTGTGTGTGTGTGTGTGTGTGTGTGTGTGTGTGTGTGTGTGTGTGTGTGTGTGCGTGTGTGTAGGAATATCCTTGCAGATTTAGAGGCTCTTCCTCTGCAGCAGCGTAGAAACTTCCTATGGATTTATGTGCTCTTGTAAGTTACTGTTTGCTTTTTCGAGCATGTCATCGCGGTCGATTTCCTTTGCATGCCTGCGTGTGTGTGTGTGTGTGTGTGAGAGAGTGTGTGTGTGTGTGAGAGAGAAAGTGTGTGTGTGTGTGTGCACGTCAGCATCTTGGAGGCTCTTGCACCTTGCATCTGTTCGAGCTGGCAGAGCTTTCAGGAGTCTCATGTGCCGGTGTCAAACAACGGCGGCTTGTTTGCAGAGACCCCAACACTGCACTGACACACACACACACACACACACACACACACACACACACACACACCAAGACAACAAGAGTGAGAGCTGAATTTCAATCCAAATAAATACCAGACCACGGAGGGGTTCAGAGCGCAGGAAAGAAAGAGAGAGAGAGTGACTGCAGCTGGGCTGAACGGAGGGCAGGACGATGTCCAACGAGGCTTCACAGGAAAATAATTCACAATATTTAACGACTGTTATTTCCACATGACGTCATGTGTCAGACCGCCAAAACTGTAGCGTGTTTCATTTAAATCAAATTCAGAAAACCCTCGTATTTAGCTTTATTCCTCTCTCGTGACACGGATCGACACATTTTGTGAAGTGTCATGAATATGCGACTGCAGGAACTCGTCCTCTCTCTCGTCGCCCTCGTTAAACGACTCGCTCGAGTCCCTTTGCGCCCCAGAAAAACCACCTTGAATTTCCAACATGAATTCCGGGCCGAGGCTCCGAAACATATTTCAGAGCGGCGCGCTGTGTGTCCGACAAGTCTCTAGCAGAGCCGGGGAAACCTCACGCTGTGATTGGCTCGGGGGCAGCGATTACATCAGAGGCTCCGCAGGCGCTACGACAACACTGGAGAGTTGAACCGGAGGTGGAGATTGTTTAGTGCGACTGCTGACGCCTTGTTTTAAAAATGAGCATGTGACTGTAATCGTATCTCTGAGGGATGTTTCACCGCTCGCAGGAACCCCGGAGGTTGTGAATATCATCTCGAGTGCGTCGTGGTAATAGATTTAGGTCACATAAATATGTTTCAGCGCTCTGAATCAGGCTGCCACCTGCCAACATGCGAAGGCACTTAAATCAGGACACATCGCTGTTTTTCCACTTGGTCTGAGGTTCTGCAGAGAGACACATGTTCTCGTTCACCTGATATCCTTCTGGAAAAGGCTGTTTGTCTGGATGAATTTGCGTCGTGACAAACAAGTTAATCTGCGGTGAAACCCTCAGGCTGGTGTATTCATTTCACACGACAACGAGCGCTCCGGGAAACGTCAGCACGAGTGATGGTTTTAATGGTTAGCACTCGGTTGAGGTCAGGAAAAGATTGTGGTCTTGGTTAAATCTTGAGAAAGTCAACAGAATATTGGAGGCGTTTGGTTTCTCAGCGTTTAACCAAAAAACCATCTTTCCCCCCCAAAGCTCACCAGGAGCCGAACCCTCATCCATCCCGACTGCTGCTGCTGTGATTTATGAAGATGTCACGAGGTTGTCTCAGGATATATCCAAGGAAAACACACGACATTTAAAACACATTCAGCCGAGAACATAAATGTATTTTTTACAGCAGAGCGGCAGAGTGTTTGGTTCGAAACATCATGGACGCTGCTCGACATGTAATCTGTTCCACAGCTCAAATAAACAACCAAAACCTCTGACGAACAGCAGGCTGACACACACACACACACACACACACACACACACACCGACACTAAATCACAGCCTCCCCCTCCTCACCGCCAGAGTCACATCAGGGCAGAATTAAGAGTTTAGATAAATACAATTTCACCTCTGATCCTGTAATCCTGATCTCTGCTGGACTGTGTGTGTGTGTGTGTGTGTGTGTGTGTGTGTGTGTGTGTTATAACATTATTACATTACAAACAGATGGATATAAATAATGAAATGTTTCCATAGTGGTTCAAAACACTTCATCTCTTCACCCCGACACACTCCTTCGCTTTCCTTCAAAGGATGGATGAAACAAATGCTCTTCATCTCCATCCATCCATCCATCCATCCATCCATCCATCCATCCATCCATCCATCCATCCATCCATCCATCCACAAACTCCACCTTATAACACTTCAACACTGTTACACAGGCTTTTTGTGATGCATGTAGCATTTCTTGTGCAAATATTTTCTGATATTTTGGCCAAATTCTCATACAATTCATTCAAGTCATTATTTTTGTGTCTAACTGGCCAAGATGTTCATAACAAAAACAGTAAATTTAACAGCGTTAAAGTGTCTGGGGAGGACGTTTCCCTTCACTTTTGCAGCAGAGGTGCTTGTGGTGTCTTACCGGGGTAGAAGTCTTTGGATTTGGACAGTTTGATGGTGGCTCCGGTCTCTTTCTGCAGCTGGACGATGGTCTGACCTCCCTTCCCGATGATGGACCCCGCCGCATAGCTGGGAATCAAAACCTTCAGGAAGTACTCGCCTTCCTCTGCAGCAGGAAACAGGAAACAGGAAGTCAGAGAGAGAGCTACTGTGGCCGTGTGTTGTTTCTACTTCAACTAACGCTGAAAGGGAAAAACGTTAGAACAAGAGAGAGCATCATCAGTCTGTGTGAACCTTTGCCCTCATGCCGGCCCTGTTTCTATACGTTCTCCTGCGTTCACGGCCATTTTTAACAGTTTTTACAAATGTTGTCAGAGTGAGCAGAATACAAAATATCATCTCTCATCCAACACAGGGATCATCTTGTTGGAACGAGTGTAAACTGTGAAGTGGAAGCAAAGTGTTTGTCAGTAATCACAGTCTGACAGAACAGATGCGAGCTGGTGCCGCATCGCTACGCCAGAGCGGAATAATTTGCCTCCATCCGTCTCCCTCCTCCTCCTCTCCACCGACCATCCAAGGCTTCCCGAAGCCGCATAAATCCACCCAATCACATCAAACGATGACTGATATCCATGACAACTAATTATTTCCATAATCAGATGATTCCCTGTCGGCGTTATCTCTCCCCTTTCTCCGCGCGTCCACTTGTGCGAGCCTCTAAACACTCTCTCCAGATTGGCCTGATCTAATTTCAGCGTCGAGCCCGAGGAATCTGGTCCTCGTCACCGCCTCGGCACCACGGGGAGGGAGCCAAAGGAATATGCCGCTCGTCGGTTTTCGTTATTAAAGCTAATCAGATTCAACCGACGCTTGTGGATGCTCGCGAATGCATAACACCACATGCCTGCCATGACACACACACACACACACACACACACACTCATTAACATGTGCAGATCAGCCTCACGTAAACAAACAGAAAGCAGACGAGGACACGTTCAGAGGTTTCCGTCATGCTAACGCAGAGCCGCACCTGCAAAGTGTAAACTCTGTCAACTAAAGGAAGATGTCGTGCGTTTCATGTGGTCTCGCACTTCGTTCTCACTGTTCTCACTGCGCAGATCTCAGCTAATCGTCCTGATGGGACAAAGATGTCTCTGAGTGTCGTCACGAGCAGAAACTGGAGTCAGATTTTTAACGGAAAAATATGTTTTGTTTAATCGGCCTGATGGAGGAGAAGGAGGTCGCCATGAAACAGAAGTCAGCAGCTGAACTCATGAAGTACTGAGGCTTCTTCAGCACTTCTTAGCGGTCAAGCTAGCAATAATGTGAAATATGCAACGCTCGCTTAAACAAATGCCCAGTTTATGACCCATCCATCATCAAACCTCTCAACAGGTGATCAAACACTGATCATTAATGTGACTCACATAAGTAACTATGAAGTTCTGGCTTCACGAACCGTCCCGGATCATAAACATGTTCTCAGCCTTGATTACAGGTGTGTCAGCTGACTTGATAAGGTTTGACATGTTCAGGTGAATGTTTGTCATTGAGCGGCGTCGCCTCCGAGGAACAAACTGTTCCGGTTTTTGTCTGAATTTACCGACAGAAGAAAAAACCAAAAGGTCATTTTAATCATTCTGGGTTCGTTCGGCGCCGTGACACATTCAGCAGCTTCGCTCAGACCTTTTTGGTTTGCAGCCTGCTGCTTCTCTGACAATGCAGTGAAAGGAGAGGACTGAGTGAACCTCGCAGGCCACTGTAGTTCTCTCTCCCCGTCTCTTTCAGGAGGAGCGCCGACCCGCCCCGTCGCTACAGAATCACAACAACAGATCCGGAGGCGTCGTGTCAGAGGTGCGCCGACACTGATGTATGTATGTGCGCCTGGGGAGACGGGAAACCCTCCCTCGCTCCTGTTTCCATGGCAACGGCAACAACAAGCCGTGGGTCAACTGAAGCACAGCAACACCTCCGACTCACATCCTCATTCCTGAGCCTTTAAAGGGCCGTTTCAGCTAAATACCTCCGTTTAACAAACCGAAGCCCAGTTATAGATTATAATAGTCACAAAACCTGATTCATATCGGCTCTAATGTCGTGATCTTTGTTACTAAACAAAGCAGTTTTGGTGCCTAAACCTTATTAAACTGTTTCACATTGTGTTAAAAGACAAAACGTTGGTACTTGGATAAGAACGTGTGACATACTGTCTGATAAAACAGAGAAATATCAAACCTAAACTGCAGAGGAACTAATTTTGGTGCTTTGAGCAGCAAACTAAATTCCATTAAACTCTACTGTGTTTGTGGCATCAGACGTCTGTGAGGTACGTAACTCAAAACCTCGACAAATCACACTCAAACTATCTGAAAGAGACCGATATCGTCACTTTAAAGCTTTAAATCTTAAACAAAAACCACCATTGGTTTCATAAATTTATGCCTTTGTAGCTTTGTAACGTCATCACTCATGATTTAAAATGAAATGTGACTCTTGCAACGACTCATAACTGGAGAAGAAAATCCATAATCTCTTCGACCTTCACGTCAGCAGTATTTTTTGGAAAGGAGATTTTAACTCTTCCTCTCTGAGGTTGTTGATCTGACGACGGCTCCTCACATCGTCTCTAACGTGGCTTTCAAAGCTGCAGCTGTTTCGGTGCGTCTCAGCTATTTGATAATCCAGGACACATAACCTCAGGAGGCAGATTAAAATAGGATTATTATTACAGGGGCACACTTTCTCAGAAGGGCGCGGCACCTCGTAACACCGCCGCTCTCCGTCGGCTCCCCGACCGGAGACGCCGAACAGTAAAAACACAGATGCATACGAGACATCCTGCTCGTACTGTGAGGTGGGCAGAGCAGGTTCAACCGGAGAGCAGATTTATGATCCCTGCAGGTGCACTGGAGATGATTTAATGCCTCCAGAAAGCTATAACTCCCATTAAATCACACTTAAGTTGCAGGAAAGTGGAACTGAGGCGTTTGTGACACCTCACTATGAATAAGTGTGATGGTCCGACACAAACACACGTGTTTACAGGAGTCCTATGAGTGAAACACCTGTTTGGGTTCAATCAGGGTGTGTGAGGCTTTAAATATCTGACACACAGCGGCTAAACAACGTCTGCTGAAACATGAATCCGTCTTCTGAGCACCTCAAAATCCCTCGAACCTTCCTTCAAGATCACTGACGATGATATCAGACCTCTTGAACAGATTATTTTAAAGACCCTGAACACCTTCATCTTATTTTAAAGATGAGATTAGCCCGGTTCTGCAGACTGTTTGGGTCTGAACGGACTGGACTCAACTCAGATAATTCCACATTTACATCACACGGTGAAATCTACCTGTTCTACATGTGGAAATTACAATTTCACACAAAAACTGAATGTTTTCAGATGTGATCGTCTTTTTCTCGCGTGTGAAATAAAATTTCCAGATGTGCAAATCCCCGACTCAACTCTTTAATCATCACGAGGGTTAAAAACACACTGAACCGACGATATAAGACTTGATTCGTTTACTGTTGGTGATATTAAAGATTTCAGGAAGCTTCCCAGTCTGACGCAAACGTCGCTTACAAGTTGGAAACTGGCATTTACAGAAAATCTGTGTGTCATGAATGCAACATAAGTGTGATTACTATTGCTGAGACTCAATTCTGCACTCAGCTGTCACTCTGAGTGTAAAGTCTGAATAATAAAACTTAGACCAGGTATGTAACGTCTTTGTTAAGTTAAATTAGCAACGGCTTGCCCGAGTTTTATCAACGAGCAACATGATTCATCATCTGTAAACGAACTGCAGAGAAACTCTGAGTATTTGACATCAGTATTTGGCTGCGTGTCGGACAGATAGGTGTGGTCTCTTCCCGTGTTTATGAAGCTCCGGCAGTAGTAAGATGTTCAAAGTGCTCGGCGCTGGGTGGGCTCAGTTCTCATCTCCCAGCGTTCAGCCGAGCCAAAGCCTGAGCACACACACAGGAAACCCGACACTCTCCTGCCCTTCCTCAGTCCGTAGTGATGGAATACAAACTGCAGCGAGCTGCGATGTGGACGAAGAGGAGAGAAGAAAACAAGCTAACCTCAGTTTTTAATTTGTCAGAGAAGGTTCAGCCTCCTTTTGTCGTGCTAACCGAAAAATCCCCTCGCGTGCGTCAGAAATCGAGCTGCTTTCAGGGAGTTAAATCAGATTTGACGTCGTAACTGGAACTCTGACTGGATTTTTCCAAAATGAAAACACCTACATGATGCCAATCTTCTCTCTCTTCGTCTTCCTCCTCAGGTCCTACCATGCTACACATCTTCCTCTCATCTTCCGTCTTTCCTTAATCTTCTAAGCAGAGCTGCTAACGAGGTATAAATGATCTCATCAGTTATTAAACTTTCAGATGTGGCGCCCAAAGATTCTTTGAAAGTGCACGTAAGCTAACGGCAAACAAAAAGAAAGTAAAAACCGAAACACAGGTCGGCTGCTGCACCTTAACAAACAATCTAACAAGCAAATTTATTTAACTTTAGCTAGTTAGCAAGACGACGAAGCTTCATGACATCAGCTGGACTTCAGTTGAATATGAGCTGAAGAAAGTTACGTGTTGGTTGATTAACACGCGTCTGTTGAACGTGCTTCACCTCTTCTTTCAGTTATTTTTAGCAGGTTGTTTGCAGCAGACTTACTTCTCCTGCAAACCCTGAGTATTAGATGGATGTGGCGTTTTGTGGCGGCAGCCTCGGGCGCTACGAGTCAAAGCTAAGCTGCACTGCGGCACGTCGCGGACCTCGTTCGGTTTCCTGATGAGAAACATTACTTCATTTCAGAAACAGGCTCCGAGTTCTTATCTCCAAACTGCGAGCACGGTGAGTAACTCGTGTCTGTTTCTGTATTTTCATTTCGCTAACAAAAACCTTATCTCGGGGACCTCGGGCGAGCTGGCTCTCCGTAATTGGCCTCATAGTAACGACGGTGATGTAATGTTTACTGTGCTGATACGCTCGCAGCAGCACTTTGTTTTTAAAGCCTGAAAAAATGCCACATGGTTTCGGCCTGAAACTGTCCACGCGTCCTCTTTTCTTTCCTTTCTTCTCCTCTTATTTCCTCTCCTCCTTTTCCTCGTCACCTTCCTCTCCCTCCTCCTCTCCTCTCCTCAGTGTGCTGCAGTGACCCACTTTGAGTGTCGAAGCCTTGGACTGACCTGCTTTAGATAGAGGCTAGCTAATTATAACCAGCCCGTATTAATGAGGCAGGGGAATTGGTAAATACGACACACACACACACACACACACACACACACACACACGCACACACACGCATGCACACACAAATACAAAAGCGTGTCTGCGGCAGAAAAGCATCCACAAACACCTCGTCGCCCCAAACAGAACGCTTCCGACGTCTCATAAACAAGCCTACACACCTTCGCCGACGTGACTCATCGTGTATATAAAAGGATGTAATGAGTGACTCACTTGTATCTGTTGCATGGTAACACTCGAACGTGTTACCATGGCGAGCATTAAAGGATTTATTTATATACGCGGCATAAATGTCCTCAGATGTACAAGATTTGAATTACACTAAAAAAAAACGACTCGAAATGTTAAAGAAGAGATCAGGAAACGTTCGTCCTGCGACCTCGTGCATCTGAATCTTCAGATTTTAGATCCTGATATCAAATTATTTCTCACACCGACGGGCACACTGACAGCTTCTACGCTAAGAACGCATAAAAATACACAACAACAGCGAGAAACAATAACCTTTAAACGTCTCTGTATCAGCGAGCAGCACCGCAGAGCTCCAGTGTTGAGTCTGTTGACGAGGTTATGCAACACAGATTGAATTTCACTTTAGACACAAGCTTTTAGCGGGTTTTGATAACTGCCATGACTCAATTTTCATAAATATAAACTAACTTCTGCAAGCTTGAAACCGGCGCTGCACTATCGGCCTCCTCCTCCCACGCTGCACTTTGCTGGATGACTCTGTTTACGTGAAGACTTATCAACATTCCTCAACTTACATCAGGTTTATCTGCTCGTTTTAAAAGCCTCTGACGTGTGACGGTCCGCAGAGCGATGCGTCTTTGTGTCGAGCGCTCTCTCTTGTTTTTAAAGTAAAAGCTCTCAGCGTGCCACATTAAAGAGCCTTTCATACAGAACACATTAGCGGAGTCTAAAGCCTGCTCTTTACTTAAGCATGCCGTGTTTCGTGTACTTTATAGGACAGCTTGGTACAAACGGGTTTACTGAGAAATGCCTCGTAAATCAATGTGATCCTCTAATAAAATGCTTGTTTTGATGGCGTGAACAGAGTCGACATGGTCACTGCAGCAAGACAACAGCAGGGAATGTCTGCCTTCCAACACTTAAAGGTTAAAGGTAACTGCTGCTAACTGTAGCTAGTTGGCTAGTTAGCTAAATTAACCATCTAGATAGCGGTTAGCTAACTATCACCTCTTGAGGTACAACCTGGCTAGGTGCTAGCTGGTTAGCATGCTAACTTCAATAGATATCTCTGCACAACATCACATCAAAACGTATTTTGTTACATTCTGTTGATGACTTCAGTTCATTTTTGAAAAATTCTTACATATTGCATTTTTAAGGGGTTCAGGCACAAAAAAACCCTTAGTTAGGGTAAATAAAAGGTCATGTTTTGGGTCAAAATACATGTTTCCGTTACAAGACAGACAGCAAAAAATGTCCCAACGTCTCACTAAAAGATATCCGGAAAACCAACGGCCTCGGACAGATCTCTGCTGCTGCTTTAGCCTAACCTGACTCTCGCCAGATGCATTTCGTTCCGCCTAGCTCCACTCACATCCATCTGGGATCGCTCCCGTTGGGAGGGATTTCGGCACCAGATTTTATGGTCGAGCCAATCAGGACCGCCGGGCGGGAGTTTCATAGATGTGACGTAGCGGAGAAGCGACTGTTTTGATTCAGACAACAATGGCGGCTCGCATCGAGGAAGCAAGCGTCAACATTGATGCTGCTGTTTCATCCGTGTCGTCCAATCTACCCAATATTTTTTCATTAAAAGAACGTCGCTCTCATCGACGTCACAGGTTGGTTTTGATGTGAGTGGTTGAAGTAGCACGTTACTAAAGACGACAGACAAGTGGTTTATCCAATCATATGCAAGGATTTTTGATAAGGCCCAGCCTTCTGAAACACATCTCCAATGGAGCGATCCCAGATGGATGAGTGGAGCGAGGCGGAACAAAATTCATCTGGCGAGAGTCAGGTTACAAAAAACCCTAAGTTAGGGTAAATAAAAGGTCATGTTTTGGGTCAAAATACATGTTTCTGTCACGAGAAAGACTAAAAGATATCCGGAAAACCCAACGGCCTCGGACAGATCTCTGCTCTCCAAATGACAGTCATCTGACTTCAACATCATTTGACTGTGTTGTTGAAATGTTGATATGCTACATACGATACGTAGATGTTCAACGTATCCATGGTTTGCACAAACGAACAATTCCAACATTGTATTTTTGCTTCTGTTTCATGAGTTTTCAACGCGATCGCTGCTTTCTGGAGCGAAGCTGCTTCTTCTCTCGGATATCTTTGTTCGCTGTTTCACCCCAGTCGTTCACCACATCAGCGCTGCCGCGGAGAACACAAAGGTAAATCCTAATTTGGTGAAATTATCCTGCCACTCATCTCCCTGCGCTGACACCCGGAGTGAACCCCGCCCACAAACAGCACAGTCAGGCTACATTCTCGCCAAAGTTTCGAGGAAAGCCGCGCCACATTTATCCGACTGTCACAGATGCAAATTCTAATTATGTGTAATTATACCCCACGCTCCCTTCAGCGTGTCATCCCACATCCCAGGGGTGCAGGTGATACTCATGCATGCCGATCTACCCGAGCGTTAATAAGCAGCCTGAGGCGCCGCTCGCCTCGTCCGACCCCTCAGCGTCGACACCGACCTCAAAACCCCACCTCACACTCACTCTCACTGCTGAGGGAATTAAAAAGTGATGGACAAAAACACGTCTCCACTCGTGGGCGTGAGTGAGCTGAAATAATTCATTCTTTGGGCGGAAAAAAAAAAAGAAGATGACCATAAAAAGTTCTGCTAATACCGGTGTAGTTTTACAATAAATGCTCATTAGTTCTCTGAGGTCACAGACGCGGTAGTCAAACCGTAATTTCACCTACCAGGCTGTTAAAATCACACAAACAGCCCGCTGCGTCTCCGCGGAGGAACCTGCAGCCTCGCCGTGTTGTCAGACTCATTGTTCTCTGATACTATTTTCTGCACTAGTTAATATGAAGCATCGTCAAACATCCCGCCGCCTCAGCTTCCCCCCCCCCGCGTGCACGCTCGTTCATGCTGACAGCATAATGAGCATGTAAACTTTCAGTCCAAATAAGAACAAGAAAAACACCATAATTACAGATGTGGTGATTGTTACTGATTACTTCTTAATGCTTTCGCTGTCAGACGGCACACGGGGAATCTTCTGTGTGTCTTCTGCAGGATGTACGACACTGCAGGACCCAGCGATGACCTTAATGTCAGATGAGAGCAACAGCGAGAATGTCTTAAAACACTTTTCCAACAGTGGAATCACCCACACAAATATGTGTAACTTTCCAAAAAGACAACAAACGTAACTGGTCTCTGGTTTCATCTTCACACCATGAAAGCCTCAGAGAGCAGAGCTGCAACAATTAGTCCATCGAAAGGAAATTATTTGCCTATTATTTTTAAATTGAATTATTGGTTTCAGTTTTTTTTTTCAAGGAAAAACATCAAACATTTTCTGGTTCCAGCTTCTTAAATCTGAGGATTCATCGTTTATGATTTTGGGTTTGTGTTTTGGGCTCCAGGAACGTCTCAGTAGTTGTCATTCTTCACGCCGTCACTTCTCATGTGAGCGACTCAAGTGCACCATGAACACCATGAAAGCCTCAGAGAATAGAGCTGCAACAATTAGTCCATCGAAAGGAAATTATTTGCCTGTTATTTTGATAATTTTTCAGTCTGGTTCCAGCTCCTTAAATCTGAGGATTCATCGCTTTTTTTCTTTGTGATTTATGAAAGTAAATGAAGAGTCTTTGTGTTTTGGGCTCCTGCTGCACTGATTCATTTTCATATACGGTAAGTTGTTCAAAGCTTCCTTAAAAATTGATGCTAATAATAACAATTTCCTCTAAAATAACAACTCCTCATTGTCTTCCACTGATATCGAATAACGAAAGTTTCTCGTAGTTTCGATCGCGCCCGCAACACAAACCACAAACACACTGAGACCGAAGATTACAACTTCAAACCAGCGGCGACTCCAGTACAGAATGAGTAATGGTGTGTGTGTGTGTGTGTGTGTGTGTGCAGCTGAGTAACTACAGGGTTCCCTCCTGGTTGCTGTGATGAGGGTCTTTGTTTTCATTACTCTGAGCAACACACACTCTTCTCCGCCGTTACAACACACACACAGGAAGTCCACACATTTCCTCTGACGCAACTTTTCTTCTGTCTGTTTTAAAAAATGTGTGTGTGTGTCTGTGTGTGTGTGTGTGTGTGTGTGTGGGATCAAAACATGGCCAGCGCACCACTCCCAGACAGTTTGTCATGAGGGAAACTAGCAGCTCAGGCATGCTGCTCGGCATTTCCACTTTCCATCCTGCTGTGTGAGTTTGTGATCTTCATAACTTCATCAGAACTGTACAGAAAGTGTGTGTGTGTGTGTGTGTGTGTGTGTGTGTGTGTGTGTGTGTGTGTGTGTGTGAAAGGGGGGTTTTAGAGACGCAGAGGTCGCTCACAATAAATAATAAATGGTCCTCCACCGCTACATAACTGGATGAGTAAACAGTCCAATCTGTTGCTAAGGCCCCTGCGGACTCGTCAGGCCCAGAATAGGCTCAATCCATGCTGGGGGATTGGAGGCTCAAATCCTGGGATCTGGTGTCCACAGGCCTGGAGGGGCCGGGCCGGGCCGGGCCGGGCCGGGCCGGGCCGGGCGGGTGGGCTGAAGATCACAAATCCTGCCGTGCATGCTGTTACTTTCCCTCACACGCTTCACTCTGACATCACAACCGGAAACCTAAAGTCAAGTCTTCCTCTTGCTGAGGTTTAAAGAGTCGCAGCTTTTTTTCTGCAGAACTCTCCAAAATTGTTTTAAAATATTTGTGGCGTTGCCGTCGACTCCCACAGCTCTCAGCACCGTCACGTTACAGCACGTCTTAATAAAGAGAGAGTGTGGAGAGCTCTGCTTAATGCTTCCTGACCGTGGGTGCTGGAAACCCAGAGTTTACGGTCGTCTAGCTGTCGTCAAGAACTCAGAGAACCGCGGTTACATCAGTAACTACTTAGCGCCTTAATTGGGCGTGCAGCAATTAACCAAACTCACTGTTAACCACGGTTTGAAACTGGGAAGGCTCAGCTGCACCGACTATGGACAACACTTGTATAGAAGAGATGCTTTCTGATGATTTCTCTCATTATTTCCTCTTTTATTCGGTCACTGTATTATTTCCGTTTCAAAAGAAGCAACCGTTAAAAACCAAAAGCCGTCAAAGAAACGTCAAAACCTCTGATTATAAATGTGATTTTAAACAGTCTGTGAATTAAATCAACGCGTTACGATCGTGACACCGGCGTGTTTCTATAATCCTATCATCACAATCTATAATTGTTGCATCCCTAATCTGAGCAGAGATCCGGAGACGGAGACGAGGACGCGCTGAGTGTGTGTCGAGCGGTGAAGCCTCGGCTGACGGAGGGGGAGGAGGGGGAGGAGGGGGGGCGCTGACCTCTGGGGACTTGGAAAATATTCATCTCCCCTAAGCAGGGAGAGTTAAAGGGGGGGGGAGGCTTTGTCTAACACACCCCCCTCCAGTCCTCTGCTCTTTTGTTGGGAGGTAGCATTCACACACACACACACACACACACACACAAACATGTAAAGCTCTCCAGCAGTGGGGCTTCTGACCAGCTGTCTTCGCTCTGAAAGATGGCCGCCGTCACTCATAAACACGGAGAGCTCGCAGGAGGAAATATCTCCGGTGTTACGGCTCTCTCTCTCTCCTCGGCAGCGTCTCAACGTTTCGCTTTCGTTCGGTCGGTTCAGATTTGACATTTTCAAGGCGGCGACTCGCGGCGTGCAGAACGAACTCCGATTTCATACCTGTGACGGTTTAAATAATCTAATATCTGGAGGATAAAAGAGAGACGGTGATGATACACAGCCCTGTTGCTGCTGCAGGATCGAACTCCTGAACGTTCCCTACATGGTGAAGCCTTCTGACCGAACCTCTGATGAGTGAGCTCTTAGAAAAAACTGCTTTTTCCCTCTTGAAGGTATCGAGATGACTCATCTAACGCTGAGCTCTGTTCTCACGCCAACGATCGTTTTCTCTGTTGCTGTTTTTAAAATGGAGGACATTTAAATTTCGACATGACACCCAAAATAATAAAGTGGATCCTGTTACTTTAAAACAGCAAACATCAGAATATTATTGAATCTTAAAGCGTGATTTAGAGAGCGGCGGGACGCGGACTAGAAGAGAAAACAGACGAGGTAATACCTCCGTCTGGTATAAATAGAATAATCTGACAGAAGAACAACACCCTGCAGGAATTCAGTTTGAACAGAGGCCGAGGAACGAGCCAATCACATGCCTCCGTACTGAAACGCTCCCAATCGTCAGGGCGTCTGCATTGAATTCGAAGCAGACGCGGTGGCTACGCTAACAAAGATAACCGAAGCAGCCGCCTCCTTTCTCTCGCTTCAGAGTGTGTGTGTGTGTGTGTGTGTGTGTGTATTGTTCGCGGGCCGAGGCTGTTTCAGGCGGAGGGGGCCCGTCCAGTCGTCCTCGCTGCATCGGCCCCTCTTTCATCGCTGCCTTATCCATATTCATCGCCGCCCCGCTCTGCTCACCTATCAGCGAGCGGCGAGCTGTGAGCGGCGTCTCGCTCCGCCAATCGCGCGCCTCCCTTTGTGGGAACGTTCCCACCTCTCTTCCCCTTCACCCCACCCTGTACAATGGCTTCCTTTTTTTTTTTTTTACTTTGACGCAGTGGCTTGAAAAAAAACGAGGTAGAGGAGGAGGAGGAGGAGGAGGAGAGTCGCAGCTACCACGGGCAGAGTCCTGCCGACGGCGGCGGCGAATCGATCGACAGCCCCTCGGACACGGTTGCCGAGCGAGCGTCGTCAATGGCAGCCCGCGATTGATGAAGGGGGGTGGGCGGAGGACGAAAATGATGGGAGGACGAGGGTGAAGGAGGACAGGAGGAGGGCGCAGTCGTGATGGTCTGAAGTAGAGCGTGATTAGCATGGATGAGGAGGAGAGGAGCGCGGGGAGAGAACGAGGAGAGGCAGCCGAGAACGAGCGAGGCATCGCGAACGTTCAAAAACAGGCGTGTCGCAGACGAGAACGCCGTGTTCCACGAGACACGGAGGAGAAAGACGACCGAGCGCT
This sequence comes from Lagodon rhomboides, assembly GCA_039737535.1. Taxonomy (NCBI): domain Eukaryota; kingdom Metazoa; phylum Chordata; class Actinopteri; order Spariformes; family Sparidae; genus Lagodon; species Lagodon rhomboides. The sequence goes on from CM077787.1 coordinate 4,288,378, forward strand.
TTGCTTTTGATTAAAACAACTGCTAGGAAAAGTGTGAAAAATACAACTCTGCTATATTTTGTAAGAAAAAGGTCTCAGCTGTTCTGATAAGTTAGAATTTCCTCTAAAAACTCGACTTATCTCTGATGCAATCTGGCTCAAACTGCTGCGGTCATGATGACCGAACCCCGTCTTTCCTCCCGCTGTCTATCTGTATCTAAATGTGGGGCTTCTTCCTCTCCTTCCTCCTCCTCCTCCTCCTCCTCCTCCTCAGCCCGGACAGACGATCGATACGAGGAAGGCGGCTTTCCTTTGTACGGACGACCCAAAAAAAGCTGCTCCGCTCAGCTCCAGCCGCAGAAAACACTCGGATCAATATCATCAAAGGCCCGCGCGCGTGTGTGTGTGTGTGTGTGTGTGTGCAGATTACGTGCATGCATGTGTGTCCATCTGCAGTGCAACACATCATTAACACACCTCCTCGTCTCTCACTGAACTTCGTCTCCGAAAACACAACGACACACACACAGAAATCTTCCGGCCTGTCCCCTAATGTCACTTGGCAAGGGCATTTCAACCCTCCTCCTCCTCCTCCTCCTCCTCCTCCTCCTCCTCCCCAACATCAGCTTGCCAGTCCATCCATTTACTAAATGAATGTATTACATCTTACAGACAGGAGAGGAGAGGAGAGGAGAGCAGAGAGGACGGACGAGGGAAAGAAAAGAAAGATCACGTAATGCGTCCAGGTCACAAAACTTCTCCGCGGTGTTTAAACCTGGAGGCGTCGCCGCTCGCATGTTCAATTTTCTGACCACCTACGTGAAAATCAAAAAAGAAGAAGAAGAAGAAGAAGAAAAAAAAGCCTCCAATTTATTTTGTTTTGTGCTTACATAAGACCTCCTAATGCCTTATACAAGCAGTTATTTTCCCTGAAAGCTGCATTTGTTTTGAATGGACCGAATGTGAGTCATTCCCATCAGGCTGAGAGGCTGCTGGAGGATCAGCGCTGCTTTATGAAGCACCCTCCACACATTTTACAGCTCCGGCTTCACGAAGGGTCCGGATGAAGCCTGTTTTCCAAAAAAAGTAGTGACTTCTGCTCACTTTGGAGATAAGAAACTGTTAACTTTCTCTCCCGTCGGCGTGTCGTTCTCGGCAAATAAAGTGATCGAGTCACATATTTAAGGTTATTCGAGGAGATTTAATATCTTATTTCCAACTAATGCTCAGTAACCTCAGACGTCCTCCCATCCTGATTCATTCTGACCACTTGATACTATAAAAGCATGTAACTCAGCTGCAGTGAAGACGGCTGGGTTCCATTCAGGTTTCCACTGTTGCTGTCAAACACGACGACGAGTGTTTTTCTTCATATCTGCTTGTATTGTTTTGGTTTATTTGTTCCTTCTATCTCAGAACCATCAGCTGTCACATGTGACCGGCACTCCCAAAATACTGGACCCTGATTGGCCGACAGCAGCGTTATGAAAAAATAAGCACTCGTGCTCAAACTGACTTTGAAAATGATCCGAGTTCAAACTTGTGGAGCCGAATCAAATATTAACAATGGCCTCATTAAACGGCTCTGATCATATATGTGCATGATTAGAGGCAGATCTGAATTCCTTTAATGTCGCGGGGGGAGACGCCTGCTGGGCTGTGGGTGAGGGGCAGCGATAAGAATGGGTTCGGGTCGGTGGATTAGACGGGTGGAGCGGGCGGAGGGGCAGCTACTCGTTGAGCTTCTCTTTCTCTAAGACCTTCAGCGTTTTATAAGAGGTGGCTGAGATTTACGAGCCTCGGGGCTGCAGCGGTCCCACATCGGCCCGGTCCTACTGTCTGACAGCTGACCGGCACACACACACACACACACACACACACACACACACACACACACACACACACACACACACAAGCCAGCCTGAAACTCCACGTCCACACTCTCTTTGATTTAAACGTCTACTCTTGTTTCTCCTTCGCACAAATCTGAGTGAAATTAATAAAAAAACACTTTGCATACTTTACATTTTCATATATTTCAAAGCTGCAGTTGTTGGGTAAGAAAACATGACTGAAAAATCATCATTATCATTATTATTATCATGATAATTAAGGAACAATTCAAAAGCTCTCGGATTCTTTTTGAGATCTGCACATTAAGAGTCAACAAACCTGTTAAAAAGAAAAAACAGTCATGTGATTTTTACCCAACAGCAGCAGGATGTGACCCGTCAGCGCCACAGGATCAGAACATGAACATTTCAACAACACATCAGCAGTCATGAACCCAAAAAACGCTGTGATGATAATGTCTAGCATGAGGTCAAAGGTCATCAGGACTCATCTGTGCAGCAATGTTGAGCATCATGACAAAAGGAAACACTGGATTTGTATAAAAAAGCATGAAAATGGATGTTATGGAATTGATCACACACAATATAAAAAACAATCTCAGCATGCATTATCCTGGATCATGAGTAGAATATGAAGGTGTTACATGTAACTTTAAATTCCTATTTAAATGTCAGGCCCTGCAGCAGTCAGTCCTCCTTCAGAAGCCCCTAAAATTTAGATTTCACTCTGCACAATTTGGCCTGAGAGAACACAGTGCTGCTGAATCAGTCCTGCATTGAAGAAGGGTAACAGTAAAGAATAAATATAAAAAAACAGGTAGAAGATCAAAATCAAAGTCTCTCTTACCATGAGTCTCAGTTTCTTGGTGAGGGAATACAATGCCTTCAGTTTCAAAAAGGGGCTGCAGGAAGGCCACTACAGAGAGAGGAAGCACAGGGGTGGGGAGTGTGTGGCGTGAACTAATCATTCAGAGAAACAAAGAGCACTTTTTCTTTTTTTTTAACTTCTATAACTTTAAAAAAACCTGCAGCCTGAGTGCATCTTTCAAAATAGAAATGGCAAAAATAAATAAATAAACAAAACAGAATCTCAGAGAAAATCAATTTGGGTCAAATGTTTTCTTCTGCATCGAGGGCCAGAAACACAAACACGTTCTGCGTCGTATCGTGAATATCAGGCACAATAGAGATCAACGAGACCAAATTCTTCCACCATGTAACTGGAACAAAAAGAATTTATATTTTAAAAAACAAACCAGAGCTGAGTTAATTGTCAGTGCACAGTTTTTTTTCTTGTGGCTGCTCTGTGTGTTGATCTCAGGGGGAACTAAGTGAAGTGTGTGTGAGAGCGACTCGTTCAGATCGTCGGCCTGCTGCTGCCGGCTGAGGGAGCGCTGACCCGGCCTGAGTGAAAGCCTGCTCGGCCGTGCTCGTCATCATCATCATCATCATCATCATCATCTCAACCTTTTCATTTGTCTGAATGGACGAGCCGTCCGGCTGCTGTGCAGGCAGGAGGACGCTCCCCGGGGGGCAGCCAGCCTCGGGGCTTTTACATACAGCATGGAGAGCTGCATCGATCTGCACTTAAACAGCGCTCGCTAACCTGCAGCTCCTCTGGCTCGGCTCGGCTCGGCTCGGCTCAGCCCTCCCTCAGCCCTCAGCCGGACACTCTCTCCGTCTAATTATGACTCCTGAGGACAGCTGGCGTGTCTCCTGACGGCAGCCCAGGAAACTGGTCAAAAAACGACTCACGAGAAAACGTCTAGGAGAGGATGGAAACTAATTGATCCGGGTCAGTTGTTAAACTGTGCCACCTGTCACTGTGCACTTAAAGGGAGAGTCCTCTCAAACTCTGCTGATCTGTTTGGATTCACTTGATCACTGTTAGCATCACAGCGACAGTGTTTACTCACTGAGTTAGTGGATCAGCTAAAATTTAGAGGTTTTTAGGGGAAAGTCTGGCGGCAAATCAGGCCGATAACGTCACCTGTGATGGGCTGCAGCGGTGTATTTGTATTAAAATTGACTGTTATAGTACATTTGCTAATTCACAGTATTGAATTCTACCTTAATAGTGTCATTAAAAATATATATATATTTAAAGTTTGTATCAAGTTTCAGAATATTTTGTGAAATTATAATAAAGCGTTCGATCGTCCAATAAGACGCTTCTGCTCTCACTCCTTTAGGGGTCACTGTAACTAATAATAATAATAATAATAATAATAATAATAATAATAATAATAATAATAATTGAGTAATATCGTATACTGTGATATTTCCTGATGGTTATCGTACCGTGAGAATATCGTACCGCTGCACCCCGACAGTCACGTGACCAGCTCTGATATGATGGAATCACATTTTCTTTTGCATATTTTATTCATTAATTGTTTTATAACACTAATCGCAGATTTGTATTATAATTCAGGCTTTTGTTCATTTGACTTTAAGGACACACTAACATTGAAAACACTTCATTAACTCGTGTTTCTGTGGAAGCTTTAACGTCTCTTTAGACGACAACAAACATATTTTGTGCAAATCTGAATGTTTTTCTGTTTTTTTTCTTTACATGAAAACATTCAAATTCACACATATTCAGCATTATATAACAGATGCATGCAACGTCATTTAAATAGCATTACTAACAGGAGCACTAAAGGTGCAGTTCGCCTAAAATTGTAGTTTTTGTGTTTTGTTTCCCAAACGTGGCTTCTATCAGAACATCTTTGTACTGAAGACGGTTCTGTTTGTCTCCTAACAATATTATCACATGTCAGGTTTAACAGTCTGCACCGAGAGTTTAAAATCTGCAGATTCCTACTAAACATCTCTGACTCGGTTAATAAAGACTCGTCACCATCTCTTCAGCTCGTTGTTGTGTCAGTAACACGTTTAAAAGTGCAGTGTGTATGTCCACATGTCCATGATGGGGTGCATGGCCAGGAGAGGCTCCTGATGGTTGTAATGCCGGATGATGGGAATGCTTGGCGCATGACAGCATGTAAACAAAAACCAAATATGGTGATCGCCATGGTGACATATCCATATTTCATCCAACCAGAGAGTAATGAAGAGACATGATTGGACAAATTTAGAGGAAAATATCTCTCCCTCCTCGCTGCAGGTTGTTAAAATCAGGAGAGCGAAGCATGATAAAAATATACAGGCACTGACATGCTGCAGTAACACAGAGACTCTGTCGCATTCTGGATTCCCCTTGTTCTGCCTCCCCGGCTCGCCACGGGCCTGCTGTTACTGCGAGTCCGCTTGTTTATCCGCTTGTGTAATTGTACACAAAGCGGCGATGGTGGCTGATGTGTGAGATTATCACAAGGTCATCCGTTCGACGGGATGAGAGCCTGCGATCACGCACCAGCCCGATCTGGCTCTCACTTGTTTACATCCTCATTCTGGCTCCAGCATGGCCGCTGAGGCTGCGCGTAAATCTTAAGACGCAATAAAAATAAAAAAATAATAAAAAAACACCCAATTCATCTCATCTACAGGCTAAAAACAGGCAGGATGTTCGCCAGGGGAACCGGCGGCTTCCCTCCAAATCCCCCCTCAGCCCCTCTCATTGTTTCCTTTCCATCACAAGCGGCGGCCCATGATTGTTTTAATGCTGATGGAAAATGACTGTCGCTCTTTAGAAAGCGGGCTAAAAAAAATAAAAAATCGTGCCTTCTATATTTTTATCACTGCGTAACTGAAGCGCAGATCTGTGGATCTGGGGCTGTAAGCATGCCGCCGTGTACGTCAAGAATCAGATCAACCTGCTCCCCTTTCTCTCTGCCTGCCTGCCTTCCGGACGAAGCAACATTCACCGAAACCCGAACAAGCTTCCCCGCATCCCCATCGCTGCTCTTACCTCCCGTGTTTGTGCGTTTGGTGCTGCTGGCCTCCGTCGGAGTCTCCAGGGGTCTTTTACGTGAGTCCGGGGGATCGGACTCCATGTGTGGTTGTTGATTGTGATGGTGAGGATTTGAGAAAATCCCGTTTTGCTGTACTGCTCCGCCGGCCATCATTTTCGAGCTTGCTCTTGGATGCTTGGGCTGCGTTTGCGTTTAAATCCCCCCTTTTCCCGTTTTTTTTTTTTTTTTTTTTTTTTTTTTACGCAGCGCAGCCGTGAAGATGAGTCCTCGGTTGAAGGCGAAAGCGATTTAGGAATTGGAAAATACGCCTGTTTCTTACGGACGGGGGGAGGTTAGCTGCGCGTTTCTCCGTGGTGCGCCGTGCGTACAGAGATGCTGCGCAGCGACAGAAAGAAAGAAACGCTGGAGCGGCGGATGATCGGCTCAGAGAGGAGGGAAAGATCCGAGAACCTCTGCAGATGGAGGATGAGCTAGGCTACTAAAAACGTGCAAATGGAGCGTCAATCTTCCATCAACCTTCTGATATGCGGGCTACGATATGTGTGTCATTCCGCTGCAACCGGATAAAAGAGCGTACTCATGTCAGGCGGTGCAGGATGGTGGCGCTCCTCCGCAACAGCCAGCGGGCAATAAATAAACCAAAACCAAAAAAAAAAAAAAAAAGCACAACCGAAAGACAAAGAGGCGAAATCAACCGAAGGCAGAAGAAAGAAAAAGGAAAAGGTCGGTGAAGCAATAATAATAATAATAATAATACAAAAAGAATCCGATGCGTTACTGGTGGGCTATTAGAATTTCTTTCTTCTTATCCTGTCCGGGCTCCGATCGTGAAGACACCCAGGGGTGACGGGGTGCGCGAGGAGGGTCCAGAGACGCGGAGCTGGAGCAACACGCAGAGAAAGAGACGTTTTTTCCTGCTCGTCCTCTCGGTGAAGATGCTGCAGTCTTGCGTTCAGAGCATCCCTTCTCTGACTGGCTGCTCGGGGGAGCGCAGGGGAGCGGCTGACGTCACAGGGCCCCGCGATGCCTCCAGTGGCATCGCGTAAACTTGAGCCTCCCACACTTTGGTGCCAAAATGTCCGTTTTTGTGAGAGAATAAAGCGCAAATAACTCAAGAAAAGTCACCTGGAGGACTTTGTTGTTTGGTTTGAGCAGGTTTCTTTGAGTTTATAGTGAAATAGAAAGTAGAAAACGCATGATATTAGACTAATTTTATCTTATACTTCAGTTGTCTTCAGTGAAAGTACGCAGAGATCTCCATGAAATGAAACGTTCAGTTCAATCATTCAATCACTGCCATGCTGTAGCCGCTTCACCAGCTCTGAATTTCTTATCTCCGACGTCACGTGAAGGCCTCACGAGAGAGAAAGCGAGAGAACGAGACGCCTCCGCCGAGACGCGATTGGCCGAGGCCGCGTTTCTCCGGCGGAACGAGCAGCACGCAGATATATTCGCCCGGCGGAGTCACATGACGGAGAGGGAAAGGATGCGGCGGCGGGTTCCGACTCCGTTACAGCCGCGGCAAATGCAATTATGGTTGAACGGGGAGCCTGAAGGTCCCGCTGCGGCTGTCTGAAGGTCTGTAGCCGCCGCGGCCCGTCTGCAGGCCTGACGCACAGCTGGAGGTCTGCAGGAGGAGCGCGCGTCCTCAGTTTAAATGTCAGAAACCAGCGAGAGAATCAAACTGGTGAGAGTTTGAGATGAGTGTTTTTATTCAGGCACAAATTAGCAGCATAAAGAAAATCAACACAATAAAATCTTACATTTTTTAAAAATAAATTTTTTTGGTTGTATTAGTGGCTGTTCGCCTCATTTTGATCCCCACTATCTCACACTTGACAGATTTTTGTTTCCAAACGCACCTGAGCCGAACCTGCTGACCCTGCAGGCCCGCGTGCCTCCACCTGCACCACGCGACAACACATCTCACAGGTTGGGTAGTTTTTTTTTTTTTTTGCATGGTCATAACACAGCTCTGACACCGAAAACACCCTCACAACCCGGGACGCATGACACCTGAGCGCCGGCCCGTCTCACCTGTCCCCCGCGGCCGCCGTACGTGTGACCCACCTGTGTGTGCTGCGCCTGACATCTCTGCGTCGCTCCGCCTGGATCTGAAGAGGGATCCTCCAGCACTGTGAGCTGTCTGAGAGAGAGCTATACCCGCCTCAGTCTTCCTCTCTCTCTCACGCGCACACACACTCACACATTTGGCATATTCTCACACACACTCCGAAAAAGACACGCAAATACCTCCGGCTCCCTCTCTCCTCCTCTGTCCAGCTCCGTACAGATGCGGTGCGCCCTCAATGCCCGCCGTAGATTGTAGTCAAGGTGACATTGTGCTTCCTGTGCACACACACACACACACACACACACGCTCACGCACGCACGCACGCACACACACACACCGTCGCACAGAGCAGCTCCCTCACACTATTTCACATCGCCATGAGAAACGCACCGGTGAGCCAGTCTCCTGCTCTGGAACTACGTGGCAAATCCGAGGCAGATGGATCCCAAAGCTGCAGTCTGAAACAGATTCTGCACCACAAATAGCAGGCGCGCGCTCACAGGGACAAAAGGCCTGGTGGACGCCGGCTACTAATTGTGCGAGCCACTCTGCATAGTGTGTGTGTGGCTTCAGCTTGGACACATGCATTGATGCATTTGGAGCAGAGACAAGACGTGTTGGAAGCAGAACTGTGAGGGTCCAGCAGTGCCAGAGCGTCCACACTGCTGCTGCTGCTGCTGCTGCTGCAGCATATGGAAAAAGTGAAGTAGCCCCACAAGCAGTAAAGCACACAGACTCGCAGCATTCTTGAGTTTTTATTAGGCTGGAGCCATGAGCAGATGTTAGCGAGATGGTTTTCAGAGATTTGGTTCTGTTCTGCTTTGGACGCTGACCCCCCAAAACACTTTAAAAAAAGCAGCTCTCACGAGTTGCCACGAGTTCTCCTGAACACCACAGGCCATGTGGAAGCACCGAGGTTACTGTAATAACTCAGTTTTTCCCCACTATGACATAATGCGAGAGCAGAAGCTTCGGTGGAGCCAGAGAGCGACTGCTACTCCGGATGAGTTTTACTCTCATTGAATCAGTAGCTTTTCCAGTGATGGATTTTGCTTTCTGGAATCGAACTCTGGAATTCCCAGTCACTTGACAAAAATGTTTGGTAGTGACTCAGAAGCAGAAGGAAGAGGAGCCGTGATAGGAGCCAGCTGCAGGTCAAACCTCAGACCTCTGACAGTCAAAGGTGGTCACATCCGACCTGGTGCAGCAAGCATGTCACCCATCTGACCATCATCAGCTCTGTGCTCGAACACATCCTCCACTCAGACTGATTTACTCTCCAATAATTCAGATAAAGGCCGTCTGAAGTCTGCAGAAAGGAGTCTGCTTTCTCTGAGAACAAGGTCGTCCTCAGCAGGTGTGTCCTGCTCACACCTGTTTTCCCTGCAGAGTTCAGTACTGTACGTACACAGTATGCTCTGACACTGGGTCAAGGCTGACTGCAGCTAAATGGATATTCAGGATGTGAAATCAGATGCATGGATCACAGATGTTGGGCCTCTGCTGCCCCCTGCTGCTAGAGGAGCAGCTCATCGTCTGAGAATCTGACTCTGGGAGGATTTCCAGTTAGCTCACTGCTGCAACTATCTCATGTTTTTCTTTGTTCATAATAATGTTTACAGGCTGTAGGTTTAAAGGTTTTTGTATTCTTGGAAGTTTCTTGCACAGTTCGTCCATGAAACAGCTCACAACGAGGTCCACTCTCCATGAGGATCAACCCGGTCACGACCCCTGGAAAGAGACATCGCTGCCCTCAAATACGCTTTCTTGGCACCCTGAGCACCACAAGCTGAGCGCCATCCTGCTCCGTCACATTCGAGAAAAGACGTCTCCACATCAGAACGACCCAGAAGAAGAACATGCACCTCTGATCCTGAGGTCGACTGTCCCCGTAAGATGATTTAAGACTTTCTGGAGAATGTTTTCACCTCACGTGTCCCCTCCCACTTCTGTATAAATGTCCTCCAGCTTGGCACCGGTTCAGTTCTGTCCCTGGGATCAATAGAGAAACGTCGATGCAGAGGAGGAGGCCGGACCACTCTGTGAGATTAGACGGAGACAGATGTGATGCGAGTCTTTATTTCTGTTGTCCCTGACCTCACTCACGCCAACACATTTAGATTTACGACTGAAACCAACACGACCGGACCGCAGTGGAGGGACCGGGACTACAACTGTGTTATTTATAATGACTTCAATCCTATTTCAGTCTGCACAAACGTATTTTTAGAAACCACAGTACCTGCGCAGTGTGCCAGCTGAAAGTCTTGAGTATTTACTACGGATGTTTCCTAAGGAGGAGAGTAAGTTCTGATCCATCGTCCACATGATTCACTGTTGAGAAGAGGTGGTCAGAACTCAAACGGAGCTCCAAAACTAGCCAGCGTAACTGCTAACTGCTGCTAACTTTACCCGTTGCTGTAGCTATCTTCTGCAGGTAGGATCACAGAGGGATTCACTGCTGGAACTGGAACTGAACACAGCCTCCGAGACTGATAGATGACTGTTTGAAGACGGGGATACGGTACAGAGGCGATTTACCAGGACTGTGACTCCGGAGACAGGAAGACTCGGCAGCTGGGCCTCAGCAACGGGTGAAAATGGATCATAGAGACGGAAGATCTTTGAATTTTACATCCAATTGGAATGAAGTGTGTTTTACGACGACTTAACGAAGCGATTAAGGGTTTGGTAAAAGACAGAAACTTTAATTCAGATGGTGAATGTTTGTATTTTTCTGTTTAATAAGGAAAATAGTTTAATAATACCTCTCTAGTCATTTTCATTTTGTTAAAGGGATATTCCGGTGTAAGTTTAATCCATGGTCTAACACACCTTGACACTGAGTAAGACTCCCCCTCGAGAGGTCAAGTTAGCTGACCGCTAGCTTAGCTAGTTTTAGCAACCTCAGAAAAGACCGCACGATAACAATACACTGCAGCTTATGTCTCCAACTAGAAACCGCCATCAAAAAGCCACAATTAATGGTGAGAACAGCACCAAACTTCAGCAACAGTACATGTACAGTCCCAGCACACAGTACGAAGCATCAAACATCTGCTAGCTTTGCTGGATTTGTATTAAAAACACAGCACAACTCACCCTCTCCTCCAGCAGCCTGCCTGTGTGGGGAAGCCCTGACGAGTCGATTACCGAGTGCAGTAGATTTCTGCAGCTCAAGGATGAAAATGTCTGATTATTACTCCCGTTATTTTCCCTGTCAGCTCTCGATAATAAGAACTGAGCATTCCATGGAGTAATAATCATACATTAATTGTGGCTATGAGTGGCTTTTTGATGGTGGTTTCTAGTTGGAGACATAAGCTGCAGTGTATTGTTATCGTGCGGTCTTTTCTGAGGTTGCTAAAACTAGCTAAGCTAGCGGTCAGCTAACTTGACCTCTCGAGGGGGAGTCTTACTCGGTGTCAAGGTGTGTTAGACCATGGATTAAACTTACACCGGAATATCCCTGTAAGTTGATGGACTGAGTAGTGAACTCTCTGCTGGCAAACATTTCCCATCTGATATTCCAGACAGCGATCAGACTCAGAGCATCTTGCTGGTATTAAGAGACAGGAGCTAGCTGGTTAGCATGCTAACTTCAGTAGACGTCTCTGCAACACAGTACAAACCTCTTTAACATCATGTCAACACTGTTGTTTCTTCACTCTATTGACATTAGTTCATTGAGTCAAATGAACTATAAGCTATATCTTACATATTGCCCCTTAAAGGGTAATTTCACCCAAATCATAAAAATGTAATCTAGCCCTACAAATCATTCTGGGTTTATGTTCTCAGGTTTTTTGGTCCACATCGATGTAATTTCCTTTTACAGTGGAGGTGAGTGCATTTCCCTGTGTGCTGCTGACGTCTGAAAAATACAACAGTAGCATTTCTTTTGTCCTCGTAACTCTGGTTTACACAAAAAAAACACGGCACGCTGGAAAGACAAATGGCTGTTGAGATTTGCATGTAAGAGCATGTATTATGGTAATTGTGGACAGATGGTGGGGGGGCAGTCTGGGTGAAAAACCCATCATTCCACCACCTCTGGTGGAGGTTTATGAGGTTTTGCATAAATCCAAACTGCTCTCTGCACGCTGTCTTTAAAATGCTGCTGTGTGTCTCGCTACCATTTTGTGATCGTTCCTGGGATTCCTCAGATCGACACTTTGAACCTTGATCTCTGAAGCTGTTTTAATGATCTTGAAGCTTGCTGTTGCAGCCTTTTTTTGTCGCTCTGGTCTAGAAAATAATAATTGTAGTGTGTAAAAGTGTGAGTGTGTTGCAGAGAGAGAGAGACAGTGGGAGAGAGAGAGATAATGGGGTTGTAAAAAGAGAGAGGAAGAGGGATGAATCACGTCTGCTTCTAAATCATTTGGGCTTTCATCCCCCCAAATATGAATCTCTTTGTCTTTGTAACCAACCGATGTGAGTGAACTGGAAAGCAGAGGACATATTTGCAGCCCCCCTCCTGAGAGCAGCTGATGAGGAGGGGGAGCTCGTGTTTCTGGCCAGCAGCCATCACGGTCATTGTTCTGCTGCAGCAGGCTGATGTGCACCGACTGACACACATCTGGACAAGAGAGAGTGCCGCTCTGTGTCTGTGATATTCATACCTTTGCTCAGCGGCAGTAAAAGTGAGGTCTGCGGTGATGTTAGAGCCGCTTTCAGGATCAACCTCCAAACTGAAGCCTCATATTTTTCATCACAAATCTCTCAGCAGCTGTGCAGCATCTTAGAAATCCATTAGTGCACAAAAAACGTACAGTAAACGTCTCCTGTGCAGATTTAAAGCGGAGGTACCTGAGCGAGACACTCGTCAGCCAGATAACGTGAGTAAAGAGTGTGTGTTTTGCGTCAGCAGCCAGCGGGATCGGTCTACACAGGAGGATAACTGCTGCCAGTAAACACAACCACAAAACTAACTCCTGGCTACTTGCTACCAGATGAGCGGCACACACACAGTGTTCAAACTGTAAAGATCAGTAATGAGGTTTCATCATCTCAACACAAAACACAGCACAGGAAGTCTCACTAGTGGTAGGTGTGCTTGTAGTCTTAAAGTAGGGTTCACTTTTATTCTTTTTTATTTACTTTTAAATCATTAACATCAGCCCCCCTGGTCTTCTACCGACCCTCCTCCAGTTTCTCTTTGTTGGACTATTTATTTTGCCCATAATAATCCATATTATACAACATCTATGTCTCTATTACATATCGTATTCTTTCGTGGTATATACATGTTTCAACGCATCCACCTAAAGTCAGATTTTCGCTCGCATCGACAGTAATTCTGTCGCTGATATAAAGCTTCAACCATCACCTGAAGTATTTCCACTGGGTGCTGTACACTCTGCACACACTGGGTGGTGCTCTTCTACAAGTTAAACTGCATCAACTCTCCACACTGAGTCTACAGTTCCTCATATATGAACCAATAAAAGGTCCCAGCAGGTACAGATGTTGGTGGTTTATTATTTATAATTAATAGGTTCCTCTAGATATTCACCTGAAGTGTAGACTTAACTTGTTTTAGTTCTAATCTCGTGTCACACTTAAATTCTGTTTATGTTCTCGTCCTGATTCAGCAGCTTGTATATGTGAGAGCTTCAGTGCTTCAGACGGATCGTATATGATCAGAACGACTCATAATATTTAAAGAGAAAACACTTTTATCAGCTCTAAAGGCCGTCAGATGAACCACTGTATAAACATTATCTCAGTCATTGTGTTTAAGAATGTAAAATATGTTCATGAGCACGAAACTGTTTCAGGAATGTAGTTTTTGTTTTTATTGTTTCTCAACAGTTTCATTTACATAATTATATGATAAACCACAAATAAACAACATCAGTATCAACATCTGAACAGGATTAAACACTTTCTTGAAGTGTTGCATTGCACACGTTGCATTTCAGTAAATGATCTGTATCAGATTACAGTCTGCTGTAAAGTTACATAAATGTTGTTCATGTGCGCTAATAAAGCCTGTCGGCCATCTTGTCGGCGGGGAGGGTAAACATGACGGTCACGTAGATGATATTCTTTTACCACACCAGTTTGTTTGTTCAGTCTGGGTACCGTGAGAAAGTCTTTTCTTACTGGTTCTTCACAGAGACAAATAAAAACACACGTTCGTCCTATATGGAGCCGAGAGTCGGCTTACATACAGAACGAGGTCGTGAATGAATCTGTTCGCTCTTATGTTCAAATATGTCGCCAAATGAAAGTTTAGTGTGAAGGAAAGAAAAGTGAGATGATCTGCAGAAATTACACAACATTTAATCGTCAATAATTTGACTTCTACTGAGGTCAAATTAGCATCAGTGGTCTGAGACAGCGTGGTTTTATTTTCATCTCTCAAATCACAGTTAATGAACTTTAAACTGTGACTTTAATGACACTCTTGCAAAGCCCATTCAGAGCCTGCTGTTCGGCACAGATGGTACTGTGACGGGTTGACAGATCCAGTCTGAATCCTGCTGAAACGCTCACAGGCCCATCAGGACCACAAGCGATAAAACCAAACATGTTGGATATTTAAGACTTCAGATGTGGATAGTTACATCCGTACTTTTCCTGAGCCAGACAATAAAAACGACACGGGGTGCATCTCAAGAAACAGTAAACATTTAAACCACTGAGGCTAACGTGAGCTAGCAAACAACTGTTGACAGAAACTTAATATCTCACCTCCAGTTTTAGCTGAAGGATAAGAACAAGTGTTGACCGCGTTTCCCCACTGATCCAGTCTCATTTAACCTTCTGCTTTTGTTCTTTCCTCACTGCAACCTGTGACAACATGAAGTTGTTGCACCACGCAAATCTCCATTTTGTTTATGTCTGCTTACCCACAAGATCACGTGAGAGGCATGAGCCAGAGTTCTGAAGCCACGCCTACATTTTGTTGATTCAAAATGTATTAATATTGAATGTTTCCGATGTCCAAATTGCACCAAACCGGACGCCGCACTCTCTTGGATCCTCAGCAACACACCTGCCAAATCTGAAGTAGATCAGGTGAATGTTTCTCGAGATATGCAAACAACAGACAGACAGATGGACGGAGTCTTTGCTTTACAGTCAGATGTACATTTTTCATCCATTTCTACGACTCAAGGGTCACGTTTAAGTTTTCTGTTCATGTGTGATTTAACTTTAAATGAAATAGTTGAATTAATAAAATACTAAAAAGAAAATGCAGGGCTTTACTGAAAGAAACAAAAGATGACAACGACTGTGTTACGGGACTGAGCAAAGATATTTCTATGCGTGTAAAGAGTCTTCACATCCAGAAATATGAGACTGTACTGTAAAGCATCGCGGGCCAAACATCATAATTATATCACTCGCTAGGAATAAGCCTGGTTATTGGTTTAGTGATGAGATAATTCTGAATGGAAAATAAACCCGAACAGAATCAGCGATCAGAAATAGCTGGAGCCCCGGCCGGAGAGAAACAGGAGGAGAAGCTGTGTTTGTAAACAGCGAGCGGGATGAGATTTCTGCCGCTCGCGCTCACAGATAACAGAGGCTGTTTGTTTTCTGAGCCGGCGCTGTTTACGCTGCACGTTCTCCTCCGTGCCCACTGGTTTACTCTGTTCCCCGGCCGAAGACGTCCATGCTGAAGACATTCGTGCTGAACCCTCTGCTCATAAACAAAGACTGCGTAAAACATCCTGAGGGGTTCCCTCCACTGCTGCCTGAGAATATCACATGACGGCACAAAGTTTATCTGACTGTCTGGTAGGTTTTCCACAGGTCTGCGTAACTTCCTTATCTGACCACTTCGTCGCCTCCTGTCAAATAAAAAATAGTGCATTGAATACAAGCATAAATTTATAAAACTCACCTTGCACATCAAAGCTCTTCGTCTTTCGGCAAAAAAATAGATTTTTGGGAGGTTGAAATTGTAATTGTTGCATTGGCCCTTTAAAGGTATTTCAACAGGTAAAAAGGAGTGAGTGCTTTTGACAGCTGATGAAGCTCAATATTATGTTTTCTTGATGCAGTAATTTAGCAAAGCAAACAAACACGTGTCACACATTTTGGGGACTTCTGTTCAGATGAATCTTGCAGGAAACTCAAGTTCACACCTTTAATGTGTCTAAAAACATTTCACAACAGGTGTCTGATCTTTCGATTAGATTCCTTGGTACAGAGCCGAATGCGTCAAAGTTTCCTATGATGGTGAGATAAAGAAGTCACGTCCCTCCAACCACTAATGACGAGCTGCTGATGAGGGTTAATATAGAGGTAATCGGGTGAGAGGTGTCAGTGTTTGCTCGTCCTCAGAGCAGAATGGCTGCAGTCGCAGAGCTCTCCTTCCTGCTGTTTGCTCTCATCAACAACATTCATGCAGAAGAACGTATCGACGTCAGAAAGGAATCAGACTCTTAAGGCCCCCACACACCGGCTCCGACGACTTCCTTATCCGACTTCCTTCTCCGACCACCCCGTCGGATCCGTTCGGCAGAGAAGTTAAAACTCACCGCCCCGGCTACACAGCAGCGTATACGTTCTGCGCCTGCGAAAAATGCAATACGTCTCCTAAACATCGGGCGGCGCTAGTCTCGTGCCAGTAACCCAAAACATAAAAACAGGAAATGACAGAACGGAGTGCGGACCGTAGCTTATCAGAACAAAGCACACACAGTGTTAGCTTGGCATTACTTGCGTGATGTCGTATTACGGTGGTCTCTCTTCCACCAGGGCAGCCAGCTGCTCCTCAAAGTCCTCGGTCCACACAGCCATGGCTTCCAAACATACGTTGGTTTATCCCCAAAATAACGAATGGTGAAGTGTTGTTTGTAACTCTGTGCCGTCTCTGTTTATGTGGTTTGTTTACCATCGTCACTTCCGCCGCCCCTCCCACACGCCGCGCTGATTCGCTGGCACACCGCCAATCAGAATGGTCACTGAACAGCTAGCTAACAACCAATCAGAGCATCCGACGGCGTCCTACATCAGACGGACGGCTTTGCATGTTCAGTCGGATCAGACGCCGTCCGCGTGCTTCCGACACAGCTGAACACACCGAACAGAGCAGCTCCTGAACTCCTCCGACTCTCTCCTAACGCTTCAGACGTCCAACGTTTTAGCCGGTGTGTGCCAGTATTAAAGGACAGGATGACCAGGATATGTTATTCCCCGCCTCAAAATGGCCTCGGTGGACCCCGACTGGCGACGAGGAAGACGCCTCGAGCTGCTCAGTTTCCACCCCCTGCACACCAGGTCACCTCAATCCACTGCAATCAATCAGAGGGATTTTTTTTTTATTCAGGTGAAAAGACAGCGAGCGATGATTTGAACAGAAGGCGCGCCTCCAGGCTGTGCACTCAGGAGATATGTTGAAATCACATTTCATTAAATCCTTCAATCAGATTCTATTTTCGGCAGAGCTGTGACTCAGCCGGGCTTCAGAACAATCATGTGGGTGGTTCCACTGACAAAGTGTTAGATGATGAGGTTCCTTTGAGAAGTGACACACCCAAACTCTCCTTTGGCGTGCGTGTGTGTGTGTGTGTGTGTGTGTGTGTGTGTGTGTCACAGGTCGACCTATTTTGAATTAAGCCTGTAAGTTAACGGAACGTAACATATTTAAATACCTCATCTTCTCCTAAACTGATGTATAGTTTCTGCGACCATCACATGTTTTTATTCTCGTTACCATGACGACAAAGGTCACCTGACTCTCCAAGTTTCATCCCAGTCCTTTTTCCCACTGATCTAAATCCAAATCCCACTAAGTTAAAAGTCTATAGAGGTAGAAATATCAGCCATAATCACAATTTTAATTTCTCTTTTGCCCGAACAGTCTCATCCCGGGTCCAATCCAAATCCAATCTCTGTCCTCAGCTCTCCCGATATCTACCGTGTCCAGCTCACCTGCTTCCAGCCCCCACTCTTAACCCCAGTTTAAATCCCTCTACCGGTCTCTAGAACTCTTCTTCTCGCCTTCCCTCATCTCTGAGTCTTATTATCGATCTGTATCACAGTATCCGTCACAGTAAGCCACCAATCTGCCGTCCTTTTGGTGGCTCGCTCCGCGGATTTAGACAGAAGGCGGCAAATTGGTGGTCTGTTTTGTTCCACCAGTTTTGCCCCTCGGAGGGTAACGTTACACTTATTTGCGCCTCCATCGCTGTGTAAATCCGAGGAGGCAATGTGGTGGCAAATGCTGAGGTGGGCGGAGGTGTGGATGACGTGCACTGCTGCGCACCCACAGCCGGGAGTTTTAAAACCAGGAAACAGCTGATCACAGCAGTCAGTTCGTCACTTCATCCACGAAGATGAGCAGCTGGAAAGCCGCTGAGATCCGGGAGATGCTAGCGTCTCCTCGCTCTCTGTAGCTGTCTTGGTTGTCCGCTTGTTGTTGTAGCGGCGAGCTAATAGCGGTCGCTACTTTCAAATTAAAAGCCCCCCGCTATGAACCCAGTTCTAAACTCCTAAAGCTCTTATTTTGAAGACAAATTCAACCTTCTTCTCTTCACGCCCAACTTTGTGCTTCACGTCACGTCACATGTTGACGCCTACTAGAGGAGGAAAAGTGGTGACTTATTTGAAAAGGTGGAATATTACACCTCCCTTTTAGAGAGACAAGGCGGCACATTGCAGCCTTTACCTTGCTGCACATGTGCCACCTTTTCTATCTAAAAGGGGCTAGACTTTAAGCCTCCAGTCTCAGCCTCTCACACCAGTCCTTGTCCCTGTCCCCATCTCTGATCTTAGCCCTGCTCTTCCTAAATTCACAGACCCGGCGCTGACACAGCTGGACTATCACTCTGTCACCACCACGGGGACTATCTGTTAACAGGAAGTGGGCCGGCTCTGCGCTTCGGGGCTCGTTTTATTATTTCCTCTACAGGCCCACCAATCAGAGGAGGATTTACAGCCGGGAACGGACCACCAGCTCAGCGGACTGTCGGGAAACATCTGCAGGGGTTAGCGAGGGTGTTGGACGCATTCTGAGTAAACCCAAGATAACTGAAGCTGCCGGGTCACGACAGAAGAGGGACACTTACACAACGCTGACCGTTCTTTAAGCTGTGTGAATTCTTAAGTATTGTGTCGGTTTACTTTGCACATCAACAAACCAAATGTGTTGTTGATTTCATTGACACTTGCCTCCGTGACGAATCACTGAGCTCGGTCGGAACATAGTCGGAGGGACTTTTGGTGAATCTGGTGAATAAACAGTTTATGTGAAAGTAAGCCAGGCTGTGGTGACACAACGGATCTCTTATTCCTCTTAGACTAGTTTGTTTATTCTGCTAAATGAGGTGTGACGAAGAAATGATGACACAAATTGGAGCATTTGTCCAAAGGGCAGCGCGACTGGATGACGGTCGGGAGAACCAGGAGCGGGCCAAAGAGAACGAGAATGTGTTTGGGTTTTAGGTTGACTCCACAGTTTACCTCCCAGCTCGACCAGTCGTGCATCTCTCACAGCCAAATACGGCCTCCTCCCGTCAATAAACCAGAGCTGACTGACTCTTGAGCTACAGGAGGGTTACAGTTGTACAGAATGACGGCATCTTGAACGAGACTTTCTAGATGTGGCTGGAAATGTAGATGTACACCGATCAGACATAACATTAGGATCCTCTGGGTCCTGTTTGTTGGGGGTTGGGGCCTCCATGGATCAGACCTGCTCCAGCACGTCCAACAGATGCTCCATCAGATTGGGATCTGGGGAATTTGGAGGTCCGGTCGACACCTTGGGCTCTTTATTGTGTTCCTCGAGCTGTTCCTAATGGTTCTTAAATGGTTCTTCAAAAGGTTCTTTGAAGAACCATCACCAATTGAAGAACCTTTTTATATAGGGGATGGTTCTTCACATACTTTATGTGGTTCTTTAAAGTACTAAAGGTTCTTCATTCTTATTGGAGTTATTTGCTGGCATGTAATAGCATGAAATTAGGGCTGCAACTAACTGTTTTCATTAATCGATTAATCTGCAGATTATTTTCTCAATTAAGACCCAGAAATGCAGCAAATTCTTACATTTGACTTTTTTTGCTTAAAAATTACTTAGACGATTATTAAGTCCTATTATCAAAATAGTTGTCAATACATTTTCTGTTGATCAACTAATCGTTGCAGCTCCAAACACCTCTCGATTGTTTGGGGTGGTCGGCTGACTGACTGTGGAAACAAACAAATGCAAAAAATGTCCAACAGATAAATAAATACAATAAATATCAAGCATGAATTTATGACTATCTAATGTGTTCTTTGACCTAGATCGACTTGTTTTATTGTCCAGTTACACTGATGATAATTTCAAAGAATTTCTGTTCTTTTTCTCCCTCACTCAATAACACATGCACACACACACACACACACACACACACACACACACACACACACACACACACACACGGAGGAGTTGAAAATTTCACAAAAAAGTAAAAAATGTTGGTTTATGTACGACTTTATGCACTTTATGTAATAACCGTAACGTAGTTTAAAACCCATCAAACAGGTTAATAATAATGTTTTGTTCATTTAGGTGTCTTTTTATTCAGGAATTAAATATTAACCCAACATCCAATCTGCCATCTAGTCTGAGATACCTGTGTTTTTCCAAACCTCATGACTATGGGGGGCGGGAACTAAAACTCATTGAGGAGTGCGCACCGCCCGTACGATCCGCCCCTATGATCCGCGCACAGAGGGAAAACGAGCACACCTCCTGAACTGCCGTTAACACCTCTCTGTCAGCGTCCGTGACAGCGAGCTGCCTGCAGTCATGTAGCCTGGACCAGCATTACTCTCTCCCTGTGAAGCTGTATGAACTAACGTTACCACCTTGGTTCCTGAGGCAGAGAGGCGAGGTAAGCATTTTCACTGTAACTGTTAGCCTGTGGTTGAAAATGTGCTTGTTTTGGCAATGTTTCTGAAATAAGCTCTGTACTTAGCTCACAACAGCTAACGTTAACTACGCTAATGCTAATGGTAGCATCGACGACATTTCAATGCTGTCTGGTTCTTAATATCTCTTATGTCGTGTTTGCAGAGGCAAAGTTACGTTACCTATTACATTACCGTCTGTTTTATTGGAGTTTAGTAAATTGGCTAAGTCCCAGTAGGCTAAATTGGCTAGCTAACGTTAGCACTGCAACCGTTAGCCCGCTAAAAACGCTAGTTACTCCACCGACCGTTGGTAGGCGTAACGTTATTTAACTTGACCATTAATTTTTTACTGTTTGTGGCTTGTAATGTGTCAGTTACTGTTATAATGGTGCAAATGAAACACTATGCCAAAGTTACATTTTGACAATATCAACCAGTTTGGTGAGTTCAGTACAGATCAATAAAAATGTCTGCAGAATCCTAAACACTGAGAGAAGTCTCTGTGCCTCTTACCACCCGCAGACTGATGGGATGGTTGAAAGGATGAATGGGACCATACAGAGGTATAATGTCCATTTCCACTTTTAATAGTTTTAGTTAACTTAAATCTAGTTTTAGTTTTATGTTAATTTTACTTCATATCCTAAAAAAACATACCTTTTTAACAAATGCTGCATAATTTTCTGCCTTGTTTTTCTAGAGCTCTGTCCAAATTGGTGCAAAACAGGCCTGAAGAATGGGAAGAACGAGTTTGAATGCATTTTACCGTTTATTTAATGCAGAGAAAATATTCATTGATTGAGTTTTGCTTTTATACAACAGCATACAGGCAATATAGAAAAATACTCAACACAGAAAGTATCAAGAAAATAAGTGAAATAAAGAGAAAATACAAATAAAAACAAATTAAATCAGTTACACACGTCTCATCCTTGAACAACAATTAAAGATTTTGTTATTTACAAAAAAAGCCTAAAAGGTTGACTTTAAGTATTTTGAATTTTTGAATACAAACTTTACATTTAATTCTATTTCACAAGTTCAATGTAAAGTGTCACATTTAAAACGTAAAAATAAAACACAAACCTAAACTGTGTTCGTATCTTAGACACAGGAATGCCGACAAATCAAGAAAAACGATATTGAGATTATAGAAATGAACTTTTCCAAGAAACTAAAATCAAGATAGAAACATTTTGCAAAAAAACATTTAAGACCTTCACAAATTCACTGCTAAACTTTCTTAACTCACGAAACGATCACATTTTGGAGATAAGCGGTTTTGACCGGACAGCAACGCTGTGTTTTCAGGAAATCGTCTGTCAGCAGTTACAAGTCTTCAGATAGTGAGTTCTGAGAAGGAGGATGATGCAACACTGATGCACATCACAAACACTGTTTCTGCCCAGTTTGTATATTAAGTGTCAGATCTGTCTCACTTCCTCGGCTGCTGCTGCTGCTGCTCTGTCCCGGAGGATGCGAGGCCCATCGGGAGCAAATGAGCTTCAGTCCCGGTAGCTCACATGGTGCGAAAGTGACCGAGCTCCCCACTTTTCCTCCTCCTCCTCCTCGACCTGATATCGCTGCTCCTCTTCCTCTTTTTCATCAGCACGTCGGACAGTAATGTAAGAATTGTTACGAGGCAAAACAGAATCGCTTTGAGCAGCAAACAAGTCTGTGAAACCAGTTCAGACTGGTCCAAGGTGAAAGCAGTTAGTGGATCAGTGACTGGTGTGTGGATGCTGTCATGGGATCACATCCTTTAAGCACACTGACTGTATATATTCACATGTTTAGATGAGTGATAACAGATGCAGCTCATCTGGTGGTGAGGACAAAGAAACACACTCAGACAGACAGTTCCCTCAGAAAATAATCCCTATAATTGTCCGTCTGTCTGAGCTGGACGCTGCTCTCCTCTCCTGGTCCTCTGGTTCACAGCGACCACAACAACACAGAGGATCACCAGCAGAGCAGGGAGCAGTGAGGACCTCACCGTGTAGAGGGTGAAGTCCATCCCAGAGGGCTCTCTGGACTTCAGAAGAGTTTTGGATGATGACACACACTGTCCATCTCGCTCAAAAACAGCACACCAGTACTCTCCTGTGTCTTCCAGTGAGACATTAGAGAGAATCAACAAGCCATCATCTTTAAATTTCTTCAGTCTGCTCTTCAGATCAGAATCAGCTGCTAAATCAGATTCATGTAAGAGTCTGCCTTCTGTTTGGTTTGACTTGATGAACCAGCGGTGCCCCTCACCCTCTTCCCAACCTCTGCATCTGAAAGTGACATTGTCTCCTTCTGAGAAGAGCTCGACAGCAGGTGGGTCAGATTTGGGGCACACCCACAGGTAATACCATTGAACATGGTTGTTGATTTTACAAGTGTATAAACCTGAGTGATTTAACTGAAGTGATGAAAGCACCAGTGAGTCGTTTTTGCCCACCTCTGAGTCAGTGTTGGAGGCACCCTCATCATACTTTATCCAAAGTGGAGGCTGGTTGTCAGTGAAATCAGCAGCAGGGCACTGTAACACAGCTGTCTCTCCCACTGTGTGGAGGATCCACTCCCATGGTAGTTCTATCTGTAGAGACTGACTGCTGACACACTGCTGTTGGTTCATCACCAGACAGGTGTAAGCTTTGATCCGTGTTAACGTGAGGTTGTAAATACGAAGTCCTGATGAGGTTTTCACCACTTGGGATCTTCCTTCAACATTGTCCATCACCGATGTCACACTGTCCCCAAAAACTCTTGTCCAATTGTTGTTCCCATATCCAGAATCACTCTGGAGCCACTGGATGTCCAGATTGTCAGCCGCTCCCTCACATGGCAGGTCCACTGTTTCTCCAACTCTTACACGGATATCTTTGTATTTGTTTCTCGTACCACAAACAATAATAGTGAAGTTGTTCTCATGTGTCACGTTGCCCCAACACTCCTCTTGGTACTGACCGGAGTCTGACTGGGTCAGGTTCTGGATCATGTAAGAAGAAATATCGTCTCTGCTGTCAACTGACAGTCGTTGTTTCAAGTCTTCAGGTACTGAGGAGTTCTCGGACCAGAGGGCAGAGGTATTCCACAGGACGAGCTTCTCCTCACCAACAAATCTGGAGATCAGGCAGGAGTTGGCCTCCTTGGGGAGGCTGAAGGTGAAAGAGTCTGATTCCTTCTTGACGACGATACGTTCTTCTGCATGAATGTTGTTGATGAGAGCAAACAGCAGGAAGGAGAGCTCTGCGACTGCAGCCATTCTGCTCTGAGGACGAGCAAACACTGACACCTCTCACCCGATTATCTCTATCTTAACCCTCATCAGCAGCTCGTCATTAGTGGTTGGAGGGACGTGACTTCTTTATCTCATCATCATAGGAAACTTTGACGCATTCGGCTCTGTACCAAGGAATCCAATCGAAAGATCAGACACATGTTGTGAAATGTTTTTAGACACATTAAAGGTGTGAACTTGAGTTTCCTGCAAGATTCATCTGAACAGAAGTCCCCAAAATGTGTGACGCGTGTTTGTTTGCTTTGCTAAATTACTGCATCAATAAAACATAATATTGAGCTTCATCAGCTGTAAAAGTCATGTTTAATAATGTTTATTTTGAATCACAATTGATGAAATATAATTTAAAAAATATATCTAAAATGATAACGGCTCTTTTTAACCTGATAAATAACTGAATTATATTTGTCATTTCTAATCAGTTTGTTGAAACGCGTAGTTGTTGGCAGGACCCAGAAGCGGACGACGAGGCAGGGAGTAGAGTGCAAAGAGGTTTATTGAACTTCACAAGGTTAATGCAGGTGAAGGTGGAGAAACTCAGGCTGGAGACTCCGTCAGAGAGGAGGGAGGAGGAGCAGCAGAGGCGTGTGGGGCTCAGTGCACCTCTGCAAGGACACCAGAAAGCAAAACACAGAAAGCACCACAGAGACCTGACTGACTGTGACAATGTGTTTCTCACTATGAAAACATTTTCATATGATAATTCAGAAATAGATGCTCGGGGTTATTCATCATTGTGAAACTCCCAGTGATGTTTAACGTTTCTGCTCTGATGTCATTTTAAAGAATACAGTTCAGTGTTAATCTGTAAAATATCCTGCCTCGGTTATATCCTGTTTGATAAACACACCTGAGGGATAATTAACTGTTTATCTGCTGATGTTTATTGATATCAGAATGTTTTACTTCCAATTATCTGCCCCAGAAATCAACTACAGGTCGGGCTCTTATACTAGTGTGGCGGGCGGTTAGGAGGTCGACCAGCGAGTTGGTATAATTGAGGAGGAGCCAACAACGCCACCCTGGGAATTTCACCAGAGGAATAGTATTTTAATAATGCTACGAGGCGAGAGACGCGGCTCCATTAAACAATAATCCTTTATTTTAAACAATCACAGTATTAATAAAAGGCCAGTAAACACAATATAGACAATTATGGAGGGCCAGAGCTGAGGCTTACCAGTGGAGAGGTGGGCCACCAGGAGTGAGGTATCCAGGAGAGAGTCACCCTAATCACACACACACACACACACACACACACACACTGCTAATCAGCCTGGTAGGCCATTACAACTCATAAAAGGCAGTATTTCACCTGCTTAAAAGTGATTGCAGCTCCTACCTTGTGACTGAAAGGTTGTTTCTACATGAAAATGACTTGATTTCACTCTTGGTGGTCATATTTGACAGATTATAATCAATCTAGTCCTTTTGTACCTGTTGGAATACCTTTAAAGGGCCAATACAACTCATAAAAGGCAGTATTTCACCTGCCAAATAGTGATTACCTTAGTTCCTGTTACCTTAGTTACCTTTTCTGTCTTGTTTTTCTAGAGCTCTGTCCAAATTGGTGCAAAACAGGCCTGAAGAATGGGACGAACGCGTTTGGATGCATTTTACCGTTTATTTTATGCAGAGAAAATATTCATTTATTGAGTTTTGCTTTTATACAACAGCATACAGGCAATATAGAAAAATACTCAACACAGAAAGTATCAAGAAAATAAGTGAAATAAAGAGAAAATACAAATAAAAACAAATGAAATCAGAGACACACGTCTCATCCTTGAACGACAATTAAAGATTTTGTTATTTACATAAAAAAAGCCTAAAAGGTTGACTTTAAGTATTTTGAATTTTTGAATACAAACTTTACATTTAATTCTATTTCACAAGTTCAATGTAAAGTGTCACATTTAAACCATAAACATAAAACACAAACCTAAACTGTGTTCGTATCTTAGACACAGGAATGAAGATAAATCAAGAAAAACGATATTGAGATTATAGAAACGAACATTTCCAAGAAACTAGAATCAAGATAGAGACATTTTGCAAAAAAACATTTAAGACCTTCACAAATTCACTGCTAAACTTTCTTAACTCACTGAAACGATCACATTTTGGAGATAAGCGGTTTTGACCGGACAGCAACGCTGTGTTTTCAGGAAATCTTCTGTCAGCAGTTACAAGTCTTCAGATAGTGAGTTCTGAGAAGGAGGATGATGCAACACTGATGCACATCACAAACACTGTTTCTGCCCAGTTTGTATATTAAGTGTCAGATCTGTCTCACCTCCTCGGCTGCTGCTGCTGCTGCTCTGTCCCGGAGGATGCGAGGCCCATCGGGAGCAAATGAGCTTCAGTCCCGGTAGCTCACATGGTGCGAAAGTGACCGAGCTCCCCACTTTTCCTCCTCCTCCTCCTCGACCTGATATCGCTGCTCCTCTTCCTCTTTTTCATCAGCACGTCGGACAGTAATGTAAGAATTGTTACGAGGCAAAACAGAATCGCTTTGAGCAGCAAACAAGTCTGTGAAACCAGTTCAGACTGGTCCAAGGTGAAACCAGTTAGTGGATCAGTGGCTGGTGTGTGGATGCTGTCATGGGATCACATCCTTTAAGCACACTGACTGTATATATTCACATGTTTAGATGAGTGATAACAGATGCAGCTCATCTGGTGGTGAGGACAAAGAAACACACTCAGACAGACAGTTCCCTCAGAAAATAATCCCTATAATTGTCCGTCTGTCTGAGCTGGACGCTGCTCTCCTCTCCTGGTCCTCTGGTTCACAGCGACCACAACAACACAGAGGATCACCAGCAGAGCAGGGAGCAGTGAGGACCTCACCGTGTAGAGGGTGAAGTCCATCCCAGAGGGCTCTCTGGACTTCAGAAGAGTTTTGGATGATGACACACACTGTATACCTTGGACATAAATGACACACCAGTACTCTCCTGTGTCTTCCAGTGAGACATTAGAGAGAATCAACAAGCCATCATCTTTAAATGTCTTCAGTCTGCTCTCCAGATCAGAATCAGCTGCAAAATCAGATTCATATAAGAGTCTGCCTTCTGTTTGGTTTGACTTGATGAACCAGCGGTGCCCCTAACCCTCTTCCCAACCTCTGCATCTGAAAGTGACATTGTCTCCTTCTGAGAAGAGCTCGACAGCAGGTGGCCCAGATTTGGGGCACACCACCAGGTTATAATGTTGAACATGGTTGTACATTTCACAATAGTATAAACCTGAGTGATTTAATTGAAGTGATGAAAGCACCAGTGAGTAGTTTTTGCCCACCTCTGAGTCAGGGTTGGAGGCATTCCAATTATACTTTTTCCAAAGTGGAGGCTGGTCGTCAGTGACATCAGCAGCAGGGCACTGTAACACAGCTGTCTCTCCCACTGTGTGGAGGATCCACTCCCATGGTAGATGTAACTCTGCCATCTGACTGCTGACACACTGCTGTTGGTTCATCACCAGACAGGTGTAAACTTTGATCCGTGTTAACGTGAGGTTGTAAATACGAAGTCCTGATGAGGTTTTCACCACTTGGGATCTTCCTTCAACATTGTCCATCACCGATGTCACACTGTCCCCAAAAACTCTTTCGTCATAATATCCAGAACCTCTCTGGAGCCACTGGATGTCCAGATTGTCAGCCGCTCCCTCACATGGCAGGTCCACTGTTTCTCCAACTCTTACACGGATACCTTTGTATTTGTTTCTCGTACCACAAACAATAATAGTGAAGTTGTTCTCATATGTCACGTTGCCCCAACACTCCTCTTGGTACTGGCCGGAGTCTGACTGGGTCAGGTTCTGGATCATGTAATAAGAAGTATTTCTTCTGCTGACAACTGACAGTCGTTGTTTCAAGTCTTCAGGTACTGAGGAGTTCTCGGACCAGAGGGCAGAGGTATTCCACAGGACCAGCTTCTCCTCACCAACAAATCTGGAGATCAGGCAGGAGTTGGCCTCCTTGGGGAGGCTGAAGGTGTAAGAGTCTGATTCCTTCTTGACGACGATACGTTCTTCTGCATGAATGTTGTTGATGAGAGCAAACAGCAGGAAGGAGAGCTCTGCGACTGCAGCCATTCTGCTCTGAGGACGAGCAAACACTGACACCTCTCACCCGATTATCTCTATATTAACCCTCATCAGCAGCTCGTCATTAGTGGTTGGAGGGACGTGACTTCTTTATCTCATCATCACAGGAAACTTTGACGCATTCGGCTCTGTACCAAGGAATCCAATCGAAAGATCAGACACATGTTGTGAAATGTTTTTAGACACATTAAAAGTGTTAACTTGAGTTTCCTGCAAGATTCATCTGAACAGAAGTCCCCAAAATGTGTGACGCGTGTTTGTTTGCTTTGCTAAATTACTGCATCAATAAAACATAACGTCAAAAGTTATGTGTAATAATGTTTATTTTGAATCACAATTGATGAAATATAATTTAAAAAATATATCTAAAATGATAACGGCTCTTTTTAACCTGATAAATAACTGAATTATATTTGTCATTTCTAATCAGTTTGTTGAAACGCGTAGTTGTTGGCAGGACCCAGAAGCGGACGACGAGGCAGGAAGTAGAGTGCAAAGAGGTTTAATGAACTTCACAAGGTTAATGCAGGTGAAGGTGGAGAAACTCAGGCTGGAGACTCCGTCAGAGAGGAGGGAGGAGGAGCAGCAGAGGCGTGTGGGGCTCAGTGCACCTCTGCAAGGACACCAGAAAGCAAAACACAGAAAGCACCACAGAGACCTGACTGACTGTGACAATGTGTTTTTCTCAATATGAATCCATTTTCATATGATAATTCAGAAATAGATGCTCGGGGTTATTCATCATTGTGAAACTCCCAGTGATGTTTAACGTTTCTGCTCTGATGTCATTTTAAAGAATACAGTTCATTGTTAAACTGTAAAATATCACACACACACACACACACACACACACACACTGCTAATCAGACTTTTAGGCCAATACACCTCATAAAAGGCAATATTTCACCTGCTTAAAAGTGATTACAGCTCCTACCTTGTGACTGAAAGGTTGTTTCTGCATCAAAATGACTTGATTTCACTCTTGGTGGTCATATTTGACAGATTATAATCAATCTAGTCCTTTTGTACCTGTTGGAATACCTTTAAAGGGCCCATACAACTCATAAAAGGCAGTATTTCACCTGCCAAATAGTGATTACAGCTCCTACACACAGAAAAATAATGGTTCTTAAATGGTTCTTCAAAAGGCTCTCTGGTTCTTTAAAGAACCATCACCAACTGAAGAACCTTTTTATATAGGGGATGGTTCTTCACATACTTTATGTAGCTCTTTAAAGTACTAAAGGTTCTTCATTCTTATTGGAGTTATTTGCTGGCATGTAATAGCATGAAATTAGGGCTGCAACTAACTATTTTCATTAATCGATTAATCTGCAGATTATTTTCTCAGTCAAGACCCAGAAATGCGGCAAATTCTTACATTTTACTTTTTTTTGCTTAAAAATTACTTAAAAGATTAATAAGTCCTATTATCAGAATAGTTGTCAATACATTTTCTTTTAATCAACTTATCGTTGCAGCTCCAAACACCTCTCGATTGTTTGGGGTGGTTGGCTGACTGATGTCCAAATGTCCAACAGATAAATAAATACAATAAATATCAAGCATGATTTTATGACGATAATGTGTTCTTTGACCTGGATCTACTTGTTTTATTGTCCAGTTACACTGATGATAATTTCAAAGAATTTCTGTTCTTTTCCTCCCTCACTCGCGTAGACGTGATATTTTGATGGTTCTTTGAGGTTCTTTAAAGAACCGTTTGCAGGCTAAAAGGTTCTTTGTGAACAAATCACTCCGAAGAACCATTTTTGGTTCCAGTTAGCACCTTTATTTTTCTGTGTGTGCCATCGGGTAGTGTTGTTGTGATGAGGGGGTGAACTCGGTCCACAGCAGTGTTTGGATGGGTGGTTCTTCATTGTCATGGAGGCACTTCTGACAAATCCACTGTGAGAATCTGGTGTAAGGTGGTTTTCCTCCAGCTGATTGCTCAGTGTAGGCCTGATTCGACCATGTGCTTCCTGGTCCCCAGCATTTAAAATAATATAGATCATGCAAAGTACATGTGGGGCATCTCATATACCATATATGCAGTAATATGAGTGCACCTTTACAACACTAACAAGGCCATCTTATTGCAAACGTCCTCCTTTATAAGTCAATTATTCCCAGGCTAACACTCAGTAGAGAGACAGAGGTGCTACACTGAACCATCATGTGACGTTAAATATGTTTTCAGGTCACGGGGTCTCGAGATAATCACATAACAACGTCACGAGGAGCCAAATCACAAATACTGAATAACAATGAATTCATTCAGACTCACAGAAGGATGGGTCCGTTTGTTTTATCCCCTTGTCTCTTTCCACCAGCGAAGACACAATGAGAAACCCTCCAACATGTTAGACGATGATCTGAACAAGTCTGGTGTTTCCTTACATTCAAAGAGGTTTTTCTTGTCTCCTTATTATAGTTTAGAGTTTATTTGCTTGCAGGTATCTGTAAAAATCACTGCTCTGAAGTCGTGAACACACAGTTTAGACTGCAGGGTGTCATTTAAATTTCATTTTATGTGTGTTTTATGTGTTTTTGTGGAGTCTTTTTCCTTTTACTTGAGTTCCTCCACACCTGCACTGCATCTCCTTCTTCGGCTCTTCCCTGTTTGTATTTTTTTGTCCGTTCATGACCTCCCTCCACCTGCAGCTCGTCCCCTCGTTAGTTTGGTTTGTATTCAAGTCCAGTCTTTAGTGCAGTGTATCTGTTGTTTACTGCTCCTGCTGTTGTGTTTCCCTGTTCCTGTTGTGTTTGTCTGTTCCTGTTGTGTCTGCCTGGAGTATATTTTTGAGTCAGCGGTCTATTTTTAATTTGCCATTCCTACCTTTGTTGCATCTGTTCAGGTCTGAATGTGGGGAGGAGAGTATGTGAGCAGCAGCTCTGCTACAGATCCCAAGTCAGCAGCTTGAAGAAAAAGAAGCACCACCTGTCTTTTGACAACAATGAGATGATGATGGAGCAAAACCAACAGCTACATGAAGTTTTTGCTGTGTCTCCCGAAACACATGGATATACTTCCACTTCAAACTCCTCTTCTAACCATCACAAGCACTTCAGGTGAGTATCTAAAGTTAATCTGTGATAATGTCCTGTAGAAATCATTTAAGCTAACGTATTGCCAATGCTAACGTTACTTTCATAAATGCAGTTGATTTAAAATGTTAAAAATATGAAAGTGGAAAGTTACTTGTACTTTGTGTTGTTCTTCCTCGTCCAGAAATGTGCCAGCTGCTTCGATCACTTACTCTCTTCTGGCCTCAAATGAGCTGAACCTATTATCCCAATCCAATATTAAAAACACAGTTTTGTGTCTTACAGTTTGCACTTTCTATTCCTGGGCCTAATTGATTTCTCCCTCCTCTCAGGTTCATTGTTGAAGAGGCAGCGGAGGAGACGACGACGACGGAGGTTTCGACGCCAGACGTGAGTCAGACTTCTGAACACTATGACTTCATGAAGCTAAAGCAGAAGTAGCCATTGTTTCTTTTCCTTTTACCCGCTTATCTAATCAAATAACAACATGTGACGCACGATAACCTACACTGCATACGAGTATGAGTTTCCACACGTAACCACAAATGCATACGATGCACTCAAGTCTAACACGCGAGTAGTCGGCAGAGTCTCAAACAGCTGGACTCAACTTTTGTTTATGGACCCGATTCAGTTTTGTTAGTCATGTGTCCCAGATGGTTATCGACATAATGCGTTCCTTTACCTCTAACCCTAATGTTGTTCGTCCCAGTTATAACTTTAAACTCATATAAACCCTAAACTTGATCTGAACATTAACCCCTAAAACAAAGTATCAACCCTCAAACGGCCCTTTGAAGAAGTGACACTCGACCAACTGTCCTCACTTGGTCCTCACGAAGAAACTCAAAGTCTGGGAACAGAAATAAAACTAAACACACACACACACACACACACACACACACACACAGGACGCGACACCGCCTCCTGTGAATCTTTGAGGCTGTAGCGTCTCGGTGACTCACCGCTCGATACTGTGAAGGAAGACTGTAATTCACAGAAGCAATTTCACCTCGACACGGACGCGGCTGTGTTATAGCTGCAATCAGCAGGATTATATTGAGGCTTTGGACTTTTCCATTAAAGCGTCCACTGTTTAAAAAATATATATCTGTCTTTTCTGCAGAGGCAGGGCTATTTGTTGTGCCTATTGCCTCGGTGATACTCGCTTTGTCCTGTATTCTTGGCTTGTTGGCTTTGTGAGCTTCGTACCGTTAGCCGTCGTACTAACTTGCCAAGGTTGCTAGCTGGAAGGTTGGTGTTTTCCGTACAGATAGGGAAGCTGAAAACAGTAACGTGCTTATATATACACTCTTAGAAATAAGGGTTCCAAAAGGGTTTTTCTACAAGGTCAGAGGTTCTACCTGGAACCATTTGCTTCTGAAAAACCCTTTCCCGAAGAAACAGTTTTTCAAGGGTTCTTGGTAACACTAACGGTTCCAGTAAGAACCATTTTGATCCAGAGAACCCTTTAAAAACCCTTTCCTGAATAAAGGGTTTTAAAAGGGTTCTTGGTAACACTAACGGTTCCAGTAAGAACCATTTTGATCCAGAGAACCTTTTAAAAACCCTTTCCTGAATAAAGGGTTCTTGGTAACACTAACGGTTCCAGTAAGAACCATTTTGATCTAGAGAACCCTTTAAAAACCCTTTCCTGAATAAAGGGTTTTAAAAGGGTTCTTGGTAACACTAACGGTTCCAGTAAGAACCATTTTGATCCAGAGAACCCTTTTTTGGAGAAAGAGCTCTTCAGGGATTGTTGAAAGCATGGGTATAAGATCCTGTATGGGTTCTTTGTAGAACCTCTCATGGGGGGTTCTGGGTGGAACCTTACACACACAGTTCTAGGTATAACCCTTTATGTTGGGTTCCAGGTAGAACCCTCCACCTTTATAAAAGGTTCTACCTGGAGCCAAAAAGGGTTCTCCTATGAGGACAAGCCGAAGAACCTTATATGGTTCTACTTAGAACTTTTATTTCTAAGATACATCTGTCACTGGAGGGTTGAGGGGCTGCTGCACTTGTTGGTTGTTTCCTGCCGGTGAACTCCAGTCTCTCCTCAACAACCACATTAACTGTGTTGGAAAGCCGAGGCGTCGTTCTTCATAATGTACGACATCGCTGTGTGGGAGTAGAACAGTTTGACCTCGAGAACAATCTGTCCGACGAGGAAATGAACACGTTAAGAGGATAACTGTAAGAGCTGAGAGCATCTGCTTCATGTTGCTCTGGGTTAGTGTGTCAACGTGTGAGATGCTCAGTAAACAGGCAGATAAATTAATAATTAGACACATGTTGGTGTGTTTAGTGCACTCGCCTGTCGAGTGGCACAATCATGCAAATGTCTCGACCTTAACAGTCGAGGAGCGCAGTCAGGGCTCGGAGCACATGAATTATTGATGGTCATTTGCAATTCTTCAACTCATTATCAATCCAAACCTCCCAACCTACAGCCTCTGTGTGATTCAGCCGACAGGAATTTGGATTTCAAATGAGCACCGACTGAATAATGAGCCTGTGGATTATTTGAATAAATATGGTGGAGTTTATCGAGAGGCTTCTGAACCTCGTCCAGTCCTCTCTCTGTTTAGACATCCGTATGAACTCAATTATATTTGTTGTCCTTCGAAATCTGTGAGATTTTTACACAAACTGATGGTTCACGTGCTCTTTTATAGCTCAACAGTCTTTTATAAGCCCACGAACACCCCGAGCGCCTCTCTAAATGTGCGATTACATGTGAAAACATTCACGACTGTCAATCAGGAGTCAGTTCTTTTGTTCTCGACTCCTGCACGATTCACGGCGCGTGGGTTTCCACCCGAGAGCAACGTGAGTCTATTTTTATTGTGCTGTGCATTTGTCTGGGCCGTTCAGGGGCTGGTGACCTGCTTCCTCTGCCAGGATGGAAACGCGACTGAATGACTTACTAATTCGATTAGAACGTGCGTCTTAAAAATGGATTCTGGGTCACATTGGTCACAGTCGTAGGAGGCGTAAACAGCTCAGCAGTGCTGCACAGAGGTAACATTACACTGAAATATGGGTAATTCTGCAGGAGTGAAGGATATTGTTTGTGTGTAAGGCACTTAAATCCTTCTTGTTGTGTCCTTTATCCTTTACCTTTATCTATTAGACTTCATCCTTTTTCACATGATTCGATTGATAAACTTCTATTAAAGGGGCTTCATGAAACAATTTGTTTCAAGTAAGACTGACCTCCAAGTCTGTGTTTGATTTGTTTAAAGGTCCACTGTGTAGTGTTTTAAGTAATTTATTACCTCAAATCAACGTCTTCATTCATAAATAAGTGTAAAATGATCTCTGCCAACAATCTCACTTCTCCTCCTGAGGGAAGAATCACTTCTCTGTATTTCCATAGGACGGGCGAGCTCTACGGAGGCTTCCATGTCCTTCCGCTCTATAAAAAACGATGAACTGGTGAGAGGGACAAAAAGCTCTACGTGGTACAGATAAGGCTAAAGGCGTTTTCACTCAGAGCCAGCGTGACTGTGGAACGGAGAAGGAGCTTAGCCAGACGCGCTCGTCAGCTGCAGTTTGAAGTCTGTTTGAAATAACGTACCTCATCACCCGAAACTAAACTTGATGAAGTGCTGTTTGAAGACACGTTGTTGTCACAGCTTCTTGAATCTTGACACATCGCGCCTGCCGTAGTTCCAACAGGCTGCAACGCACATTTGAAAACGCGAGGCGCTAGAGAGCAGTATTCGTTTGAATGCACAATAACATTTAACCACTAGATGGGAGAAATAATTCCACAGTGTGTCTTTAAGTTGTTTTTCTGCTTGACTGTGGATTTCTTTGTGAAGGACTGGAATTGGACTTTCCGTGATGTGACTTTGTGCACATTCTCTGCTCCACTAACAGAGCAAACCCAAACTAACAAAGCCCCTAAACCTAAATCTAACCTAAATTTGTGATTATTTTAGAGAAGTCACAACTGAATATAATTTTGCTGCCTCCATGTGGCCTGTGAATGTGCGTTGAATAGAAGCATATTTTGCTTTAACTGCTGTTTTGGATGAAAAAGCCTCCGCCAGCAGCTCTGATTGACCCAGGCTGTTTAATTAAAAACATAGGAACTACGTTGATATATCCACTAAGCAGTTGAATGAATAATTATCGTCCTCAACCAGGAAGTCGACGTCGGAGAGAGAAACGCTTAGAAATCGAACAAAACAATGAAACCTGAATGCTGAGGGAGAAACTGAAGCTCAGGCCGGATATAAATCTGAATATCCAATGAAAATAACAGCACAATCATCTTTTATGATCCCGGAGGTGTTTCTGTGCCCTCACCTGATCATAAATCACTCTAATAATCAGGTGAGCGTCTGGTAATGACAGCGTGGCCTCTGGTGAGTTGCTATATATAGACCTATATAGCAGAGGTGACCGGCGAAGCGTGGAGGACGAGAGACAATGTTCCCTCAGAGAGAGCCAGTCGCGTCCTTCCTCTCCTCTCAAGAACATAAAGGCTGCGTTCTCCCCTCGTCTGATCTCACATTCATGCACATGTCTACACCTGTACAGTATACCTTTACATGCACTCATTCCTGTATGTTATACATGCTTTCTCTCTAGGTTTCTATAGCCCCGCCCCCACGAGGACAGGTCGTAAATATGAGGCTGTGCAGAGAGAACCTGTGATGCACAGCCTAACAATGGGACACACACAGTCAACAATAAAGACACAATCACACAATGCACGCTCAATGAAATGCATGCAAATGTACACACACACACACATGCACATGCAGAGACCTTACAGTACGTCATTCATCAGCTGTCCACCTCTGGGCGTCCACAACGGGACGGAGTGAGGAGTGAAGAAGGTGACTTTGTGCTGGCAGCATCCCAGACCTGCTCTCCACTGATCCATACAGCGACGTGTCACCAGGGGATATTAACAGGGTTGCAGAAGTCTGCAGTGTTCTCGCTCCAAAGTCCTTGATAGGTGTAATTAAGTGCACATCAATCTGTCCTGGATTTGTCCTTCAGTCGAGCGGGAGAGGAAATCTACTCTATCGCATTTGCATATTATCTTCTTTAATTTGCAACCAATCAATCGAACAAACAAACAAACGAACAAACATACGTGGATGCAAAGTTTCATATGCATAATTTATTTCTCACTGACACCGTCGATGAACAGATACACATCATGAAGCCCGGTACCTCGTCTCTCACACCGACACAAAGATGCACAACCGAAGCAAAGCTAACCAAGACGAGCTGACGAGTGTCCAAACATCGACATCATCGCACTGAACATCATTTCATGCTGAGAAAGTTTTTAAAAAATGGTGTCGCCGGGAGACATTTATCATCCTTGACACATCGTTGTTGGCCAGTGGAACTGCGACGTGGATACTCGCCGTCTGTCTGTCGTCATGAAATCACTGTCGCAAAAGACGTAGTTGAGCCATAAGGTTAAGCTTCTCATGTCGGTGTTATATATCTGACATACAGCAGGACAGTCTGTTGAAATGTTACGACCACAGATTCACAAAAACAGGAAAAGAAAATGTGAAAATGAACTTTTGGATTGCACAAAAGAGCAAACTGAGGGAACGCCGACAGCTGTAGCCGACAGAGTGACACCTGTACTTTCCTTTTTGTGCTGTCTCCAGCGTTAAGTTTTGGGATCCTTACAACTCTGACTGCTAAAAGAAAATCTGTGTTTTGTCACTCTGTGTTGGATTTACTAGAAAAACAAGCTGCCGAATGGGTGAAGGACGATCACTCGTGTCTGTGTAATGTCAGTTTACGGTGAATAAATGCAGAACCTGAACATTTCTACTGAAGATCTCATTGACATCATGGTTTAAAAAAGAGTCAACACATGGCAACATATGGCATATATTACATGTTCAGATACAAAAGGAGAGACATGCTCGCTGAACATTTGTATTCACTGATTTTGAGATAAATGAACACACGAAACAAACAGACATGTCACCTTTCTGTTGTGTTTTCTACATCATCTGCTTCTTCTGTGATGGTTTAATGTTCTTCTGACTGTGGAACCTTCTGCTCATCTCGAGGAACAACAATCACATGATGCTAGCGGATGGAAACATTCATTTACGTTTTCGTTCGCCGATTCTCTTGAGATTTGGCTGAAGTTTTGCGACACGTTCGGACAAACTTGGCTAATGTTAGCAGAAAGCAGTGTTGCTCACATCAAGGCATCTTGAAGGGTTCTTACAACTTTGTTGTGCAGCGTGTGCGATGAGAAAACACGACCGTAAATGAAAACAGCAGTGTACTTAACTTAGAAAAGGCATCTGTCTGAAATATGAATGTAAACAGGATCAGGTCGGCCGTGAGAAGCCTTCGGCGAACGCCTTTTTGCGTGTAGGTGAGAGATGGTTGTCTGGAAACGGAGCTTTCAGGGATAAAAATCTAGTTTTATACCTCCAGCATGCACGGCTCCATTCTTTAATTATTATTGGCAATTACAGCATGCTCTCACATAAAAAACTCAAACTAATAATCTGTTTCAGTGTGACACTGTGTTTCTACAGTGCTTCAACAATGTAGTTGACAGAACTGATGAATTGGACTTTCGAACGCAGTGTAAGGCTTTGGTTTTGGATTCCTTTCCCATCGTCTCTGTGCTGAGTTATTTTGCCGTCTGCTGTAAAACTGAAAGAAAAAGATAAAACATTGCTCACATTACATAAAAGACTACTTCTATCACAGTTTACGAGCTGAGGTACTTCATAAGGCTTCATCATCTCTCCTTCAAGAAACTAATAAAACGAGAAAGTCTTTTCGAACAAGCGTTGAAAATGTTTTTTGACCAGTAATCTACAATCTTTATATGAACCCTCTCCTCTTCTTCCTCAGTCCGAAGTGACTTTTTTCTCTCAGATCGCAGACGACACGCAGCCATGCAGCGTGCTCTGTTTAAATAATTCCATTTAAATATTCAAGAATGTCCTCGTAGGCATTTCACACCTGGAAACCGTTGGAAATTGTCCAGTTATCCATGTTGTCGAACTTTGTTTGCTTAGATCTTTAATAGCCACATGACTGTAAGGATGTCAGCTGGTCTGTGATCAGTCGGTCCAACACTTCGGATGGATTTGCACTGAGTTTGGTTCAGACATTCATGGTCTACTGTGGCTGAACCCTGAGGACTTTGACGATCCCCTGATTTAATATACAGCGCCACCAGCAGGTCAGATTTACCTTTCATGCTTCACTCCGGGATTCATGATGACGACATCAGCATGCAGTGCAGCTGTGCAGATGCTGACAACCTGCAGCTTGAAGTACTGAAAGTAGAACCGAATCAGCGACGAAGGTCTGATCCTGGTGAGCTGTCGGTCCGATTTGTCCTAAAGTACAAAGGATGAACCTTTCTGATTTACAGAATGACCTGTCCTCAGCTGTACATGTGCTGACCCAGCAGTGGTAAAGATCTAACAATAGCAAAGTGTCTTTAATTTTTCGTTCACCCAACCGTGTTGTTTTCTGATGGATGATCTTCAGAGGCTGCTGCCACGGCTACGGGCGATTTGTTTCCATTCTGGCTCGTTAATTTGCCATTTTGTGGAAGCTATCACCTCCGGGCATCTACAGCCTCATAAATACATCTGAATTCAACCTGACAGCCCCGAAGACATCAGACCCAGTCGGCGTTCACTGAGCTGAGCGGCACAGTACGCTCCAGGCAGAGGTCACTTCTTCACACTGAGGATGCTCATCTGCAGACACTCCTCCTTCAGAGCCACCAGTTCTGTCTTGTAGCTGCTCGTCTTGTTTCCATCGGCGTAGACGCAAGGCTGCTTCTTTGCCGACAGCGGTGTTTCCATAGTCACTGAACCGGCGTTGAGTATGTCCACGTGTGACGGTGAGGACGAGGAGCCCCGGTTGCAAGCTGCAGACAGTAAAGCCGAGAGAGCTCGTCCGACGTCGTGCCGAGCGCCCTCGTTGACGAAACAGTACAAAATGGGGTCGGCGACGCAGTTGAGGCTGGTCAGCGCCAGCGATACGTGGTACGCCGCGAACAAGCTCTCCTCTGAGCCGCAGTCACACGGCTTCCTCAGGAACATGACACTCCGCACCAGGAGGAGGATGTGGTACGGTCCAAAGCAGAGCAAAACGATCAGGATCAGACTCAACGCCAGCCGCTGGATCTTGGCCTTCTCCTGGCGCTCTGTCGAGACGTTACAGCGCACCGCCGCCAGGATCCCTCGGTAGGCGACAAGCATGGCTGTCCACGGGGCAAGGAACCCGAAAAACGTCCTGTAGAGGTTCATCCCTGCCACCCAGTCCTGCATGGGGTACTTCTCGAAGCAGAAGGTGTGGTTGAACCGATCCTGGAAGAGCTCATCGTGGAAGAGCGGAGCGGAGTTGGCAATAATCTCAATGATCCACACCATGGCGCTGACCATGACGGCTGCAGGAGGTTCAGGACGGGATGGAGAAGAAGAAGAGAGAGAAATATTAGACTTAACTTTAATTCCTCTTGTGAATATGTTTTAGGGGTGATCCCGCCTTTAACCCGACATACCTGTTTTGATTCGTCGGACCTTGGCGAAGCGCAGAGGATACGCCACAGCCAGGTACCGGTCCAGTGATATACAGCAGAGAAAGGCGATGCTGACGTAGATATTAGTGTAGAAGATGAAGCCGAACAGCTTGCAGCTCTCCTGGCCGTGGATCCAGTTGTCGTGGTGGAGGAAGTAGTCGATCCACAGAGGAAGAGTGATGATGTAGAGGAGGTCGGCCACTGACAGGTTGATCAGGTAGACGCCGAGCTCGTTGCGTTGACGGACCTGGAGGAGAGGAGAGATGAAGGAGAGTGTGTCATGTGTTGTTTAACTTCTGTTTTACTTCGGGGTCTCATACAAATGATCATATTCGGAGGCAGCAGTTCAACTTTCTCACTTTCTTTAATTTGATTTGTCAGCTCTGGATAGCAATCAAGCTACGATCTGTTTCCCATGCTGTATTGATACTCCAATGGTAATATTTAGGCAGAACCGCCCTGGTAAATAAACTGCACGCCAAGCATATTCATGTTTTTGGATTCAGTTCAGGTGTTTGTCGGCGATGAAGCCGATGGCTCTCGTCAATGACAAGCGCTGAAGAGAAACCAAAATGCACCTCTGACACGGCGTTTGCGATCGGAGACGTAGCTCCGACGCTGAGACGGAGGCAAAACAACAATCTAAAGTTGAACTGTCGATTACTTTTCATAACGTTCGTGCCTGAAAAAATATGAGATAGTGAACTCGCTTGAATGAAAAGTCAATAACAATTCGTCCTGCGGCTGCCAAAGCAAACTGACAGTCTGTGGGAAATGCTGGATGGGAAAATATCCCCAGAACTGTACAGCAGCGTCAGACATGTTACACGGAAAATCTCTTATTACACAGCATAAACATAAACATGTTAACTATTACTTTATCGTCACAGAGAGTAGTGACATCACACATTACATGACTCCTGAGGTAATTTACAGGAAACAAAACACTGTTGTTTTAAACAAAGCGCAGAGGACAGCCAACACCGAGGCTGTTCACTGACCATCGACTGCTGCTCGAAGTGTTAAAGGGATATTCCGGTGTAAGTTTAATCCATGGTCTAACACACCTTGACACCGAGACAGTACATGTACAGTCCCAGCACACAGTACGAAGCATCAAACATCTGCTAGCTTTGCTGGATTTGTATTAAAAACACAGCTCAACTCACCCTCTCCTCCAGCAGCCTGCCTGTGTGGGGAAGCCCTGACGAGTCGATTACCGAGTGCAGTAGATTTCCGCAGCTCAAGGATGAAAATGTATGATCATTACTTCTGTTATTTTCCCTGTCAGCTGTCAGTAATAAGAACTGAGCATTCCATGGAGTAATAATCAGACATTTTCATCCTTGAGCTGCGGAAATCTACTGCACTCGGTAATCGACTCGTCAGGGCTTCCCCACACAGGCAGGCTGCTGGAGGAGAGGGTGAGTTGTGCTGTGTTTTTAATACAAATCCGGCTAAGCTAGCAGATGTTTGATGCTTCGTACTGTGTGCTGGGACTGTACATGTACTGTTGCTGAAGTTTGGTGCTGTTCTCACCATTAATTGTGGCTTTTTGATGGCGGTTTCTAGTTGGAGACATAAGCTGCAGTGTGTTGTTTTCATGCGGTCTTTTCTGAGGTTGCTAAAACTAGCTAAGCTAGCGGTCAGCTAACTTGACCTCTCGAGGGGGAGTCTTACTCTGTGTCAAGGTGTGTTAGACCATGGATTAAACTTACACCGGAATATCCCTTTAACCTGCCTCACTCACAAAACATAGAAACCGTTGAAAAAAACGTTGAAGTCTAACATCAGCATTGCTAAATCGAAAACTGAATTGAATCGTGACCTTCAAATCGAAAGTTGTGAATTGTGGATTTGGCAAATCGTGACATCATCATATCCGCTGTTTAAAACTACCATAGTGTGTGTGTGTGTGTGTGTGTGTGTGTGTGTGTGTGTGTGTGTCCTCACCTGCATGTAGGCAGCCCACAGGGCCATGCAGTTAGTGGGCAGCCCCAGAACGATGACGATGATGTAGAGCGTGGGCTGGAAGAACAGGTCCACCTTACTGTCCACATTACAGAACGAGATGTTGCACATTGTCCTGTGTGGAACACTCCGGGTGTGTCTGTGGTCGGTGTGTGTGTGTGTGTGTGTGTGTGCAGGTGTGTGTGTGTGTGTTCAGCTACTCTCAGCTCCGAGTGTCCCTCTGTAGTTTCACTATATTCCAGCTCCAGCAGTTTGACAGTGACATGCCGACTCTGGCGTCCTGCTCGGCTACCGCACGGCCGTCCAACCTGTCATTTCGGGGGCATTTCATGGTTCGTCTCTAAACCGCTGTCCTTCTCACCCAGAGGGCTCGATGTGTCATAATCCTCTCTCGCGCTTCAAAGCCGAGCCCCCGCGTCCCTCGGCACGGAGGAAAAAGGAGGGAGAAGAAAAGGAAGGAGCGAGGGATAAAATGTGGTGAAATGGAAGCTGCCTTATCGACGCTGTGCCAGGCCTCCTGCGCCTGGACAGGGCCTCATCAATCTTTTAGAGATTAGAGGTCTGCCAGGTCCGCTGTGAGAGGGAGAGGCTCGACATCAGTGTGTGTGCGTGGGTGTGTCTCAAGGCCTTGATGACACATAAAACTCCTCCGGGATGCTCAAGCTGAAAATACGGGAATGACTTTACAGAGCTTCACCACTCTGGAGCCGACAGGCCGTCCATTTACTCTGGACCCCCGAGCATCTGCAAGAGACAGACAGAGACACACTGTTAGATTATGATGCTTCAGATAATAATACTTGTACAGTCAATCAGATAAAGAGGACAGGTTCAATAACCCAATTACAATTGAAGGTGTAATTTGTAAAATATGCTCATTCAGAGGTATCTCCAAAAACACTGGGGGCACCATATCACCGTCTTTGCTAGCTATCCTTGGCTGTAGCTAGCTAACTAGCACATGGCTCAGTTAGCTGTGGAGGTAGCAAAACGAGAGTTAGCTTGGACCAAGACCTCGGGTCACATGTGGGAGCGATCACGGGCAACAGCGCACAGCTCAACCGGGTTGAACTGAACACAGCGGTCAGTTTGAAGACAAGAGAAGCAGTATGGAGGCGATTTACAGCAGCTCTGATCAGGACTGTTACTCCGAAGACAAGGGAGGCGGGGACGGGAGAGGAAAGAGAGAGAGAGAGTCGGGCAACATAATGGGTGAAAACGGAGCGTAAACCAGAATATTTTCACATCTTACTCTGTGAATTGAGGATTTATTTCGACCAAACCAGAGGTGATTGTCGAAAAGACTGTTTTTCTGTGAGTCTCATTTTGTTCATGACGAGTTTGAAAGTCGTGTATTTTACGAACGAGGCAACTACGCTCGTCTTAGTTTGGTAAGTACAGATTGTTTTTCGGTAAAACCCTTCACTGCTTCTCTGGCTCTCTTCTTCTTCTTCGTCTTCTGAGAAAGAGAGAGAGGCTCTGAGGCCGACGGCAGGTTCACTCGGACCTCAGTTTTTTTAAGGCACTTGGTTTGGTTATTATTGAAATGAACGGAATCCCTCTTGCGGTGAAAACAAACCGTTCAAAACTGCCTGGAATGAACACACCCTCAACACATACAGTCCGACGGACCGAGACACAGCAGAAGCAGAGGGAAGACTTTCAGCAGCGAGTACAGTGAAGCAGCTGCAGTTTATCTGGGTGACATTTGTACAGATACTTTCTCACATCTGCTGTGATAACAGAGAACATGCCGACACAAGAAGATCCTGCAGACAGAGAGAGTTCAGGACGGGATAATCATTATGTAATCTTTCCTCAGTCTACATGTACAGTAGAGGAACACAGAGAGGGAAGTTTCTCTTTCACTCCTCGACTTCTTCCCCAAACTCTGCTTCTGTTTATACATCTTGGAGTGGCCTGATATTTCTGCACATGGCTGATGTGAGTCCACATGTGCTTTCAATCACTTCACTTGAAATGTGTTCTTAAGCACCGTGGAACCGGCCTTCCTCCACAGTTTATGTGTGTTTCAGCTTCTTGTCATTCCTCTCAGATCAATAGATCTCAGAAATAACACAGACGGTTGAATTTGAGTTAATAAATAACTGGATCGAGTCCAGCCGACACCCACCAGAGGCTGTTTTCCATCATCT
This sequence comes from Lagodon rhomboides, assembly GCA_039737535.1. Lineage (NCBI taxonomy): Eukaryota > Metazoa > Chordata > Actinopteri > Spariformes > Sparidae > Lagodon > Lagodon rhomboides. The sequence continues at coordinate 4,332,172 of CM077787.1, forward strand.
TTAAGTTTGACACACTCTTTCTTACAGGGGGAAGGTGGAGGTGTCGGGGTGGAAAATTCCACAGGATCACCCAAAATCAAAATGTCACGACAATCCAGCCATTTGATCACACTGACATTTCGATCCGGTGCACGATAACAGAACGGGTTCCTGTGTGAACATTGGAAAATGTTGCGCAAGAGGAAAAGTGAGTAAAATAATCAACGGTAAAGATACGCAAAAGAGTTCATGGAAATCTGACACATCATCCTGGTAATGACTCAACACAGCAGACGCTCGCTGTCGGGAAGTCAAGTGATGGCGTGAACAGATGTTTTACTAACGTTGTTTACTTACATTATCTACAAAATGTAACACAACCCAAACCACAATGTTTTAGTTTAGTTCCTTAACACACCACAGCTGTACAGCAAAGCTCCGGTACAGCTGTCAACGATGTTGTTTTAGGAGACACGGCAATCAACCTGTTTAGTCATTTAAATACGAGGATGTGTCGTTACTTCTAAAGAAAAACGGCACACACACGCTGAGTCAGTGTTCACTTCCTGGTTGAAAAGCCTGAGAGACGTCTGTCAGCACACATCGAAAACAGTCCAGAGATCAGTGAAGGAAACAGCTTCGGCCTGAGATAATGTGACGACCGCTGGTGTGGAACAGTGACTCTGGACAGAGCTGACACACACACACACACACACACACACACACACGCACGAGGTCATTTCTACGGTGGCCTTAAGTCTTTGTTGGTGGGGAAACACCCACGTTGATAAGAAGAACCACAACTGGGTCACAACTGTGCTGTAATCTGTTTGCACACACATCAGAACCACAGATATTACTGACAGCTGCTGCAAGTACAAGTTCAATACTGCGTGTTGCATTGAGTCATTTCAGTGTGTATGTAGCTGAAATGTCACTTTGCATTCATGTGCACGTGACGTACGACAATAACGATTAAACAAAACTCCCAAAACTCAAATTTAACCACCGTAAAATTCTTTTTAGTGGAGTAAAGGGTCAGTTTGTGAAGACTTTTCGCTGCCAGGTGGATAAAAATAAAGAATTTATTCACTTATATCTCCAACTATGTGCAACTGAAAAGACGGACAAAAAAAAAAAAGCAGCGAAGATAAAGAAAGAAGAAGGAAAAACAGGATCTCTGAGAAAAATAGAGGAATCGAGGAGAAAATAGTGAAGTGAGAAGTTGAGTAAACTAAAAAAATAATAAAATAAAATATCATAACTTGTTGTAATCATACAGGGATTCTTTATACCTTTGACTTCAGACAGTGAACCTTTACAACATGTTGTGTCTCTGCAGCACTTTTCTACCCGACGACTGAGATCACATCTGTCACTGCTGAGCGCCGCGCAGAGTGACCTCACTTCCTGTTCAGATAACACAGCAGGGCCGCATGCCAGTGACAAAATCACTGTCAATCAACCTTATCACTGCTTAAAGTCTGCCCTCGTGTGTGTGTGTGTGTGTGTGTGTGTGTGTGTGTGTGTGTGTGTGTGGAGGGCAGGGTGTGATTCTGGCTTGAGCTGCAGAGTTTTTCGGGTGTCATGTCTTGCTCCAAGGACACGTTGTCAGTCCTCATCCACCTAAGCAACATGACTAACACAGGGCGACGTGGGGGGGGGGTTTGTTTCCCAGCATGCAGCAAACATCACTTGTGTTATCTTTGTCGACACTGTTGCCAGAAATGCGGTTTGTTCTGTCGGTTACAGATGTGTATCGTGTTTGCTTGCATGCGATGGCCTCACACACACACGCATGCAGCGCTCCGTTGGCGTTCGTGTGGATGCGAGTGACGATTGTGTGTGTGTGTTTGTCCTGGGAGGTTCCTGTAAGCTGTCAGGTCGGTTAGCAGCCGCTGACGGGCTCCTCCACAGTCAAACATTCGGCCCGTGTCTGAGTCATGTTACACACACCTGCAGAGAGAGTGTGTGACAGGACAGTATCACACCGCTTTAAGTGAAGAGCCACTCATCTTTGCAGCCGCTAACACATCTGGTTTCTTGTAGGAAAGGGGATCAATCCCAGCTGAAGTGACCCTGCAGCAGTCACAGGTGTTTATTGGCTATTGAAACAGGGGTGGACACGCTCATCTTCACCCCTTTTACGCTCCTTGAACGTCTGGATGATGTCACGTAAGCATCTCAGTTCAAAAAAGGGAACCGCTGTGACATTTTCCTCCATACTGCTTCTATCATTTCCTGTTTTCAGCACATTTGAATGTGACACACCAGGAAGACGACCTTGTTTACAGAAAAATTTGCATACGCGTCCTAATTGTGGTTTAAAAATGGAGCAGCTCTGTGGGCCGGCTCTCTGTTGATGATTTATATCTGCCATGCTGTTCATACTGTCCCACAGTTAGTTAGCCGTGTCTGATCCACATCTGTTTGATTTATGAGCCATGCTTGAGCCCACTGTGCTGCCTCAATCCAACTATTAAGAAATAATATACTTTAAAATAATCGCATGTGTCATCTTACTACTGAACGCATGGATCATGATCACAGCTGTCACGCTACCAGCATACGATCCTCAGAGCAGGACTGTTATCTCCGTCACTCTTCATGCTTCAGTCACGACTCATCTGGAAATATTTTACACAATAACATGGCTCAGTTTTTTAAAGTCTTAAGCTTGTCTTTTCATCATTTCTCTCATCACTCTCCCTGTGCTGACTTGCATGTTTTTAAGAGCTTATTTGCTGTAATGTTCTGTCAGTTTCTAATAAAAAGAAAAAAGGCGTGTGTTACATAAAGTACAGTAACTGAAGGTTTGAGGTCACACCTCACAGCTGGAAAGCGGTTCACAAGGTTTATTTGTGATTAAAAATTAGGAATGTGTGTGTGTGTGTGTGTTTATGTACAATGGAGGCCTATATCAACCTGTTCTCTGCTGTCCGGTGCAACACAGCAGCGTCTGATCTGCTGCCAGAGGAGATTAGGTCAAGGCAGCCGTGCAACACGTCATGCTGGCTGTCAGCACACACACACACACACACACACACACACACACAAACACATGTTCTCCGTCTCGTATAGAAACGCACACATGGCTCGCTACAGGACACACGAACAATACACCTCCCTCCATCGTTCACTCCCGGCTGCACTTCGCTCTCATTGTTCAGACCTTCAGCTCTCATGGTCTCGATCCAGGTGAGTAAACCCCGAATATCACAGCTTGACCTTCTCAGGCTAACTCTCCCGGAGCAAACTGGAAGAATAAACAATACGATGAAACTCGAGCCAAACAGTCAAATACGCCTAAAAGATTTTTGTTTTGCAGCACTACAAGTTAAAGTCGAGCTGTTAAGGTCATTGAGGTGAAGTCGGAGTCGCTGAATTCATGTTTTGGTTTCGTGGAAGTCACGAAGTCTCGTCTTAAGTAGGTGAGCAAGTAAAAAAAAACATCTCAGATAAAACTAAATGTTTTTATTTGATTTGTTGTGACAACACTGTGGAGGATGAGGCCTGGCAGCTCTGCACAGGAAGCTCTTCCACTGAAGAATCGGCCTGGTACCAAAACCTGTGAGCCTTCCTAAGTGGAAGTGTCAGAGCACAGAGGCAATACAGTCGGTTCAGGTTCTGTGAAATGTTCCTTTAATTGTCTGGATTCGTAAATAGTCCTCGTGTCGGCGCAGAAAACACTTGAGGCGGCGGTGCCAGGAGGGAAGACGACACAAACAGGAGCCTGACCTGCGTCCTAGAAAACGGAAACATCAGGGTCACGGTGAAGTCTTTCACTGTCAGACGGAGTGTGTGTGTGTGTGTGTGTGTGTGTGTGTGTGTGGTGTCCGACCTTGAGAGCAAAGACATTTTTGGATCGTGGATTTCAGTCTTTACTTCTTCGTAGCACTGTTTGACTGTTAACAGGTCACTGATGTTTCTTCCAGACAATAAATTTAGGGTCCAGTTATCGTTGCTGTGAGCTTCATTTCCCTCAGATATCATTTTATTTTACTCGTCAAAGCGACTGATATCAATAAAACAACGTTCAACGGAACAAGAGATGAAGAGTCGGACAATAAGACACGTTGGAAACAAGTACACAGTCAGGTCAGGTGAGCTAAAACGCTTCATTTGGAGGTAAAACTGGACAATATCAGATATGAAACTAATAATACCTCTTTAAAAAAGGAAACTAAATACTGTAAGTCGAAGCAGGAAGTTGGTCTGACCACTTGTTCTAAGTGATTTTTCTGGGTTGAAGTGGACATGAGGTTAAGCTGAGAGGGGCGGAAATGCAAAATGTCATAAGTGTATATCCTTGTGTGTGTGTGTGTGTGTGTGTGTGTGTGTGTGCGAGCAGTAACTGCGTGGCTGTTTGCCAAACATTCCTGTTGACAGTCAAACAGTGGGGAAGCAGGAAGACAGTAATGCTACACCATCAAGCATGTCAACACACCTTCTGTCCACAACTCGGTCACTTCCTGGAGACACACACACACACACACACTCCACTCGCTCAAATCTACGTATGCGTGTTAAGTCTCTGAAGGGATATTACGCTCATTTAAAGGCCGCACATCTGTTTTCCCAGTACGAGCGCTGCCATCGTTAATCAGCGACCCCGAGCGGGTCAGCTGACGGCGTCTTTGATACGTGGAAGCCGGTAGCCGAACGACTGATGTTATGTTTTTGGCCTTGTGACCGAAACTCGTTACAAGCGTCAGTGACATCTGAGGGTCCGGCCCCTGGGTGTCATCACGCCTACACATCATTTTCTTTGGCACAAGCCACAGTGGAAACATTCCCGTCACTAATATATCTGTATTCGCTTCGTTTGGATATTCCGTGTGCGATTCTAAAGAAACCAAACACAACCGAACCTGTTTAGGTGACCTGTCCGCTGCCTGGTCGCAGTTTTGGCAACAAAGAGAGAAATGTGAATCCAGTCGCTGCAGCTTCAACATGTCGGATGGGTCTGTTTCTTTAATTTTCTCCTCAAGTCTCTTGTCGCCCTTTGGCCCTCTAAGAGAGACAATAAGGACAAGAACTTGAGCTTCGGCCAAGCAGATACGAGAAAAACAGGACAGCTGTCCCACCCATGTTCCCCACTCCACTTCCCAACGTTTATCACATTTTTGATATCAGGCGTGTCCTCGCGGAGGTTCAAGTCAGTTATCATGCATTTTAGAAAAAGACAATACGGCAGTATAGACCGCTGACGACACATCTCCTCACTGTGGTGTGTTTCTGGGGAAATCAAGCGAACCGGACGGCGTCAAACTTTCTCTAATCCCGATCGGATTCTGGTTGTTTTTATTCAGTTGAGACGAACCGAATGGCTCTGTCGCCTAAATAAAATGTTTCTACAATACAGGTAATTTAGATGACGTCTGTATGAGCTGGTTTTTAGTGAAATGTTAACTTTTCCAAATCATAACCAAGTGGTTTTCTGTGCCGAGATTGAAACGTAGAGATTCAACCTATCTGTACCAATAATCCCTGTTGTTCTTGAATCATTAAATTAGATTGAATGATCCTTGTGTGGACTGTTTGTCTCAACAGACTTTGTAATGTTAAAGACTAAACAGTCTGAAAGTGGCTTCAAACTTTGACTGAGTGTGTCTGATGTCAAAACCTTCCCTGCATCACCTTAAGAGTATTTCTTTTTAGTCTGATAATCATACATTTTCATCCTTGAGCTGCAGAAATCTACTGCACTCGGTAATCGACTCGTCAGGGCTTCCCCACACAGGCAGGCTGCTGGAGGAGAGGGTGAGTTGAGCTGTGTTTTTAATACAAATCCAGCAAAGCTAGCAGATGTTTGATGCTTCGTACTGTGTGCTGGGACTGTACATGTACTGTTGCTGAAGTTTGGTGCTGTTCTCACCATTAATTGTGGCTTTTTGATGGCGGTTTCTAGTTGGAGACATAAGCTGCAGTGTATTGTTTTCGTGCGGTCTTTTCTGAGGTTGCTAAAACTAGCTAAGCTAGCGGTCAGCTAACTTGACCTCTCGAGGGGGGAGTCTTACTCGGTGTCAAGGTGTGTTGGACCATGGATTAAACTTACACCGGAATATCCCTTTAAGAGTATTTCTTTTTGTTCTGAGCGGTCTGCAACAGTACCTCAGTTTTCCACAAATGATGAGATAATGGTTCTGAGTGCTGAGATAAATGGACTTCAATTCAGTCAGCACCAAATTAAACTGTTCCAGGAACAAATCAAATATGAATTCATAAAAACAAAGTAATTTAGTTTCGTTAGTTTGTCGTATGTCGACTGAATGTAATGAATAAAGAGTCCACTGACCCTGAGCCAGCCAGTCAAACTTATACTGCACACCAGAGACGTCGCTCGTTCCCACCAGAGATGCTGCTCGTTCCCACCAATAACGACATGCCGTTCGCCGTCTATTATCACGACAAACGTCCCTCTCTGCAGGCAGAAGTTCCTCTGGTGAAATCCTGCACGTCTCCACGTTCCAGGATGTTCTTTTTGATCATTTCCTTTTCAAACGACATCCTTCGTTGAAGTATTTCCATTTAAGCTCTTCCAGATCACAAAGATCAGTTTCAATGTGCAAGGATTACTTTTGTTGTTTTGTCTTTTTCTGGATGTAGTTATGATTTTGTTATTTGAGGAGAGGAAAAATGTCTCCAGTTCACATTTTCTCTTTAGATTAGGTATGTACTCCCATTTTAAATGATCATCCACTCAACAAAGTCAGGTTCCTCTGACGTTAATACATCAGGGTTGAAGGTTTAAGGCTGTTTTTATTGTCTCATGAAGGAACAAATCTAATATATCTCTATATACACTGCTTTTCAATACTGTCTGGATGTTGAATGATTGAAGCAAACTGCTCCGAGGGATTGGGAATGTAAAACTGAGTTAAAATCTCCAGAGCTATTTGTTCCGTACATGCAAACATGCATCACACAGTTATAAATATTCTGTTTTGGGTCCTTTATAATCAAATAAATATGCTTTATTTGTTTGCCTGTGATCGCAGCTGCTCCTAAGAGGACTATAAAATTATAATCTGTGATTAAACATGTCGGTTTATGGTTAGTAGACTCAAACTGGCAACCCTCCGGTCACGAACATGCCTCCCCTGGGTTAGAATAAAAGACGACTGGAGGAACATCTCGGGAGGAGTTTGAAGGTCTGGGGGGAAATTAACATTTTTCTACAGATACAAAGACCCACGGGTGACGGCTGCCTGCGAAGCATCTATTTCCATATCCACCTCTGACAGTCAGCGTGACTGTGACACGATGACGGCGGCGGTGATTCAAATCTCCAGATTTCCAGTGGACGGAGTGTCGGCTCGTTCTGTTACAGTCAAACATATTTTTTAATATTCCAGGCTGCGAGCTGCTCTTTGTCATGTTTATCTCGCTGTGTGTCACTGATTATTACTTTTTAAGGCAACCCCGGGTGCATATCTCACATCTGGGTCACATTTTGCTTCCAGACCAAAAACATCTCCCCATTAAATCGGCTTATTTAGCGGCGCAGGCAGACAGTGACGATAAAATACAGTCTGCTCTTAATACGCTCAGTCGATGATTTCATGAAGGGGACAACTAAAAGAAAAATGTGGTTCTGTGACAACTAATCATGTGTCACCTTTGGAAACAGGTGAAAGATCAAACCATCTTCAGCTTCTAGCTGCATGTGCTCATTTTTAGCTGTGACTTTACATGAGCAAAGCAAAGTAAACCACTTTGGATAACAGCATATATAAATGCAGCCGTTCCAATCGATGGCTTCTTGCAAAAACTGCAGATGGAGGGCAGGAAGTGATTTATTTGCATTGTGAAAATGTAAAGTCGAAAAGCAGAAAGTTAAACGTGGTCGTCCGACCTGTCAGATGTTTCTACCGTGCTTATTTCATGCACTTCTGGACACATGGGGCTTCATTTTGTATAAATCAAAGGCGCGTTCACGTCACGTCACTTGTTCAGCTCCCGGTAAAACCCCAGCGATCAGTTCTGAGCAGTTTGAGTGCCTCATGATTGACACAGCAGAGACATTAACGTCCCTCTCGAGGAGATGAAGCGCTCCTCTCCTCCTTATGCTCCACGGATCCGTTGGCACCGAGCAGCAGGGACAGTCGGGCTTGACGGAGCGGAGCGGTGGATGGTGGGTGTTCGCTTCAGCAGCCAGCGTCTGACGGGAGGACGGAGCCGCCTCCACAGTTCTCACCGAGAGCACGGACGATTTGATTCACTTCAGTGTTTGTTCTCTGTTTATCGTGGCTCGAGCTGGATGATAATCACTTCCACAGCAGCTGTATACACATGTCCTGTATACACAGGCCGAATAATACCGGATGAGTTATTCTTTCCTATTAATTTAAATCAGGTTTAGTGGGCCGTCGTGTCATCTCGCCCATATATTCCAGCCTGTGAATGTGATCTGTTTATGCTCATAAAGCTCGATGAAGTCACAACAACAGCGCTGAACGGACGGCTGCGTTCTGTTGTGTGCACATAGAAGTAAAACCGCCGCTGACGGAGCTTCACTTTTAATTATTCTCTACTTTCCTCTTGTTCTTAAACTACATGAGACCGCCGACACATTCTCAGTGTCCGAGGACCTTGACCCGTTGCCAGACTGTTCCTGTATCAAGAATACAGATACGATCGAGAACTAAGCTTTCACTGAGCCTTTGGCCTCGCTGTCAATCCATCAGCCCGAGACATAAAATCAGCTAACAGGTGCAGAAGAGGAGTAAACCTCTCTGCAGCGAGCCTCTGCAGGATGAGCCTCATGGAAAAAGTCCAGATTTGGTCCATTTCATCAGGTCGACCTGTCCTCTAACCCCACTGCTGGTATATTTAACCATTACTTCCACGCAGTCAGTTTCTCCCTGGTGGCGCCAGACGTGTTTGTTATGAGATCTGCAGAGCAGAAAACCACCAGGACACAACGGCGGCCGCTAAACTGAGTGGTTTCAACCCGCAGCACCGCTGACGTCGCACTTAAAACGCAGCCCTGGTCTCTGTTTCTGTTTGATTTCAGCCGGTCGCTCTCACCACACGACCTTAATGGAAAAGAAAACATCGGTTTAACAGCTTTACAGGAGACTTTCCCATGTGGCTGTGTCGATACAGCAGTCAAGATAAGAGATGAGATTAGATAAATGTTCCTGTGGGAATACTGAGCTGCTACTGTTATAATACCACACTGAAATCAGCTAAATATCGTCTCACAGATGACTCGGGTTGACCTGCAGTCCTGCAATAAATCACATGTCATGAAGCGTATATTGTTCTGTTTGTGTTGACACTGTGTCAGAGAGGTGTTGATTCTGCTTTATGGTCATTTTGGAGGCTGCAGCTTGTGGTTGACTTCTATTGTTCGACGCTCAGAGGTGTTTCTTTTAATTTGTCCACCTCGTTTATATAACTGAAGAGATGCCACGCTGCAAGAGTGAACTTCCTCACACCAGCCAGATTGTTATGTGCGCCGACTTTCAGGAAATTAGAGACAATATCATGTAAATCCGTTGTCATCGGCAACAGCATCCGAGACAGCAGTTGGGCTGCGTCTCCTGTCCTCACTGCTCAGAACGAGACAGATGTCCCAGAGGGAGCGACTGTCATAATGAGTTGTAAACAGGAGGGAGGACGGCTCGGTGTCAGCTCCCATAAGTGTGGTGGGAAAAGCCCCGACATCATCCTGTCGAACCCCGCAACAATAAACAGAGCAGGAGGAGAGGAGGAGAGAGGAGGAGAGGAGGGGAGGAGAGGAGAGGAGAGGAGGGGAGAGGAGAGGAAGAGAGGAGGGGAGAGGAGAGGAGAGAAGGGGAAGAGAGGAGAGGAGAGGAAGAGAGGAGGGAGAGAGGAGAGGAGAGGAGAGGAGGAGAGGAAGAGAGGAGAGGAGGGGAGGAGGGGAGGAGAGGAGAGGAGGAGAGGAGAGGAAAGGAGACAGGAGGAGAGGGGAGGAGAGGAGGAAAGGATAGGAGAAGAGGAGATGAGAGGAGGGGAAAGGAAAGGAAAGGAGGAGAGGAGAGGAGGAGATGAGAGAAGGGGAAAGGAAAGGAGGAGAGGAGAGGAGGGGAGAGGAGACGAGGGGAGGAGAAGAGAGGAGAAGAGGAAAGGAAATGAGACAAAGGGAGAGGAGAGAAGAGGAGAGGAGAGGGAGAGGAGACGAGGAGGAGAGGAGAGGAGTGGAGGAAGAAAGGAGAGGAGAGGAGAGCAAGAGAGGAGAGGAGGGGAGGAGAGGAAAGGAGAGGAGAGAGAGGAAGAGGAGAGGAGGAGATGAGAGGGAGGGGAAAGGAGAAGGAGGAGAGGAGGGGAGAGGAGGAGGAGACGAGGAGGAGAGGAGTGGAGGAAGAAAGGAGAGGAGAGCAAGAGAGGAGAGGAGGGAAGGAGGAGAGGAGGGAGATGAGAGGAGGGGAAAGGAAAGAGGAGGAGAGGAGAGGGAGAGGAGAGGAGAGGAGAGAGGAGAGGAAAGGAGAAGGAGAGGAGAGGAAGGGAGAGGAGGAGAGGAGGACAGAGAGGAGAGAGAGAGGAGAGGAGAGGAAAGGAGAAAGGAAATGAGAGGAGGAGAGGAGAGGAGAGGAGAGAGGAGAGGAGGAGGAGAGGAGAAGAGAGGAGGAAAGGATAGGAGAGGATGAGAGGAGGGGAGGAGAGGAGGACAAGAGGAGGAGAGAGGAGAGGAAAGGAAAGGAAAGGAGAGGAGGGGAGGGGAGGAGGGGAGGAGAGGGGACGAGAAGAGAGGAGGAAAGTTTTGTTAGGAGAAAGTTGACTTAACAGCTGACCGAGAGTGCAGACACAGAGCCTGGGTCAGGCTGTGCTGAGCAGTTGTGTGTGTGTGTGTGTGTGTGTGTGTGTGTGTGTGTGTGTGTGTGTTTATTTGCGAGGACCAATGTGAGTTTTAGACCTTTTGAGTCGTGACGTTTTTGGAAACTGCGGACATTTTTTTTCAAGTAGTCACTGTCAGAGGGCTGTATTTATATTTATATTCTGGGATGTGCTCTTAAAGGTTAATAATCTTCTGAGGGAATCTCAGTAAAGAGACGATTAACATGAGGCTAACGTTACGTAGACTACGTGTCATCAGAAGTGTTTGTCAGCCGGTGGAAGAGCTCCAGACACTCCCTCCCCTCACACACCTGTCTGATGTCACATCAGCTGTGCAGAGGTGAGACTCTCTGCGATGCCTGGCTCTGACCCTTACTCCACATTCAGCTGCTGAAAACCAGCAGGACAACAGTACAATCTGTGCAGTCCACATAGCTCTGCAGTTTTAGGGCTGAGGCACTGATGAGGGATTGTTACCGACATTTAAATTCCAGTTTTACGGAAGCCAGAGAGCGACTGTTCGTTCACGCGCAGCAGCCTCCAGATGGCTGACGCTTGTTGTTTGTGTTGTGTTTTCCTCCTGCGGGGCTCGAGGGAGTCTGCACCGCTTCAACACTTCTTACTGTAACTCCCCGGAGCTCTGCGGGGAAAAAAAACAAAAACTTAACGCACCGATAAACACCCACAGCTGAGGTCTCGTAAAGATGCTCTTTACGTTAGCGCCGCATCATCCGAATGTGAGACTGTGACTGTATTTTACTGTCGTACGAAACCTGCAAACGGAGAGAAACTGTAGGAGAAGCCGTATGAATGTGTTCCAGTGATGCTGCTGCAGATTAGCAGCAGGTTTTTATCTATATGGTCGAAAGGTGAAAACTGTCAAGTTACAGCTCATTTAAGATTTGTTATTTTTGTCGACAATCCTGCCAAACCAGATGTGTGACTCAGTCTTACAAAGGGAAAGTCCTCAATTTAAATTATGCAGTAAAAAGACGGTCGGACCCTAAAAAGTCTCATGGTCATCAAGTGTTTCGTACCTTCTTCAACACTTTCTCTTAATGATTTATGATGAAGCTGAATAAATGACACGGGGCATGTTTCCCTCAGACACATCGTCAGCTCCAAACTGCTAACCTGACTCTCGCCAGATGAATTTCGTTCCGCCTCGCTCCACTCATCCATCTGGGATCGCTCCATTGGAGATGTGTTTCAGAAGGCTGGGCCTTATCAAAAATCCTTGCATATGATTGGATAAACCACTTGTCTGTCATCTTTATTGACGTGCTACTTCAACCACTCACATCGAAACCAACCTGTGACGTCGATGAGAGCGACGTTCTTTTAACGAAGAAATATTGGGTAGATTGGACGACACGGATGAAACAGCAGCATCAATGTTGACGCTTGCTTCCTCGATGCGAGTCGCCATTGTTGTCTGAATCAAAACAGTCGCTTCTCCGCTACGTCACATCTATGAAACTCCCGCCCGGCGGTCCTGATTGGCTCGACCTGAAAATCTGGTGCCGAAATCCCTCCCAACGGGAGCGATCCCAGATGGATGTGAGTGGAGCTAGGCGGAACGAAATGCATCTGGCGAGAGTCAGGTTACCAAACTGCAGCCTCTCTGAAAGACTTCATACATCACAGTTCGTCTACATTTTGACTTTGGGTGTCGTTTGTTCTCCACTGGCAGCTCCCGAGAGAGATAAACAGATCTTCCTATGATAGTCACAGCGTTTTGTTGTTGTGCTATCGTAAACACAGCGTTTGTGGCCGGACGTATCTGCTGCGTCACGCGGGCCAGCGGCTGTAACACCAGCGCTCATGTTACAGAGAGACAAACGAGCGGATGTGGCAGGACGGCAGCTACAGAGGGTCGCTGCCGATGCCACAGGCTGCCGTCCTACAGCGGCTGTAAAACATTTCACAAATCTGATTTGGACATGTCAGGCTTCTAATGAAATTAGCCTCACGTCACGTTATGCTATAGGAGAGGCTACAGAGAGCTGTACTCTCACAAGAGGCAGGAGAACGCCGACACTGATCCAAACTACACTTTAAATGCTGCGTCCACTAATGATCGATAACACTGTAATACTCTGTAATACTATAAGTTTGTTTAAAGGCCGGCACACACCGGCTAAAATGTCAGACGTCTGAAGGCGTTAGGAGAGAGTCGGACGAGTTCGGGAGCTGCTCTGTTCGGTGTGTTCAGCTGCGTCTGATCCGACTGAACATGCGAAGTCGGCCGTCTGAGGTTGGACGCCGTCAGATACTCTGATTGGTTGTTAGCTAGCTGTTCAGTGACCATTCTGATTGGCGGTGTGCCAGCGAATCAGCGCGGCGTGTGGGAGGGGCGGCGGAAGTGACGATGGTAAACAAACCACATAAACAGAGACGGCACAGAGTTACAAACAACACTTCACCGTTCGTTATTTTGGGGATAAACCAGCGTATGTTTGGAAGCCATGGCTGTGTGGACCGAGGACTTTGAGGAGCAGCTGGCTGCCCTGGTGGAAGAGAGACCACCGTAATACGACATCACGCAAGTAATGCCGAGCTAACACTGTGTGTGCTTTGTTCTGATAAGCTACGGTCCGCACTCCGTTCTGTCATTTCCTGTTTTTATGTTTTGGGTGACTGGCACGAGACTAGCGCCACCCGATGTTTAGGAGACTTATTGCATTTCACGCAGGAGCAGAACGTAAACAGTGCAACTTTTCTGCCAAACGGGTCAGACAGGAGGCGACGGAGAGGTCGGATAAGGAAGTTGGCCTTGGTCGGTGTGGGGGCCTTAAGACTCGAGGCTGCACCTTCTGCAGCTGTGTCATAGTGATCTCAGCTGGCTGCGAGTATTTATTTTAGGTAAAGTGTAAATCAGTTTTAATCATTTGGACATTTGACCTGGTTATTAATGTGACATCTTGTTGATATACGTACAGTAAATGGAAATCTAAGAGACGTCAAACAAACAAAAGTAAACATGAACAAAAGTTTCTTTCATAGACGTGTTTGCAGATCAGGGTGCTGTGTTAGCAGGTTCAGAGCTATTCTGTTAATAACCGAGGTCAGTTTGGACACTTTTGACCCTCCGACATTCATGATTAGTCGTTATTTGGGGACCATGAGAGGTCTCCTTAATCCCTGATCAGGTTAATTCATTACAGCATCTTGTGAAATGTTCCCTGCAGTGTGACGTGTTGACGTCGTGTGGTAAGAGGACGCCTGAAGCAGTTTCTGGAGCTTTCTGTTTGCTCCCTTCAGCTTCCACTCATTTCTCGGTTTGTTTATCGTACAGCGCACCGATGTTATAATTTGCTCCAGTTTCCACGATCGGTCCAGCACCTTGTTTAAACGGTTACTGTTTTACAGGAAGTGCTGACAGCAGGTTGTCACCAGCAGCGCGGCTGCCGCCCAGGGTTACCGTTATTACACCGATCCATCAAAGGCCTAATCCTTTTACAGGTGAGTCACAACAGACGGTGACTTCAGATTGGATTACAGCGAAGATGATTGGGTATATCTGGACCAAACAGCCAGACTGTATTATTAGAAAGGCTCAGTCTCCAGCAAGGTAATCAGTTTCTGCAATATCTTTGGAGTAAAGTGCTCTACTATGGCATCTGACTTCAGTGTCCCTGCAGAGTGTGAGTCAGCAGAGTGCAGCGGTCATCTGCTGAGGCCAGAGCACGTCTGTCATGCACCTGTGTCACACCTGTAAAGCTCAGCAGGACTCGTCCCAGCAAGGTGACTGGAACATGTCACGGGCTCTCGGCTGTGTGTAATGATGTCTGTCGAAGCAGGTCATCTGTTACATGATGTCTCCCGCTCGTTCACTGTGCTGTATCAAATAATCACAATCAGCTGTACTGATGTTTACGCACACGAGGAATCTGACTCCAGCGTCCGGCGACACATTGTTTTCATTCTCTGATCATAATCCTCTCGGTTTGTTGTCCGTCGTGGTCTAATATGAGCGTCAGTCTGCTTCACGTGGCTACGCCTGTCTCGGCCTCACTATCGGGTTGATCAACGCTGGTAAACTAATACACAGGAGGACTGCAGTGTCACCGGTGCCAAACCTGTTGAATTACACGCCCCAAGGAGCTACTGGGTCAACTCAGATCAGCATCTATCGTGCCAGGAAGCGTGACAAAGGGCACGCAGCCACCGAAATACAACTGCCATTAACACAACAGTTATCATCACTGCTTCAGAATCAAGCTGGATAAATCATCGACTCATATTGGCGATGAGAGTTCTCTCATAAACGCTAAAGAGATGAGAAAGTAAAGGGCTGGAGGGATTTGAAACGGCACGATAACAATACACTGCAGCTTATGTCTCCAACTAGAAACCGCCATCAAAAAGCCACAATTAATGGTGAGAACAGCAGCAAACTTCAGCAACAGTACATGTACAGTCCCAGCACACAGTACGAAGCATCAAACATCTGCTAGCTTTGCTGGATTTGTATTAAAAACACAGCTCAACTCACCCTCTCCTCCAGCAGCCTGCCTGTGTTGGAAGCCCTGACGAGTCGATTACCGAGTGCAGTAGATTTCTGCAGCTCAAGGATGAAAATGTCTGATTATTACTCCATGGAGTGCTCACGTTCTTATTATCGAGAGCTGACAGGGAAAATAAAGGAAGTAATGGAGTAATAATCAGACATTTTCATCCTTGAGCTGCGGAAATCTACTGCACTCGGTAATCGACTCGTCAGGGCTTCCCCACACAGGCAGGCTGCTGGAGGAGAGGGTGAGCTGTGCTGTGTTTTTAATACAAATCCAGCAAAGCTAGCAGATGTTTGATGCTTCGTACTGTGTGCTGGGACTGTACATGTACTGTTGCTGAAGTTTGCTGCTGTTCTCACCATTAATTGTGGCTTTTTGATGGCGGTTTCTAGTTGGAGACATAAGCTGCAGTGTGTTGTTATCATGCGGTCTTTTCTGAGGTTGCTAAAACTAGCTAAGCTAGCGGTCAGCTAACTTGACCTCTCGAGGGGGAGTCTTACTCGGTGTCAAGGTGTGTTAGACCATGGATTAAACTTACACCGGAATATCCCTTTAAGTCCAGTAAACTAGCAATCAGAACTGTAAATATGCGGCGTGGTGAGCGAGTACAGACGAGCCGCGAGGACGCTTTTCCTGCACAGACATTTTCTTCCAGGATGCAGACATCGACGTGATCGCAGAATCAATTACTGCCTACATCTCTGTCTGTGTTCACTTAATACGACCTCAGAGAGCAGCTGAGAGCTGTCAAATAATGAAGCGTACGTCACAAAAGAAACAAAAGTGTGTATTGATGGACAGAAAAGAGAGTTCTCAGGGCTCTTAAAACAACATATACAAACAAAGCACTTCCCAAAAAACGTCTTGTCCACAGGAAGATGATGATTACGGGCCGATGGCTTTAACTTCCAGTGTTATGAGATGCTTAGAGAGGATCATGACAGAGGAACTGTGTTGGGAGAAGGAGCGATGAGACGATCAGCACCAATGAACACGACAGGCGGCGACGAGTCAACGTGAACCCAGCTCTCTCTGATGGAGCTGAAATCAATACAGCAGCTCCCAGAGGATGTGCAGTTCTCCCTTTTTGTTTACTCCGTATACAAATGATGGTGTCTGCTTCCAGCCTAATCAATTTATAGTGAAATTCTCAGATGACACCGATATTCTCGGTTTACTCGCGAGCAGCTCCGACACTGAAGGGGACCGCTGCGAGGATTCATCATCTGAAACTGAAGACGTTGTGTTGGATGAAGTATTAACAATCAGACGTGTTATGACGTCGCTGTCGTTGATAATAATCAGTGAAGAAACAACAGAAGGAAGTCTCAGCGTGTTCAGTTTTTCCACGACGAGCTCACCAAGTTAATGGCTACATGCGAGCGAGCGTGTCACACCACCAGAATATCGGTGAAAATAATAATCAGGACAGGATGTGTTGCTGTTACGGCGCAGGCCGAACACGCCGTCTGTCACCGCAGCACAAGTTCGACAAGATGACGCCGAGCGCAGCAGAGAACAACAAGCGAGAGCGACCGCATGATAACAGCCTCCAGCCCGTCATCAGCTGCCGAGCTGAGTCATGAGGCTGCAGCCTGAAGGGCCCACGCTGCTGCCGTCATATGGCTGCTGTCTCACCTGTGTGTGTGTGTGTGTGTGTGTGTGTGTGTGTGTGTGTGTGTGTGTGTGTGACACAGAGAGTGAGAGAGAGGAGAGAGGACTTTTGACAGTTTTTTCCGACAAACCAAAATGATCAAATCTGATTAAATGTAGACCGGATGCAGCACAATCTTAACAGGAAGGAAGGAAGGAAGGAAGATGAACCAGTCATCGATCTGTTTAGAAGATTAAAGAGAAAACATTTTCCACTGACAGGAGATGAAGTCAAAGATGGTGTTTGATGACGAGAGTGAAGAAAAGATGGATGACAGATTCAGCTGAAGCAAATGATGTGACTGAATCTGTCGATATATATCAGCGTACCAGAGACGGGAGGACTGGACCTTTGTCGCACTGTTTGGTTAGCGTTTAGAAGAAGAGACACTCGAGGAGAAACACAGAGTCTATAAGTGTTGACTTCAGTCAGAGGCTGAGCTTTAACCCACGGCTCTCCGGGCTGCAGATCTGCTGTGTTTGAACCCTCCGAACTTTCCAGCAGCGGAACAGTTACGGCCGAAAAAGAAAGACAGGTATGAAAACACAACCTCGGTTCCTTCCTCTACTTTCTTTGTGGAGCTAAGTTTAGCACTGATAAGGGATTCCAGAAGTTTTCCCTGACTCTGCAGATTTATACCTCCACTTGTTCGCCGCCTGAACGTGTTCTTCCTGCGCTGTCACATGAATCACCGCGAGAAATATTTCAGGAATTTGAGGCACCTCCTGCAGACTGGGCCACTACGCTGTCCAGTCCAGCACACGCTCAGATGTTTGTTGGCCCTCTTTCATGTGGCTCACTTCCGGTTTCTCTATCGATGTTCAGGAAACCTAAATTCAATCAACATCCACAGCCCCGCTGCTGGCCAGCGGCCCGTTTACAGTAACACACGGCCATAAAATGAAACAAAGAGAGGCCGATAAGCCCGATAAGAGACCCTGATAGGACATTCAATGAAGGTGTACTGGACACAGTAACGAGCTTTGATCCTTTGTGTAACTGTTTTGTTAATGAATCAGCCAGAAGCATCTATATTACGAGAATATTTTCCTTTTCCCAAATTGAACACTGAACCAAACGTATTTAGTCTGCAGGCCGTGTTTTAAATAATCAGTCCACAGACTTGTAACCACACACTTTGTACTTGCCAGAGGATACAGTTTGGTTTCCATCATCAGCAGAGAGTGAATGCAAATGTCAAAAATCATTTTCATACGCAAACACACATGCAAACCATCAGTGTGACCGATAAACACTGCAGCACAAAGTGTGAGATTTACAACAGCGGAAGACACAAGTTCATATTCAGTTTCCGCTTCATTATCACCTCATCATTTACCTCCAAGTCACGTCGAAGTTATTGCCCACGACAGCTCCGATTAGCAGAGACGGCTGCAGCTCTGCTGTAGTAAAACCCACACATGTTGCTCAGACGTTTCCTCTCCACAACATCAGCACTCAGCCCTCGTAACTGCACAATGAGGATCTAATTCTGTCCTGTCTGCTTATCAGTTAGCAGGAAAGTTTAAAATCTACCCACATGGGTCTGTTTTTAGCGATGAAGAGTACTGAGTACCTCGCTCGAGATGGCCGGCCTGTACGGAAACCACTTCATCAAGATCTTAATATGCCTCCAGCATGCAGCTACCTCTTTACCTTCAGAACTGTCTCAGGTCTGAATCATCCAGTTCAGCGTTACAGCACAAAACATCGGTGCAGGAGATGAGTTCGCTTTTGTCGAGGAGAGTGGAAGATGTCTGCACGCTGCACAAACGTCTCATTGTACACACATTCATGCAGCGCAATGTGGGGACGGCTCGAGGGATTCCAACCAGACCAGGTGACTTCAGATGACTTCTTCTTTTATTGGAGAGGATTCTAGATCAGCCCCCTGACTTCTGACCCAGAGTAATATAATGGTTTGCAGGATCCCAAAATAAGTCTTACATATTCATATTGTCTTCTCTTCTCACAGTCTTTACTAACTTTGATACCAAGCTTTGTTCTCTCTCCACATTATGTCTGTCCTCTTTCAGCCAGCTATGATCAAGACTCAAAACTGATATTAATACTGGCATCAAAACCAACTGGCCCACTCCATGTGGTACTGTAGCTGCACATCAGCCCGTCCTCACCGAAAAACTGCTCCATCGATTTAGGAGGTTCAAACGATGGATGTTTACATCAGTGTCTGCAGTAAATATGTCACGAGCAAAGACTGGAGTCAGGTGAGGTGATATAAAAAGCGAGAAAGTCAGTGTAGGTAGGAGGTCGAGTGGATGGATGGGTCGAACACGGCTGTTCAACTGCAACAGTTACACAATGTGATCTTGCCCGAGTAATGTGTCCGGCCTGTTTGTACTTGACACTGTCTGAAACTGTGACCATCTGGTGCATTGGGAATATTAATCACCATGCAGGAAGGAAAAGAAATGACAAGAGTATCATGGAAGGAAAGAAGCGAGTTGAAGAAATCAGAGAAACCGAGGAGGAAAGACGAAAGCTGTCCGAGCCGGCCGGAGGCAGAAGACGAAGGCTGCAGGTAGTTAATCCTGGCTGTTCATTTCACGCTCGGGTGGCCATGCGGCCCTCCGTGTTTCAAAGACCTTGTAGGCTCAACCTGACGCCCCGCGGGGAAAATTAATGACTTCAATAAAAGTGCCTCATTCTCCTGCGACGTTTCCCGCATCGAGCTTTATTGGACAAATCTTAATTTGGCTCTGATCAGATCACCAGAGCTTGTTACTGTACGTCTGGAGAGGAATGAATGAGGCACTGTGTGTGTGTGTGTGTGTGTGTGTGTGTGTGTGTGTCGGTGACTAACTCCCTTCCTTTCAGCAGCAGCCAATACAAAGTACATGATGTATGATACTTGTGTCTCTTCAGCTGAGCACCTGTGTTGTTGGACGACCAGGCTCGGTTTGTTCCAGCAGGTCATTTTTGTCCACTTGATCAGATTTTCAGTGTCAGCGAATGATTTAAAGCATCAGCACTGCACATTGATGAATGCAAACTCAATCTGTACCACTAAGTTGTGTTTGAACTTCTTTCCCACAGATGGACTAAAAGAGGATTGTCTCATTTTAACCTTTTTGTCCCTAAACAGTCCACTTCTGTCCAATTTCTGACCGTATGTAAATGTTATGTGTGTTTTTGGTCCGGTGGTTTTGTGATCAAGGTGTTCTCATGTCTTAAAAAACCCCTCTTCACACCTCCCTTGCAGGATGAAGCCACGTCTTTATTAGCCGTCCTACTCGTTCAGTGTTCGTGTGAAGTGTTCTGCAGCCCGTCGGTGGGACGCGGCTGCTCGCTTGCACCTCAGACAAATGATATTCCACTGGAGGTTTGGATGTGGAGGTGTCAGCAGTTTTAATGACAGGCTGCAGAAAACCTCCACTCATTTCTGAGGCGCTGCCTGCCAGACTAATCCCGCCGGAGCTCTGTGTTTGTGTGTCAGAGGCACAGAGAGGGAGAATGCATATGATTGTCTGAATTTCTGTCGAGTCGAGGGTATGTGTGGGTGTGTGTGAGCGTGTGTGTGTGCGTTGACGGATGGGAGTTAACTGCAATGGCCACCCAACAATATGCACACAACAGTAGAGGTCAAACCCTCGACAGCGTTATCAAAAAGAAAATAAAAAACAAATGCATACATGACACAAGTCTGCTCGACCCGTCAGGCAGGACTAATTTTAGAAGTGATGTATATCTGAAAAAAATAGGGTAGAGTTCATGTGCAGCAGCTTAAGTTTTATGCATGAAAGGGCCGAACAGGTGGGAGCATAGAAAAAAGGTAATACTTGAGTTTAATCTGATCGTGTATGTGCTCTTGTTCTTTTATCTTTGTGAGGACTACATGTTTAGACCTGCAGAACGAGGACATTTTTGAAAGTGGGGACGTTTTATCTCGGAGGGTTTAGTCACAAAGCGAGGTTACGGTTCGTTTTTGTCGGCGACGGGGGAGTTTAATGTAAATGAAGGTCCTCATTAGCTCACAAGCCCGAGCATGTGTGTGTGTGTGTGTGTGTGTGTGTAATTATGTGTTTTTTGAGCGCACCGGTCTGCTGCCAGGATACGGCTGCTTCCTGTGCCACTTCCTGTTTTGTCTCTTCTCGTCTGATTGGTCGGTTCTATTCTGGTTAGTCATGCCGAGTGACATGAGGGCACGCAGGGCAGAAGTCTTATAAAATCCTTTTCCTCTATGAACTCCGGCTGAGGTGTGTTACAGATATCTGACATAAATCAAAGAACTCCTGTGACTTGCAGACGAATATACAATTAGATATATAGAGTATCACATACATGCATGTAAATACAGCCTGATGCAAGGTATTTACAAATTATTATTATTATCAAGGGAACTAAAATAAATTCTAGCAAAATAAGAAATAAAATGTGCACCAATAGAGGAAGATGTAAACTCTCCTCTCTGCAGAGTAGTAAACTCTTCTGTAAACCAAAATGCCTCTCAGAATGATTTAGTATATTTTGAATTTCATTAAAAACAAACAGGCTTCTCCGTCGGCTCGGTCGAGGCAACAGCTGGCGGTCAGTCAAGAGCAGCGAGGTTAAATCACAAATCTGCAGGCTGCCACTGTGGAAAATATAAGTTACAGCAAATCAAAAGTGACGGAGTGAGATATTCGTGGATTCTGGCTGAGCAAAGCAACGTTACGGAGGGAAACGCTGCCACATTGGAGGAACAACGACTACAGTAAAGAGAGAGAGTCGTCACCATTTCCCTCATGGTTTATTTACGTCTCCCCACCTACTGCTCCACCTACACGACACTGTGAATCATTTTAATGTAGGCTACTGCCGCTAAAGGAAGAAACCACCCAGGTGAAGAGGCCAAGGAAGTGGAGACTGACTGAACTTGAGTCTGGTTATATGCAACAAGTAAGCACTTATAAACTGACAGGAGGCCTTGAAGTCGTTATCTTTAAAGGGATATTCCGGTGTAAGTTTAATCCATGGTCTAACACACCTTGACACCGAGTAAGACTCCCCCTCGAGAGGTCAAGTTAGCTGACCGCTAGCTTAGCTAGTTTTAGCAACCTCAGAAAAGACCGCACGATAACAATACACTGCAGCTTATGTCTCCAACTAGAAACCGCCATCAAAAAGCCACAATTAATGGTGAGAACAGCACCAAACTTCAGCAACAGTACATGTACAGTCCCAGCACACAGTACGAAGCATCAAACATCTGCTAGCTTTGCTGGATTTGTATTAAAAACACAGCACAACTCACCCTCTCCTCCAGCAGCCTGCCTGTGTGGGGAAGCCCTGACGAGTCGATTACAGAGTGCAGTAGATTACTGCAGCTCAAGGATGAAAATGTCTGATTATTACTCCATTACGTTCCGTTCTTTTCCCTGTCAGCTCTCAGAGAATAAGAACTGAGCATTCCTTGGAGTAATAATCAGACATTTTCATCCTTGAGCTGCTGAAATCTACTGCACTTGGTAATCGACTCGTCAGGGCTTCCCCACACAGGCAGGCTGCTGGAGGAGAGGTGAGTTGAGCTGTGTTTTTAATACAAATCCGGCAAAGCTAGCAGATGTTTGATGCTTCGTACTGTGTGTTGACCTCTCGAGGGGGAGTCTTACTCGGTGTCAAGGTGTGTTAGACCATGGATTAAACTTACACCGGAATATCCCTTTAAGATTTCTGTCCTAGTCAGTGTTTCAGCGCCCATGGTTACCCCCACAACAACAACAAGTGACATCCAACACTTTACTCCTCGTCCAAACTACTTTGTCAGAAACACAACAGAAGACCACCTGGTGCATCTATTCACCGCACGGCCAAACAAACTCAGCTTGTTTTAATAAAGGAGTCGGTCATTAATAATTACAACCGTGATCTGATTTCATGCTGCGCTCGACAGCCGGACGCATTAAAAGGCCGGTTGTGTTGCTGAGAGGAGTTGGAGGTGTGCAGCGTCGTTTCCTGAAACTCATGACCTCACAGCTCACTGAGTCTAGTTTTACTCGTTCCACTTACTCACTTTTACAAATTTAAAATGCCAAGAATTCTCCTGCATTGTGGCTAACTGCGTCGTCGAACATATTGCTTGTCCCTTTTTAAAATAACCCTAACGTATCTAGAATACTGTTTGATTCAGCTAAAAGGTTTTGAGAACGATGACTTTAAAGTGGATCCAGCTTTATAACCTGAACTTCAGACTCTTAAAGAAAGTTCCTGTGTGAAACTTGACTTTTCAGCTCTTCATTATTTTAGTTGTGTGCTTGTATATTGAATATATTCCTAAATCTGGGGCCTGTGCATTTTTCCCATGCAGGGCAGGTTAATCCGACCGGCTGCTATAGACTTTAGGCTCCGGTCTTTTTTTGGTCACTTCCAAAAACAATGTGTAGCGGCTGAAACTGAAACTTTAAAAATATGCTGTCTCCCTGCCTTCAAACCAGTCTGACAGCCCGACAATATCATAAATCCTTCAAACTGTGTGTGAACGTTTATTCGAAAAGGTCTAATGATAAAGAAAAAATAAGCCGTCTGCTTTAAATATCAAATCAGTCACCAAAACGACGTTTAAAGTTTGTGTTGAGTGACTTTTACGGCTCTCGTGTCCTTTAAATCTGTTAAACCTTAAACCACATTTACTGTATAATCAAAACAAGCTATCTTTATTCTTCTGCTCCAGCACCAACGATTACACGCTGCAGGATAACAACGCACAATACAGGACAGGACATTTTATTCTTCGCGAGGCTACACCATATCTGGATCAGATGTACATTTTGACCTCGATCTTTTCTTGTATCTGTTTCATCCGAGAGACAAAGAGAGCGAGTGTCCTGAAAGATGCACCACCAGCAACAGCAGTAGCTTTATATACTGTCTTTTTTAATTTGATGTGTCTTATTTCTTCTTCTTCTGGGATCATTATAGTTTCATCCGATCATCTTCAATGCTCCATTACTCAAACAGTCGATAGCTGCAGACCTGATGAGAGACTGAAGATGGAAGAGAGAGAGAGAGACGCAAAGAGGCTGATAGTAGACGGAGAGGGGTATCTTCTTTCCTCTCCTTTTCGACCGACACTTTAAATATCAAGACATCATCACGCTGTCCGTTTCAGATTTCATCCAGACTCACTTTCGATGAATCAGCCTGCCTACATAGTTACATAGCAGATTACAAGTCTTTGTTTTCATGTCAGCGTGTGGTTTTGAGAGCAAGAGTCAGTATTTTTAATAACCACTAATCTAATTTTCTACTACAGCCTTTCTACCATAACTTTTTTTGTTGTTTTTCTGGCAGATACGCACAATTGGTCAGTGCAGCCCACCTCATTAATTCCAGTGGGGTGTTGAAGCGAAAACATCTGGACCTGACTCAACATCTGCTGGAAGTGCTTGGATTCAAACCAGCGACATGAGAGAAGAAACGGAGGAAAGAAGAGTGACCATCTGGAAACGAGCTGCTGGAAACTGGCAGGCACGTGATTGGACGAACCATCTGTCTATCAGCATATTTCACTGGCTAACTTTAAACCAATCAGATCAACAGCAGTCAGAGAAGAAACTTCCAGCAGAGCCGGTACGTAAATACAGAGTGCAGACTTCTGCAAAAACTCAGAAATAAACTTCACAGCTGGTCGGACGCGGTTTGGAGTGGCGAGAGCGATTGGAAACTGTGAGAGAAATGAGAGAGCGAGCAGCGAGAAGGATAAATATCGATCAGGTGGAAAGTAAAGAGAGGAGAGGTGAACGATACTGAACATGGGAGAGGTAAGAGATGGAGAGATAATGCGAGAGACCGAAAAAGTGGGTGAGGCAAATGGATGGAGAGATAGAGAGGGTAATTTTAGATCTGCTTAGAAAGAAGAAGAGAGTGAAAATGAAAGTGGAGCAAAAACAAAATCATGTGGGAGAAGAAAAAGAGAGAGAGAGAATAAAAAGAGGACAAAGTCATTGATCTTGAGAAAAATAGAGAGGAGGGGAAAAAGAAAGGGATGTAAAATGGAAAGAGAGAAGAAGAGGATGGAGGGATGGAGGTTAATGGGAAAGAGAGAAGACAAACAGCGAGAGAGCGAGATGGTTATCGACCATCTGAAACTGCTCTAATGCCGGCCACAGGTGCTGCCGCCTCCACACCGGAGACGTGTGTGTGTGTGTGTGTGTGTGTGTGTGTGTGACAGGGCTAACAGTGTTTACAGACAGACAGCAGTGACCTCATCACGCCCTGGGTGCATTTAGACGCGGCGTCAGGCTATCAGCAGTTACACAAACACACACACACACACACACACAGAGGCGAACACACACCTCTGCTCTCTGTGCACCACCGTGTCTTTTCCTTTTTCCTCTCTTTTGTTTAAATCTCTCTCTCGGCCTGCAGACCGTCAGCCGTATCGTCTCATCGACACACAGGGATGTGCTCCGCTGCGTTACGTTACGGAGGCTCACGCTGCACACGGCCTCGCAAAGTTTATTGATACCAGGATCCTCCAGCAAACCACGATGAGCTTCACACTGTGGGACAAGTCTGGTAGCAGTTTGCTTTACAGAGTGTCAGCACTGAGCAGGGATTCAGACTGAAAACACACATGACTTTAAACAGCTGCGTCGGTCGTGGACGATGAAATCCGAACCAGGAAGTCCAGTTTGAGTAACAGATGAATGTGTTTGAAGGCTCATCAGAAAGCTCATCAGAAACCAAAACACTGCGCAGAAGTTTATGACGCTCAGACAACTCTGGAGGTTATCACAGCTGAGTCTCGTGTCACGACGATCGCAGGGTGAACAACACCTTGACACTGATCTCACGTTGCGTCCTCACAAGCTGTCAGGACTCTCTGCTGCCCTCTCCATGTCGCACCAGTGAGGCGGAAGCGGCGCGAGGTGCACCGAAGCACTGTTCACCAGCTGTTCAGACAGAAGTGCTGCACCTGACTCTCCAGCCCCTTTTAGATAGAAAAGGTGGCACATCTGCAGCAAGGTAAAGGCTGCAATGTGCCTCCTTGTCTGTCTAAAAGGGAGGTGTAATATTCCTCCTTTTCCAAACAGCCTCCACTTTTCCTCCTCTGGTAGGCGTCAACATGTGACGTGACGTGAAGCAGGAAGTTGGGCGTGAAGAGAAGCAGGGCAGTTTCTGCTTTTCTCCCAAAATCTCTTCCCGTTTAACATTGGGGCTTATGGGGCAGTTGCTGGAGTTTGTGTCGGTTAGACGCAGATAATTCAAAAACCGTACATCCTCCCGATAAAGTGGACACGTTGCCAGACAGAAGACAAGTGTGGCTACGTTCTTGGAAAATATCACTATTGTAGTGTGAAATCTGTGGCTAGGATCGTCATCTAAAGAAACATTTTCGGAGAGTTTTTTTCAGGCTCCCCCACTCTGCCAGTTGGTGCTGCGCCAACATTCCGCAATACACACACATTGAAAATCCTGAATTTTTCTGAATTTTTCGAAATCACTCACGATCAATTAAGGGTCACCGTTCAAAAACTAAACATCGTAGAAAGAAAGTTCAAATACAACTCAAATAGATAAGACTTGTGCCTACATTTTAAAGTTTGAATGGTGTCTCTAGGTCAAAGTCTGCCAGAGCAGGAGATGTTTGAAAAACGTTGATGATTTTGCGACTTTTTTGACCCCGTCCCATTCATTCCTTATGGGAAATTTTTCGCAGTTTTTCTTCAAAATAAGAGCTTTACATTGCACCCCATCAGAGTTTAGAACTGGGTTCTTAGCGGGGGGCTTTTAATTTGAAAGTAGCGACCGCTATTAGCTCGCCGCTACAACAACAAGCGGACAACCAAGACAGCTACAGAGACCGAGGAGACGCTCAGCATCTCCCGGATCTTCAAGACTCTCAGCGATAACACTGAGACTTAGTTCTAGACTCGAGGTATTAGCTAACAGACGGCTCCACTTAGACAACGAGCGAGACCATCATCTCAAAATGAATAAAGGATGTCTTGTATCCTCCTGTGTGTCAGACACTCATTAATCCTCGATTCAGACCTGAAAATGTGATGAGCTAATGATGCTAATTAAAAAGTTATTAATTCTTGACCCCTTCGCTGTGATGAATTACAAGGAGCTAATTATTTCCTCATCCTCGCTTAGTTAATGAAGTGATAGAGCTGTAAAGTGTCACCTCGCTGATCTCAGACCAGTTAAAGTAGTCTCAGACTATTAAAATGTCTGTTAAGCACAGAGCAGCTGGTGACGGTCGGACGATGACGGCGAGGGGAAAAATAAACAATTAATTTCAGATAATTAAACCGGTGTGACGAAACGGATCGTTTGAGAAAACTAATAATTATCTTATCGCCATGACAACAAACAAAGCAGAGGTTGAGTGGAGATGCAAACGAGCCCTCGACTCTGAGAAAACAAAAGCAGAGTCGCCCACGACGAAACTCGCCGGCACAAAAACACCACCAGACCTCCAATTAAACACGTAGACTTTTACCACCGGACTGTTCTGGAAGTGTGTGTGTGTGTGTGAGTCAAACCGCTGCCACCTTCACTTGTGCATGAGTCATCCCCTCTAATTGAGAGACCAGAATCGTGACACCTCTGCAAAAATTATCCGATTAGGGGAGCTGTGAGGCTGCAGGCTGACGTTCAGCTGACCTGATCTGTTTGTCCTTCCACCGACTCAATGTGTGTGTGTTTTAAGTTTTAGGGAGATTGACCTGTTGGTGCACATGCCAAATAAGCATCAGTAACTTCTCTGGTCGATCAATTACTCTTGAACACTGCTTCTGATCATGTGATCCTCCCTCCAGGTGAACCTGCTCAGGCTGATTGAGGAGTTAATAAAGAGGGGAGGCGACGCGAGTCTGGTTTCTCTCCCAGTCCTGGTCTGACAGCAGACTGGCCACATGTCGCTTTGGTTGTTTGTTCTTTTGCCTTTTCTGGTGGGTCCGGTGGTTCAGTTTTGTGGCGCTGTTTCTTTTGTAGGGTTTAGTTTGGGGAATGTTAGGGTAGAGGGAAGAGCCCGGTTTCGACGGCCCTGTAAGGGTTGGACCGAGGTGGCTTCCCTTCTTTTGTTCTTTTGTGCCGGCCCATCAGTTTGTCGTTAGTCGGGGAGGCTTTGGGGTTATTTAAGTTTAACCTTTGTCAGTTTCTCGGCTTGTGTAATTATGTTAAACCTCTTCGGGCCACGAGCTTTTCCTTTCAGGGTCGTAACAACCACAACCAAACTGTCTCAAGTCACATCATACAGACGTTTGAAACATTACCTCTCCTCAAAAGCTTCCACCATTTTTAAAACCTCTCTCTCTTGTCCTGTGGTGTGTGTCTTGCTCGAGCTGTTGGCTACCCTGCTACACTCCCCCACGATGACTAACAGAGGTGCTGCTCCGTTGGTCCGTATCCGCTTTCAGAAAATGTGCAGAAATACAGACAGAAGGCTCCGTCCTGATCTGGTGCTGTGACGGCAGTAGGATGCTATTGGCACTGCAGCGTGACGCTACCATGCAAGAGCCAACTGTGCTCATAGATGTGGGGGTGATCGGTGTTTCCCACCAGGGCGTTGTCGTAACGGTTTCACCAATATGATCGACAAGATGAAAAACAGACCACAAACAATGCTTTTCTGCATGCAGGAAACAAACAGGAAGTGAACATCTTTTCTCATGTGAACTACAGAGGCTACGTTACGAAACAGCTGTCCGGCTGCAGCAGAGTGTGTAAATGATGTGCTCAGCAAACACCAGCAGAGCTGCAGCTTCACGGGCGGCCGGACTGCAAACCTGCCGCTGTGAATCTGTTCGTATGAACGCAGCATCACTGCGACTGTAACATACGTAGCAGAGAGTATGCAGGTGCTTTCTGCTGCTGCCACCGGAGCCTGGCAGAGCAGAATCTGTGCTCTCCACATTACACAGTGTTGTGTTATGTTAATTTGACAGTATAATGTGATAATGTGGTGCGGTGGGTGTCCGTCCTCCAGTCGGGGCTAGCTGTTAGCATCGTTTCTCGAACACAGTAGCTGTTTTGGTCCTTAATCACAGTGATTACTTAACCACAGAGGCTCTTAAGTGCTGCTTATCAGAACTCCTCTGGAGAGCAATTACACCATCAGTGCTCTCTCTTTCACATTCAGCCTCCTCTGAAGATCCTTTTTTTATCCTGCCGTCTGCTGCCAACTGGCCATCCATCACCCGTCTCCTGTTTCTAGTCTGTCTCATGCCGCCCTCCTCTCCTCTCCCTCCCTTTTCTCTCGTCTCCTCTTTCTAGTTGCTCGTTTTTCTTCTCTTCTTGTCTCACCCCCCCCTCCCGTCCTTGAATTTCCTTTCCCAATAAAAATGTTTCCAACCCGTTAGTTTTTCAGATACTTTACAGGGTATCTCTGACCTGCTGACGGTGCTCAATAAAAACCACCGGGATCACCAATCTTGGTCGTAGAGATATTTCAGTTCGGACCGACGGTTGTTGCTACCCTGAGAAAATCGACTACACTAAAATATGATTTACAGAGAAGCTAACAGCCAAGTTGTTGCTTAAATGTCCCGTGTGGTGCAGACAAACGTAGCGCACACTGATGATACAATGAGCTGAATGACTGTTTGTCTCCAAAACTTCACCCAAGGGTGAAAGCATTCTTTTAAAAGGTCACACTAGCATCTGACTTCTGAGGGACACAGTGAACAAGGAGGGAGGGAAGAGACGTCTATCTGGGTCGAGGGGTTGAGGAGGTGGGTGATTGGTTGGGGACTGGTAGGTAAGTAAAGCCGGGGCTCTCGGCTAACCACAGTCAGTCTTCTGCCCTCAAGGTCGGAGCTAAAACAGCACAGATTATCTTTCCTGAGAGGTCAGAAATAGTTCAGCGTGAAGGACGGAGGAGGGAGGGAGGAGAGGAGAGGTGGTTTACTCAGAATGTTATTTTAAAGGACGCAGTGAAAATAAATCGTAAATCCGAGGCGGCAATGTGGTGGCAAATCCTGAGATGGGCGGAGGTGTGGATGACGTGCACTGCTGCGCACCCACAGCCGGGAGTTTTAAAACCAGGAAACAGCTGATCACAGCAGTCAGTTCGTCACTTCATCCACCAAGATGAGCAGCTGGAAAGCCGCTGAGATCCGGGAGATGCTAGCGTCTCCTCGGTCTCTGTAGCTGTCTTGGTTGTCCGCTTGTTGTTGTAGCGGCGAGCTAACAGCGGTCGCTACTTTCAAATTAAAAGCCCCCTGCTAAGAACCCAGTTATAAACTGCGATGGGGCCCAACTTCCTGCTTCACGTCACGTCACATGTTGACGCCTACCAGAGGAGGAAAAGTGGAGGCTTTTTGGAAAAGGAGGAATATTACACCTCCCTTTTAGACAGACAAGGCGGCACATTGCAGCCTTTTCTATCTAAAAGGGGCTAGAAATATGTGCAAATTCTGCATTTATTAGTACTTGTTAATTTCTCCTAATCGCCAGTTATTGTTCTTTTACAGTCAGTATTTGTGTTGGAAGGGAGTTAAAGCCAAAACATTTTAATCACATGAGAGGCAGACTGCGAGGGAAGAGACAAAAGAGGACAAACTGTCTCTGGGATCTTCACAGAGGGTTGAAAGAGAGAGAGAGAGAAGAGAAGAAAAGGAGATTCTACTGATTTTAATATCACAAGTGTCGGAGTTGAAAGCAGGAATTCTGGAGGAGGAACAGCGGACTCATTGTGCCGACGGTTTACTAAGAAGACCATTAAGATCTGCTGAAGCGTTTCCCTGCAGCTCCATGAAGCACGATGCTTTCCTGGAGATCTCTGTCCCTGATGTTGTTCGTACGCTTTCTCTCAGAGGAAGCGAGCTGCTGCCCTTCATCCTTCTGCAGCGTCGAAATAAACTTCCACTGAGTGAGACGATCCCTGACAGTAAACATGAATTCTTAATGTGATTTGGTCAAACTCCATTTATCCTCCTTGGACTCGTGTGGTTTCACATCCGTGCTGCACTTTGTGTCCCTCGCTTTCTTCCCGACGTTAAGAAACGAACGACTCCTGCCAGGAAATAATCCCTCAAAGAGATGTCGCTTTATACACTTCTACTCTCACATCAGTATCTTTTAATTCAGCTCAAACACCAGTTGAATTTAAAACGGTGACACTAGTTTAACACTTAACAGTTTAACACTTCTGCAGCCGTCTCACTGTCACGGTTTATGTTGGTTTCTGAGAGATAAATACGTGAACAGAGCAGAAGAATTAGGAGCCGCACCTTCATCTGCCAGCGAGTACAAAAACCTGGATCGCCACCAATTTCTAATCAGCCGATTTGTCAGCCGAGGGCGACGCGTTCTCCAACTTTCAGTCATGTCTGTTTGTTTACGAGGGATCTGAGTGACAGGCAGCAGGACGAGGCTTGAAGACTGAATCCTCCTCAGAGTTTGTTGGCAAGAGGTGAAGATGGGAGATCGACAGACTGCTTTTCAAAGAGAATTTCAAATGAGTTGATATATCAGCTAAACCTCTACGTGACACAGAGCTGCCAGAGATGAATTTTCTGGTCCGTGCACAAAGCGAGATGCAGCCGTAGAGGTTCAGCGGCTGCTTTAGTCGCTCAGTCTCATGATTTATTAATTGTCTGCAGACAAAAACCCCTGGAGCCGTGGCAGAGACACAAGCACCTACTGTACTGCAACGTCCACGCTTCAAGCTCGCCCCGTTTTTTCCGTTTACTAACGCAATTCGACTTGCGAGAAGTTAATGGGAGCAAAAAAAAAAAAACAGGCGGCGGTGCGAAGAGTGGAAGTGATGTCAGACGCAGAAAAACACAAACCGGGTTCAAAGTCGGGGGAAAGAGCAGAGTTCTGAATTCATATGTTTAACTTTGATGTCTTAAAACCCCTCTGAAGGTTTATTATGTGTACAGTAAGAACATTATGTTCACTTACTGTGCAGTGTTTAATCCAGATTATAAACACCATGTGTGACTGAATGCTAAGGGATGTGAATACGCTGACATGCTGACCCAATGATCCAAGAGCAGAGAACAACCCTAACAACTGCTGAACAACTATAGAAAATGTACAAACAGATTATATAGAGTTTTATGGATGACTTATATTATACATTTGTGTATTTTATCCATGTGGTGACACATATAGAGTGTCCTAACACCACAGGTTTACAGTTTATGGCTGTAGAATATTCCAAAAACCTCACAATAATGCGAAATATTAATATTTAAGCTAATAGAATAAGTATAATTCACTATAATGAAGTCTTGTTGTAGTAATTCACATTGCTCTGTATGCTTTACGTGTTGTTCCACCTGCTTTACGCACACAAAGTGCACGTTTTGGTGACCAACGTGTCTATAAATACATGTTAATGGCAGGTGACAGTTTCACTTCTTCCTCTCTGCGTAAAGAAAGAGAAATAAAGAAGAGTAAAAGAACAACGCTGCTACTCACGTTCAGCTTCCCGGATTCCTGCTGTCAGCTCCCAGGACCGCGCGTATCCATCCAGAGAGGAGGAGAAAAGTCTCCTGCTGTCATCCAGCGTCCGAGAAAAAAGGTTTAGTAGCCCAACAACAGCAGCAGCAGCAGCAGCGGCGGTGGTGGTGCTGGTGGTGCTGGTGGTGTTGGTCCGGTTAACAGCCTCCAGAGCGCAGGACGGTGTGAGGAGAGCGGCGACACACGGCGGACTGAGAGAGAGAGAGAGAGAGAGAGGGGGAGACACTGAGAGAGAGAGAGAGAGAGAGAGAGAGAGAGAGAGAGAGAGACACTGAGAGAGAGAGAGAGAGAGAGAGACACTGAGAGAGAGAGGGGGAGAGAGAGAGAGACACTGAGAGAGAGAGAGAGAGAGAGACACTGAGGGAGAGAGAGAGACACACACACATACAGAGGGCGTTATTATGTCATGCTGAATGCCGATTCTCTCTCTCTCTCTCTCTCTCTCTCTCTCTCTCTCTCTCTCTCTCTCTCTCTCTCTCTCTCTCTCTCTCTCTCTCTCTCTCTTTTTTTTTTTTGGTTTTGGTTTTATTTATTTATTTATTTATTTTGTTGTTTGGTTTGGTTTTTGTTTTTGAGTTTGTGAAAAAAGGGAAAGGATAAACTGTAAAAAGAAGAATTAAGGAATAAAGGTTGATTTAAAAAAAAAAAAATTCTCTCCCTCCTCTCTCTCTCCCTCTCTCTCTCCCTCTCTCTCCCCTCTCTCTCTCTCCCCTCTCTCTCTCCCTCCCTCTCTCTTCTCCCTCCCTCTCTCTCCCCCCTCTCTCTCCCCTCTCTCTCCCCCTCTCTCTCTCCCCCTCTCACAATTCAATTCAATTCTTTATTGGCCTGACATTTGACATGTGTTGCCAAAGCACAATCACAACAATATACAACAATCAATAACAGTCTATAAAATAGAATAGAAATTAGCTTTATTGGCATGAAGGTGACCAGAACTATATTGCCAAAGCATCAGGAATCAATGAAACAAGACATGTACAACTCATAGAACCAAATATATACAACAATATACAAATAAATAAATAATGTGTCTCTCCCCCCTCTCTCTCCCTCTCTCTCCCCCTCTCTCTCCCTACATGAATTATATTACATATAAAATACAAATACAATAAACTATATCCGTCTGACTGATGAACTCCTGCACTCAACAGAGCTGAAGACTCCTTTTAAAGCGCTCGGCGTGTCAGTTCAGCCACCAGGAGCCTCTCAGTGAAAACAAAAACAGAAGACGTAAGGAGCAGAGGATCATGGGAGTTGTTGTCTTCATCGCCCCCAGGCAGAAGTATTCAGACATGTGTGGGAGCTGAACAGGTTTAGATTCAGAGTGAGGACGTGTCATCGTCAGAACAGGTCAGGAATTCATCAGGGGGGCGATTCTCTCTGCCCCGAGGTTTAACAGGAAGGTGGACAGGATGATAGAAACATCAGAGGGTCGCTGCCTCGGGGAAGGCATGGTGAACACCTGTCAGAGAGTGTGTAACCACCGTACTGTTGTGTACTTTATATAAGTCAAGACAATCTGGAGGACTGCAGGGAACACCTTAAAGCTGTGTTCATGTCACCTCTACGTCACGTTCTCTGGCTTCCTTCCTCTCTCGCTGACGCACTCGTGGAAGTTATAGCCAAGAACATAGATTTTTCTGGGTTTGAACATTGTTGGAAACATTTGTGAAGATGTAAGTACACAACCCAACAGGAAACACACACATATATACTATTACTGCTGTGATCGATATGTTTCAGCCGGCAGCAAGTTATTTAACACTCATATTTCGAGCAACCATGTCGGAGGATATTTCCTGTGGTGGTGGAAAAGACTCTGTTTCAGAAGGGTCAAGTTATTGGCCGGCATCAAGCAAAGAAAGAAAAAAAAAGAAAAAGGAGATGCTGAAATTATTAAAACCTGGACGGAGAGCGGTGAACCGTCCTCTTCCAGGAAGGAGTGCGGTTGGAAATAGTTCTTGAATGACTGCGAGCGGCGATCGCTTGAACGTTTGGTGAAATCAGATGTTGATGAATATGAAGAGAGCTCGAGGGACTAAACAGCTGAAGCCTCAAGAAAATCACTTTTCACTCGAGGCTTCACTTTGCTCATCATATTTATTTTTTGGTTTAATGAAGGTCCAGTTGTTTTTAATCATTTTAATGCAGAACTCTTTATTCTTTATGCAGCGGCAGCACCAGGAACTGATTTGTGTTTGTGCGTCTGTGTGCTGGTGTGAAAAAGGTCAGCAGAGGGCATTCAGAGCTCCGTCAGTGCATCAAGGGCAATTGCAGAGCTGATGTACCTTGAGTTGGTGCCAGGTGACGTACGAACAGTGCTGCTGACTGTCGGAATATCTTCTGCACAGGTACAGTGCATACTGTGGCTCGGATATGTGTGTATTCTGTCAGGATTAGCAAACAGCACAACAGTTTCAGAGGACAGTGAAAGTGATAACTGCGATTTACTGCCCTTCTCATCATCATATAATCGAAACAACTGTGAGGAACAAAGCGATGGGTGATTGGACTCGTGTGTCATGATGTAAAACTTATCTCTTTGCAAAAATATTTTCATTCTCTGCCGACATGAAGGAACAGTCCCTGCCTGGACGAGTGTCTGCTTTGTTAAAGGTTAGCATGAAGGACAGATCATCTGCAGTGTCAGTGAGATAAAGCCTGTGTTCATGTAAAATGTGCAGTTTTGCTGCAGATCTGCTTCCTTTCCACCTGATAGACGACAGCAGAGTCTCAGCACTGGCTGTTCCAGTAAAGGGTCATGTGGACAGCACATGCAGCTCCCTGGCGACAGAACCCCGCCCGGCCCGTCTGGAATCTGGAGCTGGGAGAGACGATGGTGTCATTTCTGTGGAGAATCAGAAACTGATGTCCGTGCATTTCTGCCGTCCTCACAGTGATCCCCATGTGTTTTGTGTTTGATGCTCGGGCTGTGAGAGGATGAGGAGGAGGAGGAGGAAGAGGAGGCCGTCTGTGTGCAGCTTCACTCTTTCTGCTCTGCTGTCTGTCTGTTAAATAACTGTAAATAGCATTACTGGTGAACGATCTGCTCGGTTGAAGACTGAGGAGGTTTCATGTCCTTTTTTACCCCGTGAAGCTGTAAATGTGAGGCGTGTGTGTGTGTTTTTCATGCATTAGTATGAATGTTTGTGAGCTGCACAATGTAATAAGTACTGTGGGAGAGAAGCGTTGACATCTGTTGACTTCCTCTGCAGCAGCTGCCCTGCTTGTAAATACTGTTCGGTGACTGATTTTAGTTATAATTGGATTCTTGCTCCGGTGAAGTCGGCTCCTGCAGCCGAGGAGACTGAAATGTGTTTGACTTTTAAAGTGATCCTACACATCGGTGCACAAAAGAGACGTTTGCAGAGACAAATGCTAAAAATGGTCAAAGTTGCTGCACATCTCCTGTTCAACTTCCAGTCACGAGCACTTCAGTC
This sequence comes from Lagodon rhomboides, assembly GCA_039737535.1. Taxonomy (NCBI): domain Eukaryota; kingdom Metazoa; phylum Chordata; class Actinopteri; order Spariformes; family Sparidae; genus Lagodon; species Lagodon rhomboides. The sequence continues at coordinate 4,367,994 of CM077787.1, forward strand.
TGTCGTTTGGAGCTCGGCTGCTGCTGCTGCGACATAATGAGAGCGCTGCGATGTAACCGAACCAAAACCAAAAGTTGTGGGCTGTAAAAACCAAAACAATGTGCTGAAAGATGCCAAAACACACCAACGGTCCCGGGGAAAAGTGCATAATGGGATAAGTGGCGGTCAGCTGATCCTTTGCTGGTATAAATATTACAGCTTTAAGGTTAGAATTACACTCTGGGTTTGGGTTTGACAGGATGAGTCTCCAGGAATTAATGTGGGTAAGTGAGTTCGTGTTGCGTGTGTGAGTGCAAATATCTAAACAGCAGTGGAGTGAAAGCCAAGCCGGTGTAAAACGTCTCCCAGCAGTGAACTCATTACGTCCCATTAAAACACCATCCAGCTCATTTACTCTGTGTTTTTATGGAAATTGAGCGACGCGGAGCCGCTGAGTGCCTTCGACTTACTGAAGGCTTTATTTCATTTCTGTTTATTTACGTGGATGAGCCCACCGCTTGATCCGTCCCCATAAATGTCCCGAGATGCTCCGAAACCATTTGTTAAAACACTCACTAAGGTGTAATCAGACACAGGATGCTCCAGAATAATGTAAGGACCGGTGCCAGTAAGGAAGAGGAACAGAAAAGTAGGATAAGGGTGGCTGCTGTAAAGCACAGCAGACAGAAAATGTGTCACAGGATGTTTTTGAAATGACTTTACAAGCACAATAAAGCCAACGAATAAACAAAAGGAGATCATTTATTCGCAAAAATGTCGATCTCAATGGGAAAATGTGTCATTTTCCGTGACAGTTCTTAAGAAAATGTCGGACTTTGAACACAACTTGCTGTAATTTGAGTCATTTCCTTCTAAAAAAACTGCCTGGATGTGACTGGATTGTATAACACAGTGTGTCTGTCCACTTGTTTCCACACCCATCACCCCGAACCGGCTCTGTTGAGACAGCTGCTGTCTGCCGAACACGAGGCCAATGTGAAACACAGACGGATCAGCGCCACGCAGAGATGAAAGATGAAGCTGATAGAGTATTTTTATGACTTTCTCAGGAGAAGCAGGTGGACGGTCGGAGAGGTGGGCGAGCCTGGAACAATACTGACATGCAGCCCAGGACTAGCTCACTACGAGGTATTAAAGTGTGTTATTCTCCCGTTTCAACCATGTTTTACACACAGAACTGTACAGTCAGTGGGTTCAACAACTTTTGGAGCGATCGCAAACGCTAAATTTACTTTGTAAGGTTCAGGAAAATATCATTAACATTAAAATATGTTACTTAACTTACATTACGTACGTTTTATTGGCAACTTAAGTTCACGATAATCAACTTTAGCCCCTTTTAGATAGAAAAGGTGGCACATTTGCAGCAAGGTAAAGGCTGCAATGTGCCGCCTTGTCTATCTAAAAGGGAGGTGTAATATTCCTCCTTTTCCAAAAAGCCTCCACTTTTCCTCCTCTGGTAGGCGTCAACATGTGACGTGACGTGAAGCAGGAAGTTGGGCGTGAAGAGAAGCAGGGCAGTTTCTGCTTTTCTCCCAAAATCCTCTTCCCGTTTAACATTGGGGCTTATGGGGCAGTTGCTGGAGTTTGTGTCGGTTAGACACAGATAATTCAAAAACCGTACATCCTCCCGATAAAGTGGACACGTTGCCAGACAGAAGACAAGTGTGGCTACGTTCTTGGAAAATATCACTATTGTAGTGTGAAATCTGTGGCTAGGATCGTCATCTAAAGAAACATTTTCGGAGAGTTTTTTTCAGGCTCCCCCACTCTGCCAGTTGGTGCTGCGCGAACATTCCGCAATACACACTCATTGAAAATCCTGAATTTTTCTGAATTTTTTCGAAATCACTCACGATCAATTAAGGGTCACCGTTCAAAAACTAAACATCGTAGAAAGAAAGTTCAAATACAACTCAAATAGATAAGACTTGTGCCTACATTTTAAAGTTTGAATGGTGTCTCTAGGTCAAAGTCTGCCAGAGCAGGAGATGTTTGAAAAACATTGATGATTTTGCGACTTTTTTGACCCCGTCCCATTCATTCCTTATGGGACATTTTTCGCAGTTTTTCTTCAAAATAAGAGCTTTACATTGCACCCCATCGGAGTTTAGAACTGGGTTCTTAGCGGGGGGCTTTTAATTTGAAAGCAGCGACCGCTATTAGCTCGCCGCTTACAACAACAAGCGGACAACCAAGACAGCTACAGAGAGCGAGGAGACGCTAGCATCTCCCGGATCTCAGCGGCTTTCCAGCTGCTCATCTTCGTGGATGAAGTGACGAACTGACTGCTGTGATCAGCTGTTTCCTGGTTTTAAAACTCCCGGCTGTGGGTGCGCAGCAGTGCACGTCATCCACACCTCCGCCCATCTCAGCATTTGCCACCACATTGCCGCCTCGGATTTACACAGCAACGGAGGCGCAAATAAGTGTAACGTTACCCTTCGAGGGCAAACTGGCGGACCAAACAGACCACCAATTTGCCGCCTTCTGTCTAAATCCGCGGAGCGAGCCACCAAAAGGACGACAAACTGGTGGCTTACTGCCCAGAATAAAAACGGCTTTTGTTACTAAGTGAAAATAACTCATAATGACTTTTGGATTCTCACAGGTGATGGACAGCAGTCGAAAGGTCCTGTGTTTGTTTGATCCGTCCACCTCACCTGACTTCCTCTTTTGTCATTGTGATAATTACAGCGGCCACTAGAGGCCGCCAACTAACAATAAACTTAAATATGTCTCATAACTGAGTAGGCCCACTGCCGAGGCCCAGCAGTCCTCTTTAATGAAGCTAATACCTGCTTAGCATCAGCATGTGTTGTCACTGTGAGCATGTTAGCATACTGATGTTGGCATGGAGCTCAGGATCTCACTGTATCAGGCTGCAGGCTCTTAGTTTTGTTTAAACCGGTGTCACGGCTCGAAGCGGAGCTCTGTGTGAAGCTGTGTTTACTGGAGAGTTTACTTTGTTGTATTTTTGCGTTTTGGTTTGTTTAGGTTCACGCTGCTCGAGTTCGAGGAGGTCTGACCTCCTGGAATTCATTAGAGACGAGCTGCTGCCTTCGCTGACGGATTGCATCATGTTGAACAACATGTGTTCTGCAGCTGAGTTTAAATATAATAATGATTTAATGCCTCTGATGTTTGTCCGTCACATGTGAAACAGAAAGTTCAGACATTTTTTTTTGGGTGTTCGTGAGTGAAAACAAAGATAGAATAGATTCAGTTCCCTAAGTTGAATTTGTAAATGTCACCTGCATCACTTCTGCAGCTCCACACATGCTTACGTCGCCGTCACACCGAAGTGTTCAGTTACTCTCGTGTGCTTTCATAACAGCAGCCGATGGAAACCTACTGTACGTACAGCGACTCTCATGTGAGGGTTTTTTTCCGCTCTGCAGGACCTCTAGCAGACAAACCGCTGTTATTCAGAAACGCCCCATACATCAACACGTTGCTCAACGGGCCGTCGGCAGCGGCTCAGACACCCTGGTGGTTCAGAGAATAGAGCGTTAGACACAATCTGCATTCCTGACCTTCTCCCCGAGCTCTTCCTCTCCTCCACTCCCCTCCTCGCTGCTCTTGTATTTTCTTTCTCTGCGCTCTTTCTCAGACGGAAAAATCCTCCTCAGTCGACACGATGCATTCACACACGACATGACGATCTGGTTCATTCAGTGAGGCTGAATGTTGCTTCGTCTCTGAAATACATGACAGCAGGCCTGTATTAGAAATTATATTTATATTCAATTATATTTGATTTACCTGAACACCGAAAGTTCCTGTGTCTAGAGTAAGAAGAACACATGCAACAAATCTCACTGTTGCAAAAATAAATCACTTTTATTAAGTGACAATACTGTAGTTTAATGTACAGTATGTTATTTTCTGTGATGTAAGCAGTGTGGGATCATGGGAGCTGTCGTCCTCGCTGTTAAACACAATACCAGCTGTGATGAAAGTTTATCTATGTGACTTTTAAGGGGCCCAGACTCAAACCAACGGCCAGCTGCCTTTATCCGACCGCTCCGTTGCCTCTCGTCTGACCCATTCGGCAGAAAAGTTGCACTGAAACACATCTGCCTCGACCGCTGCCAGCTACACAGCAGCGTGTACGTTCTGGGCCTGCACGAGTAGTAAACGAAAACAGGAAATGACGGACCGGAGTGCAGATCATCGTCACTTCCGGCCCTCCCACACGCCGCGCTGATTCGCTAGCACACCGCCAATCAGAATGGTCATTGAACAGCTAGCTAACAACCAATCAGCGTATCCGACGGCGTCCAATCCTCAGGCGGCCAACTCGCTCAGACTTCGCAAGTTGAATCGGACCAGACGCCCGAAGCATCCGAGTCACACCTGAACAAAGGTTGTTCCCGAACTCTGTCCGAACAGGCTTCAGATGTCCGACGTTTGGGCCAGTGTGTTCCTGCCTTTATGTGAGGTAGAAATGTTCAAGGTAATGTTTAGCCACATTCGTTAACTTCCTTCCTCACCCTCTCACTCTGATGACAGGAGACCAAATGAAACACACTGTCAGCTCGAGTAAAATGAAGGATTTCTCTGAGTTTTAACATTATTGGAAACGTTCGAGACGATATAAATATACATATGACGAAGCTCTTGTCGTTTTCAGAAACTTTAATACAGAAATGTTACATATAATATCTTTAATACTGGCTCAGGTTGAGGAAATGTTGAGGAGTATGTGTGGTTTTATACATTAACGCACATCTTCTGATACAGTAAGTACAATACGAGTGTTTTATCCACACAGCTCGGTGCGCTGGATCGACTCTCCCTCTCTCCGTCTACTCTGATATTGTTATGAAACTGTGTCTGGAATATTAATCGATGTTTGCATTATCCCAAACACAACATTTTGGCAGACGTTCACTAAACTGCGACACACACACGGGCGATGAAGTGTTGTGTGATGGAGAGCTGCAGCTCATAAACCTCCCTCACAGCAGGATGTAAAGAGACACGCTGTAATCTTCTCTTCTTCATTCTGACCTTTAAAAAGATATACGCAGTTTTTCGGAGCGATCGTCGTGTTTTCCACTCGTCAGACAGAGATATCGGACTGTTTGTTATCTGGACAGAGACGCAATTAGAGCATGAAGAAGATTTCGAGTGAGCGAATTCTGCGTGTCACACAGTGGAGGAAGCCAGAGTGTCTTCATAGGAAGTGAACTGGGTGGGAAGAAGAAAACTGTGAACCACAAAGATCTGCTAATTTAACTGGTGTGTATCAGAAGGCCTGTCGTGTTCATCGAGCTCCAGATCTGCAGGATGTCGTTCTGTTATCTGCCATCAGTGAGGCTAACAACCGCAAACACCCTAAAATTTCACAAGAAGTTGTTTATGAGCTCGAGTCCACGTAGGTTTTACACATCGAGCTGAAGTCTGTGGCAGCAGGAAGGAAATAAAAGAAGAGCAATCTGTGAAGATGCTCAGCGCTTAAAAATAAAAACAGGAAGGAGAGCTAATAAAAACTGCTGATGGTGTGAATATGTATAATAATAAGCTAATAATATCACATACAAGAATCCATCTTGAAGGAATAAAGTCTGAAAAACCTGCTGAGAATTCGTCTTTTCGTTGTTTTTCTCCTTCTCTTATCACATGTCGATCTGTTGTGGTGTCGCCGTAATGCGTAACAATGTGCGTGTGTGTGTAGTAATGACATTTGTCCTCCTTTAACCTGTGAAAACTGCAGCTACTCTCACATCGGGAGACATTTTCCAGCGTGTGTTTCTCTTTTATTGTTTCGTTCCCAGAATACGAAGGCGTATGTTCGCGCTCGCCTCGGGCCTGTACATTTTAGGGGTCGAGACCTCCGACTGTCAGATTATTCCATCCTGTGTTATTTGATTAAGTGTGTCTGAGAACAGCTCGCTGTTTTCTGTTCTCATGACTCGCTTCCCCTCAGAAAGAAAAAAAAAAAACACACAGATCTGCAGCGACTTGTCTGATTTTCACAGTTTTTCAGGGGATGAAAAATGTGAAAGCTTCGCCGTAAGTTATAAAAATGGATCATGTTGAAGTAGCAGGAGTGACGTTTATTCCTCACATTTGTCGGATCGATACTTTTGAGACGAGCGATGGATCTTCAGCTTCTGTCCGCTCTCCTCCGCTGAGCTGATTAATGCCAAATATATATTTACTCTGTCGCTCCCTGCGGAGAGAAGCGAACAGTGCGACTGCATTAATCTCCTCCGATATGAAGCCTCCTCCATCTTCCCGTTGTCTCAGTGAAGAAAACAGAGTAGACTGCTCGCTCCCGGTGAAAATCAATAAATTACAGCCCACATCTTGACTGATTTGCATTATAAATCCACTTTATTGTCGCGCCAAGCTCGAGCCCCCTTCAGTGTTTGGCACACGTCTTGTTCTTTTCGTCGAGTGCTTAGTTGCAACCACATGAAGACGCTGCATTGATTAAGGCCTCCATCAAGCGCAACACTTTCTCTTTTATTGAGAAGCATTCACTCAGACGGATGAGAAACTTTCTGTCGTCCGTACAGATGTTTTGAAAGGCTTCACCAGGAAAAAAGAATAGATGCTTATCCCCCAACGAGGTGACAGATCTGATCTTCTGAGGGAGCGTCGTGACTGGACGCGAGCCTGGAAACAGCTCCAGATGATGTGTTCGTGTCCAGCAGTGTGGCTGTTTGGCATCTGAGGGGGAATGTGGATAAACATTTGTTTGCAATAAATCTCCCGTAGATGATCGTTTGTATGAAAGCAGCGGACAGAGTGGAATGTGCTGCTGGCTGTGCTGAGAAAACAGGTTGTTGTCCACGTGAGGTGACACAAACCAAACCAAGCTGGACATTAAAACTCTACCTGTCCTCTGAGGAAATACATGTTAGCACCTGGACTCAGCAGCTGATTTGTAAATGGGGCTTTGATCGTTTATCAGTTATTCAAAGCGAATGCAAAGAGCTCTGGCAGAGGAGCGACCTGTGGACGTTCAGCAGTCCTCACCTGACAGGTCGCTACCTCCGTCTCTGTTGATTTGTTGAACTGACTTCATTCGTACTTTGTCAGCCAGTCATATATCATCACACCAGTCCAGACGTGTCCAGATGTCCCGCTGAGCTTTTTGTCTCCGGAGTGTAGAAATAAATCTGCCTGTCAAGATGAAGTTACATTGACAAGAAGTCAACGTGTTGAGCAGAAGAAGTCTTCTCCTTCTTCATCCTAAGAAGCCCCAGTGCTCCTTCCTCTTCCTCGTCCTCGTCCTCCGTGTCCTCTGCGTCACCCTCGTCCTAAAGGTCGATGTTTATTGTGTTAAAGTTTAGGGTATCATGTGTCTCGCGCTCTTCCTTTTGCACTGTATGGGAAACCCTTATGTTCACGTCGTCCGTACGTCCTGTAAAACTCACAGAAGCTACTGAGACAAATTCTTGTTTATTTCTTGCTCTGCGGTGGCATGTAAGGGAATTCTGCCCCCAAAATCCAGAAGGAAGAGGAAAAGAGGGGAGTGTACGACAGAACATATAGGTTCAAAATTACACAAAACATGAATATAAACCAATACTTTTACTCTTTGTTTTTCATTTCATGCTTACCGAAGGGAAAAAACGATCATTACAAGGTTAAAATGTGAAAAGCAAACAAGTCTGTACGTCAGTTCTGGCGACCGAGAGTAAATTGTTCTCCACACACAAGAATCAGTCGGGTTTATTGCCAAGAAGGTTTTCACATCTGAGGAATATCCGCTGGTCTAAGAAAGATAGAAAGCAAGTGCTCCAAGTCCACTGGATCTACAGTAGCCTTAACGGGTACTTAATATCGTAACATAACTCTTGAAAGCACATAACAAAGAGCTGAAGTTGTCTCTTATAAACTCTGTTTACCGTAGGCTCTGTGTTATCTCCCAGGATCAGTCACACTACAAACCTCCTGACCACCTTTGACGCTCATGTTTTGGTTTCTTGTTTGGAGCTCCGGGGTCACTAACTTCTCCTCCTGTCCTGACCGAAGAGGTGTTGACAGACAACAGGCCGTTATCACCACAATACCAACGTGACCCGACCTTGGTCATCGCCTGCTGAACGCTGGGTAAACACAGGAATCTGACCTCAGTCTCCCCATCTCCTCCGTCTATGGACACCTTCATTTATCCCCCTCAAACCGTCCGGTTTACACCTTTGGTAACGTCACCTACTTCCAGATTTGTGTGCCTTCACTCACCAAAATGCCTTTCAGCCATCCTAGAAAATGTTCCTGTACGTGCTGAAGGACCCTGAATGAACTTGGGCATTTGAACCAGCAACCTCCGGCCACAAACTGACCTTCGTCCGGCCTCACACACATATTGACAGTCAATAGATCACTAACTTATCATCAACTGCACCTGTTTTGACTTCAAGTTTTCAGCCTGAAATGAAGATGTCTTAGATTTGAGACCTTTTCAAGATCAATTTTTAACCCGTAGACTTTTTCATACGCAAGAATTGCTGGTACAGTATAAAGGTATAAATGTAGGAATATGGTTATTGGATCATTGTAACATCAGAAATGTGGACTTTCTCACAGAAGAGCTTGACTGATTTGACAAAAAGAAATTAAAAGATGGGCATTTTAAGCTTTTAAGGACCTGCAGCCGCCCTGCAGAATAAATCAGGATTATTATTATTATTATTATTATTATTATTATTAAGAAAAGAGGCTCCACTGAGTTCTACTTGGGTAAAAACTTTATTAACAAAACAGAAGGCAAAGCACAGCTCAAGCTCACTTCCACAGCACAGCAGCCTACATCGCCCTTCTGCCGATCGCTAAAAGTGCCACAGGAATAACAGAACATCCATCATCGTTACAGTTAAATATTAAAATAACACAGCCACTCGGATATACTGCATAATACATAGATTTACTTTTTATAGACCTTTTTTTTTTGCGACATTAACAGCATCTACAGGAGGAGGGCGGCCTCGGGTCATGCTCATTCTCTTGCATCGCGGCGCCACCTGGTGCCGACTCAGCACAGTTACAGCAGTAGTACAATCAGAAAAACACAGTAGGCGAAATGAGTTTGTACCGTTTACAATCTCTAACATCAGCAGTCTGTAATACTTCAGAGTGAAGGAGGGAGGTGTGAGATAACAAGGCAATGGGGTTATAGTCTTTTTAAAAAGGGGGAATTCCACCCATTTTAGGAATACTAATACAATCTTTGTATGTCAGTTAGTTCTTCCAAACATGGGTTTCCTTTAAAGCTAGAGGCTAATGGACCGACTGTAAAAATACTGCACCGTCACACGTTTGTCACGAGTTTGAAGGGTTACTGTGTCTTCAGGAAGTGTTTCTGCATGTTTTTTAACCCACGAATACCTTACAAAAGCTCACAATATTGACAACCCAAACTGTAATTATCAAGAGAGTTAAATGCATTTCTTTCTTGATTTTCAGGAATCCATCGTTTCTATGCACTGGAGATCTATAAGAAAATATTTTAGTTGAGCATTCAGCTGATTTTCGTACATTATTGAAATTCAGTGACATCAATAGTTGCTTGGAAAGGAAGGGCAGGTTCTCTAATATTAAACCCCTAAATATAAATACAACCCTTACCGCAGCATGCACTCAAAACTAGTCGACAGAACTGTAAAGTACACGTTTGTTATTAAGGAACCAAAACCTGCAAACACGATTTTTTCCTTTAAAATAGGTGGAATTCTCGTTAAAGGGGGTTAAGATTAATATAGTTCAGGCACAGTTAGTACTAATGCTAAAGTCACAGGTTCACTGTGCAGTCGCCTCTGTCAGCTCCAGCTCGGTCGGTGGTGCAGTAGTAGGTTTTTTATTATTTTTGGGGACCAGTTAGGATCATTTTCTCTACATTCTATCACAAACAGCAGGACACTAAATAATATTCCATTTATTACAAGGATACTCGATCGTCTGATCTGGTGTGACATCTGCGGGTCGGTCAAGTTGTGTTTGTGTGTATTTTATTTTTATTTCCAGTAGGCACAGTGGAGATACTGCCCCCTGGTGGCAGGAGGGTAAAACAGTGACGAGGTGAAGGAGGGTCAGAGAGGATGCTGGTCCCCCGACTGTGGGGATTAGAGATGCGGATGGATGGCGTTGCCTAGGCGACCACCCACTGCAGGATGCTGGTGTCTTTCCCACCGGTGGAGATCAGGTGACTGTTGTCGTGCAGGAAGGCAACGTTGGTCACGTGACTGCTGTGGCCACCGTACTCGTGGCTCGGAGCCTGGAGGGGTGAGCAGGAAGTAAAGCGAGAATTAGTCTGGTGATGCAGGAGGTCAACAACAACAAGGTCAGCTGTTAAGATGCTGTGTGTACGGTCAATTTTACTCTAACTGCTGCAGCCATAGCTTTAAATATTTCATTGAGTGTGACACAAGGATATTATAGTGAACTAAAACCACACAGAAAACTACAACTATGTGTTAAAAAACATTACTTAAGTCACTTTTCATGCTAAAATGTCAAACACTTCCTGGTTGCAGCTTCTTAAATGAGATGATTTGCAGCTTTTCTTTGTGATTTGGGGTTTGAACTTTGAATATGTCACTTTGGGCTCTGGGGAAACTCTAATCAGCACTCCTCGCAGTTGTTTGACATTTTATAGATCAGCAGATTAACTGATAATGGACATAATGGTTAGTTGGAGCCCCAGTTTACCAACTTGTTGTAACTATTTACAGCCTCTGAGTCTGTGCTAATGGCAACCAGCTTGTCTGAATGGACAATTAAGTTTACAGCTCCATTTGGAGGGATTTGGCTAAAAACTTGTTAAAATAAAAAAAACAAACAATTAAACCTGTTTGTGAGAACAAAATAAACACCTGGGAGAAATTGTGCACATTATAGGTCTGGTGGTGATCCCACAGAGGAGCCCTGCGGTCGAGTATTTTCTTATTTCTGCTGAGCTTTCATGGTGTTTCACAGCGTTCATTAACACTTAATGACAAGGTTCGCGGAGGAAAACAGCGTGGGTGTAAAAGGTCAACGCCTCCGCGCCGCAGGGCAAACATTTCAAAGACGTCCAAACGGACAGTGGACTGACCCTTGGTTGAGAACAGGGGAAGGAGAACAAGTGCACTTTGCCAAAGTCATCGGCAGAGGCCAGCAGGGAGCCGTCATGTGACCTGCACACGGCGTTGATGTCCGTGCCGTCTGCTCCATCTGGCCAGACTCCTGAGAGGGAGGGAGGGAGGGAGGGAGAGGGAGAGAGAGCAGTCATCAAAATGCTGTGCAGCGGTTTGATCAAAGGTCGATCTGGACATCTCACCAGCAACAGAGCTGATGAGTCAAATGTAAAAGAGGACAAAACAGTGTGTGGGTGGACGCTCCATCCAGAGAAATCTGGACTTTACAGGTCGGTAAAGATTTTAAAAATATCACAGTGTTAAGAGTTAAAAGATTCAGAGCTGCCAGGGAGTTTTCTTGGTGCAGCTTAATGCTCATTCTGCAGAGCATCAGCCAACAAGACCTCAAATGCAAATTATATAAAACTACATGAATATGTTTATTCATTCGTCGACAGTAGAGGCTGATGTTTTGGGGGGGATCCTGCAGGATGGGAGTAAATTTCACGATACATCACATGACTGGGACAGGACAGAATAAAAGTCCAACAGCAATAGCAGGGTTCCCACTCTTTCCTTGAAATTATTTTCCAGGACAGCGAAAATGTCCTGGAAAAGTCCTGGAAAATAATATCAGGAAGCGTGGGAACCCTGAAGTTATTTTCCAGGCAAACGTACCATTTCCAGGACATTTGTCCTTTTTTCTCATTTTCCATATGTTTTCCATGACTGGAAAATTGGTCAAACATTTTCCAGGTTTTCAAGGACGCGTGGGAACCCTGAATAAGTAGGATGTGAATTCTTATAACAACAACAACAGGTGAATTTTGATGTATAGATATGCATTTCTGTATATAACATAATAACACAATGCAAGTCGTTCTGTTGGTTTTTTCTTTCTAATTCTCTGCTGTCTGCTCTTGTGGTTGGCTGCCGGCTGCAGGATGTGATGGGATGGGAGTATTTTGGTGAGGTGGGTTTGGACAGGAGTGATAATCCAATCCTGTGTGACCTTCTGTTCAGGAGGAGTCGGTTTGTTGATCTCAGGTTGATCACAGGCTTCGTATTATCAAACCACAAAAGGAAAGTGAGTTTTCTCAACCTACCAAAGGTGTTGAAGCCCAGAGTGCAGGTGGAAGTGGCCCACTCCAGGTTGCGCACCACGTCCATGTTGGTCACGTGTTTACCACTGGATGCCTCCCCTGAACAAACCAACAGAAAGCAGAAGTTGTTTATCGTCAGTGAAATTAAAGGGTAAGCTTTGAGTGCATGTGAAGAGAGACAAGAGGGAGGACCTACAGAAGAGGATCTCGTAGTCTCCTGAGTTGGTGACGAGGTACTGGCTGTCTCTCGACCAGTCCAGATGGGTGACGAAGCTGGAGTGTCCCTGTGGACACGAGAGGAGTTTATTCTGACTGATCACACAGATGTGAGGGTTTAATTCCAAACACATGTTGGAGAAATCTTGATAAAGTTTTTGCATCAAGAGCCTCAAAGTGGCCTCAAAACCGACTGCCACAGCTTTAAATAACTAAATAAATCAAATAATTAACATTTTTTATAGCTTTCAGACAACAGAGACATGAATTTCATAAAGAAAAAGTATACTTACAGTGCATTTCCCCACTCGGCTGTACTTGCGGCCGTTCTCCGTCACAGCATAGATGTAAACATAGTTGTCGTGGGAAGCAACAGCCAGGAAGTTACCGTCTAAAAGCAGAAGAGTCCGGAGTTAACGCAGCACTGTAACGTTTCTACCAGCCGCCTCCTCGCTGCGTCTGCTGGATGTGTGATGTGAACGAACAGGTGACGTTTACCTGGAGAGTACTTGACGTTGGAAATAATCTCATTGCCGTCGGTGTGCATAGAAACAAGATCTCTGGTGTCAGTGTCCAGCACCAACCACCTGCAACACACACAGAACCACAGGTGACGTCTTAAATGATTCGTCCGAAAACCCCAAAATATTTACACTTTATAAAGCAGATGAAGCAGTAAATCCTTAAAACTGAGAACGTTCGCTTAATAATATGCTATATCACATTTAAATTTACATGGTTGCTGCTTTAAAATATACACGAGTTGTCATCGTGTCGAGTTGTTCTGAGAATGTGTAACTGAATAAACTGAGATATAACTGAGAGGCTGACCTTCCAGTCATCGTCCCCACAGCCAGAACAGCCCCGCTGGGATGGAAACCAGCAGACCTCCCTGGATCCTGGAGCACAAGAGAGAAGAGAAGAAGATGAATTAGTTCATTTATGTTAATGACCCATTTTTAAATTCTTTGTTGTGTTCCAGTGCCGTCACCTCGATGGTCTTGCTCCAGAGGGGCTGATGGGAGTTGGTGTCCCAGAGGTGGACCTGTCTGTCCTGGGAGCAGGTGACAAACTGCTCCATGGAGGGATGGACGTCCAGACCCCACAGCTCATCTGTGTGCCCCTGAAACAGGCGTCTGTGTGTTAGCACACACCAACCAACTGATGGCACATCGTGTGTGTGTGTGTGTGTGTGTGTGTACCTGTACGATGGGAGTTAACGTGTCGGGGAAAGCAGCTCTGATGATGGCGTTCTTGGTGGTTCCTACGAAGAGCTCTCCAGGTTTACCTTCAGCCAGAGCCCGGACCGGCCCGAACGACTCGCCCACCTGGACGGACACACAGCACAGACACACTCCTGTTACACACTTTCAATAGAGTCATAGCAACTGCAGATACATTTAAATGGATAATTCAGGACTTTAAATTAATGTTTCACGATATATATCAGCCAGATAATGGAGAACTTACACTATCAATTATCAGCAGTTAATTAAATTATAGCCGATAAACAGATCTGATAGTACAAAGCCAAGTTGCTTTAGTTGCTTTAGCCCCCAGTAAACACAGAGAAGAAGAACAATTCATATCCTCCTCTGAGCGACCCTCCTGAGAGTGACTGGATAGAAGAAGACGATGTCTTTGACACACACAGGACGCTTCACGTCTCTCACCTCCATCTCGGCCTGTTTCCTGTAGTCGTGGCCCCACAGCACCACCTTGCGATCCTTCCCTCCTCCAGACACCATGGTGCCGTCCTTCAGGACACACACGGAGAAAATCCCGCCCTCGTGGGCGCCCGACACCTGCTGGCTGATGCGGTTACCACCTGTCAATCAGAACAGAGGACAGCCCGTCTCTGAGACACTGCTTGATAACTAATCATTTGAACAAAAGGTTGGGATTATTGTGAGTTATTTAGATTCTACCTTTGGCCCAGACGTAGATGTTTCCACTGGAGTCTCCTGTGATGGCGTCTCCGTTCTCAGCGAACGCCACGCACAACACATACTTTGGCTTCTCATGTTTCTGGAGAGAAAGACGGAGGGAGAAGTTTATAAGCTTTGATTATCCTGAGGTTGGAGGGCGGCGTGACATGTTTTGAAGCAGTGTCTTTACCTCAAACAGGCCCTGTCTCTTGGCGAGAGTGTTGCCCTCCATGGTCCAGAAGTTGATGTGAGATTTTCCACAGGTGACGATCAGGTTGGCATCCATGGGATGAAACACAGCGGCCAGCACAGAGTCGTTGGAGCACTGCGAGACAGAGACAGGAGGCGTGAAGATGTTAACATGCTCATTAATGTTCAGTGTTTGGAGCCAGCGATCAGGGTCAGATGTTTGAGGGTCGAGGTACCTTCACGTCAGCCAGCTGCTTCTCCTTCTGCCAGTTCCAGACCGACAGGATGTGATCGTTGGCGTCGTCCACGGCGCAGAGGAAGGTGCCGCCGTTCTGACAGAACAATGAGGAGTGAGATCTTCATCGAGCAGAGCAACAGTTACGAGCGTTTATCGTCTGACTGAAGTTTGAAACTCGACAGGATGTGAAATCTGCTCACCGACTTGGAGAAAGCCACGCAGGTGACCGCTCTGTCGAACACTCCCATCCCGATCACGTGGAGCGTGTTGAGGCTCACGGAGTCCCAGACGCGAACATGAGGAGCCAGCAGCTACGCGGACGGGTGGAGGAGACAGAAAACAGTGTGTTAGACAAACTAATGTCATACGTAAGAGTTTTCACCTTTTTTAAAACACCTGCTGTAAACTGAACTGTGGCTGTGAGTGAAACTGTGAAACTCTGTGGGAGGATGTGTGAGCGTTGTTTTTTCACGGCACCTTTCCATCTTTGGAGTTTCCAGCCACTTGCCCCGTCGCTATGGTAACCATGTCGGGATGCACACTCAGGCTGCGGAAGAGAAAATATAGATTATTACCTCATTCGAATGTTTTTCTGACACCGCTTCAGGCCTTTTTGTGAAAACTGTGGATTTGAAACAGCTGATTCAGGTTCAAACAACGAAAGTGAAAAAAAACACTGAAAGCCGTCACATCCGCAGACGTTTTCAGGATTTGCCATCACTTGCAGTCGTTTCCATGAAAGACACTACAGCTGCAGCAATTAATAGATTAGCTGATCAAATGAAAATTAATCACCAACTGTTTTTAATCGAGCAAAAATATCAAACATTTGCTGCTTCCAGCTTCTTAAATGTGCAGATTTGTGACTTTTCTCTGTAATAAATTGAAAGTCTTTGCTTCATTTGTCCAACCAGCAGTCCAAAACCCAATCTGAAGATGTCATTTCGGACTCTGGGAAATTGTGATGAGCATTTGTCACAGTTTTTTGCCATTAAATAGAATTAAACGATTAATTATTGTGAAAATATTTGATAATCGATAATGAAAATAATTGTTACTGCAGCCAAAATTGACACTGTATTAGTTTTGGGCACTGACTCACACACAAGGAAGTTTAAGAGAACAAAATAAATGTCAAATATGTATTTTAGAAAAACACTATTGACACCTTTCAAAATATAAACCTGCAAATTTGTGTTTCTAAAATAGAAAAGTGAGAAAAAGCTCCGGTTGTTCAGCTCAGAATCTTTTTCCACAGCTGAGGAGGAGAACTCGATGTGATGCCGTGGGAGAGAAGAAAACGACTGTATCCCTGTAGAGATGAGCAGTTTTCCCAGCATGCCTCGGGGGGATTCAGTGTGTTTACATCCTGGGAGGATCCAGTCTCAGAGCTCAGTCAGGATGTCAAGTAGCGCTCGTTAAATAACCAAAAACCCATCATATTAACGAGAAACACAGTCAGCGACGGGAAGCTGAAACATGAAAATGATAATAGAAACTCTCTTTGTCCTGTCACGATGAATCTTCTTGTGAAATATCTGAATTCAGGTTTGACTGAATAATAGACGTGTCAGTTCTGCCTTTTAGTGGACTGAAAGATGTTTCTACAATATCAATGTCTTGCTGAAAAGCTGCATGACAAGAGATCAAGAGTCACTTCTTCTCTGTTTGAACAGATGTTTTCACGCCCTGCTGTCAGCTCGACTCTGTTTCCACCTCCGTATTATTCTGCATGTGTCCTTTAGTTGTTCGTTAGTCAGCACGTTACTCCACCGTGACCTTACGTTAACCATCAAATATTTAACAGAAAGCTGCCGTCTCACCATTTGACGTCGTCGTTGTGGCCCAGGTAGTGTCTCTGCTGCTGCTCCTCCGTGTTGTACAGCACCACCACGGAGGCGTTGAAGTAGACGATCTCTCCGGTGGGCAGCAGGTAGAGGTTGGAGCGGCAGTCTCGTCCACGGTAGCCGTACCTGGTCGACGCTCAAGTTAGGGAACAAGAAGACGGGTGAAGCTGGAGAGAAAACCTTTTAGATTCTACAGGCTGTGTGCATTTCTCTGGTGATATAGCACCTAAACCTGCTTTATTATAAAAGAAGACATGGAAATCTCACTTTCTACAATATGGACAGCATCTTCCAGAATCTAAATCTATGTGTATCATGTCTCTGTGTTCTCCTCAAGACATAACATTTCATTCATCAGCTCACTCCTGCTCCATCAGAGAAGCTGTTCCTCCCTGAAGGATACACCCACTGCAGTTTGAGCTTGCGGTCAGGTAGCGCCACCTTGTGGTCGATGCTGTAGCTCTCCCTCTGCTCGTCGGGGATGTGCATGGTGACGGGACGACCTCGGAGGAACATCCTCACGTAGCCGTCCTCTGCACGGAGACAGGGAAGACAAAGAGAGACGGAGGTCAAGCTGCAGATCAGGTAGAAGAGACGGAAAGATGATCTGTTTCTCTTTTTAGAAAATAACAAAACTGCACACATAACACTTCAGTTCTCTTCTAACAGAATCAGAAGCTCTAGAAGTCGGGACTCTTCAGCTCTTTAATAATTTTCGTGGATGTTCAATATTTCAAATGAGAAAATATTTGACGGCTCAAACTGACAGTTCAAGAGTTCTTCAAGGACTCCTGAAGGCTAATTGAGTTTCACACATCAGAGGCGGCTGCTCATCCTCCTCACGGCGAATTAAAGAGCGACAGTAATGTGAGGGTGAGACGTAATTACTAATTCAGACTCAAATTAGACACACACACACACACACTTTAAACTCCTCTCACCTGCATTGAGGGTGCATTCTTTGGATTTGCTGAAACACAAAGAGAAAAACAATTATTAAATGCAGAAAGGCAGATTACTGGGCAGCAGAAGATGATCAGGGTCCTGCTGTCGTTAAGTATTTTCCAACGCTCGTTACACTTTGACCCAGAACATCAGGCCTTCCTAAAATATTCTGAATTATTTATATTCTGCTCTATAAGGTTCAAGCCTCACTGCTCAGTGTTACATTAACTGGACAACAGGGACGTCTGTGGACGAGCTGCCACACACACAAACAGCTCTGATGTTATTGCTGTTCTTGTTGGAGATAATGGACTCCAGAGGCCGGATTAATGCTCCTGCTGCTTGGAAAGATTGTGTGCATGTTCATATTATATATAAAGTGGAACTGTGAAGATCTTACATTGCTGTGAAGATTATTTCCCCCACTGACGCCAACGAATAATATTTTTCAGGTTTCTTTTTGTTTGACGTGTCGTTTCTTTATCATGCAGATTGTTCAAACTACTCACATTTTATAATGTAACATCGCTGTGGTCAGGATTTGGATATTTTCATTCATAAAAAACACCTCAAAAAGATCATCGTTCATCTCATGAGATGTTTTGTGAGTCTAATTTGAGGCCGTTTCCTGTGTTGAATTAAAATTCACAGCCTTTATTTCTTATTTCTGCCAAAATGCTGCATATTCTTGTTCGTGTCTCCTCCTCCGCCTGACAGAAAATAAAACTGTGTGGTGTGTTGTGTGTGCTGCTCAGTGATGATTCATAAATAATGAACAGATAGTGGGAAGACTGGAGGCTCAACAGCTCGTTTTTACCCAGCGAGTTAAATCCTGAGCGGACATCTTTGTTCGATACAAAGTTAAGGACACAGTTCGTTTTTTTCTTTGACGAATAAAGAAAATGCAGCAACGCTTTGATGCGACTGTGCTCAGAGTCAATAAAGAGAACGAGTGGCTTTGATGGAGTCAGCAGACAGAAAGTAAACACAGTCCTGTGGTGTGTAATCAAACAGGGACGCTGACTCTTATTATCAGTTAAACACGCGATGAATGTGCTGCGAGGACGATCAGAGCGGAGACGAGAGGACGAAGAGAAAAGCTGAATGTGTTCGTATAAAAAAAGTTGGTTAGCTACTTTAAAGTCAGAATGACAGCTGGTGTGTCAGCCGCTCTGCCAGAATTCATAATTGGACCTGTCAATCAAAACCCGTCGCTGCCTCATCAGTTCCTGTTCCTGAATCAGCCGTCCGTCAACCAATCAGAACTGCCCGCTGAGCACTTCGAGCGCGTGCTGACCACCCAACCTGAACCTGTCAGGACGCCGTCAACCAATCAGGTTATCGGGATTGTCGGAGCGCTGCCTCGAGCTGACAGGTGGATGTCGCCATGGCAACAGCAGTAAAAGTGAGGCGTGATGAGATAAAGGGGACGGCGGGCTCGTCTCTTCCTGCACGGCCACGGGAACGAAAGCAAACAGGGAATAATGAAGCATGTGGGCTCTATGGATGCTGAAGTGACAGCAGTGTGTTGCTCAAGGACACTTTAACATGAGCCGGCGATCGAACCACCTGCTCTCCAGTTAGTGGACAACCTGCTCCACCTTCTGAGCCACAGCCGCCCTGATCCTGATAAACAGGTGGATGCAAACAAATCAGGTTTAAAATATTTAAATAAATCGGCTTCACAAATGTTTCTGTTCGATCTCAAATCACACGCTGAACACTGACTTTTGTTTGCGGACATGAAAACCCAACAGGACACCTTCACGCACCTGACATTTGTTTAACAGGGAGTTACCGGAGGAAGCCTCACAGCACTCGGATGTGTCGGTGCGTCTCTGAGCTTGTCTGGTCACGCCATGTGACATGTATCCACAAAGTTTCTCTCTTCTCACGAAGTAGTTCTGCCGCTATCGGTTTCATAAATCAATAAATGACACAATAATCATGTTCATAAAAGATCAGAGCTTGTGTGTGTGTGTGTGTTTGAACTTCACACAAAGCATCAGAGGAACATTAAAAGAGTGCAGAAGAGTAAACAGGCGACTGATCTGAAGACCTGACTGGCGTCTGTTGTGTCTCTGGGCGGCTGGAGGCAGCAGGCAGGGTGTCGCTCCGCACAGACACCCACATAAAGACCCGTTTGTCTCTTAGACTCTGTGTGTGTGTGTGCGTGGTCTGCCAGGAAGGCGAGGCGTGGCCTGGCTCTAGCCAATGGGAGGACGGGATTGATTCAGCGCCAGTAATTAGTGCAGGGCATGCTGGGTAACTGGCAGCCGGACAGGGCAAATAACTGTGGATCTGAAACCCATGCGGGCTGCAGTCCCAGTCACCAGGTTACCACACACACACACACACACACACACACACACACACACGGCGCTCATTAACATGCAGACTCAGTGTATTGTTGACATTCTCTGGCTGCCTGCAGTCTGAGGACACAATGGGTTCTTGTAAGAACAAACGGGGGACTAATGAGCATCAAACTCGCTTCAGGGTTCCTCGGAGAAATCCTCCGTCACATCACACACCAACACGTCTCCGTGAAGAGATTGCTTTCTTTAAAATTTCCTTGAATCTCAAGTTGTCCGGAAAAGTTTCTCGTCTCCGTCAGGGAGGCGAAAACATCCGTCTGTCGTCGTGGTCTGGAAAGTCTCAGCGGATATTTGCTTGATCCACACTAACGGGCGCAGAGGAAGCCTGGCAGGTGATCAGAACAGGCTTCACCCAACAGGCAGATACAGTAATTAACGTGCTCTGCTTCTCTAACGACGCTTGGCTCGGCTCGGCTCGGCTCGTGAGTCACTACGGGTTCTCAAATTGGAAAAACATGGCGAGCTGCTTAACAAAATGATTCACCAAAACCAAACTTTTAAATAAATCTGAGGTGAGAAATAAACTACTTTACTTCTTAATGATGAGTAATTTATGTTCTCCAAAATGTTTTGATTTTAGAGTTGTTGGATTTAAGATCAAAATCCCAAATCGAATGCTGCAATCTGTCCTCATGGAAAACCACTCACAGACCTCACAGAGTGCTGTATAAAAGATTCAGGCAGAAAGATGAGCGATGGCCTCTGGACAGCTATAAAAGGAAGGACCGCAGTGCGACTTATGAAACTTTTATATAATCTTGTGTGTTGGCTTCTTTGTTTATTTCAGTGCCTTCTGTTTGTCCTCACATCTCATTGATAACTGAATCATTTGGTTTTATTATAGCTAGCTGGTTTGACTGTTGCTAAATACTCAAAGACTCAAACTTAAATCTAGTGTGCGTAGTTTATTTCAGCACTCAGCTGACAAGTTTGTCCAACAAACACACCAGGTGTCATATTACATTTGTAAATGTGACATCGATTAGAAAGATTCCTCATCAGTTTATTGTTCCAGAGGAAGCTGCTGTATCCAGCTGGGAGGAACTGCGTCGGTGTTAAAGTGATGCATGTGCAGAGAAAATGGATGTTGCGGTCTGACTGTTTAGTTGTGGCCTCCTGAACCGAGGGAGTGGTCGAGCGTGCGTCCATTTCCCCGGTCCATTACCACCGAAGTACTGCAGCGGTTCAGCTAATGGATACGAGAACATCTTCACTCAGACTGAACTTTGTGCCGTCTTACATTAGACGAATATGATGTTACTGTGGCAGACACAGAGAGATAACGAGAGAGGGAGAGAGATTTGATTGGACGCAGATGTTTTCCTCTTTTCCTTCATGAGAATTTGCATCATTAGTGTGACTACGGGAAGATTTGTATACGAGATGTTTAACCTTGTTTGGAAACACACATGTATTCATTTAAATAGAAGAGCAGCCGCGTGAGATTTCCTGCTGGATCACAGCTCTCAGCGGGACGGAGAGAACATGATAGACATCTTTTCCTTTTTCCTCGTATTTGCATTAATCAAACCTGTACGGCAACTTTGTGCCACGTCCTTTTATATGAAGTGTTCTCAACCTCAATTTACCTTTCCACCTGGTTTTAGTGGTGCAAAATGTTCCTCTGCAGTGAGCTACACGCTCGATATGTCAGTTGCATGTTAATGCAGGTCCAATCAATGTTATCAGTGATTTTGCACGCTGAGCAGAATCAGTCCGACAGCTGCAGCAGCGGCCTCCTGTCTGAGGTCGCAACGCTGCAGGGTGATAACGGAGAGAGGTTTAATTCCCAAGGCACAAATGTGACACATGCAAGTGAAACTACAGCAGGTGATGTGGAGCAGCTGGTTCCACATAAACACAAGATTTTAGGTTTTTTTCTCTCGTGAACTTCAGTCTGCGATGTGAAGCAGGAGCTGCGACCCGTCTGCTGCCAGAGTCCATCTCACTTAACAGGACGGTCAGTGAGCTGACAGAAGTGCTGAGCTCAGTGTGACGGTTCTGTCACTTCACATTCACTCATCCCACATGTGTGTGTGTGATCGTGTGTGTGTGTGTGTGTTTCATAACTGGACAGAAATGTGACATGTTTGTTCGTTTCCAGCGTAATTAGAAGCCTGAGGACAAAAGGAGCCGCTGATCACACATAAAGAGGCATGTAAACTCATTCGACACATGTGTGACATAATGAGAGACTCTTACGTAACACACACACACACACACATTTGTTTCATTCTGGTTTCCATAAAAAGGCAGATTTGAGTTTTCTAAGCGGATGAACAAACTGTAGTTCGTCTTTTAAGAGTTTTCTTCCTGAAGAATCACTTCTTCTTCTTCCTTCCTTGTTCAAACTACACAATCAAACTAGACTAACGACTAAAATGCCATTTGATCCGTGGTCCACTAACACAGCTGGCTCTGGTTACTGTAGTCTGCATGTTACTATGCAGCAGCCCCTCCCCGCCGCCGCCCGCCGCCCTGCAGACGGGGACCAAACCGCTTGCGTGACAACGGAGTCTCTCACGCAAACCTCAGATAACACAACTTCCTCAGACAGACAGACTGAAACCTCAACATGGTGAAGCCTGAATGCATTTTTGTGTGTTTCATTGTGCAACCTGTAATCTATTTAAATATTAGTCACCAACAAACGCAGGACCAGCTGGGTGTGACACGCAGGAAGAAAAAAAAACACTGTTTCCTTTTTTTCTGAAGTTCTTCTGGTTGACTTTAAAAACAGCAAATGCATTTTTAAAAAGAGCTGTCACCATTTTGCTACCACAGACTAAAGCTGAACACCTTCCTTCACCAGATACATGCGATTACTTCAGTTTGGTACAATGAATCCGTCAGACCTCATAACACTTTCAAAAAGCATTATCAGTAAATCCTCACTCTGTCAATCATTGATTGTGGATCATAAAGCAGCCGGTTACCTGGAGGATCTCTTCATGGCTGCCAGGTTTCCGTTAGAGTAACAGTGAACAGTGGTGAGCAGTCAGAGCGGTTCCTGTCCTGTCCTGTCTAACAGCCGCAGCAACACACCGACTTCCTCCTTCACTCAGCAAAGTTTTAGTTCAGCCTGGAGAGGCCCCGTCAGCCAATCAGAACGCACTTCCCCACTGTGAAGACCCGTCCCCTCTGCCTGCTGACCACTCCCCCCTTTTACCAACAACTAGTGGAAATGTGATCCATCAGCAGAAACACAGGAGAGAGAGAGAGAGAGAGGGAAAAACAGAGGAGAGGAAGGGAAGGAAGGGGAAGGAAAGGAAAGGAAAGGAAAGGAAAGACAAGGAAAAGAAAGGAAAGGAAAGGAAAGTAAAGACAAGGAAAGGAAAGGAAAGGAAAGACAAGGAAAGACAAGGAAAGGAAAAGGAAAGGAAAGAAAAATGAAAGACAAGGGAAGGAAAAGGAAAGGAAAGGAAAGGAAAGGAAAGGAAAGGAAAGACAAGGAAAGGAAAGGAGAGGCAAGGAAAGGAAATAAAAGACAAGGAAAGGAAAGGAAAGGAAATGAAAGACAAGGAAAGGAAAGGAAAGGAAAGGAAAGACAAGGAAAGGAAAAGGAAAGGAAAGGAAAGGAAAGGAAAGGAAAGGAAAGACAAGGAAAGGAAAGGAAAGGAAAGGAAAGGAAATTACAGGGGAAAAAGGAGGAAGGAGGAGAGCAAAGGAAAGGAAAAAATAGAAAAAACAGTAGGAAGAGGATGAAAATAAAAAAAAAAAATTTAGGCAACTAAACGATGAAAGACGGTGACAGATGTATGAAAAGACAAACAAGAACAATGGCAAAGTCCACACATGTTGTGACACATGGACAGGTCACATCCTGAGCAGCTGTGGCATCACAAAGACAAACAGCCTGTTAACATCAGAAGGTAACTCATGGTGACATCCCAGATACACTGCAGGCGACCAGGAAGTGCTGACTGTGGACACAGATGATGATGATGAGACACATCAGACGACACTAACGATGATGATGTTGTGCAGAATTCATCTCACGCTCCTCCTCGTCTCCCTCTCGCACATCCTGAGTGAGCTTTAAACTTCAGAAACTCTAAACCCATCAGTTCTCGGAGCCTCAGCAGCTCCAGAACTCCCGGCTGAAAATGCAAAAACGCCTCCATCAAACTCAGATGCAGATGCTGATTAGATCGGGGAGCGGAGGCTGTGTGAGGACGAAACTGAAATGTCTCAGATAATTTATCTTACTTTCATTTTTGAGGGATTTTAACGTGCTCAAAAACTCGTGACAAAGTTTCACGAGTTTAATATAACAAACATTTTTCTGTCTCTCCCAGAATCTTGTTCACGTCACTTAAAGTTAAGTTAAGAAGCGATCAGTTTAAAGGTCCACTGTGTCGTGTTTTAAGTAATTTATCACCTCAAATCAGCGTCTTCATTCATAAATAAGTCCTCATTGGTGTAAAATGATCTCTGCCAACAATCTCACTTCTCCTCCTGAGGGAAGAATCACTTCTCTGTATTTCCATAGGACGGGCGAGCTCTACGGAGGCTTCCATGTCCTTCCGCTCTATAAAAAACGATGAACTGGTGAGAGGGACAAAAAGCTCTACGTGGTACAGATAAGGCTAAAGGCGTTTTCACTCGGAGCCAGCGTGACTGTGGAACGGAGGAGGAGCTTAGCCAGACGCGCTCGTCAGCTGCAGTTTGAAGTCTGTTTGAAATAACGTACCTCATCACCCGAAACTAAACTTGATGAAGTGCTGTTTGAAGACACGTTGTTGTCACAGCTTCTTGAATCTTGACACATCCCGCCTGCCGTAGTTCCAACAGGTTGCAACGCACGTTTGAAAACGCGAGGCGCTAGAGAGCAGTATTCGTTTGGATGCAGAATAACATTTAACCACTAGATGGGAGAAATAATTCCACAGTGTGTCTTTAAGTGTTCACTACTGAGCGGATCAAAGGTTTATACCACCCACCTTCAATTCAGATTGAGCTGTTATTCCAGTTTTTAGTGGAATATTCGAGTCCATGTAAATGTAGATAGTGTTACGGGAAGATGAACCTATCCGGGTTTGCGACAGGTCACATCCTGGACAGGCTGCCAGTGCATCAGTCATGTTCAGTAATCTGATATCTGGTTAGTTAAATATCAGGAATAACTCTTGGTCTTGCTGTAACCAAACACTCTCACGCTTGACTTTTTTCTTTCTGCCTCTGACGGGTTGCACATCGAGTCGACAGTACGGCGGCTCGTTACACAACACAAACATGCTCTCAGGGCTCGTTTGAGGCAACATGAGGAGTTTGTAGTTTGTCTTCATGCCGACATATAATACAGACTTCTGCTTCTCTCGCATCATAGGCATAATAAATAAACCAGGTACGAGTAGGTGTTCGTGAATGTAGAAACACGCTGTATAATTTACACCATCACGCTGCACGAGGCTGATACCTTTTGCCTCCAGAGGAGCTGCTGGAGGAGGTGGTTCGACTCCGGCTCCCCGCTTCCATCTCTCTCCTCACCAGCGTGAGGCGCTCTGTGGACATACTCTTTCTGAGGGAGAGGAGACAAAACTTAAATCAGAACGTTCCACCGTGAAACTTATCTTCACCCTTCTTCACCTCGTCTCCCCGAGGCCACTGCTAAAAATAAAGTTACACTCCCGGTTAATTTCCCTGGTTAGACGGGGTCTCATAAATGAAACGAGGGGTGACGGATAAGAAATAATTAAATGTGAGAGAATGTAGAAGGTGAAGCACAACTCAGGATGAAACAGCTTTTATTTCCAAAATGACTCTTGACAAATATTTGAGGCCAAATTGCTTTTGTTGACCTAACGAGCTGAACCTGTGTAGAGTCATGCAGTAAAGACGAGACAGCCCAACATGTCGTCACTCATATGGATGAGGTTTATCAATTATTATTTGAGCAATGGAAATGAAATCATCCACCTTTTCTCACTACGTCTCATAATTTCTCACCCTCAGGTGTGCATAAACTACCAGGTATAAAAGCGAAATTATTGGTTATCTTATCTGTATGATAAGCAAGTAATTATCGGCTGAAAATGAGCTGCATCCCTGACTGTAAGCCTTGCACTTCTCTTCTGAGATAAAAAAAAGTATATCTATATAAGTTAGTATGATATTTGTGTCAGTATCTCGTGTTCTGTTCACCTCTTGATGGACTGTAGCACCTCCTTCTTGGGAGAGGAAGGGGATGAGAGGAGGCGTTTCTGCTGAACGTAGCCGTTGCTCAGAGGTCTGGAGGGAAGAGCCTGCAGGAGCTGACGCACTGAAAGGTAAAGCAGAAATGACAGGTTTCATATTGACACATGACGACTGCTGGCTCGGGGAGGCTGCAGGACGTCGGCTGCCTTTCCTTGGCTGACCTTTGGTGGGTGGTGCTGCAGCCGTGGAGGCCAGAGATCTCCTCCCGGCAGCGTGGCCGCCTCCCGGCTGCGGCCCCAGGCTCTGCTCCTCGCAGTAGCCGAGTCGGCGCAGAGCGTCGGCCAGAGCTGATTTCAGCAGCTGGATCTCGTCCTCCTGCAGCTGCAGCTTCTGCTCCAGGTGGGACACCCGGTCCTCCATGTCCATGTTACTGCTGGCTGACACCGTGTCATCTGGACGGGAGGAGAGAGGGTGGAGTTAAGATTATAGTCGAGTGCAACACGATAAAAGTAAATTACTGTACTCACATGCAGCTTTAAACATTACACACACAAAAAACATCACAGTTGTTTGACAAAGGGAGTGAATAAAGGTGAGAAAATGATTAATAATTATAAATATTACATCTACTGGATATGTGAACATCTGGACTCAGCTGTTTGTACATAAACAGACGCAGCTCCTCTGGGCGAGTGTTACTGATATCTGCCACTGCTGCTGCTGCTCGGTGAATAAAATGGTTTTGGGTTTCTCAGGGTTCACAAAGGAAACTTGACTGGTTTAAATAATTCAGACTCTGCGTGTGAGTGTGAGTCAGAGAGTAGGAGAAGGAAAACAACACCAGACAGCAGGTTGTGTGGTTGTTTTGTGTGGACGAGACGGGAGAGGAGAAGAAAAGAAAGAGGGAGGAAGGCCGAGAAGCAAAGCTTGGTCCTCTTCGTTGAGACCTAAAGGTGTCCTGTGGAGTCTGTAACCACCTGATGGACGACGGAGGTGTTTTGATCAGGAGTTCCCTGTTTTGTTTCTGCTGCTCTGTGTGCAGCAGCAGAGGGCAGCGATGCAAATGTGAGAGAAAGAGTAGAATTGCTAGCTGATGTCACACGGATGTAAATGATGCAGGGTTTTTGCATTTATGTTTTATGAGAAAGAAATGTATTCAACATGTTTGTTTGGCCTTGAGGGAAACACACACACACACACACACACTGTGTTTTGGTGGGAAACACTGATTGTATGCATAAATATTTACAAGGAAACCACAACAGAAAACAGACATGAAATAATCAGTAGTCCAACTCGTGCACATCCGGAGTGCGTGCTTACACTTTAGCTTTGATTTCGTCTTAAAAAAGGGTGTAAATAACATGTTTTCAAATCTATCTGAGCTCTTGGGGCTTTCAGAGACAAAAGTACAGCATTAAAACACGTCTCCAGCCACTTCAGCTGTTTAGGAGAACTTCACTGTTTCACTGTGAAACTTCAACCAGCTTTCCCTTGTTGAACTGACAGTGACTGAACGTTCATGTTTGGGTGAATTGTTCCTTTTAACCTGTTAATCATCAGCACTGTGAGGCTCCTGTTAAAAAGCATAACAAGTTCTAATAGTAATTTATAATATCTGAGCACTGAGCTGCTGCTGATTTCAGCCCCCTCACATCGCTCCATCCTGAACTCTTTCCAGCCTAATCGTCCGCCAGCCTCCCTCCCACTCGCCGCGGTGACATCACCGGAGGATGACTAGATTATAGCAGGCAAACCGCCCAGAGTGGATTATTAATCTGTGGTCTGACAGATTAAAGCCTGATAGAGTCAAAAGAAAGTGTCTGGTCGAACAGAACGTCTCGACTCGAAATTCTGAACCCCGTCTCGTCTCTGTCATGAGTCCAGCTCTGCAACATCATCCTCCTAATCCTTCATTCAAACAAAGCTTTTATATATTACACCAACGACAAATATGTTTGAAAATCAACCCTGGAAGTTAACTGTTTTTTCTAGCCTTGAATGACACTAATACATTTAAAAAAATATATAAAATAATACACTTTGAAGGTTTGGTGCTGCTTCCTCTTTTTAATAAAAAGGTGCACACACTGCTCAAAGCAGTGATGAGAAGCCACACCACTTTCTGCACAAGCCAACACAGGACTCCCAGCATGCATCAGCCCGGCGCTGTAAGCCGAGCCGGGGGGACACAGCGAGCACTGTTACTGTTACTGTATCACATCTTGCAGTCAAATGAGGGAGAAAGGTGCCGCAGGGAAAACAATCGACAGATTTACATACAGAAGTGAAGCACAGGAGAGATTTGCATGAAAGATGCTGCTGATGAAACTGCAGCATGATGTCAGAGAGATCAAGTCGAACCTTCATCACCGTTTCTCTGCTAATTTATCTGATGTAGCAGAACGACATCAGACATCTGACTTTTCTTTAATTCTGCTTTTCACAGACATTAATCACTCATTAAATCTTGGCATTGTGTCCAAAGCTTCTGTCACGACTTAAAAGACGGGTTGGGTTCGCCTTTTTAAAAACAGCTGCCAGTTTCTAAAACCCCTTCATTTGTCTTCATTAGGGTCCAAATGCAGTTTCAGAGTCAACGACCCATTTGAAAATGAAAACTCAGAGGATTAAATTAATTATGGAAAGCCAGTTTCCATCACAGTGTTCTTCCCGAGGATGTTTTTCTTTGGTATAAGCGTACAAATAATGTGATGTCTTGCGTCGTGAGTGGTGCTATCACACAAACTAAACCTCCTCTCATTATATCTATGTTGGAAAAACATCTTAGAGAATTAATGCAAATAAGGAAAACAAACGGAATGAGTGAGCAAGACACAAAGTATATGAAGTGAGGGAGGAGAGGACAGACTGCAGGTGGGAGGAGGTGGAGAGCGAGACAGAAATAGGGTGAGAAGAATGATTAATGTTTAACTGTACACGGAAATAATCGTGTTTATCTAAACTGCCGGGACAATTAGGTTCGCTGATATCCAACCAGGAAGTGAAGGAGCGAGAAGGAAACAGGACGGAGACCAAGTGAAAGAACCTGGAAGAGACAATTTTACTATCCAGAAAGATAAAGAAAGACACGCTGCATGTTTAATAAACTGCACACAGCCATCGACTGCTAATCCCTGACATCATGATTCAAAAGGCTTCCCACCAGAGAGCAAACTGAAGAGGTGTGTCCCCTCTGAGCTGCCGTAGGGCCGGAGCTGCTGCTGTTTGTGATATGTGTGGAGAGGAAATGAAGAGATGTCTGCATGTCAAGGTTATTATTTTATTATGAAAACAAGAAGAAAGCCAGATTTGTGGCAGCAGTGTTTCTTTTCCTGTTTCTCTCAGGCATGTTTATACAGTTTTGTTAGCTTCCTTGTTAGCCAACGTTGTTTTATGCATACAAGGCTGAACGAAGCGAAGTTACGGACACGTGGTGCAAAGACGAGAACGCTTTTAAACCCTGCACAGGGCTGTATGTCGGTGGTAACGGGAGATAGTTTCCTCTACAGGTGGAGATTCATGTCAGAGCAGTGGTGGGAAACAGTGGAGAGCTAACATGCAACTGCTGCCTCACGACGACACTGAGGGGACACGCTGCCTCAAACGATGTCATCGCCAATCCGGCAGACATCGCCCGACCCGATAGTGAGGCAGTTATCTCTACTACTACTATATTCTTCAAGTTGTGACTCATTTTCCCTTTATTATAAAGCACCTGCCACTAACAACCCACCTAACATTTTGATCAGTCGTTGAGCCGATACTGTGAGATCGTCTGGGTGCTTTTAGTTGATTACAGAGCTGCACTGATTTAATTGCTTAGTTGTCAACTATTCAATCAGTCGTGAGAACAGATTTATCGGCCTGAGTAATTTCTTTAAGAATTAAAAGGTCGAACTTCTCTGATTCCAGCTTCTCACATCTGGCTTCTTCTTTCTTCCTCTATGACAGTAAACTGAACGTCTTTGAGTTGTGGACAGAACGAGACATTTGAGAACGTCACCTTGAGCTTTGGGAAACATTGATCAACCTGCCAAAGAAGACTGTAGCTCTGTTAGACTACTACTACACTATACAGGCTATGAAACCACCAGTCTACAGTTTGCATAATTGAAGACTTCTTGTTCGGCTGTGGTTTTAACACAGTGCTGTGGGCAGCTGCTGTAAAGTCCTAATTGTCACCTTCACTAACTGGCAGTGCCACAAACGACAGGATTGTCAGTGATCGAGCTAACACCCAGCTCACATGTGGTGTCCTTTCCTCTTTGAATATAACTCGTAAACACACGAGATATAAACCTGAGAACTACGCTAACGTTTAGCATGTTTGCTGAGGAGAAGAGCGAGAGAGAGAGTAAGGATGCATAACAAGTGGGGAGAGAAAAGAGAGAAAGGAAAGAGCAAACAGATGGAGAGACGAGCAGAGTTCACCTTCGCCTCCTCTCCTGTCAGGACACCTGTTAAAAAACACCGCAGAGCCGGCTACTTTTCAATTCGCCCTTGAATTCTCCGACACACACAAACCAACAGCGGCTACACCTCAGCACTGCTCAGTTACCTTCCCTATAAAGCTCGTCTGTTTGATATTCAGCAGGCGACAGGCATTGTTCTTTGCGAGCTCTCTCTCCCTCTGAGCCGTCCCAGCGCAGACACACATGACTTTACTGTTACTTAAAAACCAGCTGACATGAAGCTGACACAGACACATGGCTGCTGAGAAGAGACGGAGAGGGACGGATGGATGGAGAGGGAGGAAGAAGCCGGTGAGGAGTTGGAGGGAAAGGAGTGAAAAAAGGGAGACAGATGGAGAGATATGGATGATGAAATGCAGAGGGGGCGGGCTGGGTGAGAGAGAGGAGGAGGTGAGATGGACAACGGGAGGTCGAGAAAAACTGAAGGCTGCTCAGATATTCATGGTGCGGTGAAGTGATGGTGATGAAGGTGGAGCTCGTCTCGCCTACCTGCCATCATGCTCCTGCCAATCAAACCCCCGTGTCAGTCCACGCAGCGAACACTCACTCAGGTTGTCCACTTGCTCTCACACTTCCTCCCCCACAGGCTTCCTGGACTCCGACTCCCTCCCCTCCCCTCCCCTCCCTCTCCGTCTACGACCCTTGCTCGATCACTCTCTCTCTCTCTTTTACACACACACACATTCATAAACTCTCCTCCACCGTCCCATCCTCCATCTCGCTTCCTGGACCACTCCCTCCTCCTCCGATCATCCCCTCCCCCTTCTCTCCCTCCTCCTCCTTTCTCTTCTTCTACTCCTTCATTTCCATCCCCCCTCCTCCTCCTCCTCCTGCCTCGTTAGCTATAGATGGAGGCAGAAGGGGTGGAGCATGGCTCAGGGCCACACACACACACACACACACACACACACACTGCACCAGCATCAGCATCTGTACAGCCAGGCACCACCAGGAAGAGATGCTGCAGAGCCGGACTCC
Organism: Lagodon rhomboides; assembly: GCA_039737535.1. Taxonomy (NCBI): domain Eukaryota; kingdom Metazoa; phylum Chordata; class Actinopteri; order Spariformes; family Sparidae; genus Lagodon; species Lagodon rhomboides. Next base: position 4,399,504 of record CM077787.1, read on the forward strand.
AGGATCAATGACACACACACACACACACACACACACACACACACACACACACACACACACACACACACACACACACACACACACACACACACACACACACACACACACACACACACACAAAGGTGACGCAGCACTCGTGACCATCATGCTCTCAGTCACAGTACAACATATTCAGTCTCTCTTGTATAAATGTGAAAACTTGCCGACACAGTTCTGCTGCTTTTGCTGAAGTCTGATATAAACATATATAATATGACTCTGTGCTGTCGAGCTCCACTGTTTCACTATTAAAAACACATAAATGAGGCACGTTGACGACTGGCTGTCATGTTCCTTCACTCTCGAGTCAGTCACATCGTCCTGCTCACTACAGCACCAACGTGTATTAATCCACAACTGAAAATAGTCCCTCAGATTTAAAGGGTAACACCACCAATTTTACACTTAAAGTGAATGTACAGGTCTTGGGGAGCAATACATGTAATCTGATATATGACCTCACTCAGTGGCTGAGGTGCATTCTGGGTAATGTAGGCAGCAGGACTGAAAAAGGAAGCAGAATGCGTGGGTAAAAATGAATTATCTTTCGCTGTCATTTGTTTTTAAACTGTCCAACAGTGTCGTAGAAGTGCAGTATATGACTACATTACCCACAATGCAACTTATCAGATTACATGCAGCTTCCTCTGGAGCCACAACAGGCTTTATATCACTTTTATCACATATGCAGAGAGCTCCCCTAAACCTGTAAACACACTTTAATGTGTGGAGTTTTACCTTTAAGTAACTAAAAAGGCTCATTCTGAGGTAACGAAACACATTGATCCTTGATTTCAGGTGATTAAGCACTGATGAAAACATAATTATGAATGTTGCATCACATCTCTGTTCCTAAATCCTCCAGATTAGATCCAACACACTGGATGTGTAAAATCCTGCTGGATTAGGGATTAGGTGTCGCCTGTCAGTGAGACGATGGAGGGATTGTTCCACTCGTGTGTGTCGTCACCGCTGTCTTTCGCTTTGATGCATGATGTCTGCTATCTCATGGACCAATAATGTCTGTGTATCTGTAAAAATCAATAAAAAGACTGTTCAAAAAAAAAAATCCTGTTGGTTAAACTGAAAATCGGCTGTTAGCTCCTCTTCTATTTCTGGAGAACAGAACATTTATCCAACACAATCAGCTGTGAGATTTTATTCTCTGTGTTCAGTAAATGCAAATAAAGTTGCTAAATCACACGTCTGTGCAGCGTTAAACGAACACCAGCTCCTGCTGCTGCTGTAACACTGCGCACGATTCTCCCGTCATCAGTCTTCATCTCAATCTACAGCTGAGAGAACATTCTGTACTCTGCACGACTCCCACAACACGTCTCTGATCCCGTTACACAGTAAATGTAGTCCTGATGAGATTCCTGATTGAGGAGCTGCACTATACGTTCACCGCTGAATCATCAAGGCGTCCCAGCCTCCTCGCACAAATCAAATTCTGGATGTGAGCGCAGTGAGGAGTACAGTTCTCCACGCCCTGCTGGGGACTAAATCTAATCTGGACTGAAATATAAAACTGCACAGAGAACAGTGGAAACAGCTGAACATCTCTGAAACCTCCTGCAGACCACAGACTGAGAGCAGAGCAGCTCGCTGTGGTCTGAGGATGAGACTGTGGGCGCTCAGTTACCCCTCGCTGCCGTCTGGGGCTGCTGCTGTGCAGATTCATTCAACCTAACTGACTGAAAGTATTAACTTAGGGTTTAGTTTCACACTGTACAGCCTCTTATTTAATTATTCATCACTTGTCTCTGTGCTGATGTCGGGACAATTTAAAGAATGAACAGAAGAAAGGACAAAAGGGACAATAACAGACTTTTGATGAGGAGGGAATAGAAAATAAATAGTTTTATGTTGCCTGGAGTCTCAGACGGGAGGTTCATTATATCGCCCAGAAGATCGACCCCACACCTGAGAACAATCAAACTTTACAAACTTCAGAATACAAACTGCTTCTGGCTCGAGATGCGAGCAGGTGGCCGAGGAGAGCAGACCTGTCCAAGATCTCCGGTTACCACGAGAAGGCAGATGGCAGAGGAGGAGCGACGGACGGACGGACGCGACAGAAAGAAAGAAAAGAAAAGAAAGAAGTCGGTCGATTGAAACTCACTCAACAGATGCTGCGATTAACAACACATCCAGAGCCAACATGGCCGACAAGACGACACACGTCTCCTCTGATGTACCGTCATTATTCTCCACCTGCGTCTCACCTGCTGCAGCACAGCAGAGCCACACATCACACTTTCCCTCCTGACTCCAGGATATTCTCAGGATTGGTTCACACACACACACACACACACACACCTTTTTTCAGCAAGTGTGAAAAAACCATTTGTTCCTTCCCGACACTGATTTTTATTATCATCCCTATGGATGTAATGTCAGACATGTTAGACAAGTCGCTTGCTGTTTATGGATATTGTCACCTGGAGCAGTAAAAATCATGTTCAGCTGCAGACAGGTTTCTATTCTAATAAATATCTTACAAGGTATCGGATCAGAACATCAACATCCCAAAATACTCTTTTACTCGTACTCATAGTCTTCAGAGTAACTGGAGGGAGGTGGTCTAGCGGCGCAGGGAGAGTCTGAATCGCTCACAGATCCGGAGAGTTCAACCTTTATCTTTCCTTTTGGGGCATCAGGTCGCACTCTGTAAATGTCAGCACACACATACAGGCTTATTTTCTTACACCGGACCTTCCGAGATCCAACTCGTCTTAACCTAATCTCAGCTCTGAATGAACCCTGAACCGAAGCTCTTGCGGACATAAGAGGGGATAAAACATTCGCCTCGTCTTTCTGTCACTGCAGGAACATTTGGTGCTCAGGAATACAGAAACACACACCTCACTAATCTACCTGTCTGTCCCAGAGGCACAGGAGTGACTGACCTGGAGTAATTCAAAGCAGAAATGTGTCGTCCTTCACTGGACCAAAGACAAAAGACAGAAGCACCCAGGTTGGGCAGCTGATCCCTCACGGCAGGACCAGCTGTCACTCACCCAGCTCCCTCTGCAGCTCACATTATTCACTTCATACATTCATTCTGTTTTATTCTGTCACCTGTGTTCAGCTCCTGAGTGCAGCACCTGAGCTCTGCCTTTCAGTTTATATTAAATCTTTATATTTTGGACCCGACACTCACCCGCTGGCTCAAATTCTGGCACACGCTACATGTTGGATAACGGACATCACAGCTCCGATCAGACTCCCATGACCCCTTGCTGTCTCGGCACCTGCCGCTCAATATGGCCGTCTGTGAAGTTCAGCAGACCGCGGGGACGATGTGTCCGTCCACAGACTGTCCTCCTGGACAACAACAGTCGTTTACATGCATTTAACTGACCCCTTCATGACATATCTAAATGCCATCTATCTGTTTGAAACAGCTGGAAGAACCTCCACTTCCTTCCTTGTTCAGAGGACAGAGGCACATTTTTATCACCAGGCACAATCCTCCATTGTCACCACAGATGTGATATGAGCAGCAGCAGCAGCAGCAGCAGCAGCGGCGGCGGGAGGATATTTGCATTATATTTGTAAAGCAGGATGTGACAGATAACGAGAGAAGAGGATATTGAAACAGCCAAATGATCATCACGTATTCAAATGCAGAAAATGGATCACGTGAACATGACGAGCTCCTCGTCTGTGATACAGTGATGTATTTCACATATCGCTCGGTATATTTCACGAGACAGGAAATGACCCTCAATGTGTCTGATTCAAATGTTACCTGGACTTTATTACGACTAATTTCTACAATTACATCAATGTGATATGTGGGAAAAGCAAGAGGAAAGATAAGAAAGGAATTAATGAATAAACACTACAGTTTTTCTTCTTCTACACTGATAAAAATTCAAATATCCACCATGCAAGTCCCATTTAAACACATTCAGAACGGTCTATGTTTTAAAATATAAACTAAACACTTGCCAACATGGCAAAAACATACATGTAATATTCATATCAGATATTTGATCAATATCTTTAACATCTTTTCTGCCTTCCAGAGGAAATAAACCCCTAAAAACCTCGAACATAATCAATGAAAATAAGACGAACTGCCATGATCAGATGGAACTGTAATGTCATCCAATCAGGTTAATGTGCGCAGTCACAGGACATCAACAGCTGGGGATATTCTCCTCCGGTACATTTCCAGTGAATGGATGATACTGTCAACACGTTTCAGGTGAATTTGTGCCTATTTCCAAACAGATTTTACACCAAACTCCATTCAGAATATGAGTGATTTAGTGTGCTGCCGTGGATGGAGCCGCTCACCGTTGTTGCAGTACTGTAGCAGCAGGTTGGTGCTGTCATACAGGCTCCCGCACGAAGCGATCCTCTCCGACATCCTCCCTCCCTCTCTTCTTATTCCTCCCTTCTTCCTCTCCAGCTCTTCCTCCTCTCAGTCGGCTCCTTTGTCCTCCTTTCACCCCTCTCCGTCTCTGCTTCACGCCGTCACCCCTTCTTCTCTCCCCCACATTCACATTCACAGACACACACACACACCTGTACCTGCCTCAGCTCCCCCTCTATTCTCCCGCTCCAGCCTCACCGCCGGCTCCCAAGCTGCACCCTATCAAACTAAAGGCACTTCCGCTTCACGCTTTCTAAAGTAATAGTCACATCCGACGGCACCAAGCGCCATCCTCCTGACTGATGGGATACACTGTTTGAAGAGGAGTCTTTATTAAGTCGATCAAAATGTCTTGTTTTAATTTGCAACGTCCTCTGCTCTTACATCAACAATTATATCTTATAATTATCTCTTTTCTCAGTTAATCTGTACACAGACATGAATAAAAAAGAAGTTACACATTTTCAAATATGCAGGTTGATGTATAGGTATAGGTGTGGACATGTATAGATGAATATGTAAATATAGTTTTTGACTTTGTTTTTGTTGTTTTTTTACTTTTTGTTTTATGAAATATGAACGAAAAGTGAAAAGAAAAATGAATGTAATGACAAAACACACCCTGTGGCTCTACTAAATGCAATAAAAGTTTTTTGTTTTGTTTTTTAAATAAAAAATAAATAAAATAATTCAATTTTCACATAACATATAAAAGAAAAACATGCCGATTTTGACACGACGGATTATTTTGTTCGTGGCTCTCAGCTCATTTTACTGTAGTGCGGATGATTTTTGGTTTGTTGAGGTTGGTAAATTATAACAACTCAAAAATAAGAGTCACACTTTACTGTAGTTTAGATTAAATGCACGTCTTAATAAATAATTAAATTATTAATTTAAACACCGTGTTATATGTTTATCTATCTATCTATGCTTTTATTTTGAAGCCAGAACCACCAGTCTTTCCGGTGATGATCTATTTGAATCTCGTTGTCTTGACGATACATCCTCGCCTACCGTTGTTACTATAGCAACAGCCTCTCGGCACACTCCGGCTCGTGCTCATTGGAGGCGGCAGAGACACGCGGCTGAACGACGAGTGTGTGTGTGTGTGTGTGTGTGTGTGTGTGTGTGTGTTGCTGAAACAGGAAGTTGTGGAGTCGGTTGTAAACACGCGTCTGACTGAAGCTCGACTTTCCGCAGAGAGAAATGTGACGCCGGTGGCGGAGCTGCTCCTCCATTATTCACGGGGACAGGTGAGCTGCTGTGGCGCACGTGCTCGTTATTGACGTTTAAGACTGTTTAGTCAAAGCGAGATGTTAAAGTAAAATATTATATATTATATTATAAAAATATTTCTCGACTCTGTTTCAGTTGGACGGGAGTCGACTTCTAAATAAAAAAAAAGTTGCGAGAAATCACATTTAGATAAAACAAACAAACACTAAACATTTTTTGATTTATCGCTAATTGCAAAGTCGCTTGGATTTATTTTGAAACTGTTAACAGGAAGCTCCATCATGTTGTCAACTTGTCTAACTTGACAGTTCGCGTTGATGTAGTTCCTCACTGTTTCCACTGGAGGGCAGTGAAAGCTCTTGTTTCTCATCACGCTCCTGTTTTTAATTTAAGTATGTGTTAATATTCCCTCTGCTTATCTTCAGTGAAATAAATGTATTATTTGTTGAAATAGAGTATTTGTTGCCGAAATTCATCATTTTGGATTGTAAAATCTTTGTAAGTGGAAAAGGTATTAGCACTAGCATGAATGACTAACATAACTACGCATACCTGTATGAGATGATAATCATCATCTGTTATAAATAATGATAACAAAACTGGAGAATGATGAGCTGTTAACCAATAAATGACAATTCACAATAATAATTTCATGATAAGCTGTTTATTAATTTGTTTGTTTCAGCGTGATCATTTGGATTTATTTAAAAATTGTTGACCGGAAGTGTATCGATTATTTAATTGTGTCTACCTTGACACATCTTGCTGTAGTTCCTCCCTGTGGCCGCTGGAGGGCAGCAAACATCCACACTTCTCCATGGAAACATTCAACAGCCAAAAAACTGAGTATGCATATAAATACATTTGTTAAATGGATGAAATACTATGCTTACAGTTTTTATATTTGGGTTGACAATAAAATAAAATGCTCAAAAGAGATTTAAAGGCATTTATTTATGGAAAGATCTCCACAAAGGTAGTAGTTAATACAGGGTTCATTCATTAAATACATTGAGCAGGGCTCAATAAAGTGTGTGATAGTACAACTGCTATTAACTGTGTTACTTTAATAGGACAGAGCAGCTTCTGGACGCCATAATTCACATTATAGGGAATATGTTATTGTTAACTGTAGAATTTGTGCAGGAGAACATCAGCGATGAGGGCAAAAAGGAGCATGAGTTTTAATTCTATTAAAATTATCATGGGGTCCACTCAGGTTTTAAAGCTCAGTTCAACTTAAATGGTTTTTAATTGTATTATTGTTATTATATACTGTCCAAGTATTTGGATAAAACCATTTCTGCAAACTTCAATGGCAATAAACTTTCATATAAATTTGAATGAAAAGCAAACTGCATTATTGACAAAAGGCTGAAGATGTTCAGTTGGCATCTTCAGGAGAAAAGCAGGTTTGTTTGTTTCTGCTGGGGGAGATTAAATATGAGGAAACACACTCTGATGACGTGTTGTTCAAGATGTGAACAAAGTACAATCTCAACTCGTCTGTGAGCGGTGAATCACTTGAAGCGTCAGGCGAGGTTAAAACACCCAACTAATATTGAAAGTTAGCATTAGCATTACCTGAATCACAGGAGGAGGAAGTGGTCTGACGCGACTGAACTAACAGTAAGTTTGATTTAAGGGCGGCCGTGGCTCAGGGGTAGAGCCAGCATCTTGTCATCGGAAGGTCGCTGGTTAGATTCCCCCTGGTCTGCATGTCGAAGTGTCCTTGGGCAAGATACTGAACCCCAAACTGCTCCTGATGTGCTGGTCGGCACCTTGCATGGCAGCCACTGCCATCAGTGAATGAATGTATGAATTACTGTAAGTGGCTTTGGACAAAGTGTCTGCTAAATGCCATAGAATGTAAATGTAAGTTATCGTCTTAAACTCTGATGTGAGGCTGCTGACTGTCGTTAGCTAGTTGCCTTTAAGAGGAAGAGTAGAGATAAAACCTGCCTCGAAGTTTAGTCACGTCATTTCTGAGTCTAGTCAGTCTTTTTTAAGCATTAAGTGAAACTGCAGAGAGACAGTAAATACTAGAACAGCAGCTGCATTGATTTCTCTGTCATTCGTAGGCACATGGAGAAAATACATCCCCTCAAATCTCTTGGAATACTGTTGAAGGAAACTAACCTGGAGCAAAAGTCCATTGAATAAATGCATTAATATGGGCAAGCACTCAAACATTTTACTCTACATTTAACTTTTTATTCATTTATCAAACCTCCAGGCAGAGCCCAAGAATGGCCAGTGGACGGGTGTCAACTGTTTAATGGTTTTAATTGATATTTATGGGCACACAGTCTTTTCATTTGTTTGTTTAATCTCAAACATTCTCTAAGCCAACAGAACAACATGGACAACATCCTCTGGTCATCCCCAGTCACCGTGGCTGTCCTGGGACTCAACGTGCACCTCTACCGGTTTCCTGCAGCTCCACTCATGCAGGTAATGCACTGATAAGGCACTAAAAGTCAGAGTTGCACCATTCAGACACAAAGTGCTCCACAGAGGCACAGAAATACATTAAAATCAGACATTAAGAGAAGTTTAAATTCTGTTTAAAAGACAGTAAAACAAGCAAATAAAAGTGAAAAAGAAATGGCATTTAGAGGACTAATAAGGAAAAGCAAACAAATGAAGCATCCTGTTGGCATAAGAAAGGATTAAAACAGCAATGTTGATATTCTTAAAATTGTTGAAGTTGTTTATCAAACAAACGTGTTTCTAACTTATCTAATGTGACAACTTTACTGACCCAGTCAGTGCTGATATGAATACAATCCTCTCAATCCTCAGACCTGTTTGAGTCTCGAGCAGGCGTTGGGGTTTAATGGCTGGCTCCGTCTGCTGCTGTCCCCGCTGCATCATGTAGATGCCTTGCACCTCTCCTTCAACATGCTGTCCTTCTTCAATAACGGTATCCTGCTGGAGAGGCGGCTGGGCGGAGCCAGGTTCATCTGCCTGCTGTCGGTCTTCTCTCTGCTCACCGGATTGGTCTATCTGCTGCTGCAGGCGGTGTTAACAGAGCTCACCCTGGACCAGTCCTACAGCGAGTCCTGTGCTGTCGGCTTCTCAGGTGAAGACTCATCAGCAGGCTCACAGATGATTAACAGTTCAGATGGTCAAAAAGATTTTTAAAATGCTAAATAAGGGGGATTCATCAGCCCGTGCTATAGACGTGAGTTGAGCGTGTTGTTCCTTATTTGGACTAACTGAAAAGGCAACAACTTCCACTATGTTTGGAAAATTGGTTAACAAGCTGAAGAACTCGCCTTAATCTGATTCTGACTTTGTCGTCATTAAATACATTTTCTTTAACGATGGTCTTGACTTTGTTTATTTTTGTCCTGCGTTCTCTAAGCACCCTCTCATTGATCCATCCATGTGTTTATGCAACTCTACATTGCAGAATAACAACTGATATGTTGTAAGCCATTTTTTTACTCTGATCTCTACTAACTCTAATCACACTAGGGTGACGTTTCCTAACGGTCCTGTTTATTCATCCTTGTTTATACGACTGTGTTTCTAGGAGTCCTGTTCGCTCTGAACGTGCTCGATAGTCATTACTACCCTGGAGATGTGACCTATGTGACGGGTTTTTCTCTTCCTGATCGCTATGCTATCTGGGTGGAGCTGGTGATGATCCATTTAACAGTACCGGGGTGAGTAACCAACCAGAATCTGTATAACAAATGAACCAGTCAGACACACTACTGACACACTGTAGCAGAGTAGGAGCACTGCCGAGGTGAATGCTTCTGTTTTCAAAGAGATAATCAATGTCATAAAGGACCAGTTCACACATTCTTAAGTAGATCTCTCTATATTTGTTATAGAATAACAAGCTTGTTGTAAACATCACTACAGATGTTGCTCATCACCACAACTTGTAGACAGACTGTTAATCTTTCCCAACATTTGATCAGATGATGCATGCAAAGGCCAAGTGAGCTGATTTCAACCTTTAAACAAGTTATTTTGGTAGAAAGCCCAGATAGTATTAATAGATTTTATAGACTGGAGAGACGGGTTCGGTCTCCAGCCGACTGTGATATATAGCACAGTACCGTACATATGTAGGTTCAGTCATTGAACAGAGTTAAGTTTGACAGCAACATAAATGAGAAAAGCCGCAGGCGGCAGCAGCGGTATTTTCTGAGGAAGCTGAACTCATTTAGGTTTAGTCCAAACTAGGGCTGCACGATATTGGAAAAAACTGACATTGCGATTTTTTTTAACCCTGCGATATATATTGCGATATGAAAAATACAGGAATTTAGATGACCTGAGTAGCACTTTATGTTATGCTGCACTTCTGCTATCTTGTGGACAATTAACCTGCACTGATCTTACCTCTTTTTGTGAATGTTAGGAGTCTGGCTTCTGTCTGTGTTTTAGAGATATTCTTATTGTTATCTTTTATTGCTGGCTTTTATTGTGCTGGGACCTGAGTACATGTTTCTTTCTATCATGTGCAAAGGTGAATTGAATGACAATAAACAAACCTTTGAACCTTTTGAGCTCTCCAGCTTAAAATGGAACATTCTAGCTTCATATTTACATTAAGTAACTAACAATGAGTGATAAACAGTGTGAGAATGACCACAGTTACGGCTGGATGGTGCAGCAAAGAATGATCCGAGGCAGGTTTGCGGTGGGTCACAGAGGCAATTCTTTATTCATCCATGTCAGCAGACAGCATAGAATCATCATCAGTTTTGGTAACGTTACAGTTCTCTGATAATACTTACAAACTTTGAGGACTTTGAATACAGAAGTTACATTTCTAGTGGTGTATTTTCATTATTGTTTGTGCAGTAAGTTAATTACTGCATAAGTTAAGATTATTGAGTAATAAAGTAACCATAAGATTGCATGGAATACATGTAATAGATTTTTAAATCCATTCCATCATTTGTTTATTCAGGTTGAGCTTAGACCGAAGGCAGAGGGTGATACCCACGACCTTCATTTCTTTGTGAATATTCAAGTAAGACTAGAATACTATGCTCTTAACACAACATCGAGTCAACATCAGTGCTGTTGCTGTAATTTGGATGTTATAGTGTCATGAGTCATGATTAAAGTATTGTGACACCCGTGCCAGCCGTTGATGACTTTCCGCATACCGATTGTTGTGGGCCGGTCGTGTCAAAGTCCAGGGCTGTTTGGTGCAGCTGCGTGGTCAGTGTTTCATTAGTTAAGAGTTAATCGGTTGCCTGCTTCTTCTTCAGGATCTCTTTCGTTGGTCACCTGGCAGGTATCTTGGTGGGTCTGCTCTACACAGTTGGTCCCCTGAAGGCCATCATGGAGAAAAGGGCAGGTTTCAAGAGTAATCAAGCGCAGGACAGTAAAACCAACTGACACCGGCATCACATTTTAACCACCAACATAGATAAGAACTCAGAGACTGCCTCTCTTCAGTCATCATCTATGGGCTGCGGATGTGTGAATCTTGATTGCAAGCAATAAAAGAAATTCTAGAAAATAAATATTGTGTCCAACTTTATCCTTAATATCTTTTCTGCTTTCAAGAGAAAACAAACTTCTAAAAATCTTGACCATAATCAATGAAGAAAGGCAAACACATAAAACAAGCTGTCAGAATATCTGACATGATCAAATAAGTTTTCTCTGACACTTTGCTAGTAACTGTTCCATAGTGGATCTTTCTTCGTATTTCCTCCCTGTATCCGCTAGAGGGCAGCAAACATTCACACTTCTACATGGAAACGTTCAACAGTCAACTCCACTACAGCAAAAAAAAAAAAAAAAAAATGAGTATGCATATAAATACATTTGTTAAATGGATGAAATACTATGCTTACAGTTTTTATATTTGGGTTGACAATAAAATAAAATGGTCAAAAGAGATAGGCTTCTCCACAAAGGTAGTAGTTAATACAGGGTTCATTAATTAAATACATTGAGCAGGGCTCAATAAAGTGTGTGATAGTACAACTGCTATTAACTGTGTTACTTTAATAGGACAGAGTAGCCTCTGGACGCCATAATTCACACTATAGGGAATTTGTGTTTATTGACAGAAGGGAATATATAAGGCAGGAGAACGTCAGCGATGAGGGCAAAAAGGAGCATGAGCAAAAATTCCATTAAAATTATCATGGGGTCCACTCAGGTTTTAACCATTAATATTAACACCAAACCAAGTCTTCACATGCAGAATTCTCCAGGTACAACTGGAAAAAAACAAACAATAAATTCAGGAAGAAATAAACAAAGTAGATCATAATGCTATCGGACCCTAAAAAGAGATTATGAACTTGCAGAATTGTATTTTTTGCTGCCAGAGACAGATTCAGTAACCAACAAAAGAAACTTAATAAAATAAAATGTCTACAAACTTCAATGGCAATAAAGTTTCATATAAATTTGGATAAAAAGCAAACTGCATTATTCTCTTATTATTGGTATCTTCAGGAGAAAAGCGCTGATGAGGAAAATACATCACTGATGAGAGGATTGAAAAACCAAAGAAGATCCGTCATGCGCATGCGCCGCTACGTAGGTTTGTTATTGTCACGTGACAGTGGACTCAACCGCCAACTGTTGCTGGGAAGCTTCTAGTTTCTGCTGGAAATGATGAAATACGAAGAAACACACTTTGCTGACGTGTTGTTTAAGATGTGTATAAGTACAATTTCAACTCGTCTGTGAGCCGTGAATCACTTGAAGCGGACTTTATGCGCGAACGAGGTTAAAACACCCAACTAATATTTTAAAGTTAGCATTAGCATTAGCTGAATCGCCACAGGAGGAGGAAGTGGTCTGACGCGACTGAACGAACAGTAAGTTTGGTTTAAGTTATCGTCGATGCTGCTGATAAATGCGTCTTAAACTCTGATGTGAGGCTGCTGACTGTCGTTAGCTAGTTATCTTTAAGAGGAAGAGTAGTCACATCATTTCTGAGTCTAGTCAGTCTTTTTTTAAGCATTAAGTGAAACTGCAGAGAGGCAGTAAATACTAGAACAGCAGCTGCATTGATTTCTCTGTCATTCGTAGGCACATGGAGGAAATACATCCCCTCAAATCTCTTGAAATAGTGTTTGGGGGTACCAACCTGGAGCAAAGTCCATTGAATAAATGCATTAATATGGGCAAGCACTCAAACATTTTACTCTACATTTAACTTTTTATTAATTTATCAAACCAGAGCCCAAGAATGGCCAGTGGACGGGTGTCAGTGGTTTAATGGTTTTAATTGATATTTATGGACACACAGTCTTTTCATTTGTGTGTATTATCTCAAACACACATTCTCTGAGCCAACACAGATGAGACTTGATGACCAAAATTCACAGATTCACAGAAGTCTTGATATTCAGTGTTTTGGTGGATATTCAGATTAACGGTGCACCAACTGAATCTAGCAACAGAGCAGCCAAACTTCATTAATTCTGTTAAAGCAGAAAAAACTGAAACATAATCTGTCGGTTGTCTCTCCACAGCTGGTTTTCAGTATGAGGAACCGACAGAGGGGATCCCATCTGGGCCTGCTGCTCCTGGCCTCCCAGGTGTTCCAGGTGGGTCTGGACAACATCCCCCCAGTCACCCTGGCCGTCCTGGGACTCAACGTGTACCTCTACCTGTTTCCTGCAGCTCCACTCATGAAGGTAATGCACTGATACGACACTTAAAGTCAGAGTTGCACCATGCAGACACAAAGTGCTTCACAGAAATACATTAAAATCAGACATTAAGAGAAGTTTAAATTCTGTTTAAACAAGCAAATAAATAAAACAAGCAAATAAATATGAATACTATCCACCCAATCCTCAGGCCTGTGTGAGTGTCCAGCAGGCGTATTGGTTTAAAGACTGGCGCCGTCTTCTGCTGTCCCCACTGCATCATGCAGATGACTGGCACCTCTACTTCAACATGGTGTCCTTCCTCTGGAAGGGTATCAGGCTGGAGAGGCGGCTGGGCGGAGCCTGGTTCGTCTACCTGCTGTCGGTCTTCTCTCTTCTCACCGGATTGGTCTATCTGGTGCTGGAGGCGGTGTTAACAGAGCTCACCCAGGACCAGTCCTACAGCATGGCCTGTGCTGTCGGCTTCTCAGGTGAAGACTCGTCAGCAGGCTCACAAAAGATTAACAGTATCGTTGGTCAAAAAGATTTTACTTTTCATTTAATTGTCTGAGAATTGGTTAACAAGCTGAAAAACTCACTTTTAATCTGATTCTGACTTTGTTGACATTAAATATATTTTCTTTTATGGTAGTTTTAATGACTTTGTTTGTTGTTGTTCTGAATTCTCTAAGCACCCTCATGGATTCTAGTCATTGATCCATCCATGTGTTTATTGATATTTTGTGATTTGTATTGCTTTCTATTGCTCTAGGAGTCCTGTTCGCTCTGAAGGTGCTCAATAATCATTACCACCCTGGAGGTGTGACCTATGTGATGGGTTTACCTGTTTCTAATCGCTATGCTAGCTGGGCGGAGCTGGTGCTGATCCATGTAACATCACCAGGGTGAGTAACCAATCGGAAATCTGTATAACAAATGAACCAGGATTCACATTTGATCAGATGAAGGATGATCTTTTGTGATGTGCTTATTGTGCATATTCATATCCCAGTGACAATGAAAATCCAATTATTAGCCAGCCCTAAACAGTAAAGAGTGATACGTCCTGAAGTACATATGTAGGTACAGTCATTGAGACATCATGAGAGCTTACATTGCCACCAAATTGCCTCCAGTTAATCTAGAATTAAGTTTGACAGCAACATAAATGAGAGAAGCAGCAGCAGCGGTACTTTCTGAGGAAGCTGAACTCATTTAGGTTCAGTCCAAACGTCATGTTAGTATTCAACAGCTGCTTCATAGAGGGTGTTATTGCTTTTTTCAATTACACAGCATCTGTTTCCACTCACTAACTATCCAGAATCTGAGGAACTGCATAATGTTTTATGTATCATGTACTTCCAGCTTCGCTCCACTGACTGATGTGACATGATTGACAATTAGCGAAGTCCTGTTGATACATGCTGTCTGGTGCAGTGGATGAAAGTGTCCACCAGATGTCAGTGTTTCATTAGTTAAGAGTTAATCGGTTGCCTGCTTCTTCTTCAGGACCTCTTTCATTGGTCACCTGGCAGGTATCCTGGTGGGTCTGCTCTACACTGCTGGACCACTGAAGGCCATCATGAAGAAATGTGCAGGTCTGAAATGATGTGTGTGTGTGTGTGTGTGCTGCGTCTGTAACCTTAGACCCGTGTATCCTATTTAAAGCACCATGTGATCAAAGATGTCTATGTCCATGTACTGGCCTCATTGGAGATGGCCTGTAGTCCATGTGCAGACTCCTGTGCCTCAGTATTTATCAGTATGTAAACCTAAATGCACACTCTGTTTGTACTGAAGTCTGTTTGTCTGCATTTTCACCAGAGTTTGTGACAGCAAACGGGTATAACTCCCGGCCCGGTGCGTACTACAGCGCTACAGGCTCTTCAGGTAACAGCATTCAAGGAAAGTTATGATACAGAGGAAGAATTTGATATGTTTTCTATGGTCTTTTCAATCAGAGGAATAAAGGAATACTCCAGCCATAACCTTTTAATGTGTTTCCCAATTTGAATACTTATACCATGAGTATGTGTGTGTGTGTCTGCAGGCTACAGTGGCGCTCATGGAGGATACTCAGGAAACCACCAATATGCACCAGATTACACAACACCTCCTACAGCACCCTATACAGGCGGACTGACGGAGGAAGAGCAGATAGAGGCGGCCATTAGAAACAGTCTGAATGACGGAGGTGAGGGAGGAGACGGAGAGTACTGATGAATGAGAAAACCTTTGACAATTAAAAGTCACTGTAGATAAGAATCATCTGCATCACAGTGAATACTGTAAATCTAATAACATTTTGATTTTTTTAGGACAAAGCAACCAGAGAAGAGCTCCGCCTCCTTATGGTTTCAACCTCTCTGAGGAGGCGACGGCTGAGGAGATCAGGCAGAGGAGACTGAGGAGGTTTGACAGCTGAGCTGCCAGCCAGCAGAGAGGAAGAACAATCCGTGATGGGACAGAAGAGGAATCCCCTCCTGAGGCCTCGTCCATACTCTGCTTCCACAGACTGAGGAAGAGCACCGTGAATGCAAAGGTCTGACCACACAGTCTGACACAGCAAACAGCTCTTTTACTGTGTGGTGCCTCTGAGTGTTACCAACGAGCTAATATAAGCTATGGAAAGCTACTTTAATGCTTCCAATCAAAATAGAGGAAAGTTAATGAGTATTTGTCATATTTCTCAGCCAATGTTCTGTTGTTACACCACTTAAAGTTTTGAAAAGGGCACTGGAGGTCAAAATAGATGCCATAAAGTTGTTAGAGCCCAATTATAAGTTTGAAGTCTCTTTGTAAAAACAGACCAAAGTGCAATTGCTCTTCTTTTTTCTCTATCCAAACCACATTAGACCAGGTCTAGATCTAAATGTTATATTTAGACTTGTCAAACATGGACTAACAAACAAGTAGACTTCAGAGATATAACATTTGAAACCTTTTATTCTATAAAAACAGAAGAGAAGGTCACCAGTTTTTCTCCATCTAGGCCATGTAAGACCAAGTCCAGCTCAAAGACTGTGATGCTTAGACTTCAGAACTGGATTAGTTTGTGTCAGTCAAGGATAATTCAATATAAAACGGTCTTAATCCCAGACTGGGAGTGGCACCTGTTTGATTAGATCTCACACTTCCTTTGTCGCTAACAAAATCAAAGTCAGGTCAGGCGTTGACGCCTGAAGCTCGTGAGTTTTGTGCACATCACATGAGCTTTGCTGGAATTTGAATACTTTTTGATGTCTGAATATTTTGGCATATGATCAATACAAACGCAGCTCAGCATGTTGGAATTTGTGCCTTGAAACGGTGGAACGAATTTGGGTACGTGTGTCGGTGCGACGCTCTCGATAATACTGAAACAGAGCGAAGGAGATCGATGGATCCACACAGGGACAAACAAACAGAACGCCTCACCTACTTTGTGCTCTCAACCTGCTTGCTTTCAAGAGAGAGCATGAGAGAGATGCAAACCATGAACAGCTGTCTCTACGCGCCTCTGTTTGCATGTTATGAACACCCTGATTAATACATTTGAATAAATAATGCTCAGTTTTTGATGAAGAAGTTAGTTTTGTTGCACCGAGGCGTTGTCCAATGTGCTCCGGTCCCTGTGGATCTTCGATTGATTTCATGACTTTTTCTCTCCCTCTGACCTGTCCGAACAGAACCCTCTTTGTGTTCTGAGTCCTCCTGATTTAAAAAATTAAGCACTGAGTATAAGTTCAGGGGTTTGTGATCTACACTTTATCATATGTGGTCCGGATACAGAAAAACCTGTGAAATCAGCCCATTTTCAGTTCTCACAAACAGAATAAAGGTATTTCACTTTTTGAAACTGAACGTGAAAGCTAATGAAACAGATGCTGACCTCGCAGCGGGTAAGACTTTAAGTCTCAATAGGTTTTTAAAGCTATCACTGAACTTCAAAAGGCAATATTGAGAAAAGCAGTGGGATAGCTTCAGGCAGAAATGAAGCTGGAATTTAAATCTTTAATGGGGATGCCAATGAATTTCAGTTTCTTTTTTTTCTTCTTTAATGAGATGTTAAATCTGAACCAGCCAGTATTTTCACAGTGGGTTCTGTCAATATATACCAGCCATACCAGAATGATGCTTTTGAACTGTGTCTCTCTTCATGCTGTTCTGACTGATTCCTTTTTTCCTTTCAAATCAGCTTTTATCAGATTACCACACTGTATTGAGGCGAGTCATACATAACCACTGCAGAGGTCCCATAGTTGATGAATGCTGTTCTGATGTACGTTAAAAGGTCACACATCTGCTGTCGTGCATGTCATGTTGGTTCCTGTCATGGTACATCTGTAATAAATGTTCTTTTGAGCATAAAAAGTTCTGTTCACAAACCTGTTTTTGAATCTGTACCAAGTGCAAACACGCCAGGACTTCTCCCGTTGGTCTGTGGATTACCCAGCCCCGAGTTTGATATTATGGCTGCAAGACCAGCAGACATGTAATGATTAGTATTCCTGTTCTCATAGAGTATCACTTTAGGTAAAACATTATTTTCAGAAAAGCATGAAGTTATGCAGAATCTCCTTTTCTTTATCAAACTCGACATCATACTTTTCTAAAAAGTTGCCACGTGGGAGTGACACTGACTGTAAGCAAAGTTACAAAAGCGGCGTTGAAGAAGTACACTGCTGGCTCTGAGGCCCTGAGGCATGATGGGAAGTAGGACAATCTTAAATTAGAGCCAGTGAGCCGTCACCCCACATGGGTCTGAAACCACACTGAAGAAGATCCAATCACACTACATGCCTGTCCCTGACATGGCGTCTCAAGCAGGACGCAGGGGTGAAAAGGTTGTGTGTAAATTACACCAGAGGTGGATGTATGACTGTTTTTGACATCTGATGCATTTGACAGTTTGCGTAGTTTGATTTTGAATCCTGCCAAGGGGAGTGTGGGAGCTGAGTGGAGCGCAGGACCCTCGCAGAACATGAATGTGGGAGGCTGAAGAGTGACGGAGAGGATGACAGGATGGGGACGGGGATGACACACACAGTGCAGCAGTCGCTGCTGTTGCAGAGTGTGCGTGCGTCTGAAGCATGGGTGTACTTTAAAGACGTTTCTTGACACGTTGGTGGTTTTATGTCTTTCTCCGGTGTTCAAACATGTCGGGGAAAGTTGTATCTCAGTTCGTCATCTCACATCTTGTCTCTAAGAAGATCAGACTGCTGCGATGCTGTCACTGAGCATCACAGACAAAACCGTGAGAACCTGTCCTCTCCGGCTTCACTCATTTGAGGCTGAGTTCAGTTAGCCATTTAGGATGGAAAGGAGGCTCGCTGAGAGTAACTTTTAAACCAGGAGATTCTAGTTCAAACCCCTTCGACAGGCATCAGATGTACCGATGTATCCTTGAGTGAGTCACTGAATCCCTGCTGTATACTGTAACTGAAGCTGTTGTCTACTTTTGTTGTTCAGTAATCTCTTAAATTGTTCAAATCAAAAAGCTATTTGCCCCCAAAACATGTAATTTTGTGTTCACACTTTAAAGATGAAGACGGAGGGATACTGACCTGGTTAAAGCTGCATGTAACGAATACTTACATAATCAATTAATCCAATGATTATTTTCATTTAGCCTCAAAATTGCCAAAAAATGCTCAACAAAATTTCCCAAAATAGTATCTTCAAATTGCTTCTTTTGTCCAACGAGCAGTCCAGAACCCAAAGACTCTTCGTTCATCTCATAAATGATAAAGAAAAGTGGCAAATCCTCACATTTAAGAAGCTGGAACCAACAAATGAAACTATTATTACTATTACTGAAATTCCAATCTTATGTATTGATGCAGAAAAGTAAATAATCGTACATTTTAAACCCAATTCTCAACCTGTAAAGACTCTGTACGTTCCTCTCAGCTGGGCTACTTCTTGAGTCGTGGGCAAAGATAATGGCGGTAAAGTCTTCCGTTTAGTCTTTTAAGGAGCATAAAACTGTTGTGTTGCAGAGAACTGTCCAGCGAGTCGCAGTCTGTCCGAGTGAGGAGTTGTCACGGTTATGATGTTTGATTGGAGTCCTTCCAACATGGTGACCTTGAGGCCGATGGTAACCAAACACGCCATGACAGGGCTGCATTTAAGACGGGCGCATGTAGGTGGGCCGAAAACCTTGACTGACCTGAAGTACCCCTCGGCTGTCTGGCTGAGTTTAGCAGAGACGTTTCACCCCACTGCCATGTGCTGCATACCGTCTCTGATCCTTTTGGAAAAAAAGAAGAAGAAAAAAAACCACCCTCCACTCAATTCGACGTGAAGGTCAATTTGTCTTTGCATCTGCCAGAGCCAGCTGAGATCACAATAGACTCCCACAGGACCGATAATTGTACCATTGCATAAATGACACAAGCTTTTGGTAAAAGACGGAGCCGGAGGTTTTGGATTACTTTTTTCTCTCTCTCTCTCTCTCTCTCTCTCTCTCCCCCCGCAGTGCAGTGATTAACTTCATCACACTCAAATCCTGCTCAGCAACTCATAAAGTCTCATGGAGAATGGTATTAACTTGTGCAGAGGTATAAGCCCGGGGCTAATTTTTGGAACAGTTTTATCGCTGGTGTGCCAGAGTTACATACTGCCGTTGATGACTAAAGAAACTTGCCACACTATTTATAGGATAATCTCATGAAATCCCCCCCATCACTCCCAGCCCACCCTCACCCTCCCACTTATAATTATCCTGCTGACTTTGTTCTCCAGCTTTCCCTGTTCTTCCCTGCCCCGTAGTCGAACTTAATGGAACTTCCTGTCTCACTATCAAAGCCCCTGCACACCCACGCGGGTCTCTTCAGTTATTCTCGCTGATTAGAGCTCTGTTCTAATCAGCCAGAAAGACCCGGCTCACTGCAACGATAACATTGATGGAGGTGTAGGTTGTCCCGTCTCCAGAGGCTCAACAGGCCTGTGAGGTAGCTGTCACTGGTAGTTAATCCGGGTTTTTCAAAGGATAATGTCATGTGCATGTCACTAGAATCAGCAGGCCCATTACATCAAAAATATTGCCAGATTAATACAAAAAAAGAAGTGGAAGAGACTCAAAAATAATTATTTAATTACAGCTCCTCCTCTTGGTGATTGGTGTAGATTTAGTAAACGTCAGTAGGTGATGGTGACAACCAGGCTTCATTAATATTCTGTATGTTCCCTGTGATTTAAATAGATATATAACAGTAGTCAGGAGGTGATTTGTTAATTTTTAACAGGGGGGATAACCCAATGGGAGCACCACCCTGCCCTGACACACCTATGCACACCTTCCAAAGGACATTGTTACAGGACACCTTAACCGTAACTGTGATATTTCTAATTCCAAAATAAAAGTAAGGGGCAAAGGTGAGCTCAAGTCTAAGACAAGAACACGATGAACCAAATAAGGCCGATCAAAGATCAGGAAGAGTTTGGCAAAGCCATCATTCATGTACGCACCTAAACGGGTTTAGGCTGAACACCATAATTAGTCCCTGCATATTTGTCTGTCAGAGGACACGAACAAACCTACAAGACCTGATTGAATTGTTGTCTGATTATTCCCACACCATCAGAATGGTGAAATAAAGTACAGCCAAACCACAGGGCCTGTTTTTTTTAATTTTTTAACCATCTAAATTCCTCCAGATGAATGTATTGTAGTTAGCCCTATGCCAGTCTCCCACCTGAGCACACTGCATGGAGATGAAGATGAGATGAATAGCTAGCTAGCTAGCTAGCTAGATAGCTAGATAGATAGATAGCTAGCTAGATAGCTAGCCAACCAGGACAGCAACACACAAAATGATGTTGTCAGGGCTGAATTCCAATAAAGAAAAGTAAGGGGCAAAGGTGAGCTCAAGTCTAAGACAAGAACACGATGAACCAAATAAGGCCGATCAAAGAGCGGGAGGAGAAACTCTGATTTAATACTCTTTGGCAAAGCCATCATCCGTGTACTCACCTAAACGGGTTTAGGCTGAACACCATAATTAGTCCCTGCATATTTGACTGTTAGATGGCGTCAACGAACCTACCAGACCTGATTGAATTGTTGTCTGATTATTCCCCCACACCATCAGAATGGTGAAAGAGAGTACAGCCAAACGGCAGGGCGTCTCCCTGGGCTGATATAAATGTTCCATCAGCTGGTTTGTAGATTGTCATCTTTATCCATTTTACGACGCTAACGCTACAGCACAGCAAGCTAGGAACACCAGTCACGCTTTCATAACAGAGAAACCGAGACGTTTGAGTGAGTGAGTGAGTGAGTGAGTGAGTGAGTGAGGACAGCAACACACAAAATGATGTTGTCAGGGCTGAATTCCCCATCCCATCCCATTTTCTTCCGCTGGGTCGCGGGGGTAGCAGCCTGAGCAGGGACGCCCAGACTTCCCTCTCCCCGGACACTTCCCCCAGCTCTTCCGGGAGGACCCCGAGGCGTTCCCAGGCCAGCTGGGCGACATAGTCACTCCAGCGTGTCCTGGGTCTCCCCCGAGGCCTCCTCCCGGTGGGGCATGCCAGGAACGCCTCCCGAGGAAGGCGTCCCGGGGGCATCCAATAGAGATGCCCGAGCCACCTCAGCTGGCTCCTCTCGATGTGGAGGAGCAGCGGCTCTACTCCGAGCTCCTCCCGGGTGGCAGAGCTCCTCACCCTATCTCTAAGGGAGCGCCCCGCCACCCTGCGGAGGAAACTCATTTCGGCCGCTTGTATCCGGGATCTTATTCTTTCGGTCATGACCCAAAGTTCATGACCACAGGTGAGGGTAGGAACGTAGATAGACCGGTAAATCGAGAGCTTCGCCCAAAGGTGAGCTCAAGTCTAAGACAAGAACACGATGAACCAAATAAGGCCGATCAAAGACCGGGAGGCGAAACTCTGATTTAATACTCTTGGCAAAGCCATCATCCGTGTACGCACCCGAACTGTTTTAGTCTGAACACCATAATTAGTCCCTGCATATTTGTCTGTTAGATGGCGTCGACAAACCTACCAGACCTGATTGAATTGTTGACTGATTATTCCCCCACACCATCAGAATGGTGAAAGAGAGTACAGCCAAACTGCAGGGCCTCTCCCTGGTCTGATATACACCAGTCACGCTTTCATAACAGAGAAACCGAGACGTTTGAGTCTAGTAAATTCCCTGAAGGACAAACAATGAACATTGTGTTAAATAGTAGAGCCCGACCAGCTTATGTGTAGGCCGATTTTATCGGCCAATATTAGCCTATCACAGATATATCAGTATCAGCGTATATACTGTCCGATATGAAAACCTACGGAAGCGTATTGCATTCACTTGGCAAATTTATTTTTTGGTTTGTTTTACTGAGTAATTATTTCTGTTTTTCTGAGTAATTTATTTTTTGTCTGTTTTCTGGAATAATTATTTCTGTTTTTCTGAGTAATTTATTTTTTGTCTGTTTTCTGGAATAATTATTTCTGTTTTTCTGAGTAATTTTCTTTTCTGTTTTTCATGGTAATTTTTTCCCCCCTGTTTTTCGGAGTAATTTTTTTTCTGAAATATCGAGATACTTCCAACTCCCGCGAGAACATCCAACCTGTAACAGACTCCCGTTCTCCCGTGGACCATGTCGTGGACCTGTGGTGACTCCTGCCCGCGCATACATAACCTGACTCTCGCCAGTGAGTGAAGCCAGGCGAGCCAGGCGGAACGAAATGCATCTGGCGAGAGTCAGGTTAGCGCACACATGCCTTGACAAACTAATGATAATACCATCTGTATGAGTTAAAGACAGGACTATCTCCCAGTGTCTTAAACCCAGATCAAAGTAAAACTTGATTAAAATGAACAAGTCGGTCATGTTTGTAACCATGAAGTCGAGCTCTCAATGAATGAATGGATCTTCCAATGCTCTGTAAACTCAGGAAAAAAATTACTCAGAAAAACAAACCAAAAAATAAATTTATCAGGTGAATGCAATACGCTTCCGTAAAAACCTTATATTTAAAAACTACAAATACAGAATGGAGAAAGTCACTCCAGCAGGGTGCGTTACAACCGGGGTAAAACAGCTGGTGTCAGGAGATGTAACAGCTTCCTCACTAATGGTTAAACTATTAAACTGCATAAAAATGACAATTTCCAACAAAACATAAGCCGCCATGTTCTGAGCAGACACACTAAAATAACACTTACAAAAAGTTTAAGCTTAAACATTTAGTTTTAGAACATAAATAGCAAACTTACTGTTAATATTAAACTGTCAGAAAAAACTGATCTCTGAAAAAACTTGAACATTACTGAAAATAAACATGTTGCATCTGCTGACCATGAATGTACAAAGAGAACAAGATTCATAGCGGGAACGTTTCAGAAGTGGAGCCTTTTGCCTGCCCGACTTTGTCGATCTGGTAATTTTTGATTTTTATACGATCGTGAGTCTGCACATGGTGTTTTATTTTGAAAATTGGCCGGATGCTCTATGCCGTTCCTGTGTCTCTGACTTCCTGTTGGCGTGATCTGCTCTGTGCAGCTTGTTGCGGCTTTCGTGAAAAGTAAACCAGCCACTTGTGATTTGTAAGGGAGAGTGGTGTCAGGTTAACAAGGCATCCCCCCTCATCCCCCCTCAAATCGCCTACTGACCGTCGTACGTAACATTCATTTGCCAGACACGTTTCTCCAAAGCATCCACACATGTGGAGCAATCGGGGCTCGTGTTTTGCTCAAGGACATGCAGACGGGATGAAATAGAGTAAATTGGAATACTCAAAATACAATAATAAACTGGAATAAAATAAAGTCCGAGCATGAAGACTGAAGTTTCAGTTTCATGTTACGGCTGAGAACATAAACACACTTACATGAAATAGTCTGACTGATACTGTTTTTAGGAGACCAATACTAATATAAAATCTTAAAAATCCATTCCAATATCTACTTTTTTAATATTATCAAGACACAATAGTATGTCTGTAATAAGCTGATACCCTCAGATACCTTGATCGCTCTGAGTTGTCCACTCAGCTCAGATATATGCATATTTGTGAAACAAGTTTGGGGAAACTTCTTTTAAAATATTGAACCGGGTTCATATTTTGTTGAATTGCAACCTGTCCATTTTTAATCTCTTCTCAACGTCGTTCAGTGTTGAACAACTTCTAATGAATCTACCCCAGAGAGGCAGTATGCAAAACTCCACAGATAAACAGACAGAAACAGGCAGAAACAGGCAGCATCGACGCTGACAGACACACTCAGATTAAACTGATTGCATCCTCAGAGCGCAGCCTCAGAGTTTTTTAGTTTTTCAGGGGGTTGAATGCAGTTCAACTCGCCTGCTTTACATGAACTGTCCGCCTCTTTACTAACTCCTCTAACAGCAACTGGATGGGCTGACAAGAGTACCCGAGACTATCGCGTTCAGCCCTTCAACAAATATCAATTCAAATCTACTCTTACACTTCTTTTTTTGTACCCGGTTGTCTTCTGTGGAGCTGTCACGCAATCTCTCCCTCTTACATTTCTGTCTTTTGTTCCTCTGCTGCATCTCAGCGTGTCTCTCTCTCTACTGCTTTAGGAATTTTCCTCCCTTTGAATTTTGATTCCTCCCCAGTGTCTGCGCTTTCTCCCGCCTTTTCTAAAACTCTCTTTTTGCCTTTCTCTCTGTTTCTCTGCGTCTCACTGATGATGATCTCTCTCTTCTTCCCCCCTTGATGTTTCTCTCTGTTTCTCGATTCATCTCACAATCTACCACTGGTTTTTGATCTCACTATACCTATACCTCTTTCTCTCAGTCTCTCACACACACACTCTCTCACACACACACTCTCTCAGACTGTCTCTTTCCTCCCGGGTTGCCTGCAGATCAGAGTTGGCATCGTTCTCAGTAAGCTGCAGAGTTACCGAGCTCCTTGATTCATCCCCGCTAACTGGGTGACCCATTTTTAGCCCAATCTCGCACATTTTAGTGCTCTGAAACGAAGTACTGTAAAGTGTTTTACCACATCAGTTCAACAATATATACATCTTTAAATCAAGCCTTTGCATGCTTTCAAAACGGAGTACCACAGAGGTCCACTCTTGGTCCACTCAGAATCCACATGAAGGACAAAGTAAATGAACCCAACTAAAGAAATAGGGGAGACAGGGGATGGTTGTAACACTTTTTGTCTCAGCTCCTATTACTTGCAGAGTCATCATGGTCATCAAGTACCCTCATTTGTCCTCTACAAATAGAAATGCCTCCAACTCCTCCAACTATATCACAGAAATAATTATTTAATGTCAAATGCAAGGAGTGCCGCTGTTGAGCAGCTTATACCACTACCCGGGGTAAATTGTAACAGTAAGATTAAAGAACTAAAAACTGAGACCACACCACAAAATATGCCTCCATATGAATTTATTGTGCATTTGCTAACACTCAAACATCTTCCAGTGATTTACTAAGACCAAAAAGAACGTATCACTGATGGGTAAATGAAAAACATCCTCAGTGTCATTGATCCTAAGTCTCAAAGACTCAAAGAACATTATTTGAAAAAATATTCAATAATACATATGAATGGACTACTCATGAGAACAGAAAACTGCAGTGGGAGGTCAGAAACAGCTCCCAATTCACAAACATAATTCAAGGAAGATGTTTGCCACTTCAAGAAACAACAACCGTGCACACAAATGATAAAACGTGGATGTGAGTGTGTTTATCTGTATGTGCTTTGAGTACATGTGCAGACACACCCCTATTCGTTTTCCGCACCCAGCGTCTTGGCATACTTAAAAGAGGGAGTAGGATAGAGAAAATTTATGAGATGCCCTTACGGGGATGGTTGTAACATTTTTTTGGAAGGTGTTACAACCCTCCCCACCCCTGTCAGCCATTGTTTAGCTAGCTGTACTAGCACGATAGCTTAAGATTAGTGTTGATGAAATGACTCATATTTTAGCTTAGAACCTACTCTTCAATCCAATATAAGTTTCATAATTCAAACTTCAACAGTGTCAGTACGAACCAAAATATAAACTTGGTCCAAAAGATTAGTTTCTTACCTGATTTTTTCTTTCTTGGCTTTAAAGCCCACACACTTCTTTCCACAGACATGCAAATCCACATGCAAGGTCAGTGGTAAAACATGAAATTGATCACATGACTCTAATGACATCCCTTATTGGTGAAAGTGATGTTGTTACAACCATCCCCGGCCTCCCCTACGTCTTCCTCCTACATCGGAAATCAGATAAATGCCTCTCATTGCCTTCAAAATGATCCTGCAACACATCCCAAAAACTGAAAACGCCAAGCGATCAATCCCACCCGCACCAGAGCTCCTTTAAGCAGAGCATAAATATTGAGTCATGATGCACGATAATATACCAGGCCGTGGGAAGCTTCTATCATCTGCTGACAACTGAAAATGACAATTAGAGTCGATGACACATAAAGCGCACCATCTACACACAGATACAGTGGGTGGTGGTCTACACCTTTAAAGGAAAATACCACCGTTTTTCCATACTGAACTATGTTCTTCCCTGATGTTAGACGAGTTGACACATACCTCTCTCGCCTCAATCGCTCCGACACACAGCGCTACTTTGCTAGCATGTAGCTTGGCCCACTACATTCCTTCGGATCCAAATGGGGGTGAATTTAGAAGCGACCAAGCACTTCCACGTTTTCCCTATTTAAATACGGTTACGTGAGTAGTTACACGACCCAAGTATGGTTACACCAAATGAAATATGCCAATTTTCTAAGCGGATAAAAAGGATAACTATTATAATTATATTAGGATAACTACTAAGGATAACTCCTACTCATAGGAGTGATGATATTACTGCGCCGACCACGAAGTGCTGCCAGGTGTTATCCCGCCATACATTACAGTTATCCGCTTTGTGTAACCATACTTGGGTCGTGTAACTACTCACGTAACCGTATTTAAATAGGGAAAACGTGGAAGTGCTTGGTCGCTTCTAAATTCACCCCCGTTTGGATCCGAAGGAATGTACTGGGCCAAGCTACATGCTAGCAAAGTAGCACTGCTACTCGCCGGAGCGATTGAGTGCACGCATGAAGGATAGAAAGGTATGTGTCAACTCGTCTAAGATCAGGGAAGAACATAGTTCAGTATGGAAAAACAGTGGCGTTTTCCTTTAACTTAGGTTTGTAATCCGACAATAAACAAGAAGAAGAAGAAGTGTAGCAGGCGGTTGTCGAGCTCATGGCGTCACAGCCTCGGGGTAGACGAGGGAGCTAAACGTGTCGTCGCTGGTGTGGATATTTTTTACAGTTTCAGAAGAAGACAACACGATACCAATTTGCAATATGAGGGACAATGTCCTGTTATATGGAATATTACATCATCCAGTCGGCTCACTACGTCTTTTCTTTCTTACTGCAGAAACTACAGGTTCTGAACTTAGTGATATTGGCAATGAGAAGCAGTTAATTATTGGTTATCGGTAACAGCTGAAAAAATCCATATCGTTCCTCTGGAATATTCAGTCCCAGCAGTCAAGACTGTCTAAGTCAAGTCACCTTTTCCCTCTTCAGACTCTTCAGACTCTGCAGTATCTGGTCTTTATAGAGTGAAGACAAGGTTTCAGTGCCTGTTTATTAATTCTATTATTAGCCAGTATATCATCAAACAGTAGGATAATACATTTAATTTGTGTTATAAATGAAATCAAACCAAAAACTATAAACGCTTATTTATTTATAATCTTCTTCTCAGTAATCTCACGTCAAACTCATCACTTTTAAACAGTGAAACACTGAAAGTCAGACCAAAGAAACACTAGAAAACTTAACCTGACAACATACAATGAACACCGACAAGTCTTCACCTCTCAGGTCAAGTCGTAAGTGTTTAATTTCCAAATCCAAGTTGAGTCTCTAGTCTTGACTCCACATCTCAGCCAGCAGTTAGACGAGTCCTCACCGGTGAAAGAAATATAAAGTTAGTTTTACGGAAAGCAGATTTGCGACCTCAGACCACAGAACTGCAGAACTTTATGAAGAAACAGAACACATTCCTGCAGTCGACTGCTGAACCTCCCCGACCCCCGTAACGTAAAGCATCTCCAAATAAAGTGTTCACTGAGTTGTAGTCCCGGGCTTCAACGATAAAACTACTATTTGACATTTTGCCTAACAGTGATGACATTCTGTGAAACACTGCTGTGTTCTTTGTGAGTCTAATCGCGGTGGCTAATAGAGTTTCTTCCTCTAACTGGGTCACGGTTGTATTACGCAGAACAAACGACGCAGCAGTGGAAACTCCTTCATACAGTTCAAACAATCCAATGATGCACAGACACATTCTCAGGGAAATTATTATTATAACCTTTTATCAACATCTTGTTTCCTTTGCAGATTCAGCATGCAAAATAAATATATATATATAAATCAGTGGAGCACCACCTGCAGTTACAGCATTAAAATGCTGCTTAAACCTTCATGTGTCAATAATTTAAAACACATTTTGCTGCTGCTGTTTTAAACAATAGAAATGAGACACTTTTTATGTATTGTGGTGTGTTTTACTTTTATCTCAGTAGGAACACTTTTCCACCACTCGTTCATTCCGCTACGTTAACTCTCTCGGGTGACGGACGAACCACAGGGTGTCATATCAGACGATCAGCGCCTAAATCGATAAGATGTTTCTTTATGAGGACGAACACGACCTGAGACGTGCAGAACTGGGTTACAGTCAGAACCAGCTGTGTGAGGGTGATGATATTTCTGCAGAGTGGTTTATATTCAACATGATCCCACTGTGATTATCTCTGTACTGACTGAAGTTAAAGGGATATTCCGGTGTAAGTTTAATCCATGGTCTAACACACCTTGACACCGAGTAAGACTCCCCCTCGAGAGGTCAAGTTAGCTGACCGCTAGCTTAGCTAGTTTTAGCAACCTCAGAAAAGACCGCACGATAACAATACACTGCAGCTTATGTCTCCAACTAGAAACCGCCATCAAAAAGCCACAATTAATGGTGAGAACAGCACCAAACTTCAGCAACAGTACATGTACAGTCCCAGCACACAGTACGAAGCATCAAACATCTGCTAGCTTTGCAGGATTTGTATTAAAAACACAGCACAGCTCACCCTCTCCTCCAGCAGCCTGCCTGTGTGGGGAAGCCCTGACGAGTCGATTACCGAGTGCAGTAGATTTCCGCAGCTCAAGGATGAAAATGTCTGATTATTACTCCATGGCATGCTCAGCTCTTATTATCGAGAGCTGACAGGGAAAATAAGGGAAGTAATGGAGTAATAATCAGACATTTTCATCCTTGAGCTGCAGGAAATCTACTGCACTCGGTAATCGACTCGTCAGGGCTTCCCCACACAGGCAGGCTGCTGGAGGAGAGGGTGAGTTGAGCTGTGTTTTTAATACAAATCCGGCAAAGCTAGCAGATGTTTGATGCTTTCGTACTGTGTGCTGGGACTGTACATGTACTGTTGCTGAAGTTTGGTGCTGTTCTCACCATTAATTGTGGCTTTTTGATGGCGGTTTCTAGTTGGAGACATAAGCTGCAGTGTATTGTTATCGTGCGGTCTTTACTGAGGTTGCTAAAACTAGCTAAGCTAGCGGTCAGCTAACTTGACCTCTCGAGGGGGAGTCTTACTCGGTGTCACGGTGTGTTAGACCATGGATTAAACTTACACCGGAATATCCCTTTAACTATAAAATACATTTTTTAGTCTATAAGGGATTAAAACAAAACTACCCTAAAGATCCCCAGTGGACCCAGAACCCCACTGAGAAACATTTGAATGCCCTCCTAATTGCAGCTGATCCCTCAGCAGTGAGCAGACACCCCACCCACCGGCGCTGCCCTGCTGCGAAGTGAAACGTCGCCGGATCCACTCCGCGTTTTTCCCCGCGCCCTTATTAGACTCTGTGTAGGTTATAAGGAGAATTAGAGGAAATAACAAGGCGCAACAAACAAGAGGGGCGTGTGGAATAACAGGAAAACGTCTCTGTGTGTGTGTGCTGAGTGAGTGGTGGGAAATGTGAAAAACGAGAGAGAGAGAGAGAGATCAGGACGCGTTTCTCTTCTGCTGGATCATCCGAACCTCCACCGGAGGATGCTGCGGCTCCTGACGCGCTGCTCCCCGCTCACATCCCGGAGCGACAGTCTCCTCACTGGCGGCTGGACGACGGTGCACGAGCAAGGCACATCCAGGGAGCACAGAGGTTGACTGAACATTGGGAAGGTTTTCTCTCTCTCTTGAGGAGGAGGATTGAGGATTTTCCTGCGCGCTGCGCTCCTCAGTCGCATCACTGCCGACTTCTGTTAGACGCAGGAGGAGGAGGGAGGAAAAAGACGGACTTGATTTTTTTTCCTGCTCATCTGTTCAATAATTTAGGAGTATCTGTTCCTCAGGATCAACATATGCTGCTGGCTTTGTTTAACATCGCCCGTGCATGATCCCACAGCAGCCGGGCTGGAGGAGGCGGTGACACGGATGGAAGCCGATGGCCAGGCGCTCAGGAGGGGGATGCAACCTAAAATAACCCCGGAGCCAAATGGTAAGAGAGCCGATTAATTACCGGGAGGAGTCAATGCGATGACAACTGCAGTAAGGTGTGTGTTGGTCTTTGCTGTTCCTCTGTGAGCTTTAACCTGGATCATTATCCCCGCAGCTTTCCGCGCATCAGCAGCCTCAGGAGCCCTGAATCTGTGACACCTCCTCCGGAGACTCTCGCCCCTCCTGTCCTCCCCCCCGCCCGCCGCTCGGAGCCCGGACACCGGCGACTTTTTAATGGCTTTGTTCAGAAGATGGAGGGTCCTACTGGTGCTGAACGTGCTCGCTGTGGCTGGCTTCGTCACTTTCTGGGCCAAGTGCAACACGCGCAGCGTCCAAGCCGCCGGTGCGGAGGCTCCGGCCGACGGGAAGAGGCCCCGGAGCAACGGGACGGCGCAGGGGCCCAACATCAGCCATGAGGTGCTGCTGAAGAGGCTCAGCTCGCTGGAGGACGTGGTGTACCGGCAGCTAAACGGTAAAGAGCAGCGTAACATTTAAACTGAAATACCTGGTTTCCCTCCAGGACTCTGCAGAGTTTCTCCTGCAGCTGTGAATATGTGACAGTGAGATCTGACCTCTGTCACCATGGACCACATCAGCTTCCCTCACACACACTCACGTTATTTCATTTTAAAGCATGTTTGATGAGATTATAAAGATCCAGCCAGCTGACCTGCGAGCAAACCTCCCCAACTGTTAGAATATTTAACCTCTGCAGCAGAGATCCACAATGAAATGATTTATGATTTCATTTGAAATAGCTAAATAAAGCTCAAATTTGGGGTTAAGTCGAACGAATAAACAGATTTAATTATCCTGATTTCATGCGACAAGGATCAAAATTTGAACTCAAAACAGAAAATTAACTTTTTGAATGGTGATTTTCTAATTAGATTAAACTTCAGTTAAGTTATTCCCAGTTCTCAAATAATAAAATGTGTTATAAATGATGTATTAAGACATTGTTTATGGAAAACTGATGTTTGTATCTATCTAGTAACTATTAACTAAAGCTTAATAAACTATTAAATGACCTTTTCTTTATTATAATGATAATTAATAGTTATGTTTAAGTTAAAACATCGTGACGCAGATGCCTCCTTCCTCGTTCCCTCAGCGGAGGAGTTTGTTTTCACCTGTGTCCTCCTGTCGGCTGGTTTGTCAGCATGTTTACACGCAATTTCCATGATTCCTACGACGGGTTTCGGCCCAGAACAGATCCCAGTAACGTTTGGTGCAGAACTGGATAGCAGGATTCTCTCCTCACTTTCTTTAACAGTTGTTTAACAGGAGTTTTTGACGTTTCCATACATTTCTCAGTGAGTAAAGCCTGGATCTGTCAGGTATCTACGAGGTGTGGGCTCTACGGAGTGCCCTTCTATTAAGTGTTGTATGTAATGAATCCCTGAAGGAGCTCTGTCTTTATCGGGGGGGTAAAGGGGGTCAGAGGTCAGGGTCGACGACAGAGCCGGAGCTTTTAGGGATCCACTGCCTTCAGGACTCTTCAGCAGGATGTTTGCCAACGCAGCTCACCACTTTAATCACACCGCCGCCCACAAATACACCCAGTCACACAAAAGAAGACGCTTATTTTATCCCTCATCTGAAACAGTGGAAATCCTTGAAGCTTCATTAACAGTTTGCAGCTTTTATCATTAAAAGTGTTTCACGTCGTGTTCTCACACAGGAACTGTTCTGACCTCAGTTGAGAGCAGGAAGTCCTGGAACAGGCCCACGCAGAACCTGTTAGTCAGATGTATC
The DNA here is from genome assembly GCA_039737535.1 of Lagodon rhomboides. Taxonomy (NCBI): domain Eukaryota; kingdom Metazoa; phylum Chordata; class Actinopteri; order Spariformes; family Sparidae; genus Lagodon; species Lagodon rhomboides. Next base: position 4,432,043 of record CM077787.1, read on the forward strand.
TGTACGGTGAATCTGTGCCAGCACTCGTCATAATGTGAGTTCAGCTCAGAGGTTCACCTGCTTCGACAGCCGCCGACTACAACGCTGCGTGTTCATGTGAGGCCGGAGCTGCGGTGTGGAGGCGGGCGATCGGCTGTAAGCCACAGAGCGCCTCGCCGAGGGCAGAGTGACTCAGCCCGACTACAGGATCCTGACATGTAATCTCGTTTGCCTCGCCCAGGTCTGTCCAAATCTCTGGGTCTGATTGAGGGCTTCGGAGGTCGGGGTAAAGGCGGCGTCGCTGCCACGCTGCTGCCAGCCGAGGAGAGCGACGCTAAAAACATGAGGGACAAGTACGGCTACAACGCCTACCTCAGCGACAGGATCTCTCTGGATCGGACGATACCGGACCACCGGCCTGCAAAGTGAGTACGAGAGTGGATGAACCTAAAAGTTAATGTTGGTCCATAACTGTTTCTGCCTCCGCCCAGTTAAAATACAGTTTGGTAAAATTACATTTGATGCTTTGGGTCAATTATCTATTATCTTTCTCTAGAATCACCCAGAAACGCCCTGAACACAGCAGAATATTAAGAAAATAAGAAAAAACAGGATATAAATATAAGATGAAAATAAAAAGTGAACGGTTCATTCTGAGCAGCGACGCCCCTCTTTGCTTTTTTAGCTGATTGGCAGCAGCTGGTTCATTCATGCCTCACAATAAGTGGATCACGCACCACGCAGCCCACCTGACACTTCTCATTGTTGCTCTGTGGGAACGCTCGTGGCAGCTCCGTATACGTCACTCCAACCTCCTCCGGATGTGCCATCAGGCTGTTGTCTCTGAGTTTCTTTTCTTTGAGGGAAAATAAGCAATTGAAATGTAGTTACCTACGGAAGCGTATTGCATTCACTTGATAAATTTATTTTTTGGTTTGTTTTTCTGAGTAATTTTTTTTCTTCTGTTTTTCGTGGTAATTTTTTCCCCTGTTTTTCGGAGTAATTGTTTTTTTCTGAAATATCGAGATACTTCGAACTCCGCGAGAACATCCAGCCTGTAACAGACTCCCGTTCTCCCGTGGACCATGTCGTGGACCTGTGGTGACTCCTGCCTGCGCATACATGCCTTGACAAACTAATGATAATACCATCTATATGAGTTAAAGACAGGACTATCTCCCAGTGTCTTAAACCCAGATCAAAGTAAAGCTTGATTAAAATGAACAAGTCGGTCATGTTTGTAACCATGAAGTCGAGCTCTCAATGAATCAATGGATCTTCAAATGCTCTGTAAACTCAGGAAAAAAATTTGTCCGAAAAACAGAAAAAAAAAAAAAAATAATTCAGAAAATCAGGAAAAAATTATTCTGAAAAACAGGAAAAAAAATTACTCCGAAAAACAGAAATAATTATTCCAAAAAACAGACAAAAAATAAATTACTCAGAAAAACAGAAATAATTATTCTGAAAAACAGACAAAAAAATAAATTACTCAGAAAAACACAAATAATTACTCAGTAAAACAAACCAAAAAATAAATTTATCAAGTGAATGCAATACGCTTCCGTAGTTACCAATCAAATTTGTGGTCTTTACCTAAGTTACATCCGAATATAATATATATATATATTTTGGTAAATGTAGAATATAACATTCAGTCCACTGCTGTTGCTTTCTGGAGTCACATAAACTAAATCACCTGCCGCCCCACAGTGTTATTTATGTCACCTGTTTGGTCCAACACATGCACGCTGAGCTGCACAGGTGTAAAATGAGTTTTGGCGACCCTTCACATGTAGTGTTGGTCCGTCTGTCCCGTTGAATCTCCCTCTCTCTCTCCCTCGCTGCCTCTTACTCATGTTTGATGCAGATGCAATCACAGGCTGGTTATTGATCTCCAGGCACGCATGGACGCTCCCACCGCACATAAAAGGCACACTTTGAATTGTGCTGCTTATTATTGATGAATATGCAGATCCTCGTGTGCACACATCGACTCGTGCTCCTCCAGTTGTGCCCTGTGTCGCCCCGTAAAGAGTCTGTCTCTGCGTCTCCGGCCCACATTGCTTGGTTAATCGAGTAACAGTCCTTCTTTTTGAAAGTCAGCGATGATGAGGAAGCCTCGGGCCTCACGCCGCCACCAACTGTGCGCGAGTGTGTCGGGGTTGCGGAGCGGAGGAATCAGAATCCAGCACTCTCATTTGTCACTCGGGGGGGTCTTTTATGTTGCCGGGATCAAAGCGGCGTGTGAAGCGTGTTGGGCTGTGATATCTGCAGGCTTAGCAGCAGCATGTATGATGGATTCTGAGGAGCCTCCTATGTTTAACTGAAGGTCCCTCTGCAGGCGCACAGCCGGAGGTGGCGGTGAAAAGACGGAGAGGGAGAGATGTAAAGAAACAAAGAAGAGATGTAGTTTAGGGGGATTTTTCTAAATCTGCTTACCGTCTTCTTTCAGAGCATTTATTTGCCCAAACTTTCTTTCCCCAGCATTATAAAATAATACGAGTCGACTGATACGTGGGCACGACAGATTCTAGCTCATCTCAGATCTGTCAGTAGCTATATGTCGGCTGATAAGAAACCACGTACGTCTGTACAGAAAGAAAAGCCATCAGCTGATGAGCTGATTCAGACGAGTCGATGAAGCTGTGCCTGTAAAGTGACAAGTTCACACTCTCACACTCGGAGTCATTCATGCTGCTCCCGTCTTTCTGCTGTTACCGGTTACGCCGCTTTGCACCGGCCCGGCCTCCTCCTGTTCTTATTACCATAATTACCACGCCATCGCCTGCCTTGTATATCACGAACATAGATCCTCCGTATCGGCGCCTTATGCATCGGCCCGTAGGGGGGGTTTAATATGTTCCCCTCAGACTGTTCCACTTTTAATTGGCTTCATCTGGAGAACGTCTTCAAACACAGAACCTTCTCTGGAACTGTATCATTAAAAAGAAAAAGTGTGTCTCAATCATATACATCATGGGGCCAGGCAGGATAGCTTTAAAATGATATTGCAGTGTTTTTTGAATATATCAGGATAAACAATATTAACCTGACTCTCGCCAGATGAATTTCGTTCCGCCTCGCTCCACTCATCCATCTGGGATCGCTCCATTGGAGATGTGTTGATCAAAAATCCTTGCATATGATTGGATAAACCACTTGTCTGTCATCTTTATTGGCGTGCTACTTCAACCACTCACATCGAAACCAACCTGTGACGTCGATGAGAGCGACGTTCTTTTAACGAAAAAATATTGGGTAGATTGGACAACACGGATGAAACAGCAGCATCAGTGTTGACGCTTGCTTCCTGGATGCGAGCCGCCATTGTTGTCTGAATCAAAACAGTCGCTTCTCCGCTACGTCACATCTATGAAACTCCCGCCCGGCGGTCCTGATTGGCTCTACCTGAAAATCTGGTGCCGAAATCCCTCCCAGCGGGAGCGATCCCAGATGGATGTGAGTGGAGCTAGGAGGAACGAAATGCATCCGGCGAGAGTCAGGTTAAAACAATATGTCTCCGTATTTTGAAATCTTTTCAGAAGGACTTCAGAAATGCTATCACAAAACTTTTTTCTACTAAATACCTTGATATTTACAACACGACAATATTGACTACTATGATAGTATTCAGTATTATAACTAGTAAACAGTCTGGTTAATTCAGAAGATTACATCACGTGACTTTAATACAGCCGTTTGAACCAGGAAAAGAAAACAGTATATATTTTTATTCAAAATCTACGGTCTGATATCACGATTACGGTATAATATTGATAAGATAAGAAGACTTTATTGTCCAATGGTTTAAAAACACAGTGGAAATTTGCCTTTGGCATCTTGGTAGTCAGCCAGCAACAACAGCTGGGCGCATCCAGCACAGTAACAAGTAAATAAATAAACACATGAAATACAACATTACAATATCATACAACAACTGCGGATTCATTGTAGCTCAAAGTTCACCTGAAGATGCTCTGGTTCAAGATATCCAAATGACTTTTTGTACCCTGCTTACACTGCCCAGATCTAATGCATCATCATGTCATCATGTTTGTAATATTTGTAATCAAAGCTTTTTCCTTTGGAAAGTATGCAAAACCCCACAGCTTCATGTCAAATATCATAAAGGGAAAAAAATTAAAAAAAAACTTCTGGTGGCACCGTATTAATGGTAACAACCGCTGCTGTTTTCCTGCCAAAAAGCTGGTTTCACCAGTTTCCATGAAAACACTGTATTTGTTATAGGATTGCTTGTAATTAAAATTAAATTTCACGTAAGAAAATAAGATTACTGATACGAAATAAGACAAGAAAAGGAGATTAGTGAAGGAGAAGCATTTCCTCTCCCGCTCTTGCTAAACTTAGCGCCGGAGCCTCGCCCTGCCTCTTTCCTCTTCATTAGAGCTGCTTAAACAAAACACCACTGAGGAACAAACAGGCCTTCCTATCTGCAGCAGACAAACTATGAATAGGCCAATTTGGTTGGCAGAACAGGAAGCGGCACGTGGTTTTCCTTTCAGCCTCATCGAACAAGATGTCAGCAGCCCCGTGGAGGCGGTTTGGTCTTTTACAGCGATGATGGAGGATAAGTGGAGCGTGCAAAGCCCAGAATGAGGCTTCACGGGCGAGCGTGGAGCGATTCCTGTCTTACAGATGGTGCGCTGTGTGTTTGCTCGTGTCTCCGTACAGATGCAGAAAGGCCACCTACCCGAGAGACCTCCCCCAGATCGCCCTCATCTTCATCTTCGTCAACGAGGCTCTGTCGGTGATCCTGCGCTCCGTCCACTCGGCTGTCAATCACACGCCGGCTCACCTGCTCAAGGAAATCATCCTGGTGGACGACTTCAGCGATGACGGTCAGTCTCCCCGTTCTGATTTAAACATTCTTGTGTTTTAAGTGAAATAAAACGTTTGCCTGAAGAGAGGACAAAACAACCAGAGGGTGACAGAAGGCTCCCAGTAGGCCTCTTAGTCTGATAGATGGCCTGTTCCCTCCTGACCAGCCACCAAATGATAGACATTATTTCACCCGGTCAGCTTCAGAGATGTTTTTTTAGATTGTCGTTTGATTAGATGCTGTCGGTTCCGTAAAGGAGACGTGTAAATTGAAGTTATATTGAATGATACGGCGGCGTTTCAGAAAGAAAAAGAGTTGTTTTGACTTTGGGTGTGACGGCTTAGCTGAGATGATTCACTGAGATTAAAGGTTTGAAAGTGACACACAGACAAACAAAAACTTGCTGTCAGGTGAGAGATCCTGTAATCACATGTAAACGTCTTTAAAGTGGCCTCAAAGGACAGTTTGACATTTTGGAAAATATGACTATTGGATGTCTTGCCAGGAGATAATAAGGTCGAGAATGCTCTCACGTTTTTAAATTCAATACAAGGCTCCCTCTTATTGACTCCCTTTGTGACACATAGACATTACTTCAGCAGGCTGCACAGGTATATTAACAACCGCCATATTAAAACCTGTTTTCACATTTTTTTTTAATCTGTCTGAGACGATGACGTCATCCACGATCGATTTACTAGTGGACAGTCTGCCCTCGTTCTACCCTTCGTGTCTACTGAAGTTCGTCACATGCTCCGCAGAGAAGAATCTTGTATCCGTCCTGTGAACGCACAGATCCTGATCCGACCTCTCCTCTCCACTCGAGCCGTTTATTTCGTGCGAGCCTCTGCGTGCACCTGGTTGTTGCGGTTTAGCGCCACATTGTCTTTGACAGTTTTGCAAAAGTTTTACATAATTGATGACAAGCCTCCTCCACATGCAAATCACCTGCCGCTGAGAAAACGGAACTGCGGATGAGAGAAATCCAAAACTGTGCTTGGAGGGTGTTTTATGGGCGACTTTCTAAAATACACTGCTGATGAAGGGAGCGCTGAGAGGGCCTCGCTTTATCTTAATTGTGTAATGCGCACAAAAGGTGGTGGTGGTGGTGGTGGGGTTCTCTGCTGGTCTATTTTTGGCTCTGAGCAGTTTCCACACAGTCAGCAGAGACTCCGGGAATTTACCGGTCCTGGCCACTATTTAATGGGCAAATATGAGATATGTGTGTGTTAAAGGGATATTCCGGTGTAAGTTTAATCCATGGTCTAACACACCTTGACACCGAGTAAGACTCCCCCTCGAGAGGTCAAGTTAGCTGACCGCTAGCTTAGCTAGTTTTAGCAACCTCAGAAAAGACCGCACGATAACAATACACTGCAGCTTATGTCTCCAACTAGAAACCGCCATCAAAAAGCCACAATTAATGGTGAGAACAGCACCAAACTTCAGCAACAGTACATGTACAGTCCCAGCACACAGTACAAAGCATCAAACATCTGTTAGCTTTGCTGGATTTGTATTAAAAACACAGCACAACTCACCCTCTCCTCCAGCAGCCTGCCTGTGTGGGGAAGCCCTGACGAGTCGATTACCGAGTGCAGTAGATTTCTGCAGCTCAAGGATGAAAATGTCTGATTATGCACTCGGTAATCGACTCGTCAGGGCTTCCCCACACAGGCAGGCTGCTGGAGGAGAGGGTGAGTTGTGCTGTGTTTTTAATACAAATCCAGCAAAGCTAGCAGATGTTTGATGCTTCGTACTGTGTGCTGGGACTGTACATGTACTGTTGCTGAAGTTTGGTGCTGTTCTCACCATTAATTGTGGCTTTTTGAAGGCGGTTTCTAGTTGGAGACATAAGCTGCAGTGTATTGTTATCGTGCGGTCTTTTCTGAGGTCTTTTCCTTTAACTGTTCCTTTAAAGCCACCACCAGTGGAGGGCGTCGGTAAATCAGACTTTCACTGAAGTCAGTCGGTCAAGAGAAGAGAGGGAAGCCTTCACTGTCTTTCTTTTCCCTTCTTTCAGTGAAGAAATACTTTTCAGATCTGCTATAAGAGATGCTGTGGTAGCATCTACACTAACCTCTTTAAGATCTACCATGGTTGTTTTCAAACGAACAGCTGCTTCTCTCGCTGGTCGTCGTATCCTAACCACGGCTGTAGCGTCCAGTAATTCCTCAGAGGATGCTGATTGGTCAGAGCTACTGTGGTTCAGCCACAAGCACATACCTACCATAGAGATTACATGTTCTCGCCTCATAAAGTAAAATAAACTACGGTTTATCGTCTGTACTTCAGGAAGTGATTGACACATTCCATTCTGTTTTCATCCTCATATGTTCCTCGTGAACATGCTGATGTGTTGCTCTCTGGAGTGTTACGGGATAAAGGCGTCAAACTCGTGGTGCGCCTTTGTCGGCCTGACAAGGTGATAAGCATCTCCTCGACAAAAGCCGCGGTCACTGCTTTTGAGGAGCGGCGTCTGCTGAGGTGACTGATGGTGTCGGATCTTTGCAGGGGCAGACGGGCAAATAGAGGCGGAGCGCCACAATTGGATGTCACAGGAGAAATGTCCCTGTCTTATTTATCGGGCAGGGCTGCCAAGCTGGGCTTTGTGACATCAAGGGACGGAGAGAGAGAGAGAGAGACGAGGGGAGGGGAAGGAGATGAGACCAGGCAGTGCGTAAAGGAGAGAGGAGGTGCAGGGAAGATGAAGAGCGAGGGGTGATGGAGAGAAATCCAGGAAGAGGGGAGGAAATAAAGGAAGGGAGAAAAGGTTGAGTGAGGAGGGCGGGAGGGGTTTTGAATATAGACATAAGTGAAAAAGCAGCAGAGAAGAAGAAGAGAGAAAACGGCAATGAAGAGGCATCAGAGGATGAAAGGAGAGGCTGAAAGAGCAACTAGGCTATTAGAGAAAGTGGCAGTGACTGGGAGAGGATGAGAGACGGAGACGCTCTAAGATAAATGAGGTTGGACGGAGAGGAGGAGAACGAGCGCGAGGCGATGGAAATCCAGAATAAAGAGAGAGAGAGAGAGGGAGCAATCAGACAGAACGGAAAGCAAACAGAAATAACGAGGAAACGGGAAGAGAACGACGAGATCGTGGAGGATTAAAGGATAAAGCTGATGTGATTCCGTCTCTCTTATTTCCTACAAATCTCATGAAAAACCAACAAAGCCCATAGTCTGTCATTCAACACTTTGTGATTCAGCCCAAAGCCCGCTGGTTTTTCTGCCGAAGAATCAAATCCTCGCTAAAAAACTGTCACAAATATATTGTTTTTGAAATCATTTCCTAAAAGAGATCGGCCACTGTAGCTTTTACAAACATTACTCAGGCATCAATTCTTTAAAAAGTGTTGGAGGGAGAAAGAGGAGGAGCGAAAAGGAAATGGAGACGGTTGAACCCCATCACTCGTCTCTCACTCGAAACTGCTGATTGGCTGAGAGCCAGCGATCCGTCACGGCGGGGAAGAGATGGCAGCGGCGCAGAGGGCGAGGCACGCAGACAAATAACGCTCGCCGCTCTCACCGCCTGCACGAGTCGCCCGGCTCCGTGGCCTTGCAGCGTGTGTGTGTGTGTGTGTGTGTGTTTGAGAAAGAGAAGACACAGCATAGGAAATGAGTTTGTGATCAAGAGCGTGTGTGAGTGAGTGAGAAAAGAAATGGAAAAAAAAAAACAGAGAGCATGAGAAATGTGTTTTTGTTTAAGGGAATTTTTAAGTGTGTGTGTGTGTGTGTGTGTGTGTGTGTGTGTGTCCGGGGGGAAGAGGCTGATGAGTTGATGGAGAGATCAAAGGTGGAGCAGTCGATGACACGCAGGAAGCCGCAGACTCTGATTTGTGTTGCGTGGAGTCTGTCGGAGCTGAAAACGGCGCCGCAGAGAGCCGAGAGGACAGATTCATGTTTCTGTGTGCGTCATCTGTTGTTCTTTCCCGACATAAAACTCATTGTGTGCTTGTGGTGAAACTTGTTTATGTCGGCGTCAGTCTGACACAAGAGATAATGTGATTATTGTCCTTATAAACGGGGCAAATGATTAATGAGAGGCTGTTAAATAATTATGAGGGTCAGATCTCAGCTCTTCACTGCATTCATGAAGATTTGTGCACAAAGTGTTTGTTGTTTTTTTAATAAATGGGAGCTTCAAGCTTAATTTCACGTTTCTTTACTATATTGATTTGGCATTCGAGTCCGCCATCGGTTTACTGTAATTAACAAAACAGCATCACAATGCTTCATTGATTAATTACAGTTACATAAATGACATTTTTATTATAGGATTTATGGGATTTAGGAGGATGTGTTGGCAGGAATGGAGTCTAATATTCACAGTTGTGTTTTCATTCGCGTATAATGACCTGAAACTAAGAGTCAGTGCTGTGGTGATCTTAGAATGAGCCTTTTATATCTTGAGAGTTTGTAAGTTTTAACTCAGCTGTGAGTGATATACGTTCGGTCTGAGATCAGAGCAGACGGTGAAGTAGGACACAAGTGAGTTTTTAATTTTTTTATTTGACAAGCAGTTGGTCGTGAGTGGAAGGCAGAAACATCACATGATAATTTACTGAGAGCTGTAAAGAAATGAGTCTTTATTTAAGAGTTCAGGTCAGCTGCTGCAAAACTGGAACCATCAGGGCTTCAGTATGTCGTTCAGGGTCTCTGATTAAAGGACGGCCCGTCTCACTTTCACCCGTCGTTTTGTTTGGTGTTATCTCCGTCTCTCGGACTGCAGAGCAGCTGAAAGGACCGCTGGAGGAGTATGTGAACAAGCGCTACCCCGGCCTGGTGAAGATCGTCAGGAACCAGAAGAGGGAGGGACTGATCCGGGCCAGAATCGAGGGCTGGAAGGCGGCCACCGCCGAGGTGGCGGGATTTTTTGACGCCCACGTGGAGTTCACCCCGTCCTGGTGAGTGAGACTGGAATAACTATTGACACCTGCTCTTTTGTGTCAGTGATGTCTGGCCTGAAAACATCTCCTTCCTCTTTTCAGGTAGAAAATTCACCTGGACACATTTATGAATGTTAGAAATTAGCATTCCAAACCAAACAGTGTGACAACCGCTGAATCACAAATAATGATGAGAGCAATAACAAGAATAGACCGAGTGTACCACTTTAAAAAGAAAGTTACAAGGTGCTTTACAGAATCATTAAAGGCGAGAACAAAGGAGAGCAGAGGCAGCATAAAACGAACACACAAAAAGCAATTTCACACCTGAGAGGCTTTGAGATAAGGAGTGAAGGAGAAGGGTGAAGCCTGTAGAGTCGGGATTAAAAGATATCGCAGGACGTATAGCTCGTCGAATAAACAAAACATAAAGCGAGCAATAAAACAGGACATTCTTGAAAGTGCATTTCGAGAAATCATTTAAAAGATGGAAATGATTTGGCTGAGACGGGAACACTCGACCGCCTTTTTGTAAATCCCACTGACACCTTTTTTATAGGTCTCCTATTCGTTTTCAAGCTCAGTGTGTACTTGAGCGTATGTACACAACCCAGTTCACTCAGCATAAATAGACACATGCCCTCCAGAGCTGCGCTGAGCTGAATCAAATAGAATTTGTAATAAAGTTGGTACAACTTGAGGGACCGTATAACTGAGCGAAGTGGGCGAGAGAGAGAGGGGAGATCTTAAAAGAAGCTCCGTGCCGTCTGTCCTTCAGTTTGTGTCTGTAAAGCGTGGACATGTGTGTGTGTGTTTGTTCTCCCGTCAGGGCCGAGCCGGTTCTGGCCAGAATAAAGGAGGACCACAAGAGGATCATTCTGCCCTCCATCGATAACATCAAGCACGACAATTTCGAGTTGGAGCGCTATGAGAACTCGGGCCACGGCTACAACTGGGAGCTGTGGTGCATGTACATCAACCCGCCCAAACAGTGGTGGGACGACGGGGACACGTCGGCCCCCATCAGGTGAGCCGACCGCACCACGCTGAGCTCAGCCCAGTAACTAACAACCAGCGGTACCCCAAAGAAGTCACACTGGAGTAAAAGTAAAGATATCGTGTCATAATATCACTTTGGGAAAGGTATCAGATCCGATATACAGCATTTTTTTGATGATCAGAATTGTCTTTTATTAACTTAAGTTATCAAACAAACTTAGTAGAGTGAAAGTGTGAAGTAGCAGAAAATACAAATGCTCTTATTTATTAGTTATTCACAAGTTTTTGGGGAGAAGCAGGGTTTTGTTTTTACCCAGTTTGCGTCTCCTCGTATTATCAAAATTCTTGGGGGATAAACTCGTCTGACAAATGAGGAATAAATAAGAGGAGAGCAACAAATAAGCTGCTAATTGAGCCGCAGACTCTCGCAAAGAGTTTTTGTGCAGCAAATTTGATTTTTATAATTTGATATTTGTGTAAAATCCTATTTTTGTAAATGTTTGTTTTTTGAAATTCAAAATAAACACTTATAGATAAGCAGATTTTATATAAGAGAAGAAAATGAAAATGCATATATCACTTTTACACATGCATATTAAACGTCTGTATGTGTGCTGCATTCACAGACAAATGTCCTGATTTACAATAACAAGTCCACACACACCACTCGTGCAGCAGCAAATGTTCTGCGTCACTTCTCGTCTCATATTGTCGTGTTTCCCTCGTGGCAGGACTCCCGCCATGATCGGCTGCTCCTTCGTTGCCAACCGCGACTACTTTGGCAAACTCGGCCTCCTCGACTCGGGCATGGACGTCTACGGGGGCGAGAACATCGAACTGGGCATCAGGGTTTGTGTGTCACCCAGTTTCCTCCTCCTCTTCCTGCTCCCTTTCTACCCCTGTAGGTTTAAGTGGAGCAGCGGCCACCGTAGCGTGGCACCGCTGATAAATGAGGCCCCATTAGGAGTCCTGGAGGAGCAGCCCTGTGTGCGCAGCTCACAGCAGGGCAATGGAGATAAATAGGTCACATGGAGCGAGAAGGTTGGGAGTCTGTTCCTGTGTATCTTGAGAGATGGAGAGTCAGTCGTTGTTCTGCAGGGTTATTGTGAGGAAAGAAAATTGAACGTTTTCCAAATTTCTCTCGGTGTCAGTGATGAGTATGAGAAAAGTTTATTTATAGTTCTGCCGTTGGATTAGTGAAGTGAGACTTTCCACCTGATTTAATTCATTACTTTAATACCAACTTTAAAGATATATTATATAAAATTTCCCCATCGATGTGTATTTTGACTTGAATTATCCCAAATGTTTCCAACAATGTACGAACCAAGAGAAATCTGTCATTTTAGTCCAGGTGTGTTTCATTTTGTCGGCTGTTACTGTAACTTCTGGGAAAACATTAAAGGGATATTCCGGTGTAAGTTTAATCCATGGTCTAACACACCTTGACACCGAGTAAGACTCCCCCTCGAGAGGTCAAGTTAGCTGACCGCTAGCTTAGCTAGTTTTAGCAACCTCAGAAAAGACCACACGATAACAATACACTGCCGCTTATGTCTCCAACTAGAAACCGCCATCAAAAAGCCACAATTAATGGACAGCACAAACTTCAGCAACATTACATGTACAGTCCCAGCACACAGTACGAAGCATCAAACATCTGCTAGCTTTGCCGGATTTGTATTAAAAACACAGCACAACTCACCCTCTCCTCCAGCAGCCTGCCTGTGTGGGGAAGCCCTGACGAGTCGATTACCGAGTGCAGTAGATTTCTGCAGCTCAAGGATGAAAATGTCTGATTATTACTCCATGTACTTCCGTTATTTTCCCTGTCAGCTCTCAGAGAATAAGAACTGAGCATTCCATGGAGTAATAATCAGTCATTTTCATCCCTGAGCTGCAGAAATCTACTGCACTCGGTAATCGACTCATCAGGGCTTCCAAACACAGGCAGGCTGCTGGAGGAGAGAGTGAGTTGAGCTGTGTTTTTATACAAATCCAGCAAAGCTAGCAGATGTTTGATGCTTCGTACTGTGTGCTGGGACTGTACATGTACTGTTGCTGAAGTTTGGTGCTGTTCTCACCATTAATTGTGGCTTTTTGATGGCGGTTTCTAGTTGGAGACATAAGCTGCAGTGTATTGTTATCGTGCGGTCTTTTCTGAGGTTGCTAAAACTAGCTAAGCTAGCGTCTAGTCTGCAAACTTGACCTCTCGAGGGGGAGTCTTACTCGGTGTCAAGGTGTGTTAGACCATGGATTAAATTTACACCGGAATATCCCTTTAAGTAACGTAACGAGCGTAACATTTCCATGTTCCTTTTCAACCACCTACCTGCAGGTGTGGCTGTGTGGAGGCAGTATGGAGGTGCTGCCTTGCTCCAGAGTGGCTCACATCGCGCGGATGAAGAAACCCTACCACAGTAACATAGCTTTCCACACGAGGCGTAATGCTCTACGCGTGGCCGAGGTCTGGATGGACGACTTCAAGTCCAACGTCTACTTGGCCTGGAACATCCCGATGGAGGTGAGGGATGATGCTGATGCTAACTTCTGCACATTGTTATTGCACATGAACTATTAGTGCAGTTGATCTAAATCTAAAGAACAGTGTTTCCTACATGGCAGATAACAAACGTCCAAACTTTGATGAACTGGGAATTAGTCGGATCATTACTGTGGGAGTAATCAACAGACGACGGCAAAGTGGAAATTTGTGTTAAAATATTCTGCAGCACCATTAAAGCTATTCATGTGGAAAAAATGCCTCCGTAAAGCAAAGACTTCCCATAATGACTCGCTGTGCTCTCGCAGAACCACGGTATTGATATCGGAGACATCTCTCAGCGGGTTGCACTGAGGAAGAGTCTGCAGTGTAAAAGCTTTGAGTGGTACCTCGACAATGTTTACCCGGAGATGAGGAGGTACAACAACACGGTCTACTACGGCGAGGTGAGTCAGCAGTCAAACTCACATTAAAGAGGGGGGAGACGAGCTTGTACGTGTACGGTGTGGTGCATTTGTACGTATAGATGAAACGGATGAGAAAGAATAAATCCTGAGGGGGCTTTTATAAACCCCAAACAAAACGAGAGCATATCCCCACACACTGTCTGAGCTGTGGTATAAAAATAATACAACCCTGATTCCTGAAAGGTTTGGACTCTGCGTAACCTCTGCGTGTTCCAGACAGGCTGGGACAGAACAACAACAGAACAGACTCGGGCTTGTAGAAAATGTTTAATGTGCATTCGGATCCTGAACTTAACCCCTAAATACAAAGATACACAGAACTGTGACAGGCGAAGTTGAGTGTGATTTGAAAAGATGCTCTGTGATTTCAGCTTCGTAACTCCAAAGCGAGCCACCTGTGCATGGATATGGGTGCGAAGGAGAACCACACGGCCACCCTGCACCCCTGCCACGGATGGGGTCCTCAGGTAGGACATGGACACAAGGGCCAGAGTTAAAACTGTCACGTATGTAAAAAGACTAATTTATGCATACGCGTTCTTTTTGTCAGATTTATGAGGCCGTGTGACGTCATTCTGTTGGTTGGCTTACGCGCATCAGGTTCATTTGTCCATAAATGGATGCAGAAACACATAAATATTAATTTGCATGTTGGTACTCGCACCCTCTCCACCAGCCAACAGACCCAGAAAAGAACAGTGCAGTGCGTTCGTTCGACCGACCGTTTCATCAGCAAGGTTCTCCGACATCATCCAGACAGCTGTCGTCACGAGCGGCCGTTACGCGCAGCTGAGGCTATTTATAGTGTCCGTTCATGTATCTGTACACCGACGCTGCTGTAATATCCCGGTCATCATTAATAAACATCAGGATGGTCGTGATTAATATATTTTACGAAGGGATCATCAGCAGGGAGGTGTGAATAAATACAATGATAAAAACTAATCACTCTTAAAATTTCAAATTACGTTAAAAATGTACCTCCCAGTGATGTTTTCAGTATTTGTGAAGTACTGAAAACAAAAAAAATAAGTTTTATTTGCAGGTTACATCTTTCACCTTATATTACATGTTAACTTCACCATGTTCAGTATTTATTCACTCCGCTTTCTCCTCTTTAAATACGGTTCTATATGTACGTGTGGTTTTCATACGTGCACACATTCAAGGGATATTCCGGTGTAAGTTTAATCCATGGTCTAACACACCTTGACACCGAGTAAGACTCCCCCTCGAGAGGTCAAGTTTGCTAACCGCTAGCTTAGCTAGTTTTAGCAACCTCAGAAAAGACCGCACGATAACAATACACTGCAGCTTATGTCTCCAACTAGAAACCGCCATCAAAAAGCCACAATTAATGGTGAGAACAGCAGCAAACTTCAGCAACAGTACATGTACAGTCCCAGCACACAGTACGAAGCATCAAACATCTGCTAGCTTTGCCGGATTTGTATTGAAAACACAGCACAACTCACCCTCTCCTCCAGCAGCCTGCCTGTGTGGGGAAGCCCTGACGAGTCGATTACCGAGTGCAGTAGATTTCTGCAGCTCAAGGGTGAAAATGTATGATTATTACTCCATGGAATGCTCAGTTCTTATTATCGAGAGCTGACAGGGAAAATAATGGAAGTAATGGAGTAACAATCAGACATTTTCATCCTTGAGCTGCAGAAATCTACTGCACTCGGTAATCGACTCGTCAGGGCTTCCCCACACAGGCAGGCTGCTGGAGGAGAGGGTGAGTTGTGCTGTGTTTTTAATACAAATCCAGCAAAGCTAGCAGATGTTTGATGCTTCGTACTGTGTGCTGGGACTGTACATGTACTGTTGCTGAAGTTTGCTGCTGTTCTCACCATTATTTGTAGCTTTTTGATGGCGGTTTCTAGTTGGAGACATAAGCTGCAGTGTATTGTTATCGTGCGGTCTTTTCTGAGGTTGCTAAAACTAGCTAAGCTAGCGGTCAGCTAACTTGACCTCTCGAGGGGGAGTCTTACTCGGTGTCAAGGTGTGTTAGACCATGGATTAAACTTACACCGGAATATCCCTTTAATACATCCGGCCGCGGACACAGAGTGCATCTCTCACCACTTTCTTTGCCTCCCTCTCGAAAACACACTCGACTCATTAACACTTTTCACCAGCGACGTGATTTACAGTTGTGTTTCTCACGCAGGCTCGGCTGAAATCCTTTTAGGCGAGAGTTCTGCTGCCAGGATGTAAAAAATGTTTCTGTGCTGCACTTTTTGTGCTGAGGCCCTGAGTCAGCCGGTGTCACTTCCTCTGCCCTTCAAGCCCGCGGGACATCTCTTCTTTAGCCTGCAGGGGTCTTAAACTGGTCTTGGTTTCAGTGGTAAAATGTTAGAAGCTTGCAGAGCTAAAAATAACTTCAGTTCTGGCAATTGTGCGGCACAATACCCCCTTTCCTCAAAAGTCACGCTTCAGTTGTATTTTTAAGTGCAGCAGTTTCTCACTCGCACTTTCTGCAGGTAATTGCTGCCCAAGGTGTCTAAAGAAGCAGCAGTGACCTCTAGGGACTGCGAGTGGCATTGTTAGGATTTTGAGCTCATGATAGACCTACAACACCTGGTTTATGCACTGCAAACATAGGAAGAATTTGATTTAGCAAACTAATCGTAAGGTTTGTTTGGAGATTTTGAAGCAACCCTGCGATTCAGACTGAGAAGACGGATGTAGTTTTGAAGCAAAATCTCAGCGACAGAATATCACTCGGCAGAGAACACATGTTAATCATTCATAGTGCATGGGCTGAGCCATAATCTCAGCAGGGAAGCGTAACAGTAGGCACCATCTGGCCTGTTTGTGACCCCCTTCACACTGCTGAATGTGTGCCATCTCTGTTTTTTTTGCCTCAGTTGGGACGTTACACCAAAGACGGTGAGCTGTACCTGGGCCCACTGGGCAGCAACGGGGAGGACACTCGCTGTCTGGTGGATGACGAGACAAGCAGCTCTGCTCAGCTCCTCAACTGCGACAAGGTGGCCAACGTGAAGCAGAAGACGTGGCATTTCTCTCAGGTGAGAAAACTGGTTTTGAGTTTGTTCATTAAAAAAGCCAAATTTTGTCTTTTTGTGAGTGATAATGATAGAAACCTGATGTGGAAATTTGTTTTTAAATTGGTGGCATTAAACAAGATTAACACTTAACCTTGTGAGGCATTTTTAAATGAATTCGTAGATTTCCACCAAAATATACTTAAAGGGATATTCCGGTGTAATTTTAATCCATGGTCTAACACACCTTGACACAGAGTAAGACTCCCCCTCGAGAGGTCAAGTTAGCTGACCGCTAGCTTAGCTAGTTTTAGCAACCTCAGAAAAGACCGCACGATAACAATACACTGCCGCTTACGCCTCCATTTAGAAACCGCCATCAAAAAGCCACAATTAATGGTGAGAACAGCAGCAAACTTCAGCAACAGTACATGTACAGTCCCAGCACACAGTACGAAGCATCAAACATCTGCTAGCTTTGCCGGATTTGTATTGAAAACACAGCACAACTCACCCTCTCCTCCAGCAGCCTGCCTGTGTTTGGAAGCCCTGACGAGTCGATTACCGAGTGCAGTAGATTTCCGCAGCTCAAGGATGAAAATGTCTGATTATTACTCCATTACTTCCGTTATTTTCCCTGTCAGCTCTCGATAATAAGAACTGAGCATTCCATGGAGTAATAATCAGACATTTTCATCCTTCAGCTGAGGAAATCTACTGCACTCGGTAATCGACTCGTCAGGGCTTCCCCACACAGGCAGGCTGCTGGAGGAGAGGGTGAGTTGTGCTGTGTTTTCAATACAAATCCGGCAAAGCTAGCAGATGTTTGATGCTTCGTACTGTGTGCTGGGACTGTACATGTACTGTTGCTGAAGTTTGGTGCTGTTCTCACCATTAATTGTGGCTTTTTGATGGCGGTTTCTAGTTGGAGACATAAGCTGCAGTGTATTGTTATCGTGCGGTCTTTTCTGAAGTTGCTAAAACTAGCTAAGCTAGCAGTCAGCAAACTTGACCTCTCGAGGGGGAGTCTTACTCGGTGTCAAGGTGTGTTAGACCATGGATTAAACTTACACCGGAATATCCCTTTAAAGGTTTGTGTTTAAAGGATCAATATCTGATTTCTGGTGTAAATACTCTAAACTAACGGGATGATTTTTGAGGAGACAGGTTGCCACGTCTGACATATTATTTTCTCTTTCTTTGGACACAAACCCAAAAAGTCATTTTTCCATCAGTCTCTCAGTTCCACCTGAGGAGTTTTTAAAGCTGAGGAGTCAAAGCTTTGAAGCTGCAGTTCACAGCAGACCTTCAGTGAGAAGCAGGGAGGAATAAATCCAGCAGACACAGGCTGTGGTTTCCTGCAGTGGTCTTGTCCATAGCAATAGTGCCTCAACATTAATCTTCACAATTAAAACACTGTAATTAACACCTGAGAAGGTTAAACGAGGAACATCTTCCCACATCAGGCCCGGCTCTCGTCACCTCCCGTCACAGTCACATGTGGTTCACAGGCCATCTGTTAAACCTGATAAAAGCAGCATGCTGTCTCTCCTCCTGCCCTGCAGAACGAGTCCATCATAAATCGAGCCACGGGGCGCTGTCTGGAGGTGCTTCCGGCTAAAGTTTACTTCGGCCACGTGCTGGTCCTGCAGGCCTGCTCGGGGCAGAAGTGGACCATCAAGAACACCATGAAGCAGTAGCTGATGAGCCAATTTCACTGGGACCAATCACAACCAGAGGCCACTTTCAAGAGCTCTCAGCTGAGCTCAGCTCGGCCGAGGGGCACCTGATGAGGCCGAGGCTCCTCGTCGTCCCAAGAAAAGACTTTTGTGAAAAATGTTTTTTTACAAACTGGGGTGAGGACTGTTTTTCTCTCCATCTGAATTTGACAAACCTTTCGATGTGACGTTGCCATAATTCCTGTACGTGCCACTCTTCTCTACGGTGTGTTTGGGTTGAACGACGGAGACTTGATCAGCCAAAACTGTGTTCTGTTTCATGGTGGGGGGGAAAGAAAGTAAGGTTTCTATCGTCATTCTCAAAAATGTTTCTGCATTATTTCATTCTGTATCATGTTAGGTCTTTTTAAAATAATTTTTAAAAAGCTGAATTTAATTTTCAGTTTTAAGCGCTGATCAGAAAACATCGGCTTCATCAGCGGTTTGACATTTTAGCTTTCAAATACCTGAAAATGAAGGATAAGCCACCAACAATAACGCCCAAAAGTGATTTTTATTTCCTTCTCACAGAAGTATAGACCCTGTAAATATTTACAATTTGAAGAAAAAGGCATTAACAATAAATATTACTTGGTGTATTGGAGCCTATTTTTTTTTTTGCAGCTGTTGTTAATCATCTGGAGAATCACACTGTCGAGGGCTAACTGGGCTAAATCATGGTTTTATATGTCGTGGACGCATTTGTCTTTTTTTATTGTTCATTTTTATGAAGAGCATTCGGTAGCGCCAAATGCAGCACATCTTGTAGCATGATTGTAAGTACTGTATGCACAAGGGGGACGAAGTTGGGTTGAGCCGAGCCGTTTTATTCTGTTACCTGCTGAGTGCCATAACTACTGCGGACGGCCAAAACTAAACGGGCTGCAGCCTGAAGCACTTTCTGGACACGGAGATGAAGAAGTGCAGCCTCGGAGAGAAATACTGAGTCGGTAATTGAAAAGTGCACAAGTGCGACGATTGTGGAAAATGCTGGAGGCCTCCGAGGCCGGTATCGTTAATGTATTGAGATGTATATGATGTCATATATTCGATTAATTAAATATTATCAGTTGGATTTTTTGCTCCCAAGATTGTCTTCCAATAAACAACTGATTTCCTGGATTTGTCCTCGTGACTGTCTGAAGAAACACTTGCAGTTTTTTAATTCTTGATTCTGGTCGGTTGAACTTTATTTCTTTGAGTTTTATGCACTTTAATTTGTAGATCTGTGCAAAACTGTCATTGTTTACCACACTAACTTTTCATTCCCGTGCAGGGCCTCTTTCTTTTCAGCTGCTCCGTCCCTTTGCATTAGTTTTGGTCAAAATGTTTCTCACACTGTCGAGATTCACCCTTTAAACCGTCTCTAAAAATAGACTACTTCAAAAGAGATTTCACCCTCAGCTCTCCCAGCTGCATGGCATCTGGTGCGACCGAACACCAACTCGGCTTATGAATAGTTTAATCACATATGCTTTATAAAAGCGGCACACGCCAAAATATTACACGAGCTCGTCTCGAGGCAGCCAGGTGGCCCCGACAGAAAAGACGCCGTCCTATAAAAGAGGAGTTATGGAGTGAGTCCTGAAAAAGGGCCGTGTGTCCTGAGGAAAGTGTCCTTGAACCAGACGCTGAACTCGCTCTGAGCTCCTCTGGATGAAGCATCAGCTAAATGCTCGGGATGTAAATGAAACAGGAGGAGCCTGCTGGGAGCACAAGGGCCTGTTTTTAGCAGAGCGCTGGAGAGGGTGGTGCAGCTCTGGAGGACAGAGTCTGCATGCAAACACAGCGCGGACTGCTGATCAGACTCTTTAACGACGGCGGGCCTGCCTGCATTAAACAGGATTAATATAGGGAGGTTAAAATCCTGCTGAATGTCAACAGTTACTGTAATTAACACCAAGGACAGTCGGATCAAATGAGCTTAACAGACTCTCGTTGTGTTACTAAAGTAGTGTATCAGGCGGGTTGTGCAGGGACAGAAGTGTGCCTACTTTGTAAAACAGGAACATATTAAAATTCTAGTTGATTAAAGGACCAGTGTGGAGGATTTTAGTGGCATCTAGTGGTGCGGTTGCAATTTGCAACTGACTGAATATCCTCTGTCTCACCTTCCCTGAGGTGGAGGACAAAATGACAAAGGTCCTGTATACAGTCTGTGTTTGGTTTGTCCCTTCTAGGCTGCAGTAGGAACATGATGTAGACTCTGTTGGACTTTTTAACATTATTTTGGAGGTGAAATCTGAATTTAGTTGCATCACTGTGTCACCGTATGTCGCTGTGTTTGGTTACCTGTCTGCAGACGACCAGTCACCTCCTCCTCTTCTTCTGCTTGAAATGATCTGTTTAAAACAGCAAAATAGATCATTATTCGACAGAAATCTTCAGATATATTACAAACATGTGACAATTTGTGATGAGTCACTGCAGCTGGACTTCTAACACTGGGTCCTCCGTATGTGGAGGTCTTAATGAATTTACATTTAAATGTGTTTTGTTTAAATTAAATATGGTTGTGCACTGGATCAGTGTGTTGGTGTCAGCACGGCTTCACCAGATCAGTGTCTAATGCCTCCCTCTTGTGGTCCCAAATAGATAAAATTCACTCAGTGGCCACTTTGTTAGATACACTCGTACAACGTCTAATGTGATCTAACACAACAACCAACCTTACAGATTTAATAATGTTAAGTTTCTGGAAACATTGTTGGAAAAGTGTTTTTATTTCTGAGCCGGCCTCAACCTCGATTCCACGAAAGAGGAGCTTGTACATGTTGTTCACAGACTTTTACATTACTGATGATAGGGCTGATTTAAAGGAACAGTTCACCCAAAAATGAAATTATCTACTCACCCACATTGCTGATGGAAAGTCGGGTGAAGTCCACAAGTTTCTGGAGCTTCACAGCAGAAATCTCCTGAACAAAGCAGCTGGGGACGACACTGAGCAGTTCAGTCGATTAATTTAAGGGTCGATTAGTTTATAATAATCTGTGTGTGTTTGTGTCGTGACAGTGAGCACACACACACACACGAGTCCAGCCTCAAATGAAAACATAGAACACCGTTTAAAAAACACAGTTTTATTGCCTCAATGCTTAATCCTTTAACGTTTGTACAGATTTCAGTATTTACAATTTCATAATTATTATGCCTCTAATAAATAGTACAACTTAAAGTCTTCTTCTAGTCTACATGTTTAAATATTGCACATGCAAAGTATGTATAGTGTGTGCTTGTCTGATAGATATGCCGTCGTATTAGCTATGTACAAAGTTACATAACAAAACCAGCGTGGGGTCCGACCACCATGCTACTGAAGAGACACTCATGTGGTTCCCCGCCAAAATAAAACTCTACTTCAATCGATAGAGACATGCGGGGGCAGGGACGGTTTCATTACAGGAACTGTAACTCAAATCCCAAATGACACACCCAAATAAAAATGTTAAAAGTTCTTCTCGAAGAACAAATAAACGATAAAACACCTTCTGCAGTTAACCACTACATGGCAGCAGTGACTCGCTGTGGATGTGGTGGGAAGTTTCCACCAGTGCTGTACGAAAAAAAGAATTAATTTCAAATCAGTGTGAATTTTTTTTATATTAGAAAAAGAAATAAAAACCAGTGTGACCTACAAGGCTTTGCAGACGGTTTTTGCACAAAGTATTCTCTTCATTTCAGTCTCCAAATATCTGCAAATCATCTGTGAGTGAAACCTTTTACAGGTTCAAACAGAGTTTTTTCTGCCATAGGCAAGAAGTCTAGTCCTATAAATACACTGCGTTTTAAATATGTGTTCACATACGAGTGCTGCTCTACCTGCAGTGTCGGTAGATCAGAGTCATCCTATACAATATACATAAAAATCCTCATAGTTTAACATTTCAGATTCAACATTTGCCAGACGCTGTGAGTACGATGCTGTGAGTTCCTGGCATCACATTCCCCCCGGTGCGTCAGGGGAGTAAGAAACACACAAAAACACTGTGATGGGAGGACGATGTGATCTCACTTCACCTCTAGATGGCGCTCTCGCACACAACTACAGAACCTCCTCGACGTTTCATCGGAACGGATGACAGGTACAGTGCAAAAAACAAGAACAGGAACAAAACGAATCCTACAAGACAGACGGATTTCTGCCGACAAAGGGCAGTTTGATCTCGTGTTTCCACGTGGGAAAAGGGAAAAAGCGTCTATATTGTGTTGTCCGGTTCACCTCTGCGGAGTCTTATGGCTTTGGCAAGAGGGTGGAGAGGAAGCAGAAAGGGCCTTCACCGCCTGGTGCGCTTGTGATGAAGCACCCGCCTCGCTACCTGCTGATCTCCCTCCCTGCACCTCCGTAACCCGAGTGAGCAGAGAGCACCGACAGTCATGCACATAACAGAGACACTGTTCACCTTCGACAGACACTTGAGACACATCAGACGTAGGTCACGGTATTTACAGAAGACGCCGACTTTTGATCGCATGCACTTGATAACGTGTGTGTGTTTCTGAGCCGTTCACAGGTTGAGATGAGATTCAGCGCACGAGTTCAGAGCCGACCAGGTCTCAGCTGGGGTCTGCGAGTGATTCAGTGCTGTGAGACAGTTAACAAGTCTTTCAGAGTTTTCTTGCTGCAAAATGATTTAAAATGAAATAATTTGATTTCAGGAAACATATGGAAGAGAGAGGGGGGAAAAAAATCAGGCTCAGGTTTTTCTGAATCAACAAGATAATTATCCTGGAAATTCAGAAAAACAGAGCAGATTTTTCTTCTGCTCTGTGAACTCAAATCAAATAAGGTGACTGCTAAAGTAAGTATGTGAGTCATGGACATGTAACTTCTGCCAACAAAAGATAATAACCGATAGATTTGAATTGAAATGTTGAAAGATATGTGAATCTAAAAGGGATTCAGCCTCTCACAGCACTGAGTTATACTTCATTAACTTAATTCATATTGATCTGAAGGACGTAAAAAAAAAAATCCACCCTAAAACACTTCAACGCTGTTAAATCTCCATCCTCTGTTCGTTCTCTTATCAAACCAGATTATGTGGCATTAAAGGTCCAGTGTGCAGGATTTAGCGGCATCTAGTGGTGAAGTGGCAGATTGAAACCAACTGAACACCCCCCGTTCATGATAGGTTAAAATCACTATAAACGTCTCTAGAGCCGGGGTTTGGTTCTTGTCTCCTGTAGAAACATTGTGGAGCAGCATGGCCGACTCCGTGAAGGTGATGATACACTCGTGAAAACATATTTATGAATATTATATTTTGTTTCTGCCCCAAAAGTCCTACACATTGGACCTTTACAACCTCAATGGTGTGTTAGGATCTGGTGTCAGTTCCTCAGGTTTGAAGAGTACGGTCGAAGTACCGTATTTCACCAATTAATCGCCGGGCTGCTTCTTTTAAACGCCTGGGGTCAGCACCCTTTTTGCGTATTAAACGCCCACCCGAATAACCGCCGGGGCGATTATTTGCATTATTTTTGCAGAAGTAAACAGCTGGCACTTCCGTTTTCTGTCAAAATAAGAGAAGTAGCTAACGTTAGAAAAGGGTGTACCGTAATCTTAGATGACCGACTAACTCTTATTTTGACGGAGGACAGGTGAACACGGAGGAGAATGGACAGCAAATGGACATAAATGATTACGTAAGAAGGAAGAAAAATAAAAAAGTATGACGCTACGTTTAAGCTTAGAGTTGTGAAATACAACTGTCATCACAATAATGGCCGCCTGGTTCTTTTAAACGCCTGGGGTCAAAGTTGATTTTGCGTATTAAACGCCCGGGCTATTAATTGGTGAAATACGGTAAGTAAAGGAACCAGAATGAAAGGTTCAATTCCGGTTGTGTTGATTGGAAAGCTTCTTGCTGACAGCTTCACAGCCGTCTTTGGGTCTGTTTAGAGTCACTCTGGGGAAATGTAGGAAAAATCCCCAACTGACACAGACCGAGAGAAAGTCGGCAATCCAAAATGTTGAATTAAATCACCTTACAAAGGAACTCCTGGAGTGCACTGAGCACCACAGACAGATGATGTATAACAGGGCGAGAGCATTGGAAGGGTGGATTCACTCCCTCTAATAGGACACAGAAACCTTTTCTTTTCACTCCGAACACTGTTCATCCAACAGTGTCCAGGAGAAAGAGAGAAGATCTGAAACTGAAACTTTCGGAGCCCCTGAATTCATTCATGAATTCAACAAGCCTCCAGTTACAATTTAACTTTTTTTATTCGCCTGACTGCGTCGTTGGAAGGGCTGATGAACTGATGCCAGCACCTCATACCAGCCCGCAGACGCAGGAGTTGAAAATAGAAAGTCGGAGGGGCTGAAGTATCGTAGCACCATGAGAGCTCCAGGAGCTGTGGCCTGACACGTACAGATCCTTCTATACACTCGAGTGGCTGCGAGCGCTGCCGTCGTCCTTACAGGAACTATAATAAGAGGGCAATTGTTCCCTTCCTCTCGTCTCTCTCGGGGCCCAGACTGCAGCCCTGGTGGCTCATCAGACTCCTGGTGGGCGACAGATCTGCAGACACACGCGTCAAATCCCGCCTGCTGGGACAGCGAGCAGCTCTGAACTCGTGCACTTTTTTTTTTTTTCTACATTTTTTTTATTGCATCAGGGAAACAGACAGGACAGAGTGTTATGTGTGATGTCAGCCCTTGAGTGTCCCTGTCAGAGTAAAGGGGGAGGAGTCCTGCGTGACTCCTCATGCTGGCTTCACGGTTTCATCGGACGTCGGGTGGAGAGGCGCCACTCGTTCGCAAAAAAAATAAGAGCAATTTCAAAAAAATGGATTCTGTCGATGATTAGTTTGAGCGCTGTTCCTTGCAGTTCTGTTCCTATCAACAGGGATATGACCTCACCCACTGGCATGCACATGCAGGCTGGCTTGTTCCCCCACTCACAGCGGGCCGCCGCTACTCCATGCCGTTCCGCAACATCTGATTGGCCGCGATGAGCATGACGCTGATGATGAATGCCATGGCGAAGGCGCAGATGAGGCTCTTCCTCACGCACGTCTGACGGTTCTTCTTTGAAGGGTGAACTGAGGAGACGGACAGAAAGACGGAGAAGAGAAATGAGACAACGTTCCCTCAAGGGCCAGTTTAAAAGATGATAACACTTCTGGTTCTGACACGTCTCTGAATTTATCATCTTCTGCAGCCGGAGACGGAATATAATGGAGACAAATAGAGAGAGAGCGCACCGAGCACATTTGGGAGCGCTGTGTTTACTCCTTCAGTGTATTAGTTCACCTTATTTAAACTTAAATAACTGCAGGATGCCTTAAAATGCAAGAGTCTCTCTTCTGTCAAGAGATTTGCTTCGGGGTTTGTTTGGAGAAAAAATAACTTAATGTGTTTGGGTCGTTAGAAGACGGATATTGACATCTAGTCCTTGAAATATCAGCAGCATAACAAAATAAAGTGAGGACCTACAGAAGCTCATTTTCATCTATTAACAATAAAAATACTGTTGGATTCTACCTTGTACCTCGTTGCTACAGCAGGCAGATGAACCTTTGCACAGTAAACCAGTTATTTGTGCATTCGGGTGACTTTGGTTCACAAATCTTCGCCCTCTTCCGATCAGTCCACACAAATGAACTGTGAAGTGACATTTTCCACAGCAGCTGGGGCCAAAGAGAAATAAACCTGAGGTGTGATCTCACATCAGTGTTGCCAGGTAGATTAACAGCTCTGCTCTGGATCGTAGCTGAATGAGCAGCAGGTAACTGGCAAGTGATCAGCAGAGAGGAAAACTCAGAATATAAATGTGAACGTTCTACGGTTGTGACCAATATTTTTTAAATCTGTCTCTTGTGAGTCCCCTGACTTTATCAAAGTGCGACAAAAAAATCACTGGGTTACCGGTTTCATTTTATCTGACAAAGGTCATCAGATGTTGTCAAAAGGAAGGAAGGAAGATATTTATTTTGTCTGGTTCTCCAGTTTTCAAATTTTGTTTTTCATTTGTGAAACAGAGTTAAAAAAAAATAGTTTTCATGTGTCGAGACGATAAAAGTTTTTTTTATCCACAAGTACTTTTTTTTTTTTTACGTGTCAAGCCGAGTAAAAAAAATGTTTCCCTCTCATTAATTTTTTTTTTTTTTTTACTAAAAACAATTTTTCACTCATGAAATTTTTTTCACTTTTTTATTTTTCATTTGTGTAACAGGGTGAAAAAAGTCTCAATCCATGAATAAGTTTAATAACCTGCTGTTTTTTTCACTTGCCCTGAGAGGCAAATGAGAATATTTTTTTCTAGTGCTCCATTTTTTCAAAATAGATTTTTTTTTTTCAGTTGTCTGTTGAGTAAAAAAACATTTTTTTTTCATGTGTCAAGATGAGTAAAAAAAGAAAATTCTCACTTGTCAAAAAAAGTATTTCACTTGTCCCGACACATGAAAAAAAAACAAATAATCACTCTCACTCACTTTTTTATTTTTCATTTGTGTTAGAGTGAATAAAATCATCTCAACACGTGAATAATTTGCATTTTTTTGTTTTTTCACTTGCAAATCAGATTTTTTTTTTCTAGTGCTCCATTTTTTTCATTCTCAAAAATGTTTTTTTCATTTGTGTAAATTTGTGTCATGTGTCATACCGAGTGAAAAAAATGTTTCTCTCTTGTGATTTTTTTTTACTAAAAAAAGTTTTTCACTCATGAAATTTTCTTCATTTTTTTTCATTAGTGTAACAGAGTGAAATTTTTTTTTCATGTGCCAAGACTAGTAAAAAAACTTTTTGTGAATTTTTTTTTTAACAAAAATGTTTCTCTCTCATGAATTTTTTTACTCGTCTCAATCCATGAATAAGTTTAATAACTTGCTGTTTTTTTCACTTGCCCTGAGAGGCAAATGAGACTTTTTTTTTCTAGTGCTCCATTTTTTCATTTTCAAAATAGATTTCTTTTCATTTGTATAACAGAGTAAAAAAAAAAAAATCATGTGTCGAGACGAGTAAAAAAAGAAAATTCTCACTTGTCAAAAAAAGTATTTTACTCGTCCCGACATGAAAAAAAAAAATTTTCACTCATGAAAATGTTTTAATTTTTTTATTTTCCATTTGTGTAACAGAGTGAATAAAATCGTCTCAACACATGAATAAGTTTAATAATTTGCATTTTTTTGTTTTTTCACTTGCAAATCAGATTTTTTTTCTAGTGCTCCATTTTTTTCATTCTCAAAAATGTTTTTTTCATTTGTGTAAATTTGTGTCATGTGTCATACCGAGTGAAAAAAATGTTTCTCTCTCGTGATTTTTTTTTTTTACTAAAAACGTTTTTCACTCATGCAATTTTTTTCATTGTTTTTATTTTTTCATTTGTGTAACAGAGTGAAAACATTTTTTTCCTGTGTCAAAACTTTTTGTGACTCTCGTGAATTTTCTTTTTTTACTCGTCTCAATCCATGAATAAGTTTAATAACTTGCTGTTCTTTTCTCTTGCCCTGAGAGGCAAATGAGAAGTTTTTTCCTAGTGCTCCATTTTTTTCAAAATAGATTTTTTTTCATTTGTGTGTTGAGTAAAAAACTATTTTTTTCATGTGTCAAGATGAGTAAAAAAAGAAAATTGTCACTTGTCAAAAAAAGTATTTTACTTGTCCTGACACATGAAAAAAAAAAAATTTTCACTCATGAAAATGTTTTCATTGTTTTATTTTCCATTTGTGTAACAGAATAGAAAAAATCATCTGAACACATGAATAAGTTTAATAATTTGCAGTTTTTTGTTTTTTCACTTGCAAATCAGAATTTTTTGCATTTTCAAAAATGTTTTTTTCATTTGTCTTAATTTGTGTCTTGTGTCAAGCCAAGTGAAAAAAATGTTTGTCTCTCGTGATTTTTTTTTTACTAAAAAAAGTTTTTCACTTGTGAATTTTTTTTTCATATATTTTATTTTTCCATTAGTGTAACAGAGTGAATTTTTTTCTCTGTGCCAAGACTACTAAAAAAACTTTTTGTGAAACTTTTTTTTTCACCAAAATGTTTCTCTCTTGTGATTTTTTTTTTTTTTTTACTGTCTCAATCCATAAATACCTTTAATAACTTGCTGTTTTTTTCACTTGCCCTGATAGGCAAATGAGAATATTTTTTTAGTGCTCCATTTTTTCAAAATAGATTTTATTTTCAGTTTTGTGTAACAGAGTAAAAAAAAATAATGTTTTCATATGAGTAAAAAAGGAAAATTCCCACTTGCCCCCAAATTTTTTTTACTCATCCCGACATATGAAAAAAACTATTTTTCACTCATGAAAATGTTTTAATTTTTCTATTTTTCATTTGTGTAACAGAGTGAAAAAATCGTGAATAAAATTGTCTCAACACATGAGTAAGTTTAATAATTTGCTGTTTTTTTTGTTTTTTCCACTTGCAAATCAGAATTTTTTCAAATTAAAACAAAAATGATTTTTTCATTTGTATAAATTTGCGTCATGTGTTAAGCCGAGTGAAAACTTTTTTAATCAAAGTAAGGTGGCTGTGGCTCAGGGGTAGAGCCAGCGTCTTGTTATTAGAAGGTCGCTGGTTCGATTGCCCTGGTCTACATGTCGAAGTGTCCTTGGGCGAGATACTGAACCCCAAACTGCTCCTGATTTGCTGGTTAGCACCTTGCATGGCAGCCACCACCATCAGTGTATGAATTACTGTAATTGTTTTGGACAAAAGTGTGTGTTAAATGCCCTAAAACGTAAACAAGTGAAAAATAGCTTTTTCAGGACGAGTGAAAAAAAAAACCTTTCTATGTGTCTTTCATTTGTGTAACAGAGTAAAAAAAATTTTTTCATGTGTCAGGCCGACTGAAATTCTTTTTTTTTATGAGTGAAACACTGTTTTTTTCATGTGTCAGATGAGTACAAAAAATACTTTTCATGTGTCGAT
This sequence comes from Lagodon rhomboides, assembly GCA_039737535.1. NCBI lineage: Eukaryota > Metazoa > Chordata > Actinopteri > Spariformes > Sparidae > Lagodon > Lagodon rhomboides. The sequence goes on from CM077787.1 coordinate 4,461,340, forward strand.
ACGAGTAAAAAGAAAATTTCTCACTCTTGAAAGCAATTTTTTTAATTGTCTCGAGACATTTTATTTACCTAACACAATGAATTATTTATTTTCATGTGTCGAGACGAGTAAGAAACATTTCTTTTTCACATTTTCAAAATTATTGTTTTTCATTTCATTTTGTGAAAAATTAAATTCATGTGTGGAGCCTGGTGAAAAAATTTTTTTTTCAAGTGTTACAGCCTGAAAAACATCTTGTTATAGTAATTCCCAGAACTTTCTAGGTTGTTTTTTTTCCAACAATTTGTACTTTTGTGAGGAAAAATTCCGGATCTTTTTATTTTTTAATTCACAGATGCATGTGTAGACAAGCTCTATCAAGTGCTGACAGTTTCCTTTATTTCACACATGAAAAAAGAAATCTGCAAAATTCCCGGAAATTTTTCTGAATTTGTCCACCCAGCTGGACCACCACACCTGTCACCCCTGAAGTCGATCCTCCAACTTGGTCTTCACACTTCAGTTTCAAACATGTCACTCATCAATAAAGTCTGTTAACAACAACCATCAGTCTGAGAGTCTCACTTCCTGTCTACACTTTTTATATGTGTAGACATTTCCTCGAGCTAAATGCTAACATCAGCCTCCACATGTTACTGTGTCCAACACTGATGACATCATATGAGCCTCAGCTTCACTCTGTGTCTGTTGGGTATCGTGGACGATGTTTGTGGGACATAAACAAACACCGGAATGAACTCAAGAACAGAATGAAATAAATCCACTGTTTAATCTGATCATCTTGAGATATCAGTGTCAAAGTTTCTTGGACAATGATTAAAACTTTGATTTTACAGATGTATGTGTTGACCAGCTCTACCAAAAATAAAAGTTTTTTTTAGTTTCCTGAGAATTTCACACACAAAAAAAAAATCTGAAAACACATTTTTCACACATGAGAAGAAATTCAGAAAATTCCCCAAATTTCCCCTGAAAATTCCCAGAATTATTCCTGAGAATTCCTGAAATTCCCCCTGAAAATTCACAAACTTTCCCCCGAAGATTCCCAGAATTCTACCCAAAAATTTACAGATTTTTTCCTGGAAATTCATGTATTTGTTCTTAAAAATTCACGAAATCTTTCCTGAAAATTCCTGGAATCTTTCCGGATTTTTTTTCTGACAAGTTGAGCTGGGTGAAATGTTTCTTCACAAGTGAAAAAATGCTTTTTCACAGGATGAAATTTTTTGCTTTGTGCAGTCAAGACGAGTAAGAACATTTTTTTCTTTAATGTTCAGGCCGAGTGTAAAAAATGTTTCCTCTCACTCTAGAAAAATGTGAACATGAAAAAAAAAACTCATCTTATTAAGTAGTTTAGAGTGAGCCTTGAAATAAGAATTTTATAGTGCTCCAGTTTATAAGTTCAGATTTTTTTTCTCATGTGTTGGAACAGAGTGAAAATAAAAATTTTTTTTTCATTTTCAAAATGATTTTATTGACACAATGATTTTTTTTTTCATGTGTTGATATGAGGAAAACATTTTTTTCAAAGAGTAAAAAAAATAAAATTTCTGGCATCTTCATAATAATTTTTTTAATTTCATTTTGTGAAGAAAAAAAAAAGTCATGTGTCGAGCCGAGTGATTTTTTTTTTTTTTTTCATGTGTCGAGCCCTGTTTCACAAATGAAAAAAAGAAAATTTAGAACTTGAAAATGGAACACCAGAAAAAATTCTCACTTGCCCTTCAGGGATTCTGTCGTTCTGACTCGTGTGGTCGATCAAATGATGAAGCACAGGGTAAAATAAACAAATGTGTGCATGATGGATCCACTTCAAGACGCTTCATTATTTTTCCCCCACAGTACTCCCCTTAAAGATGTGACACCATGCTGAACTTACGAACACTGTATAGAAGTCTGAGCTGACACAAACATTCACACAGCAGCAGTCTCAACTCTCCAAATGAGATCATTTTCTGGTTCAATCAACCTCCGGCGCCGACCGGTAACTCAGCGGCTCTTCCTCCCTGCAGCAGGTCGGCGGACTGCGAGCGGCTGAGACAATTTCACCGAGCCGAGGTAATTAGAGGAGCCGGGCCAATGACCCAAAGCCACACGGCTCACACTCCCAGTCGCTCTATTTTTAACTCTCGATTCAAGAAGCACTGAAGTCATCAAAAATGCTTCTGACTGCTGTTCCAAAGAAAATGCAATGTGGAAAGTAGGGCAGAAATTGCTACACCGTTCTTGGCTCAGGCGTTCGAGACGGTGTCATTAGGAGGCAATCTCCACTTGAAAAATACTATTCCAGACTCTCACATCACATAAAACATGACCTGAAGTGGTTTTTAGCCAAATGGATTATCTAAGAATGAGCCTGCAGCCAATTACCCGAGGTTATGTAACGCACGAGCCGTAGTAGACAATGTGTTTTTCTTTAAAACCTGAATTAAAATGAACAAATCTCTTTTCCAGGAATGCCATCCACACACACACACACACACACACACACACACACACCTTGAAGCTGCCAATATCAATCACAGCCTCACCTGTCGAAACAAAAAGAAATGAACGAGCGGGCAGAAAGAGTTCACTGGGGCTGAAACCAGCCCGGTCACAAACTGCTTTTCTAACTTTGAGGCCACTTGTGAAGCAACTGTGTACATTAATTTAAGCACTGTACTTAAGTACAATTCTGAGGTACTTGTACTTCATTTACATATTTCCATTTTCTGCTACTTTACTCCACTACCACTCAGAGGCAAGTCAGGGTTCCCATGCGTCCTGGAAAACCTGGAAAATGATTGACCAATTTTCCAGTCATGGAAAACATATGGAAAATGAGAAAAAAGGACAAATGTCCTGGAAACGGTTAAGTTTTCCTGGAAAAAATATTTTTATGTATAAAAATATTATAAAAGATAAATATATATAAATATATATAATAAATAAATAAATATTATAAAAAATGTTATAAAAATATTTTTATTTTATTATTATTACTATTATTTATATTTATATATATTTATATTTTTTTATATTTATTTATATTATTAATTTTTTTTATTTTTTCCAGGACAGGAAGTCATTAAAATGTCCTGGAAAAGTCCTGGAAAATAATTTCAGGGAAAGAGTGGGAACCCTGGAATAATTTTCCAGGAAAACTTAACCGTTTCCAGGACATTTGTCGTTTTTCTCATTTTCCATATGTTTTCCATGACTGGAAAATTGGTCAATTATTTTCCAGGTTTTCCAGGATTTTTTCTTTCATGTTCAAGCCGAGTGTAAAAAATGTTTTCTCTCACTCTACAAAAAAAAAAATGTCTTACTCGTCACGACACATGAAAAAAACAATCTTATCTTATTTAGTAGTTTAGAGTGAGCATTAGTTTAAATTCACCTGTGATTTTTTTTTTCATGTGTTGAGCCGGGTGAAATAATGTTTTCTTCACCTGTGAAAAATAGTTTTTTTCATGAGTCGAGACAAGTAAAAAAATTTTTTTTCTCACTCATGAAAAAAACGTTCTTACTCGTCTCGACACATGAAAAGAACAGTCAATTTTTATTTAGTATGAGTAGTGACATTTGTCGTTTTTCTCATTTTCCATATGTTTTCCATGACTGGAAAATTGGTCAATTATTTTCCAGGTTTTCCAGGATTTTTTCTCCAGTAGTCCAGGACGCTTGAGAACCCTGCAAGTATTATACTCCATAACATTTACTTTTGTTACTTGTTCCGCTGCAGATAGTTAGTTTAAAAAATACAAAATGTCATGAGCTGCAACATTAAAGTGATTAACCTCTTCATCGAACAATATAATATGTTTATTTTCTGTGATATTAGTGCAGCCAAGTGCCTTTTTCTCTATAAGGTGGTGAAATTATCTTAAAAAACAAAACGGAAACTGTTTGAAATTATCTTTCAAATGTCTCGTATGAAGAAAAACACATCTTGCTATTGATTTGGATTATTTGAACGACCACCTGTCTTGAAGATCTCGATCCGGCCACCATCCCTCTGGTGATGAGACTCGTCAAATAATCCTGTTTTAACAGTTTTAACATCTGGAATCCGACCCCATGACGGGCGTTCAGATTAACAACAGTATATAGAAATAGTCTTCTCTTGTTTATGTGTTTTATAACGAAGCATCAGTATTAAAGTGACACAGCTCTGTAACCATAATGCTTAACGAAAATCTTGTATTTCACAGTTCTACGGAGATTTCAAGCATCCATCTATACAGTTGTATAAGTCAGGGTGAGTTGAGGAGGGTGTCGATGGAAAGTCCATGTGTTCGGCTGCTGGTGTACCGTGGAGATGGGAGGAGGAGTTGTGGTCTAGACATTAGTTCTCGGTCCAGTCGCCCGAACCTGCCGTCAGCCTCGTAAAACACCTCCTCAACCGCCCAAAGTAACTACACCGCTGCCAGACATCCACAAAGGGTTTTCTTCAGTGGACCACTGCGGTCGTGAAGGTAATGAAGTGTACGCTGGTTTCCAGGCGGCTGAATTATGGCCGTCTACCTTCGACAGAAAATTTAATTTTACACCTCAGTCTCACATTCATCCCTCAAGACATATTTCTTTCTTCATAGAAGACGTTTGAAGGATGATTCGAAAAGTGCTGTTTCCTTTGTCTCCGAAGTTTTTAAGAAAGGACTGTCGCTGTCTTTAAAGAGCATTTAACACTCTGCTGCACTAATGTCAATAAAATCCTAGTTATTTCTTGACCTTATGTCTGTGACCAGGCTGGTTCAACTCCCAGACCCACCGGATGAAACCGACTGGATGAGCTGAAACTGCCGAAGTACGGAAGCGTATTGCATTCACTTAATAAATTTATTTTTTGGTTTGTTTTACTGAGTAATTATTTGTGTTTTTCTGAGTAATTTATTTTTTTTCTGTTTTTTGGAATAATTATTTCTGTTTTTCTGAGTATTTTTTTTTCTGTTTTTCGTGGTAATTTTTTTCTCCTGTTTTTCGGAGTAATTTTTTTTCTGAAATATCGAGATACTTTGAACTCCCGCGAGAACATCCAGCCTGTAACAGACTCCCGTTCTCCCATGGACCATGTCGTGGATGGACCTATGGTGACTCCTGCCCGCATACATAACCTGACTCTCGCCAGTGAGTGAAGCCAGGCAGAGCCAGGCGGAACGAAATGCATCTGGCGAGAGTCAGGTTAGTGCATACATGCCTTGACAAACTAATGATAATACCATCTATATGAGTTAAAGACAGGACTATCTCCCAGTGTCTTAAACCCAGATCAAAGTAAAACTTGATTAAACTGAACAAGTCAGTCATGTTTGTAACCATGAATTCGAGCTCTCAATGAATGAATGGATCTTCAAATGCTCTGTAAACTCAGGAAAAAAATTAGTCCGAAAAACAGAAAAAAAAATATTCAGAAATACTCAGAAAAACAGAAATAGTTATTCCAAAAAACAGACAAAAAATAAATTAGTCAGAAAAACAGAAATAATTATTCCAAAAAACAGACAAAAAATAAATTAGTCAGAAAAACAGAAATAATTATTCCAAAAAACAGACAAAAAATAAATTACTCAGAAAAACAGAAATAATTACTCAGTAAAACAAACCAAAAAATAAATTTATCAAGTGAATGCAATAAGCTTCCGTACCAAAGAAAGAAATGACACCACAAATCTAAGAAGGATCTCTGGTGTCTTCATGACACTCACAAAACAAAAAGATTTAGTTAAGTTTCAAATTATCCAGCACAAAGTAATTTAGTTCCTCTCCTGCAGCTGTAAATGATAAACAGCATTCCATCAGAATAAACTGCTGCTAACTGTAGCTGCCGTTAGCTTAGTTAGCCGTGCAGCTAGCAGGTGTTCTTCACACCGCTGATTCAGGAGCGTTGGACCGACGAGAGGAGGAGGATTCGCTGCTGGGCAAAGCGGCGGCGGAATGAACACCAGAAATCGAACACTTGCCGCGCCACTGAGCTCGGAACAGCGATGAAAAAACTGATATTTACATAAATGAAAAAGTGAACGATTACAGCTTGGACGGGTGCAGCTGGCGTTACAAACATGCACAGGGTGAACATATTGCTAAGAACGTATACACGGTGCGTATGGCAGCTGTGACATTCACGGATCAAAGTTGATTTCCACGACGGGCGCTCCCTGGACATCTGCCGATCCCGTATGTTCCTCTGCGCTTTACGCTATTGGTGCAATTTGTTCAACAATGAATCAGCGCCTGGTGAACTTCTATGGATCAGTGGTTACATTCTGTATTCTGTTGTGTTTTTTTTTTTAGCTCCACACCGTATTGATTCCAGAGCGAGCGAGGCGAAGCCGGAGGGAAATCAGGAGCCTTTTATCCCGGCTCATATATCAGCGAGCCGGAGCAGTAAGCACCAGAGTAGCATGATGAATTGTGCTCAGTATGAATCGCGCCGTGACACAACGTATTGATTTCTCCGTGACGGAGCAGTTTTTGGTGTCCCCCCGCGTGGCAGGCGGTGCTCGCGGACCTTGGAGTGAACAAATGTGACCGCTCTGGATGATCCCGCGGCGGTCGGTCTTCATCATAAACCCGGCGCGAGCATCGTGTTGTCATCGCTCCACGCCAGTTTTTAAGACCCTGATAAAGTGCTTGGCGCAATCTGTGTCCATCCTCGCTGACACCACCGGCGGCCAATTAAATTCCCTCCAGGACGGGCCGGACTCACAGGCAGGTGGTGTTTTGGTAAAGAGGGACATTAAAAGGGCTGTTTGGCCCACAGAAGAAATGTTCATGACCTTGACTGGAGAGAATAATCTCACACACACACAGTATTATTGATAATAACAATAACTTGGTCTCACATAACGACGAGACCCTGCTCGACCACGCTGCCTTCAGGAAACGTAGGAAACATTAATGTCATGACTCAGCCTACACCCAAAAATAATGTGATTACTGTTGGTATGAAATGGGCAAGACTGCAGTTTTTAAGAAGCACACGGCATCAGTAACGTCACATTTTTCAGCGTGACATTTCCACCTGGACGTTCGTCTGAGTCAGTGCTGGAAATGTCACAAGACTGCCAGAAGGTCGCTCCAAAGGCTCAAGATCGATGCTTTAAAATTTCAAATTTGCAAATTTCCCGCATTAATCTCCTTAATGATCTGTTTTGACTTTGCATTTTAAAACAGACTGAAGCTTTTCCAAAAAAAAAAAAGAACCAGCGTGAGAGCGAACAGCAGGACGTGCACGGATGTGTTAAGAGGCCGGTGAGAGGTAAATGAAGCGAAGTGACTGTTTATTTGAACCCATACGAGCTGCTGCTCAACACCAACAAGCATCTGCTCAGTTTCAGCCAAACAGATGCCCGTTAGCGTTCTGCCCTGCACATATGTCGGTGATAGAGAGCTGCCTGGACCGCAGACTGAACACTGTGACACGAGGCTGTCTGCAAGTTTCATTTTCTATCAAACTGTAAATGTTTTATGTAAATTCAGCCGCTTCTTCAGTCTTTGCTCTTTAATGCATTTTTTGATAAAGACTCACAAAGCTGACTCACTGAATCTGAATCCCAAGAAGCATGAAGGCAAAAACACTGGTTGGAAATAGAATTTGTCTTAGAGAAACAAGAGAATGAAGACGTCCTAGAATACCCTCCGCTGCTCTCCATAAATTTTGGATGGCGAGTTTTGCAGAGCGAGGTCATGCATATTTCATCCGAGCCACTTCTGAATTGGTGACCAGCAGCCCCGAATCAATTAATCAGCAGGTGTGCTGCGACTCTGCAGGCTGTACATCGCAAACTCTTCCTGACAGCACGGATAACTTTCTCTCTCACGACACCAAACACACACATGAACGTACACATTTTGCCTGATGTGTTGTGTGAAGTTCGATTCGCTCACCTCCCTCGAACTCTGTCTGACAGTTCCCGGAGTTTTCCTTCAGGCTCTCCTCCTCGTTGATGATGATGTTCTCAATGTCCTTCATGGTCAGGTGATCGCGGAAGGCGTAGAACAGGATGTGCTTCAGCTCCTCCAGGGTGATCCTCTGCATGTCGAACTGCGGGAGGACAGAGACGAGACGAGGAGATTTTCATAAAAGAGAGCTTCTTACATAAATAAACTGTTTTAGAGGATTAACCCAGCAGGAACTAACTCGTGTGTGTATTCATGTGACAAAACTCTTCTACAGTTTTTGGGACTCGTGCTTCAGCTTCAATCAAACTTGAGTTTGACTTTCCGCTGCCAACAACTGACAATAAATAATTTGCACTGAAAAGCTCAAACTCATAAATCATGACGCATGTTCCAGAAAGTCTTCGCCGTGCTCGTCCCGGCAGCTTACATACCTCGCTCTAATGCATCCGCTTTAATCAGAGTGCGTTGATGCATTGATTAAATTGAATGTGCCGAGGTTATAGCCTGAAAGTGATTGATTTATGGTTCAAACATGCACACACGCACACTTGATTCGAAGGTCACGTGAGAGCGACGGCTAAGTTTTTGTTTCTGAAGTTCTTGCAGCTCGGAAACACTTGTCTTCTGATGAAAAACACCACTTCACCGAATGCTTCCGAGCTGTAATGAAACAGTGATTTAAATGTCTCGAAAAGCAGAAACACAATTTGAACGTGAATCAAAAGGCATCGATGGCGGGAAATGAGTGTGATGATGTTTAATCAACTCTCAGACTCGCTCAAAGTCCGGCGGCAGTTAAAAAGACTGATTTGCTCTGATTCGCTGTGAATGTTGGCATCGACAGCCTCTCGTATTTACTGACTCGACGAACACAGCTCATTTTATCAGGCTGCTCTTTGCTGTACACATCTGATTACAAGCCGATTATGAACACGTGTCGTGAGAGTTTTCTCGTGATACGACAACAGAATTAGCAAATAATGGATTTTCCTCTCTCCCTTGTTTTTTTAATCTGGCACGTTAAAACCTTTTTGACAGATTTAGTATGAGAGAAATATATAACAAGGAGGCATCATCCAGACTGATGTCACAGACTTTGAGCAGACGTGAATGGGTCATCTGGGACGTCTCCATCCATCCCTGAGCTTAACAAAGCAGCCTTCAGCCTCTTTTCTGTGCTCTGCTCTCACAGTCTTAAGCACCTGTTCCATGCTGGAATGGACACGACCCCCCTGTGACCCTGAACCGAATAGCCTGTACAGAGAACGGATGGATACGCACAATGATAAAGAGTCAGACTACAGAGCTGTTCCAGACGGAGGAGCAAGCTGAGGTACGAACTCTGACCATAGTGGAGAGTAAATCAGGGTAGAAGAGATGTTACTCATGGACTTTACTGACATGCAGAAGTTATAAAAATCATAAAAATCATCAAAGAAAAGTCAAAATGTTTGGATTCCTGCATCTTAAAGCTCCACTGTGTAGTGTTTTCAGTAATTTATCACCTCAAATCAGCGTCTTCATTCATAAATAAGTCCTCATTGGTGTAAAATGATCTCTGCCAACAATCTCACTTCTCCTCCTGAGGGAAGAATCACTTCTCTGTATTTCCATAGGACGGGCGAGCTCTACGGAGGCTTTGTGTCGGTTAGACGCAGATAATTCAAAAACCGTACATCCTCCCGATAAAGTGGACACGTTGCCAGACAGAAGACAAGTGTGGCTACGTTCTTGGAAAATATCACTATTGTAGTGTGAAATCTGTGGCTAGGATCGTCATCTAAAGAAACATTTTCGGAGAGTTTTTTTCAGGCTCCCCCACTCTGCCAGTTGGTGCTGCGCGAACATTCCGCAATACACACACATTGAAAATCCTGAATTTTTCAGATTTTTTTCGAAATCACTCACAATCACTTAAGGGTCACCGTTCAAAAACTAAACATCGTAGAAAGAAAGTTCAAATACAACTCAAATAGATAAGACTTGTGCCTACATTTTAAAGTTTGAATGGTGTCTCTAGGTCAAAGTCTGCCAGAGCAGGAGATGTTTGAAAAACGTTGATGATTTTGCCACTTTTTTGACCCCGTCCCATTCATTCCTTATGGGAAGTTTTTCATACGGAGGCTTCCATGTCCTTCCGCTCTATAAAAAACGATGAGCTGGTGAGAGGGACAAAAAGCTCTACGTGGTACAGATAAGGCTAAAGGCGTTTTCACTCAGAGCCAGCGTGACTGTGGAACGGAGAAGGAGCTTAGCCAGACGCGCTCGTCAGCTGCAGTTTGAAGTCTGTTTGAAATAACGTACCTCATCACCCGAAACTAAACTTGATGAAGTGCTGTTTGAAGACACGTTGCTGTCAGAGCTTCTTGAATCTTGACACATCCCGCCTGCCGTAGTTCCAACAGGTTGCAACGCACGTTCGAAAACGCGAGGCGCTGAGAGAGCAGGATTCATTTGAATGCAAAATAACATTTAACATTTTTTCTTTCCTCTTCGATGAACCTGAATATCGTTTTGGTTTGTTGACACAACAAGACGTCCTGGACTTTGTGAAACACTGACATTTTTCACGATCTCTGACATCTTAGACCAATCAACCAATCGATTACTCCTACTTTCCAAGAGCAGTGACTTACAGCTTAATTCCCACATCACAGCTGAACATGAGAGCGTTCTGACCCTTCATCTCAAAATTCAACGCTGTAATGGCCTGATGCCAGTTTTAAGGACAGTCTGGGGCAAACCGTTCCTGTTACCAATAAAAATGTAGGGTTTTTATATATCCTTGTATTCTCAGCCTCGGGAGAAAAGTTGCTTCCACATTTTGAAACTGTCGGTGGATCTAATCTGTGACATCAAGTCGAGTCTTCTTTCCATGAGCGATGAAAAACGAGCTCTGCAGAGGACAGATTTAAAGCGGCTGGGTGGATCTAACGGTCGATCTGGACTCATTTTTATGCCTCTTAACAGTTCTACTGTTTGAAGCATAACATTTTCCAGGGTGTGAAAGCAGAGAGACTTCAGATAAAGCCCCCCAGAGAGCGCCGACATCGACGGAAATGGATCTGAGACACAAGCTGGTGATTACATTGATAGACATTTAGGCCTCGACGTTCTGCGAAGACAGGTAGAATAAAACTCTCGAATACTATCTATTCCTCACATTCAGCCACATCCTTCAACTTATTTAGATCTTGATTTGCAAATCCCAAATCCCAGAGTGCATCTGTAGCACTCATTAATACTGAGATGAATTATACACATGAACAGACAGAGAAAGGAAAAAAACGCTCGCTGGACTTCCTCACAAGGCCGCCGGGTAGATAATTATATAAATCACTGCATAAATCACGCCGGACATAAATCACACTTAGCATCAATAGCGTTTCGTTATCTCTCCACCTCAGAGACGGCTAATGAACATTCATACCCATCATGCCTCCAATGTTAATCAGCCTCCATAAAGATTCATTATCAAAGCTAATTAAAAAGTTGGAGGTCAGCGGTTCATCCGCTGTTTGCCGGGTCATTAATCAGAGGAGAAAGTAAATGTAAGTGTTGGCAGGACAGACGTTTAATGAAAAGGTACGTAATGATAGATCGATAAATCACAGACGTAAATTAAAAGGAGATGAAATAATCATTCCACATGTTTGCTATGAATGTGGCTATGTGAGCATTAAATGGGCTCCAGACAGGACTGAGTGTCACAACGCTTCGGACTAATGCCGTTTTTCCACCGACAGTACCAGCTCGCCTCGCCTCAACTTAGCTCGCCTTTTTTGCGTTCCCATTACTGAAATCTGGTACCTGGTACCTGCTAGAGTGGTGCTTTTTTCGTATCACCTCCGTGTAAGTTCCAACCGAGCTGAGCTGATACTTCTGTGTGACGTAAGCTGGCAGCCGGCCACTGATTGGACAGAGAGCGACGCCACTTGACGACTCATGACGAGCGCGACGTCCGAGCCTGACGCCCGCTACCTTTAAAAACTAGCATCTGCGTTCAGTCAACATAGCGATTACATGGAAGGAACAACGCGCAGGAACACGGCGTGGACCGTGGCAGAGGTGGAGACGCTCCTGAGTGTTGTCGCTGAAGACGCATCCAGAACGAGCTTGATGGTGCGACAAGAAATGAAAAGGTGGACGTGTTTTGCGTAGCCCACAGCTAGCCCTGTTTATGTGTCGCGTGGATAAGTGCGTCACTGATGACGACCCGCCCACGTCTGATGACGACCCGCCCACGTTGATGACGACCCGCCCACGTTGAAGACGACCCGCCCACATTGAAGAGATACTAAAGTGTAAGTTATGCTTCCGCGTTGACACAACACAAGGGGGCTTACAGACCCATTAAGTCCTTGTGCACCCCACTTGCGTCCACCGCAAGGGCCTGACGTGCACCTCCCAAAAATCCTAGACGTGTGTCGAGGCGACGCAAACACCAACGCAGCGGCATTGGCTGTGATTGGTCCGCTAACTACACCCGCTGGAGAACTTTTTCCGGTTTCCACTCATGAACACCGGCATTTTTAAAAGTCTTCGAGTCAGTTTGAGTTGGTTAGTTGAGTGCAAGAGTTTTGAGTTTGAGCCAGTCTCTCTGTCTCGGTCTCCATCGTTCACTGTGAGGAGAAAAGCCAGAAGTTAAACAAATACGACTGAGGCTAACAACTATATACGTCACAGAGTCTCAGTCGGTCGGTCAGTCTTTACAAAAAAACATAGCACCCTCTACTGGTGTGGCACTGAATTGCAATTGCCGAGGCAAGGCGAGCTGGTACTGTCGGTGGAACAACGGCATAAGTGAAGGCACAAATCCCACTCGGTTAGGGTTAGGAGAACTTCATGGTTTGGCTTAAAAGACCTGTTCTGGTTACAACAAACACGGCTAGAAGTCCTGAGGTCTCGAGGGCACGAACGCGACTGCTGATTGCCCAACTTCCTGCCAAAAAACATCTGTTTTTTCACCACAATCACGCAGACTCAAACTGTCGGCGTCACAAGCTTATATTACAAGAATATCCACCAGTGAAAGACTTGTGTCAACTTCACGTCAGCAACATCAAGTTTTAGATAATCATTATTCTGTCCTGAAACATTCACCACAACTCTCTAAAAAGCTCACCGAGCCTGAGTATAATCGTCCATATCGATCTTATATCTCCCATCATGTGGAGCAGTATCACACAGATGTTTGTTTGAGACGTCCCACCGACAGAAAAGCTTTGTTTGTCTCTCCTCTCGTCTCCTATGAACTCTCCCCCCGTCCTAAACAGACAGATCCACCTGGAGCGCTCCGGCAGCATCTGCCACTTAAACCTACAGCCGACTCCTGTGTCACCTGTCCCCGAGAGAGACGGGTCGGAAGTCTAATTGTGTTTACTCGACCTTCGCGCAACCTTGCTGCTCCTGACGGCGCCGGCAGACATCAAAGTCTGCTTCATTTGCCACGGAAAAGACAGACGAGCCGGAGGATAGATTCATTCACGGAGAACTCCGGTGGCAGATAAGAGAAAGCCATTTTATTTTCTCTTTTCACATCCCACGACTTGCTCAGTCTGCATTCACATTCAGGCGTGGAGTGACCTTTACGGGAGAATACGGTGAAAGAAAGGGGGAGCAGAGAAGAATGACGCCTCGGGATCTGAAGTGAATCCCACAAAAAAAAAGATCTTCAGTGAGACACCCAGTGTTGAGTGACCTACAGTTTTATACTGAACCTCGTGCACAGAGAGGAAACCTTCCGCCGTCTTTTCTGCCACACAGCCTTCACAGAAGTTCCCCTCTGAAGTGTAATCACATGCCTCGGGCGCCAGGGCTTTTAATGACTCTGGGAAAAGTTGGAAATGTCACAAACTGTAAAGAGCTGCTGTGGCTGCAGCTCAGAAGTTGCTCTGTGGTGATGGAGGTCTGCACTGTTACTAAAAACATCTTCTCTGAACTGAATCAATCATTTATTTGTGCTAAAAAGAATCAACAATAAAATAGAAGACTCAAACTGCAATCTGTGATATCTGACACACCATCAGTCTGATTCCATGTACGGGTCATTGTTTGCAGTCCAGTTAGCATTATTAAAGGGATATTCCGTAATACAATCAGACATTTTCATCCTTGAGCTGCAGAAATCTACTGCACTCGGTAATCGACTCGTCAGGGCTTCCTCACACAGGCAGGCTGCTGGAGGAGAGGGTGAGTTGTGCTGTGTTTTTAATACAAATCCAGCAAAGCTAGCAGATGTTTGATGCTTCGTACTGTGTGCTGGGACTGTACATGTACTGTTGCTGAAGTTTGCTGCTGTTCTCACCATTAATTGTGGCTTTTTGATGGCGGTTTCTAGTTGGAGACATAAGCTGCAGTGTATTGTTATCGTGCGGTCTTTTCTGAGGTTGCTAAAACTAGCTAAGCTAGCGGTCAGCTAACTTGACCTCTCGAGGGGGAGTCTTACTCGGTGTCAAGGTGTGTTAGACCATGGATTAAACTTACACCGGAATATCCCTTTAAGACCAATTGACCATCTTCTGACAAATATTTTGCTAAACACATTTTTTAAAAATCTAGTAAAAATCTAATCAAACATTAAACTGACCGGCTCGATATCTGCCGTCTACATCAGAAGCCCCGACGCTTCCTCTTCATCAGATTCCAGCCGATGGACTCAAAGATTACATTTCCACCCCAACGTGTTTCATCTCTTTTGCTCACCACACAGATTGTTTACCTGCACGCAACCAAATCAATACAACTCGGACCACAAATGGAAACGAGGATGCTTCTGGTAACAGAATCTCTGCTTCTCTCGTTCACATGCTGATATCTTTTCATCAGAGATAACTAAAGAAATGACTCATCCCACCTTCACAACACAGAATAACTGTGAGTGTAATGAGTATTTTTTTTTATCGTTGAGTATTTCTTCTGATTAACAGGAAAATAATCTTTGTCAGATCAAGTTGTAGATGTCTGATTTCAGAGTTGGAAGGCAGGGATTCGACTGGATCGACAGTGATTATTGCTGGACGTATAGTTCAGAAAACCTTACTGTCTCTAGAGAAGCACTTTGTGGTCCAGCATGTATATTAGAGGCATATCACAAAAAACACATAATAATAAGGCAC
Source organism: Lagodon rhomboides (assembly GCA_039737535.1). NCBI lineage: Eukaryota > Metazoa > Chordata > Actinopteri > Spariformes > Sparidae > Lagodon > Lagodon rhomboides. The sequence goes on from CM077787.1 coordinate 4,476,345, forward strand.
CATGTAAATAAGAATATCAACAAATGCTCATTGACGGATGTTTTTATTTAAAGACACACTGTGGAATTATTTCTCCCATCTAGTGGTTAAATGTTATTCTGCATCCAAATGAATGCTGCTCTCTAGCGCCTCGCGTTTTCAAACGTGCGTTGCAGCCTGTTGGAACTACGGCAGGCGGGATGTGTCAAGATTCAAGAAGCTGTGACAGCAACGTGTCTTCAAACAGCACTTCATCAAGTTTAGTTTCGGGTGATGAGGTACGTTATTTCAAACAGACTTCAAACTGCAGCTGACGAGCGCGTCTGGCTAAGCTCCTTCTCCGTTCCACAGTCACGCTGGCTCTGAGTGAAAACGCCTTTAGCCTTATCTGTACCACGTAGAGCTTTTTGTCCCTCTCACCAGTTCATCGTTTTTTATAGAGCGGAAGGACATGGAAGCCTCCGTAGAGCTCGCCCGTCCTATGGAAATACAGAGAAGTGATTCTTCCCTCAGGAGGAGAAGTGAGATTGTTGGCAGAGATCATTTTACACCAATGAGGACTTATTTATGAATGAAGACGCTGATTTGAGGTAATAAATTACTTAAAACACTACACAGTGGACCTTTAACATCTGTATTTCAGATTATTAGAGATTGTGGGAGCCTGTGATATGTTTGATAAATTGTGATAATTTGATTTTAAACATTATCAACTAAAGCGATATCTTCACTGAGGTATCAGGGGGGAATAAAATCAATGAAAGTATTATTGCCATGAGCATAACCGAGGAGATGCATGAGGATGATTTTCTCACCCCGGCAGGAACACCGTCCTTGGATTAAACCATGAACTTTTTACGATTTTGCTCAATCGATTACGCGCCTGTCCTTCACGCCGCAGAGTGGATTCAGGACTCGGCCCTTAAGGAGAAAGCGCCGTTCTCCTCTGCACTCGTAAATGAGGCGTGTTCGGCTGCTTTCACACACACAGGCGGTGAGAAGGTGCCAAGAGCCAGCATCCATCCATCTGCTGAGTTCAGCCCTCTGCAGCACCGCCAAATCATTATACAGCCACAGATAATGCTCCGCACACGCTGAATCCAATTACATGCATTCGCTAATCTAAATTTTTAAACGCAATGGGGCTGGCAAGTATTTTGTTTTAACAGGCAGAAATATGAATGCGTTTGAAACATGCTGCAGCAGGCAGGGAGCAGGGGATTTGAATCCAGAGCAACGTAGAGGAGCCAGAGACAGACAGCGATTTCTATCCAACAAGCCCTTATAAAAAAAAATCAGTTTTTAAACCTGGGCCGTATTCGGGATCAGCAGATTGCCTCAACCAGCAGCTGCAGCGGCTGCATTGTCCTCTTAAAGTGCTTGTTTTTGACATTGACAGGTTCAGATTGTTATTCTAAGTGTCTAACAAGAAGTTAAATCTCTGTAGGAATCTTTCCTTTCTGTAATAAGTGTACAATCTTTGTTTAACGAGCCTCAAAGCCGCCAGACTCCATTGACAAACCCCGTGATTTTACTGTTACAAGATGTTCCTCCCTCTTGCTCCTCCTGCGATCACATTTAACCAAACTCCATTGTGAAAAAGAGCCATTTTACCTCACAGATCATCATAAAACACGCCTCATTCAAACTTAGTGAAACAAAATAAAACTCTCTCTTTTGCTTGTCTTTCCACTGTCCTAACAATCAGCCAGCTTCTCATTTGGTGGTTGTTTTCTCAAAATTAACGCTTAATTTGTCAAGGAAGATGGGAAAATATCAGGAGAAGGAAGGTCAGGAATCAAAATGGATCGAGGGGGAAACAGCTTAGAGAGACAGAATATTTCCACATCTAGCTTGGTGAAAATATATGCCGTTTTTCCATCGACAGTACCAGCTCGCCTCGCCTCAGCTTAGCGTGGCTCTACTTGGTTTGGTTTCAGACTTGTTGCGTTTCCATCTAGAATTAGTATCTCTTCAACGTGGGCGGGTCGTCATCGACGTGGGCGGGTCGTCTTCAACGTGGGCGGGTCGTCATCAACGTGGGCGGGTCGTCATCAGTGACGTACTTATCCACGCGACACATAAACAGGGCTAGCTGTGGGCTACGCAAAACACGTGCACCTTTTCATTTCTTGTCGCACCATCGAGCTCTTTCTGGATGCGTCTTCAGCGACAACACTCAGGAGCATCTCCACCTCTGCCACGGTCCACGCCGTGTTCCTGCGCGTTGTTCCTTCCATGTAATCGCTGTGTTGACTGAACACAGATGCTAGTTTTTAAAGGTAGCGGGTGTCAGGCTCGGACGTCGTGCTCGTCACGAGTCGTCGAGTGGCGTCGCTCTCTGTCCAATCAGTGGCCGGCTGCCAGCTTACGTCACACAGAAGTATCAGCTCAGCTCGGTTGGAACTTACACGGAGGTGATACTAAAAAAGCACCACTTTAGCAGGTACCAGGTACCAGATTTCAGTAATGGGAACGCAAAAAAGGCGAGCTAAGTCGAGGCGAGGCGAGCTGGTACTGTCGGTGGAGAAACGGCAAAATGACTGTTTTTGTCAATGAAGTTTGGTGAGCGACACAAAAAGGATCTTACTTTTGAGCAAATAGGTTCGTCTCTGCAGTGACCCATTCAATAATGTTGGCAGATGCTTAGAAGAACAATCTGAGCTGGAATCAGCATCATTACTGTCTTTGTTAAATATGTTGTCTCTTCATTGTCAGTGCCTAAAGTTAATCTTTGTGTTGTTTGTCTGTGAACTGATGGCACTTCAGTTTCTATCACTCTGACGGCAACACACGCAGTAAAACCTCTGGATGTGGTCGACGTGTTTGAATGGAAACAAAATGCAGTTCTGACGATGACAGCAGCCTCACAGCTTCGGGAAACAGAACTGCGTCAGAGACAGGAATCATATATTTTCACAAGGTAAACAAAGGTTTGTAAATTAACCACACAAACCTACAAACGTACGTGGAGAAAGGCACCTGGCGAGATCTCTGAGGTGGTTAGAAAAGCTTCAAATCCTGTGAGATCAGTCGGTCTGTGTGTACCTGTACATACAATAATGTCTGTACGATTGCACTGCGTTGCCAGACCATGAACTAAAATGTGGAAGGGGAAAAATAATAAATTCTTATGCAACCAAGCCGATGTGTCATCCAGCCGAGGATGACAGTTCTCCACCCTCTGCACGAAATTGCACCCTCTTGCACTTTGGGAAGTTGCAGCTGTCAATTTTACAATTTCAACATTTCCTTTGGACTTTTGTGGAGGCCTCGCTTGCATCACCACTCAGCCAGGAGAGAGTGAAACACAGTTCAATCCACCGACTGAATGTGTGCACTGTATACTGACAGGGACAATGAAAATTAATAAGTTGACGTTTTGACAGTTTTACGTCACTGACCCCATCAGCTGACTCGTCATCACCTGATACCATCGTACCGTCTCTGAGCTCTCATCACTTTTCAGGACGTCCCTCCTGCAAACTTCTCCGCTGCTTACGGCGGGTAATATTTACTGCCGCGACATTTATTATTTACAAAGCAGTTTATATACACTCTTGCATTATTCACAGTACAGTTTCTGAAGCTGCTCACAGGTTTTCTCTTAGCTTTCTTCTTCGTCTGCACTTCTTACATTTCAAGCTTTTTGCTTCCATATCAGGAATTTTAGGTTGTTATTGTGCATTGATGACGGGAAACTCCAGCACATTTATTCTCCTTTTTATGCAATTCATTATTTTAAAACACCCGTATTAACCTGAATATGTGCAGAACCTGGAAATTAACTCAGTAAATGAATGAAAACATGTTAAAGTGGACCCATTATGCTCATTTCCGGCTTTCTGAAACTAGGGCTGTAATCAACCAAAGAAATTCTTGGTCGACTAAAACCCTGAAATTTCAACTAAAAATCGAAAGATCGGTTGGGGGGTTGGCAACTCGACTCTGACGGCTCTGACAGCGTTTTGCATCACGTGCATCTGCGCAATATAAAAGCCCATGATGACCGAAAATATACTGATATCAGCATAAGAAGGCAATTCAGGGAAAATTATCTTTATTAGACATAATTAAACAAAAAAAATAAAGCATAGGCTCAAAACAATAGCCTACAAACAGTGGGCACGGCGCAATTGCGCATTAGGCAAAAAAGACCACTAGTAACTGTAACTGTCTTTGGCAACTTATATGAGGGGGGAAAAAACGCAGATATACGTGGAGAAGCGTCTGTCCTCCTGTCTGTCTGACCGACTCCTCGTCACATTTCTGTCCGAAAAACAGCGTCTGTCACCGGCAAAAAACTTTAACTCACCAAGTGTTTGTGATGAAAATAAATCACCGCGACGAGACTTCAGTGAACTTTCCCCCGGAAGACAGCCTCTGTCCCCGCGAGTGACAGAGTCAGACAGCGTCCAGTTTACTGATGGCGATTTTATTTATTATTTAGTGTCAAAGGTCTCTTGACTCCTTCCAAATATCGCCACATACTTTGCATTCGATGGTAGAGGAGGACTCGCTGTAAATGAAACGCTCAAAATAAAAATAAATATTCAGCAAACCACCGGACGTTGAATAACGTGGACGTTCTTCAGTCTACCTGTCTCTGGTGGGTTGGGCTAATCCAAAATAGTGAAAACAAGGGGGGTGTTCTCTGAAGACAGGCTGTTACCTGTGAAACAGGGGTGCTCTGAAAACACCCCCATTAGCACTTGGTACTTTCCTCCTGATGAAATCAACCATAAACTGTATGAAATTAACACGGCAAAAATCGACCAATCAGAATTTTGGTCGACCCAGAACGTATCGACCAATAGGTCGACCAGTCGACTAGGACTTTACAGCCCTATCTGAAACACCCTGTTAAAGTTCCTGTCTCTTTAAAGGCCCCCTCCATCAGAGTCCAACTTCGCTGACCTCGCTGGTCGCTGTACGAAAAACACAACTTCATAACTTTATTCACTGATTTTGTTGAAGCGGGGGGAGAGTCGGCTAATCGGACCTTTTACTGCACGAACAGCTGAGCTAACAAGCTAATGGTGCAAATTGTCATGTTGCAGTTAGCTTAGCAAAAAAAGCTATCCATCTTTGAAACACTGTCAGAGGGAAAACCAGAAGATATTTTCCATAGAATATGAGCCGCTATGAATCACCTCAGTATGAAGAACTGGACCAGACCGAGCGGGTGGACGGGTGCATCCCTGTACTTTGTGGGCGTTCTGTGTCTGCACCAATAAACGAGTTGACGACAAAATGCCTTCAGATCGTCCTGAAAGCAACTGGAATCATTGCATTCAGAGCTTTTTGCTCTAACAAGGATGCAACATGCTGTATTTCTGCAGGTTATGCTACAGGTAAAGACCGGACTCAGCCCTGATATTTATTACGTCCTCCCCTCCTGCTTATTATTATGCTCATTTCCGGTTTAAGTTCCTGTCTCTTTAAAGGCCCCCTCCATCAGAGTCCAACCTTCGCTGACCTCAGACTGATCGCTGGTCACGAAAAACACAACTTCATAACTTTATTCACTGATTTTGTTGAAGCGGGGAGAGAGTCGGCTAATCGGACCTCTTACTGCACGAACTGCTGAGCTAACAAGCTAATGGTACAAATTGTCATGTTGCAGTTAGCTTAGCAGCTAACGCTACTTTCAGCAAAAAGTATCTTTGAAACACTGTCAGAGGGAAAACCAGAACATATTTTCCATAGAAAGTGAGCTGCTATGAATCACCTCAGTAGTGAAGAACTGGACCAGACGGGTGCATCCCTGTACTTTGTGGGCGTTGTGTGTCTGCACCGGTAAACGAGTTGACGACAAAATGCCTTCAGATCGTCCTGAAAGCAACTGGAATCATTACATTCAGAGCTTTTTGCTCTAACAAGGATGCAACAACAGACAGAACATGACTGCACGCTGTATTTCTGCAGGTTCTGCTACAGGAGACCGGACTCGGCCCTGATATTTATTACGTCCTCCCCTCCTGCTTAATGTCCGGGTCCAACACGCACACATTTTTTCCCTCGTTGAAATGAACGCTCAGCATTTTTATCGATCTCTGCCGATCCATCCCCCTTCCTCTGAACTGCCCCGAGCCTTCAGGAAAAAAAAAATTATGTCTCCATTACCGCTGCCGTCAAAGGGCGGGAGATTAATTGAGAAAAAGAAAACATAACACGCACCGCGAGAGTCACAAACAGGCAGAAAAATGAATCGGGGCTCATATCTCGAACGAGTCTGTTGGAAGTGACAGAAACATGGGCCACGTGGGACGCTGATGAAAATGGAACTGTACTTTGATTCTTATGGATAGAAGCTTTACACATTCAGGCCCTGAGGGAAATAACCAGACCTCTGCTCCCCTCGTGCTGTTTTTATCCTCCGTGACAGAAACACCTTATCATGCAGTCGTCTCGAGTATTTCCGCCGCCGCTTCAGACACAAACAAGACGACAGAAAAACTGATCAGAGAGGCTCACATCAGGTGTTTAACAGTCCGTGCGTACAAAAGGTAATATTCTCCCTTGAAGACGTTCACTTACTTAACATTCGCTTCTCGTTTGGCGCGAGCGTGATGACATAATGCTTCGCCGGCGTCGAATCATCAGCAGACTTTATGGCTTCAGAGTCACAGAGGCAATAAGAGGAAAAGCGAGAAAAGAAGCGAAACTGCCTAAAACCACTGAGCAAGCTATCAATAGCCAATTACTGTTGATATGATTAATCAAGGAGAGATTACTCCCATTAACCCCGGGAGAGGAGCAGGCTCGAGGAGCTGCCGGAGGGTCACGGTCGTCATTAGCGGGACTCAGTGGATCCATACGGGCTGCCTCGTATAACGCATCGCCTGTTCTGAAGGAGAACAAGGAACAGAAGAGACAGAAGGCAAGACAGATAGCGAATAAGAAGAACAGCGGGATCAAGAGGTGGAAGAAAAGTGGGAGACCAAATTAATCCCGAGCACAATTTTACTTGTGGGTTTTAACATTCAATTGCAGCTCGATCCGATCCTGGAAATATTCAGCGCCGGCTTTAATTAAGCCCAAAGGGCAGCAGCAGCTTTTGTCAACAGGACCGATACTCACGCCTTGAACTGATTACAGACCATATTTCTCATCTTTAAGTGGTCGAAACGAACACCAAATCCGACCCGAGAGAACCAGATCCAGTTGGCTCGCGGGGCAGGATCGAGGGCATCAAACCCCCGAGGCTCTGAAAAGAAAACCGAGGAACCTTTATGCTGTTTTTCCACCGACAGTACCAGCTCGCCTCGCCTCGGCTTAGCGTGGCTCTACTTGGTTTGGTTTCAGACGTGTTGTGTTTCCATCTAGAATTAGTATCTCTTCAACGTGGGCGGGTCGTCATCAACGTGGGCGGGTCGTCATCAACGTGGGCGGGTCGTCATCAACGTGGGCGGGTCGTCATCAACGTGGGCGGGTCGTCATCAGTGACGTACTTATCCACGCGACACATAAACAGGGCTAGCTGTGGGCTACGCAAAACACGTCCACCTTTTCATTTCTTGTCGCACCATCGAGCTCGTTCTGGATGCGTCTTCAGCGACAACACTCAGGAGCGTCTCCACCTCTGCCACGGTCCACGCCGTGTTCCTGCGCGTTGTTCCTTCCATGTAATCGCTATGTTGACTGAACGCAGATGCTAGTTTTTAAAGGTAGCGGGTGTCAGGCTCGGACGTCGCGCTCGTCATGAGTCGTCAAGTGGCGTCGCTCTCTGTCCAATCAGTGGCCGGCTGCCAGCTTACGTCACACAGAAGTATCAGCTCAGCTCGGTTGGAACTTATACGGAGGTGATACTAAAAAAGTACCACTTTAGCAGGTACCAGGTACCAGATTTCAGTAATGGGAACGCAAAAAAGGCGAGCTAAGTCGAGGCGAGGCGAGCTGGTACTGTCGGTGGAAAAACGGCATTAGACCTCTTTCCTCATACACTTTTGAGAAAAGAAAATCGCACACTCTCTTCTTCAGCATCACAATTTAGAGCACAAAAGTCCAGAGAGACCAAAGTGATAATATGATCAGTAAATTGTGACACTGAGCAATAGTTGTGTGAGAATATCTCCTTTTAGAAAATCCTCTTAAACGTTCAAACACACTGGACTGATGAGATTCTCCCTTTTCTTTCTGATAAAACAACATCCAGCATGACAAAGCAGGGAAGAGAGGAGGGATGTGTCAACCCACCTGCTTACTCGCATTATCGGAAATTAAAATAATTTCCACCGAAATGTCACATTACGCGTTCTGTTTCAGTATTTCGAGGACTGCATCAGCGAGGGGTCGAAGCCTGCACTTAAAAACCGGGGGGGGGGATGTTAATTCATGCAGAATTATGAGTTCAGCTCGTAGAAAAATAAAACTGAGGGAAATGCTAACAAACTAAAAACGTTTAATGATGAATGGCGAGCGACGGGGATAAATCTCTTGAAGTCACGCATCCATATTCACACTTCACCCTCGCTGTCTGCAGCTCTGATGAGACTTTGAAGTACAGCTTAGAGCAGAAAGGTTAAACCCTCTCAGGCGACCAGAACAACGAGAAACAGGCCCGTCTCTTCGATTGCTTTTAGCTGACAAACGATTTCCTAAAATTCATCTGAATGTGATTCTACATTGTGATTGCTTAGTAGATAAAAATGAAGAAGATCGCCTCTCGGACACCCAACGCATTTACTCTGACTGACAGGTGCATCATTAAAATTCTGGGCGCTCAAGAGCACAAATGATCCTCCGGTGTGTGTGTGTGTGTGCGTTTGTGCATTTTTAAGTTAAGCGACTGTGCAGAAAATGAAGTAATGTGTCGCCGACACTTCTCGGTGCCGCGGTGTGCATGAGAAAGAGCTGTAATGAAGTGAATCACCGAGGTAGCCGAGCTGACTCACATGTAATTAAAGCTACATGGAACATAAGGAGGAGGGGTCAGGGGAAAAAACTGCCACACACCGACTGGAGAAAGGTGCTTTTTTAAAAAACCATACAGAGAAGGCTTCATGTGATACGATATGAAGTCAGACGCCCGAGGTTCTGCTGCTGCAGCTTCTCCACTTCAAACAGCACCGTCCACGTTCTGTCAGCGCCATCAGCCCGACTGAAGTCTGCAGCTCAGCGCTCTGATCACCGCAGACCGACAGACACTGTACTCAGGATAATAGCTCGAATATTTGAGGTTTCTAATCTGTATAAGCTTCTTACCGTGCAACTGTATAATACTCGGCTTTATTTACGTCCATTTATCCACAAAGTTCTTCGTGCACACGGAGGTGATGTTCCTCCTGCAGGTAGCTGTCTGCTCACTGTACAGTCAACACCAACATGAAGGGATGTGTCCTGCAATGAAGCTCAGGATCTGCTTCCTCTGACCATGGTCATCTTATTCCTCCCTCTCCATTTAAGCCTGTGAATATTCTCATTCATCCAGGTCATAGTTATCTCAAGGAAATTGAATCGAATGCAACTGGATTTGGTTTTTGTCTTTGAAGACGTCCCAGCCTAGTCAAGCGAGCAGGAACTGATGAAGCCTCTTGGATGAGAGGTGAAACGTCTTCAAAGACAAAAACCAAATCCAGTTGCATTCGATTCAGTTTCCTTGAGATACTGTCCATTTAACCAGATTTTGCCACGAACACCACCAGCCATGTCCGTGCAGGCGAACAGTAAATCTTCCAGCTCTTCATATCCAGTTCTCAGGTTGAACTCACCAGAATCAACTCTCCTTTGCATCAGATCTTCAGGATTTTCTTCTTCCATCAGAACCACCAACAGTGTCTAGATTCACTTCCTAATCCACGCACACCTTCACCATCTCCTCAAATATGACGACATCACGATGGAGTCTAACCTGACCAGGTTTTTAAAAAGTGTGCACAGGTGTTCAATATTAACCACTTCATTACATTTTCATGAGGGAAAAACCCTTCAAGTGTAAAAAAAAAACTGCCTCCGAATAAAAACAGCTGCCAGAAATACTTAAATATTAAGGAAATTACAAAAAACTCAAACCGGAATTTAAATATTCTCTCCTAAACTACAGAAAATAAAAATGAGAAGCAGCACATTTCACACCAGGATATTAAACCCTGCGTGGTCTCGACCAGAGTAAGTGCTGTGGGTCTCATCTGGAGGGCATCGTGAAAACACTGAACATCTCAGAGGAGAGGAGAGACTCTGGCCGGGGATCAAAATGATGCTCTTTACTGGCGTAATAGCGCCGTAATGCTCGGCGCGATTGAGACGAATGGAGTCATTTTCACTTTGATCATCCTCCGTAATTCACCTCCCAACCTCTGAGCTGGAATCTGAGGAGGAGCACATTACAGGGACGACACTCAGAGTTGACAAAGACTTTCTGAAGGAGGGTGATTAGGTTCGTGGAGGAGAAGGGAGGACGTGTGTGTGCATGTGTGTGTGTGTGTTGATTAACTGTAACGTCACATCTCTCTGTGCCACCTTCATTGCTATTCAAGGCCATGCCTGGCAAAGGGAATATGATTTTTCTCCCTTCTCTGCTTTCCAAGCAGGCATGTGAACGCCCTTTCAGTGTGTTTACCTCCTGCATGGCCGACCGGAATCCATCAGACACCCAGCAGCCGCTTGTCAGAGGAGAACCAGCCCTCCTCACATTACCTGCCTGGAGAAAGACTACCGACTGCCAGCAGCTGAGTTTCAGTTTGGGACCCTTGAATTATTTCTACATCGCTGTGACCAATGAGGGTGAAAACAGATCATAATTGAGGATGTTTAATCATCGTTGGGTATCAAATAGGCATATCCACATTCTGTCACATCTTTTATGAGGCTGAAGGGAGAAAGAAGTTCAGCGTCGCCTCGCTGTGATGATAAAAAGGTGACAATTATGTCTGAATGGCTGCAGGAAGTCATGAATAATGTCAAGTTAATCTGTAAAATCAAACCAGTCATCTATATTAAACACAGTTTTAAACCCAAACAATAGATAATCCGGCCCGCTCCCACTTCAGCGGGTCAAAAACACCTGACCACTACTGAACTTACGTCACTTACGTTACGTGAGCGATGCCAACTTAACATTATGACACCGAACGTAGTTATTTTAACCCAAAGTATTATCTTTTTCTAAACCTCACCAAATAGTTCTGGTGCGTAAATGTTGCCAAACTGAGACGGCTCGACATGAATCACATTTCCCATTTTTTCTGTTTAACTGTGTGTCAGCAAGCTTTATTCTGAAAGTCTAATGTTTTGTCACATCTTTTATGAGGCTGAAGGCAGAAAGAAGTTCAGTGTCGCCTCGCTGTGATGATAAAAAGGTGACAATTATGTCTGAACGGCTGCAGGAAGTCATGAATAATGTCAAATTAATCTATAAGATCACACCAGTCATCTATATTAAACACAGTTTTAAACCCAAACGATAGATAATCCAGCCCGCTCCCAATTCAGCGGGTCAAAAACAGCCTGACCGCTGCTGAACGTACGTCACTTACGTTACGTGAGTGACGCCGTGAACATAACGTGATGCCAACTTAACGTTATGATACTGATTGTAGTTATTTTAACCACATTTCCAAAAGACATTATATGTCATACGATGTTTAACCGTGTGTCAGCGAGCTTTATTCTGAAAGTCTAATGTTTTGTCACTTGTCATTTCTTGGACAAAGTGATATTTCATATATTGATCTGCACAGAAAGCTCATGACTTACAGACTAACACTGGAGAGGCCAACGTAAATATTAGCCTGCTCCGATCTCTCTGTAGGAAAATCCTCGTGGCCCCATGTTTTATTCATCTGAGATGAATTGATTCAAAGAAATTGTGCCCTGGCTCAAAGGACAGGAGGAAGTGAAGATAATAGATCTGATCTAGGATGAAAGTCAACATTTAGAAAGCTTGAATGAGGTCGAGGCTGCACACTCAAATACCTCAAAGTCCAGAACCAGATCCTTTCACACGACAGATAACCACAAAATGTACTTTAAAACTTAGTACTATTTAACACTACATGCTGACTGTTTGTGTCCCGAGTTGATGCTGCCTGATTTCTAACAGAAAAAGAGGGAGATTTTCCTGGGTATCTTTATTATCTGGGAGACTTTAAATTAATCTTAAACTCATTGCTCACAATAAAATATATAGTAAAAAAAAGTGCAGGACTACAGTCTGCAGAGTGGAGACAAAAGGAGTGAGACAGGAGGTAAATGTCAATAAAGTGGAGAGCATTTTGAAAGCATATTTATTCTTATTTGGACCCGTTTCATCCGTTTTGCGAGCAACGACACATGTCAGGTACCACGAAACACACAGAGACTGAGATGGGGAATGGGATAAATTACATATCAGGAGCACAGCGAGAGAAAAAAGGGTTAAAAACAGGGAGACTCCCCTGAACATCAGCAGTGGTTGGCAGCTGCTTGAACAGTTCGGTTCAGCTCAGTTCATATTCAGAAAATCCATCTCTGAATACGTGAAAAGGACAAAAACCTAACATGCTGCAAGACCAAAGAACAGCTTTATATCCTAAATGTAGACGACACATTTCATCAGTCAGCAGAAAAAGTCTTCTGATGATCTGAACAAGTGTCTTCACTCACGGACGAGCCCGTCACTATTCAAATCATTTGAATGCATCAAAAATGACAGGCTGTCAGAAACAACCAAATCCTCATCAGACGTTTTGTTAATCTGAAGGATTCACCGTGAGCCGAGAGTACTGACTAATCTGATCTTCTCATTAGTGCTCCTCACACCGCTCTGAGCTCTTCTTCCTCCTGACGTCTGCTCTCCGAAAAACACACTTCACCTCCGAGAAACCGATTCTAAACTCTCTGCCCCCTTTTTTTTCCCTCATTAGCTCGGAAAAAGTTCTATTTTTGGAGAGACTTTCGCTGACATTTTTACAGTAGGAATTATTTTAATTACAGCCAGAAACTTTATGCCACATCTGCCAAAGTGGGCTCAAACACCTGAGGCAATCAAGACAAGGTAATTACTTCAGGAACCAGGCTGCACGATACCAAACTGACTGGTCGACTGTATCGTAAATTCAATGAACAGAGGAACAGAAACAATAAAAATGTAGCATCTCATTTCAACATGTTCATGTGAATCTTATGTTACACAGTGAAGATTGAATTGAACATTCAGGGAAGATGAATGAAACCTATTTTTTTGTACTTAAAGATATTTTATTCTCTAAAAATCTGTGCAGAGGACAAAAAGGATGATCAGAACAATAATTCCCCATTTAGGGTATTAATCTCAGTGTGACACAAAGCTTCAAAGAGAATAAAGACTGATTGATCCACCGGACTGAATTTAAACGTTCAAACTTTGTTGTGGCAAATTCTCTTTCCATAAAAATTCTCCCTCAGGGCTGCGAAATCGTATTCAAAGTGGGCGTTCGGTAAGAAAGCACACGGGATGATTACAGTGCAAGCAGCTCTAAAATAATCTCAGTCGTGCTGTTCTGTCAACAAGGCATGCAACCCTTCATCAGTCACTTCTCCTGGCTGTCAGGTCACCTGTGGGAAACATGATCGGGAGGCAAAATCAACAACATGCACATTAGTGTTTGCATGGACTGCTTTGGAAAATAACAGAGTTGAGAGCTTTTACTTTTACATATGTGAAAAAAGTCGTATGAAGCATTTTTGCTTTGCACAAGTCTTCTTTAAATGGGACTTACTATAAGTGGTAAAGTCCACCAATCTCAGAGCACATCTATGGGCAAAGCTACCACAGCTGCTTTATGAAAGTGTTTGAGATTCGTGCCGTGATAGCGCCTTTTTCCCGCTAGTTCCACACATTAGCCTCCTCGCGCACAACGTGCAGAAGCATGCACCTGGTTGTCGGAGCTTTTGGCACCGCCTCCCAAAGAGCTTTCCATCGCTACTCACCTCTTCTAGCCAAGCCCAGCGCCGTTTGTTCTTAATGCCTTTGTCGACATCTTTAGTGTCTTCCCCTGGCTTCATGAATTTGCGGTCCATCCTGACACTACGGTGCGCGTCAGCAGCACGTGGAGCGACTGCTCTCTGGATCAATCTGTTTGGCCAAGGCCCGCCCCCACCGTATTTCTGATTGGCTAGTAGACCTGTCCTTAGTGTAATTGACTGAAAGTTGTGCCTCTGTGAGATCCAGAGAGCTGTATGTTAGATCTCTGGGCAAACCCGATTTCTTTTTTTTTATTCGCTGTCACGCCAGTATGCCGGAGATCCGGCACAGCGCCGGACTGCAATCAGCCCTACATGTAGATTTGCAAGACTGGGACAACCCTGCGATCATGTTTAGGTGAAAATGACCATCTCGAGACCTTTTGCGGGTCTGGATTCACCATCTAGACATGATCCTTTACCCATCTCCTGTAGCTTGCTCTTCTTCTCTGATTGCATCTAGTAGCACAAGGCTACATTAGCTGCGACTAGCATAGCACGTCCGAATAACCAAACTCTCAATCACACACCTGTAAGGTTTCATGACTGTATCTTTTGCATGATTGTGACGCTATTCAGCCGACAAAAATCGGTTGAATCGATGTGGCGCTCGTTTAAAGTCTCCAAGCACCACCAATCTGATCAATCTTAATCTGCTGTGGATCCACTGGAGCGTCACTTGTGTAGAAGATCTGCCTGCCCTCATCCTGTCAGTGTTGTCCGTCCGCTGGCTGCTAGGATCACTGATTTTAGTGATGATATCATGCATGTATTCCCCTTCACGAGGACTTACTGTACGTTTGTGAAAATATGAGTAGAGCCAACACCAACTCAACAGCTGAGGCTGAGCCAGAGAGACTCAGGGGGCTGAGACGGGAGGGGATAGATTATAGACTTTAATTACAATATGGCTGACTAATTATCATACCTGAAGAAAGATTATGGCATTTTCTGCCACATTTATTCTGCACTTCTTATGATCTGTGTAGTTTTATGATCAATTTAAGGATTTCCAAATGAAGGTGCCTTAAATAAAAGAGAGCACTTTGCACACTGTGAAGATTGAAAAATGGTTACGACAGTGTAAAAGCTCCTGTAAATGTGTTGCTGCTGCATCGGATTCTGCTCAAATGAAGCTACAATCCACTGAGAAACTGGCACTTCCTCAGTTCTGATTCCTCCCAGTGTGATGGTGAAACATCAGATGGGTTCAGGACCTTTGCTTCTCATGAACTGACACCAGAACATTGGGTTTGTTGCTTCCACGCTACAGATGGATGCAGATATCTGAGGACAATTCCCAGGACAGCCTCAACAACAACCACAAGCCCGACACTCTGCACTGCTGCATCTACTTTGTAAATTCATGCAGAAAGAAAGAAAGCACTGTGTACATTTTTAATTACAACAAGCAGAGAACAGTCCTCGAGGTGATGACAACCCTTTTAAACACTCCTCCCTTTGCGTGCCTCCTCTTCCTAACGAGCACAGACGTAAACTCAAAAACCAAAGTTTTTAAACCAACGTTTAATAATGAACTGCTGAGAGGGAACAGACGACTCTAGTGAGCCTCACACTTCTACACAAACACACAGAAGCACAGGTCGCCACAGAACAATGCACATTTGAAAGACCATTTATCAAACTATTACCTGCAGACCTGCAGCAAAATTACATCCCTGTGATGCCGAAGTTACACTGTATCATAAACTCTGCGGCTTTAAAGGGATATTCCGGTGTAAGTTTAATCCATGGTCTAACACACCTTGACACTAAGTAAGAGGTCAAGTTAGCTGACCGCTAGCTTAGCTAGTTTTAGCAACCTCAGAAATGTCTGATTATTACTCCATGGGATTGCTCAGTTCTTATTATCGAGAGCTGACAGGGAAAAGAACAGAAGTAATGGAGTAATAATCATACATTTTCATCCTTGAGCTGCAGAAATCTACTGCACTCGGTAATCGACTCGTCAGGGCTTCCCCACACAGGCAGGCTGCTGGAGGAGAGGGTGAGTTGTGCTGTGTTTTTAATACAAATCTGGCAAAGCTAGCAGATGTTTGATGCTTCGTACTGTGTGCTGGGACTGTACATGTACTGTTGCTGAAGTTTGGTGCTGTTCTCACCATTAATTGTGGCTTTTTGATGGCGGTTTCTAGTTGGAGACATAAGCTGCAGTGTATTGTTTTCGTGCGGTCTTTTCTGAGGTTGCTAAAACTAGCTAAGCTAGCGGTCAGCTAACTTGACCTCTCGAGGGGGAGTCTTACTCGGTGTCAAGGTGTGTTAGACCATGGATTAAATTTACACCGGAATATCCCTTTAAGGATTCAGGTGTGAATGTCCAGTTTAATGATGATTTGTCAACATTTGATTAACTTTCAACTTCATATACAAGTTATGAGCATCAGTATGAGTCTGTAATCAAGACATCATTCCTTAAAAATACCCTCAGACGTGTAAAAATAAAGACGCTAAAATCCTTTAAATGATTCTGTCTCCTTCACTAAAAACTCCAGAATGTATTAAAATACAAACATGTCTCCAGCTTCACTGTAAATACATTCATAATGTCTGTTCACTGGAGGCTTCAAGTTTCCACATCACAGCTGTGTACACTAAATATGTGATGTTCCAAAACACACTAGTTTATTCTGTCGTTAGGGTTGATGCCAAGTGTTCAGTGGATATTTATGAACTAATCATTACCGACTGGTTCATGAATATAGTATCGTCTATTCTGCTCTCTTGTAACTCATCACTGTACACAAAAAAAGGAATTCATAGAAGACTATGTATTCCTTTTTTTGTGTACAGTGTTGTAATGTGTTACCAAATTTCATCATGACCGTCCTCACCGAGAACTACTTGTATAACTTGAGAAAGCTAAAGTTTCACTGGGTTCATTACCAGAAACAAAAGACCGAACTGATGCAGACTGTTTCGCAGCAGAGCGCAGGGTATTGAACGAGCACCCGGTATTGATTCCAGAACAATATGTTCCAGACAACCTTCCCAAGATAGTCTTTTGTTTTGGACACAGTCCCCTGTCATACTGACGATTCTCACCTTCAGAGAAAAGGTAAAAATTGAGGAGAGAAAGCAAAAATGTAATGATAAAAGCCGACCGACTCAGTTCAGCATCGACGCGGCTCAGCTCGCTCTGTTCTCATGTGATGAATCCCACACAGACACAGCGTGTTTGACACGTTATGACTTCTGACACATATATTTATGAATTATTAAAGCACTTATATGTGCATTTCCTCCGGTCTCACTCAGACCTTCTGTGTACATCACTGTACTCGGGGTCACCTGGCGTAAATCACCACCTCAGTGATGAGTCACAAACCTGCTCAGGGAGTAATTAGAACAAAGTCAGAGGCACTGACCTGTAATTAAAAGCACAACGGAGACTTTGTGTGAAACCAAAGTGATCAATCCATTTGATGGAAATATTACAGCAGATAGAACAAAAATTACAAGTTGTATTAATTAGAAAGAGTTATATACACGTCTTAATGAAAGACTATTTGCTAATCATGCTGCTGATGAACAACAAAAGGAAAATAAATGTTTGCAGTTGTTCAATTACAAGCTCGTAATAATTATCCGGACGGGATAATTAGATACATTAACGAACTGTTGAAGAGCCGAGACGAGCGAGTAGGAAGGTGAGTGTGTGACAGCAGATGAATCATCATCGTCCCGTCACTCCAGCTGGTGAGGATGTGACACTTCTCCTGACATTAGTGGAATGAGAAAAATCTCCCGGCCGACAGGAACTCGGCTGCTGTCACGGCTCAGGAAGACAGAACCAGAACATGATACGCGGTTCATATAGGAGTGAGTGAGCCCGGCCGGGTCTGAGCGAAGCCTGATCCGCTCTGACGGAGACAAACTCCGACAACCTCGGCTGAGGAGAATAAATACTTGATGGTAAAATCCCACAAAATGCCAGCTGGAGGAGAGTGTAATCTGTGAAACACTGTCGAACGCTTTGATAACTGTGGGATTTAATGAGGGTTACACGAAACCCCTCCAGCTCAATGCTTTCAGCGTTGCGTCGTTGCCGTGTGCCTGTCATGGTTCATGTTTTATGGAGCAGTCTGGGTATTCAGCCTGACTCAGGTTTCGCTGATCAGTCGTGAAGCTACATAGGTTCATTGTGGATTCATTAAACAGCTTCGAGCAGTTTGTTCTTACTCCTTAGTGTCTGCTCGGCTCGCCGTGATGAATGAAAAGGCGGCCGCGGTTATAAAATTGAAGAAAAACAACAATTACTTGCTTCGAATCTTATAATAACTCCGCGATGTGCTGCGGCTGACCGGTTCATTCTTCAAGATGAGTCTATTGGGTTTTTATTCTTCACAGGCAGATCATTAAAATTAGACGTGCTCCATGAATGTCCTGCAGTAAAGCTCGACGAAGATTTAAGATGATGTTAAACTGATACGGACGAGATTATGAAAACCATCTCAGCATTATTGTGTTAGTGTGAGGTGGAGATTATATTCCCCGGGTTTCGTGTAAGCCCTCTCGGCCGTGCCAGTTTCTTCTCACTGTTACTACATTTCAGAGCTGCATTAATCACTCGGTCACTAGGGAACAGGAGAAACTCCCGGACAAGCTGACAAACCGAAAGACCAGAAACGGGCTTATGAGCTTGTTCTCCTCAGGAAGTAGAAAATCTGAAACGTCAAAACACTGGAAGTGTGTTTAAATCACTCGCTGCCTCCCTCCAACCCACAATTCAATGCAACGGAGCTTCATTGTCCTGCATAGCGATGCATCTTGGAATGAAGAAATCTCCACACCTCCTCTGAAAAGTGCAGGTTAAAGGAATAAAATCTACAAACTGGAGTCAGTTGTGAAGGAAAAGTGGATTTTTAAAAGCCTGCATGAGGAGTGTGGTGTAGTTTCTGAATGTTGATGAGTGCGACATAATGAGCCAGCAGCATGAGTCGTCCTGCTAGATGGTTTATTCAGTGTTGGCAGGACTGTTGGGTGGGCTTTTCAGCAGATAGTGTGATTTGTCTCCATGTATACTTGCATTGTTAACATCATTTCCATTATTCTACTGTCACACAGAGGTTACACACTGCATGTTCTGTCCTGCAGAGCTCATGTCTTATTTTGTCAAAAAAGCTACCGTATTTCACCAATTAACCGCCGGGCCGCAAATAGCCGCCTGGTTCTTTTAAACGCCTGGGGTCAGCACCCTTTTTGCGTATTAAACGCCCACCCGAATAACCGCCGGGGCGATTATTTGCATTATTTTTGCAGAAGTAAACAGTTGGCACTTCCGTTTTCTGTCAAAATAAGAGAAGTAGCTAACGTTAGAAAGGGTGTACCGTAATCTTAGATGACCGACTGACTCTTATTTTGACAAAAAACGGAAGTGTCAGAGAGAACGACTTGCAGAGTACCAATTTAACGCCCACCTTCACACACCGGAGGACAGGTCAACACGGAGGAGAATGGACAGCAAATGGACATAAATGATAACGTAAGAAGGAAGAAAAATAAAAAGTATGACGCTACGTTTAAGCTTGGAGTTGTGAAATACAACTGTCATCACAATAATGGCCTGGTGCAGGTCTGTGTAGAAATAAATAAAGGCCTGCAGCGAAGAGCCGCCTGGTTCTTTTAAACGCCTGGGGTCAAAGTTGATTTTGCGTATTAACCGCCCGGGCTATTAATTGGTGAAATACGGTAGTTTTATATACTGTGAGAGAACAGGACACTTGTTTGGTGGCCTCCCAGCAGGATTTAAAGCCAAAACGCTGCATCTAATCCACCGTTCTAAGGCTCAGAAACACTTGTACTTCAGATATCCGAGCAGGACAGAACACAAGAAGAATACTAACAAAACTGTAATACCTCAAACAGCTACTCATCTGTGAGGCATGTGGATAAATAGTCATGAAAAATTAAGGTTTATTTAACTTTTTTTAATCCAAAACACGCTCCACACATCAGATGAGGTGTTCTGCTCCAGGCATGAATTCATCAGACTAGAAATGTGGGTTTGTAAGTGTTGAACTAACAAAACCTCAACCCACAACCGCCAGTCTCAGCCGACTTGGAGGGGTAAAAAAAAAAGCAACCTTTTCAAGCCAACCACTTTCCTGCACAAGCCAAGGTTACTGCAGCAGCCAAACGGGGCTGGCAGCACATTCGCCCAGACTGCACTCGTACCTCCAAAGACTCGTGTCCTCGCGGTGTAAACCACACGCTCCCGCCCCGCGGAAACAGCCCGGGTCAAGCCGACGATTGCATCAAGAGGACGGACTTGCCAAGTGTTACTATCAGAGCCAAATGTCTCGTTCTTTCCCTCACACCTGCTCAGTCTGTCATCCTTCCCATTCTCTCTCTCTGTCTTTCTATTGTCTGCACATTCATTACTCTCTGTCCCTCTCGCTCAAAGTCAGCCTTTGTCACTAACACGCTGACGTTCTCTCTCGTCTTTGTTTCATACGCGACCGATTCCTTTGAGTCTCTTGAGATTCTCAGGCCGTCCGGCGGCACGTCTGTCAGGGTCACATGTAACCGTCATCAGTCACAGTATCACTCGGGCGCGGCACAGAAAGCATTTACTCTGCACAGGCCTTCAAAAAGAGCTCAGTGCAAGTAACGGAAACTGAGTCAAATAAAGTTACACTTCCTTTAACGTGATTTATAGACGACATTATCACAGAGAGGTGGAGAGACTCTCTCTGGGCTCTGTACCCAAAAACATCTCTTTTCAGCAACATTAAATCCTCTAAACTCCGGCAAGACCATGACATGTGCAACAGTTCACTCCTAAATCTAAAATACATATTATTCCTCTTACCTGCAGTGAATTTATGACCTACGTTGTTTTGGTGTGAGTTGCATTCGTAAAACTCAACAGCGATGCCTCTTTCTGTTGCTACCTGCATCACAGCGCAGACGTAAATGTGCAGAATTAATTAAACCCAAGTTTACTTGATGTGAACTGTGGACCAAGTTCCAGCAGACTCTGAACCACAACCTGGATATAAAATCTGTTTTCATCCGACAAAAGCTGGAGAATATTTTGGACTTTAGTTGCCAAGAAAAACTCTTAGGCGGCTCACGGTCAATCAAATAACACTCAGCTCAGATTGTTACGGCCTGAATGGCTGATGAGGAAATACATCACTCCAGTAAATCAATATAATAGCAATAACACCAGCTTTATGCACAAAATGCACTGAGGTGAGCGGGGGCACTGTTTCATTGTGTTTGGCAGCGCAGTAAGATAAAAAATATAGAAAAGATGTTCTCAAAAGACAAGTGGACAACGTTTTATTTTAATAAGGTCTGTAGTTTGCTAAAAAGGAGCAAAAGAACAATATTTTGGAATAAATCTACAGCTGTTTACAAAGATCGATGGACCTACCAAATAAACATGAAAAGGAAAACCAGATATATTTTAAAAAGTCCAGGGACCATCTACTACTTTTGTAAAAACGGATCTATCAGATGATGAAGAGAAGGGAGGAGTACCTAACCTGACTCTCGCCAGATGCATTTCGTTCCTCCTAGCTCCACTCACATCCATCTGGGATCGCTCCCGTTGGGAGGGATTTCGGCACCAGATTTTCATGGTCGAGCCAATCAGGACCGCCGGGCGGGAGTTTCATAGATGTGACGTAGCGGAGAAGCGACTGTTTTGATTCAGACAACAATGGCGGCTCGCATCGAGGAAGCAAGCGTCAACATTGATGCTGCTGTTTCATCCGTGTCGTCCAATCTACCCAATATTTTTCCGTTAAAAGAACGTCGCTCTCATCGACGTCACAGGTTGGTTTTGATGTGAGTGGTTGAAGTAGCACGTCAATAAAGATGACAGACAAGTGGTTTATCCAATCATATGCAAGGATTTTTGATAAGGCCCAGCCTTCTGAAACACATCTCCAATGGAGCGATCCCAGATGGATGAGTGGAGCGAGGCGGAACCAAATTCATCTGGCGAGAGTCAGGTTAAGGAGTCTCCCCCCCCGATAGAAACTCATCTATTTAACGTCAATGAACTCTTTGTGCTTTAAGGATGTATGTGTGATCAAAGGTTGGTTTGATGTCTGAGAAGTGGTTCTTTGTGTTTTCTGTTCATTTGTGCCTCAGTGTGAGCTCGTACGCGCGGGGGGGAACATTTTAATAAATACAGTATATTGTCAGAACCAAACTCTCTTTGGCTGAAGACAGAAATAATTATGTTACTTCCCCCTTGCTCTACTTTGCAGTGATTATCATTCAACTGAGTCATACAGCATCCGTCTCCCGTTCAATTGATGACTCAGCTAAAGTTCCCAGCACAGATTTAAGAGGATAAAGTTTTACCTGCCAGAAGATGGTATCTATTGTGCTGCCCAGGAAGCCTTCTCTCGTCTCCGACGACAGGAGTTTGGGTCCGAGGATCGTCATGAACTCGTTGAAATCCACCTGTCCATCACCTGACACAATGAAAAAAAGAAGAAGATGATGGATTTGTTGGAGTTTCTGGTTGTAAATGACACTTTAAACCAAGTAAAACTCATCCCCAATCAATCCTAATCAAAGCTGCAACAGACGGGTGACTGCTCTTGTTTTTGGTCTGTATCCGAGCTCTCTTTACACACAGTTTCGCTGATATCCCTTCATCGGTCTGGAGTCTGAGGATGAGCCGGGGTGAATGACAAATGATGTTCCTGTCCTGAACACCTGAGGCTGATGTGCCTCTGAGCAGAGCACTCAGTGTCCAACAGCCTGCAGCTGAACGTGAAGCCTGATGCTGAGAGCAAAGCAGGACATGGCAATGAACTTCTCCTGGATTAAATCAGGTATACAGCACAGACTTAACTGAAGCCTCTGGGGTTGCAAAAGGTTTTGTTAATTATGAATTTCTTCTAGAATGTGTAGAAAAGTATATTTTTGAGCTTAAAGGGAAAATATGATGCTGTTTTTTTCTGTCTTTGTTGTTATGATCTAATCTGAGCATCCTTCAGATCAAAACAGCACTTACCACCGAGACAAGACGTAGTTAAACACAATGAGCGACGACTCGCTGGATAAAAGAGGATATGAGGCAGATCAAAGTGTACAGCTACTGTATCACACCACAACACAGAGCTCCTGCTGTGCACATTGATCTGGGAGCCTGCTGATAGTTGTTGAAGCTGCTGCCAAAACAAAAATCATCTAAAATTCTGCAGACAGCGACTATTTCAAGCGAACAAATCATGGATTCATACTGATGTGGTTGAATATCCTTTTTTTGTCTTTTCTTTCTTTGAGTGGGAAGTTTCATGAGCCCAGGAGGTTTTTTTCTTTATCTCCGGCAGGGTCGGTCTGGTTTTATTTTGTTTCAGTGAACCGAACCTACACTGAGAGCTTTTGAAACTGCGAATATTAGATGTGTTGACCAGTAAACTCACTCAATTTAATATGTAACTATTAATTCATTCATTCAACCTTTATTTATCATTTAGAGATCACTTAGGGGTGATGCTTAAAAACTAAGAAAATGCCATCTTGTGCAATTATCCTGTGCAATAATACTATTTATTTATATTCATACACTGAGTCTGTTTATTTTCAAACACTGTATTTATTTATGCATCCAACCTTCAACAAGGCAATACCCTGACACTTTATTTAAATGTATATAATGCACATAAAACAGTCCTTTCTATATTTTATCTTTTCTCTCTTATCTATTTTAGTATTTTTAAGTCTTGTACTCTTGTGTATATCTGTCTACCTGCTGCTGTGACAAGTGAATTTCCCCGATGTGGGATGAATAAAAGTCTAAAAGGAACAAAGAAATCTGCAAATCTACTTCAGTGCTCGACACTGGAGCCCCACATGGCTGCGTGCTCGGCCCCTTCATCTTCACGCTGTACACCGAGAGACCACCATCATAAATTGCACAGGAAAGACAGAATTCTTTGCAGTCTTTCATTCTTTCAAACCCCAGTTTGTTCCGTCTTCTCTCTTTTCGTCGTCTCACGTGTTTCATGTCCTTGTTGTTAACTCTTATTATGCTTCTCTGACCTTTCACATCTGCTCTTCCTGTATCAGCAGACGAGGCTGAGACCTTGTCAGCGGAAACTTACCGATGCAGGACGACTCAATCTGTCCCGACCGACAGACAGACAGTAGCTCTGCTCCTGCTCCGACTGCCACGCTGACACTGTTTAATGCTATTGACTGCACTTCTGTCCATGCATATTCAACAGGGCAAGTGCAAAGGCAGCGGGCCAGGTGAAGCAGAGGTGAGATCTGAGAACGTCAGGACGGGAGGATGGATGGGTGACAGTGGAGCTGAGCATGGACCGGGTGAACGGGTTCAAGGTAAGACGGGAGGAAGTTCTGTGGTTTGTTCGAAACACAAGTGAGTTGTTTAACTGTCCAACAAGTAACATTTCTATATTTCCACTGAAACTTCTGACAGAACAACTGCACACTACCTGCAGAGAAAGATCAGCTAGTGGGGAAAGTGGAAGACAGAGCAGCTGAAGGGCTGGATGTATTTCTAAAGAGACAGAATCTCAGTCCTGTGTTGTTGGGAGTTGAGCAAAACTCAATGTTGGTGAACGGGTTGTAACCGAAGTGACATATTTTGAGGTAAACCACGATGTTTTCCTGAACCTAACCAAACTGCAGGTATATGATGAAGGTCCTGTTGTTGCTGCTGCGCTGTAAGAGTCACGTCGTTTTGAGAGTGACTGACCTGTTTGGTTGTTTAGGACGAGGATGTTTTGATGAATTGATTGAATGATGGCTTTAATTTATATGTTTATATCAGAATCAGAAACAACTTCGTGTTGGGACCCTTGGTTTTCTACCCACTGGTACTGGGTAAAATTAACCCATTACTGGTCTCTGTGCTTATTTTTTTAAATCTCCAAGAACATCAAAATGTCTTCAAATTGCTTCTTTTGTCCAACAAACACTCTAAACCCCAAAGATTTCTCATTTACTGACATTAATGACAAGGACGAGCAGCAAATCCTCACATTTAAGAAGCTGGAACCACTAAATGTTTGACATTTTCATCAATTACTCGACTGATTGTTGCAGCTCTAAGTCCAAAGGTGGAACAAATATTGAGACCTGAAGTCAACTTCTGCATTTATTTGGCTGAATACATGTTCAACCAGATGAAGTCAGCTGATAATGAGTTTTTACACTGAAACTCCTTGTTTTACTTCATGTTGAACCAAATGTACAGCTCATTAAGACTCCAAACACCCCTCAACATCAGGTAATACTGTTTAATATTTGAGGTTCGCCCTGAAAAGCCCTGTTTGCTTTTCCTCTCATTCTGATGCATCTGCAGTTTGTGACAGCTCAGCGTAACGCAAAGTCACCGAGTCACTTTCCGTGTCTGTCAGAGTCCAAAGCACCTGCTTCAGACCGGCGGTCTCTTCCTGTGCTGCGTCGCAACCGAGCGTCCCATTTCAGCTTGAAACAGAACAATGAATTATTGAAGGTGTGAAATCCTGCTGCCTTCAGTTCGAGACAAACAAGGCAGATTCAGGGCAAAAGGAGATAAACACAAGATACTGGCTGCTGTTGGTATTCAGCTAATGCAAGTCCACACCGATCCAAAGTTAGAGATTAGAGAGAGATGGCATCAAGGTCATTAACACCAGAAGAAAAAAAGAGGAATCTATACTGAAAAAAAAGGCTGGTGCAACGCTAGAGTAGTCACACCTCTCCATGAAGAGCAGGCCAGCGCTCAATAACAATCACACGGATTGTCTTGACAGCGGAGGTGAGCGGAGAAGATAACCCATCACAGTCCTCTAGGTGGACTTGGCCGCTGGGCTCAGAATCGATGGCCGTGACCGCGGATCCGATCCTCACAGCTGCCCACTTGGACCAGATACAATCACTGTCATCCATTCTCATCCATCTGCTAATGCCTCCTCCTCCCCCCCACCACCGCCGCCACCACCGCCGTGTCCCTTTGATCACCGGCTCTTTGTCAGCGTGTCAACACACATGCATATGAGGAGATAATTTCACAAACGGCTGTGTAAATTACAAAAAAGGAAGAAAAAAACAACAACAACAGGGCAGATTTTTCACACCTCAGATTCGTCAATTTATCAGAATATTGTGAGGAGCCGTTCTCACATTGTCCTTTAACTAATTTCTTCAAATCAGTGTGTGCTTTAACGTCATTTGAGCCACGCTGACATGTGATTAGCGATAGTATCCAGAGGGTGTGCTTTAACGTCATTTGTACAACTAATACCAACAAAAATAAAATATACACTCAAAATATATCCATGTTGACGGACATTTGCTCTCAAATTTTAAAGGTTTTTGCGAGTGTGCGTCGCGTTTCCATGGAAACACATGGGGTCTGACTAATAACTGAAACAAAATCAGTCACGTCAGTAGACTCAGTATGTACCACAGTAACGACCTAGCAACGGAAAGGATTTTCTAGTCCCAGATGAGTGACACTGAACAGATAAACAGAAAATGCTTATTTTTATCGGCCAAGTTATAACAAAGGTGTTGATTTTTTTCTTTTATATTTTTTATAAAACAATAGTGTCTCTCACAGCGAAGGGAACAGGCTCGGCCCGCTCGGTAAAACGGGACACTTTAGTCTATGAATGTGACTTTGGCAGCTGACGGGTAGTTTGTGATTTATTTTCATGATTAATGAAGAACAAGCCTGTGAATATTCTCATTCATCCAGGTCATAGTTATCTCAAGGAAACTGAATCGAACGCAACTGGATTTGGTTTTTGTCTTTGAAGACATTTCACCTCTCATCCATCCAATTGATGAAGCTTCTTGGATGAGAGGTGAAATGTCTTCAAAGACAAAAACCAAATCCAGTTGCGTTCGATTCAATTTCCTTGAGATTAATGAAGAACGTTTCTAAATAATAATAATAATAATAATAATAATAATGATAAAATACTCAGCTTGGGCTTATTATTAGCCTATTTAATTATAAAGAACAGAGAAGCTGCATATTTATCACTTTATTTACCACAAATCTTTCTCTTTTTTTTGTCATTTGGTTCTTCTCATCTTCCTCCATCCATTCATCCAAACTGAGGCCGCCAAATAAATCAAAATTAAAACAAACGGATCCATTTTTTCCTGCTCCAGCTCTGACAGTTACCATGTTGCCATGGAGATACAATGTTGCCACAGACTTGGCGGAGTGATACTTTGAGTAATGAGTCAGGCTGATTTGAGCACGGTCAAAATGTGTTGTTGACCAATCAGATTGCTCGGTCGGACCTACTTGTTGTATAATAAGTAGATAATGAATGAATAAAACTATAAAACTTTCTGGGTAGCAGGTAAATAGTCTATAATAGGCCAAAATCCTAGAATAACAAAGTGTGTGTGTGATGAAGTGATTGGAAACGCTCTCTTTGGCTCCTACAGCCAACAGTTATACGCCGTGTTAGTTCTGCCACAGTTTCCCAATCCCCGTCATGTCAATCAAACAGACACCTGCACCTGAGAGAAACTCAGAAACAGGAAGTCAGGATCTCTCTCTTCATTTGTTTGTCTAGACCTTTTACATCACACCTGAGTGAGCTCGCCTTATTGAATAGAAGTTTGGCAAATCAACAAACACAAGGACGCGGCGGCTTTCCGGACAACCAGTCGATCCTCAGATTCGATAATGCCTAAAACAGGAAGACTCCAGTGTTTCTGTAATGATGGCGATCGATACACACAGGTTGACCTGGGTCATTTAACGAGAAAGTCGTTTCTCCCAACAACTTCACCAAAACTTAGATTCACTGCACAAAAGGCGGAAAGAACGACGGGAACCGAGCGCATAAATAAATAAACAGCGTTACACTTCACAGACTTCCTGAGACAAAAGCTGCCGCGACCTTCATCAGCTCTGAAAGTCGCCTCGCCTGCATCTTCGAGCTGCAGCAGCCGATGCAACGAGAAGCAGCCCCGAGGCACAAAGGCAGCGACGCTCTCCTGAGATCCCGAAGCTGATGAGTCAGAGCAGGAATAAAGGCAGTGTAACTTCTTAAACTTTAATATCCAGCCTTGAACATTTACAGTATTTCTCCCTCCACTGTGAGACTGAAAAGCACTTATCAAAGGCTGTGATAGCAGCACGAAGAATTTGAATATTCTCCCTGTGATCTGACATTTGCATATTGCATTTCCCCATCGCCGTCTTAGACACTTTTCAGAATGTATCCTTTATAAAATGTCAGTCACAGTTAAGGCAGACGGCTTCGCCTCAAACTGCACAAACACCGTCTGACAGGAGGGCTGGGTTTGTATTTCCGTGTCGTTTTGAGTGTTTTCTCCAAGGACAAAAGGTTAAAAAGGTGAGGACGGTGCAGGAAATCCATGGATACAGATAGATCTGATTGGACAACCGATCTGAATAAACCCGGGTCATATGTGCCTCTTCGTTCAGATTGCTCTCTCCAACAGTGTCCCTGTGGTGCCTTCATGTCAAAGTAGAAACGACGAAGTGGTTGAGATTGAAACGAGTACACGCTCAGGCATGCATGGATATTATTTTATGCATGACACGGACGAATATGTAATCTGTGCATCTAAGCCGAGTGTAAACGTGACATCTCACACCGGTTTTAAAGCCCCAGCTTCAACCTCTCAGCCAGATACGGTCAACAAGACGACGCCATCTTGGTTTTTTGGAGCCAGAAGTGACAATATTTGGCTGAGAGGGTGAAGCTGGGGCGAACATCCTGACTGGACCTGACTTATGCCGTTTTTCCACCGACAGTACCAGCTCGCCTCACCTCGGCTTAGCTTAGCGTGGCTCTACTTGGTTTGGTTTCAGACACGTTGCGTTTCCATCTAGAATTAGTATCTCTTCAACGTGGGTGGGTCGTCATCAACGTGGGCGGGTCGTCATCAACGTGGGCGGGTCGTCATCAACGTGGGCGGGTCGTCATCAGTGACGTACTTATCCACGCGACACATAAACAGGGCTAGCTGTGGGCGACGCAAAACACGTACACCTTTTCATTTCTTGTCGCACCATCAAGCTCGTTCTGGATGCGTCTTCAGCGACAACACTCAGGAGCGTCTCCACCTCTGCCACGGTCCACGCCGTGTTCCTGCGCGTTGTTCCTTCCATGTAATCGCTATGTTGACTGAACGCAGATGCTAGTTTTTAAAGGTAGCGGGTGTCAGGCTCGGACGTCGCGCTCGTCATGAGTCATCAAGTGGCGTCGCTCTCTGTCCAATCAGTGGCCGGCTGCCAGCTTACGTCACACAGAAGTATCAGCTCAGCTCGGTTGGAACTTATACGGAGGTGATACTAAAAAAGTACCACTTTAGCAGGTACCAGGTACCAGATTTCAGTAATGGGAACGCAAAAAAGGCGAGCTGAGTCGAGGCGAGGCGAGCTGGTACTGTCGGTGGAAAAACGGCATTAGAACTCGAGACAAGCTATGGTAGTAACTCGTCAACCACAAGGTCGCCACAGCCTAAAGCTCTGCATCATAGTATATAATACTCTAAATGGGATCAAATGTAACATTATGCTGTATTTACAATATGAAGACTTTAAACTGAGGATTGAGTCCGTAAACTCCTTTGAGTCATTCTGTCAGTTCATACAATAATAATAAAATCCAGATGTTCACTTTCCATTATCTTTTCAGTTGCTGATCAATCAGGAAGCGGTGAATTGGTAATGATTCACCTCGTTCATGTGACTTGGAACGCAGCTTTGCAAATTGAGCGTGACGTCAGGAGGAGAATGGCCGCCGTGTGAAAATACGTCAATGCTATTAATATTCTTATGATGTGGGAAATGTGTTTGTGTATGATCTAACACATCAGCATCACACAGTACATGTTTACCCGTGTGTGTGTGTGTGTGTGTGTGTGTGTGTGACTCACCGTCCATGTCTAGTCTCTGCATGATGATGGCCAGCTCCACCTCGCTGGGCATGTAACCCAGCGAGCGCATGGCCATGCCGAGCTCCTGTTTGGAAATGAACCCGTTTCCGTCACGATCCAGCACCTTGAACGCCTCCCGGATCTCTGCCGAGACAAACAGGAAACCGAGTCAGCATCTATAAACAACGGCCCGTCCCTCCTGCTTCCACAAACATAAAAACACTTATTCATGTTCATTTACAGCGCAGTGTGTGTGTGTGTGTGGACATCCTTGTTTCTTCACACTGCCCTCTGTATTTTTTTTGGCAGCGACGCACTTCTCACGGCTTTGAATCCATCTTGCAATTAATGAAGTCTGTTGGCATTTCACCCTTCCCCCTCGATCAGCATCACTCCTGCACCTCTCTCTCCAGCTCCCTCTCCTCCTCCCTCTCCTCCCGTCTGACCCAGCTTCGGGCTGAGCATTATGCAATTGGTCTCGCTCCACTGCCTCAAGTTAACAAGATCAATTCCCCCCATCGATTCATTCTCTCCACCTGCCGTCACAGCCGCTGTCATCTCTCTCCCCAATCTGGAGCCTCTATTCTGTTCGTCTTTGGTTTTCCTCATTCATATATTTTTAATCACTCAATTACTGCAGTTCATCGTCCAAAGTGACGTTCGAAGACTCAGCGATTTAGATTGGTGGGGTTTGCTTCAGGACACCTTGTGACCTTCAGAATAAAAGACTTGCTGAAGGTTTTGTCGAATATCGCTCCCACTGCTGCGTCTCTATTCATAACCGCTCCTGCTGCGTTCAGTTAACAGGTGTCAGGAAATATTCTCAGCTCTTACTGGTGTCGCATCGTGTCTGTATACATGGTTTAGTCATCGCAGAGGGAAAAAATACTGCTTAATTTATCACCATAGGTTCTGTGGGATAACTCATCTTATAAAACAGATTTGTTTTTTCTCGCTGTACTTTCATTACATTACTGTTAAAAGAGGTCAGAACATCTGACTATTTACTTTGAACAAGACAACAATCAGGTCCCAAAGTGACACATTTGCCTCAGAGATGCAACAGAACAAGGATCTTTCCTCTGCTGTTAATCATCTGGTGACCCCTCAGATTTACACTGTGACCCCTGAGGGTCCGACACTCTGCAGTCGTAACTCCACTTGATGAAACTGCTTCGTCTTTGGCTGCAGTGTGGAGCGAGAAAAAGACGCCTCAGAGGCTTTCCCTAATTTAACTTTTGAAAAATATTGCAAGAGCATAAAGCTAAAGTTCAGGAATGAACATAATAAAATACACTTTCAAACCTGCTGTATAAACTTTATATAGCAGTTCATTCAACTCAGTGGTCATTTCAGAAGATGGAGGTGCAGATGGACTCAGCAGCTACTGTTTTTTTTTTTTGTTTTTATGTTTTGAATATGTCCTAATAGTTTTTGAGCATATGTCCTGCTGCACAACTTTACATAGATTTGCTGTATTGATGACCAAAGCAACAGAAGTTCAAATCATGTCATATCTGAGGAACAACAGTCACAAACAAAGACAACTTCAAACTATCTAACAGGATATTTGCTGTTAGTTTCACTCAGGGATGAAATGGGCCCTGGGGACAGATAACTAGACATTGTAGTATCGATAACCTCCAATGTTAGTGGTTCTTTTTTCAGTACTACTTCAGAACATTTTGGTATAATTCACTGTCTCGTCACACAACACACACCAACAAACACAAACATGTGAAGTCAGCTTAAAGACACACTGTGGAATTACTTCTCCCATCTAGTGGTTAAATGTTATTGTGCATCCAAACGAATACTGCTCTCTAGCGCCTCGCGTTTTCAAACGTGCGTTGCAGCCTGTTGGAACTACGGCAGGCGGGATGTGTCAAGATTCAAGAAGCTGTGACAACAACGTGTCTTCAAACAGCACTTCATCAAGTTGTGTTTCGGGTGATGAGGTACGTTATTTCAAACAGACTTCAAACTGCAGCTGACGAGCGCGTCTGGCTAAGCTCCTTCTCCGTTCCACAGTCACGCTGGCTCTGAGTGAAAACGCCTTTAGCCTTATCTGTACCACGTAGAGCTTTTTGTCCCTCTCACCAGTTCATCGTTTTTTATAGAGCGGAAGGACATGGAAGCCTCCGTAGAGCTCGCCCGTCCTATGGAAATACAGAGAAGTGATTCTTCCCTCAGGAGGAGAAGTGAGATTGTTGTCAGAGATCATTTTACACCAATGAGGACTTATTTATGAATGAAGATGCTGATTTGAGGTAATAAATTACTTAAAACACTACACGGTGGACCTTTAAGAAAGAGCAGAGAGGCCGTGGTGGAGACAGCGAAGTGAACCAGCTGAGGTGAAGATAACTTAGATTACCAGACCAATACTTCATCACCACACCTGTTCAACGAGGAGAAAGTGATATTTGAATCCACTCCTGTCTGCAGTCTTTTATCTCCCTCCACTGTGTTTAACATTAGCAGCACGCACCAGCTGAGCTGAAAGCGATTGTTACAAACAAGTTTATCTTCATTTGCCAAGAAAAAGTTATTGACATTTTAAATTTGTTTCCAGCGAGATATTATCTTTTTCATATCTGAAGCTGAAGCTGAAGTAAACATTACATTATTAGTTTGCCATTACAAGAACAAATATGTGTATATCGAGTATAAATCCTGACAGTAGCCACCCTTAGTTTTACCCCTGGTAGCACTATGGAGCACGAAGAACCAGATGGACAGGTGCACACAGGTGATCCACACTGATCACCATCACTTCTGCTTCGTACACGTTGTGCGGCCGAAGCCACATTTTACTCGACGGACTCACTCCGGCAGCGGAGACAAAAAACGCCTCACTTGTACACAATTGAGTCAGCAGCTAGTTCACCGGCTTCCCGACGTGTGATCGAGTCGTCAGCGGAACGAGTCAGCGAGCTTCACTGTGCCTTAATAAATGCATCTTTCATAAGCGTGCCCACAGACAGGAGAGGGTGTGTGGCAGGAGAAGAGAGAGAGACTGACAGGCATCTGGTGTTTTTAAATAGAGGTGGAATGTCACTTCTCTGAAGAACACTATGACTGCATGACATGCATGAGCACACTGCTGGGCGCTGAATAATTTCAGACCGGGAAGAGGAATAGATGGTTTAACTCTTTCCCTCCCAGAGAGGCAGGGCTGTCATCGTACAGATGGAGGACGTCTCTGTAAGTGCAACAAAAACAACAAATGACAAATCAGTTGTATCCCAGAATCACGACTCAATGCTACAAGTTTTTATCTGTAGTCTTGCTTTCTCTGTGCACTCTTGACCACCACCAGGCACAAAATCTCCAAAGGAAATGAAGGCTGACTGGCAATCAAATCAGGCCGGGAGCCTGGCACTGTTTCTGTCTGCTCTCGAGTCTCCATCGTAGAAGAAGTGAATGAATAAACTCACATAGTACAACTTGAAGATGCTGCAGGGGGAATGCTGTCTGTTTCCACTTTCTCCACAGAAATTGCATTAAAATGTCAAACAACTAGACCTTTGTTGTATATTTTATTGAGTTGTGTGCTTAAATCAAACCAAATGTTCAAACCCAGAGAAAACTGTAATTTTATTCCATAATAAAGTAAATACCAGACGATACGTAAGAGAATGAGGAAGGAAGTCAGCCAACGTGACTAAATATAAAGTGAATCAAACTTTAGACATTTACCTTGTCTGTGAACATTTCTGCCTTAACAATGAAGACAACATCTCCCATGATAAAGGGATATTCCGGTGTAAATTTAATCCAAAGACATCAAACATCTGCTAGCTTTGCCGGATTTGTATTAAAAACACAGCACAACTCACCCTCTCCTCCAGCAGCCTGCCTGTGTGGGGAAGCCCTGACGAGTCGATTACCGAGTGCAGTAGATTTCTGCAGCTCAAGGATGAAAATGTATGATTATTACTCCATGGAACGCTCAGTTCTTATTATCGAGAGCTGACAGGGAAAATAAGGGAAGTAATGGAGTAATAATCATACATTTTCATCCTTGAGCTGCGGAAATCTACTGCACTCGGTAATCGACTCGTCAGGGCTTCCCCACACAGGCAGGCTGCTGGAGGAGAGGGTGAGTTGTGCTGTGTTTTTAATACAAATCCAGCTAAGCTAGCAGATGTTTGATGCTTCGTACTGTGTGCTGGGACTGTACATGTACTGTTGCTGAAGTTTGCTGCTGTTCTCACCATTAATTGTGGCTTTTTGATGGCGATTTCTAGTTGGAGACATAAGCTGCAGTGTATTGTTATTGTGCGGTCTTTTCTGAGGTTGCTAAAACTAGCTAAGCTAGCGGTCAGCTAACTTGACCTCTCGAGGGGGAGTCTTACTCGGTGTCAAGGTGTGTTAGACCATGGATTAAACTTACACCGGAATATCCCTTTAACAACATCATTAAACGACATGAAGTTAGATACTGCGCTTTTAAAAAGCTGCCAGTAATTTCTTTAAGACCTGTGGAAGAATGGCAGCGAGACCAGACAGGACAATTTCATCGAATTAATGTACAGAGGAAAAAAATAATCCATCCTAACCGAGTGGAAAATGTATTGTTATCGAGTGCTTCAATTCAAAATTGCTCAGGGAACAAACACACTGACAGCATTTTCTGACTGCCTGAACCAAGAAATTGCCAAACTGAACCAAAAACCCGGTCATTAAGAAACGAGCCCATCAATCATCTCATTATCTGCTGCTCCGCTGCCATTCTGAGCCGGTCTGCTGGCAAATTGTTTGAAACAACAAACCGTAAATGGAGCGTGAATTATGAATCGCCTCGTAAAAACCTGAGAACATTGACTCTGCGGAGCACCTCCAGGAGATAATGAGAGGTCACAGTCTCCGACCTGCATCCAAACAACATGTTACAGCATCCCAGGACAGCTGCTCCTGAGCAAACACAGCACCGTCGTCATCTGTAACAACACAAAGTGTAGTTTTACAGATGATATTTTCTGGGACACATCAGAGGTGTACAGATTCTCTCCGCTGCATTGAAATGAGCGTCTCATGAATAAATCTATCGATGACTCCCAGTCTTTGTCGAGCTCTTCCCCGTGTCTGGAGCGTGTTGGAACAGAACAACAACACGGAGACGAGGTTTAGATATTCAAATGAATCAGTCCATTTCATGCACAAATGCTCCTATCCATCAAAACTCATGGCACACAGAGAATACCGAGCTGCTTCCAGCTCAAAATCTGACGTTCAGCACACTAATGTTTGTACCAAGAGGACAGGAGAGACAAAAGACATCACACAAACTCCAGCTTAGATGGAACAGAATCCTGAAGTGGCAGAGTTTGTTAATTCTGTATGCAAATGATGTCTTGAGGCATTAAAATGTTTATGTGTTTATTCTTACTGTCACCAGACCACAACTGTAACATAACTGTGAGGAAAAAAGACAACATGATCGCGTCGGAGCCTTCCAGCACCCAAATCTACCAAATCTATGTTCTGCTGAATGTGCAGACAAGGTGGAATCACAAGATCATTATCCATATATTCTTTAAGAAAGAGATCCTGCATATTTTATGTTGATCTTTTGTACTTATTTTAATACAAACCACAGTCTTTTTACTAAACCTAACCCTTAGCTTCGGTGCCCAATACGGTCCCTTAATCCGATACGACTGTTGCTGGTATTCTCCAGTTTACGGCTGAAAATCCTTTACAATATTGATTAATCTATAATTATTTTACAGTGACCAATGAATCATTTTGCAGATAATATTTCAGATATTAGTGGAAAGCAAATCTTGAAATGTGAGAGGCTGGAACAGGAAATATTCTATTGATTGGCTGATGCACTACACAAATGTGCATGCAGTAGAAAAGGGAATGACATTAACTGTGCATGCTAGTAAATATCCCATTTTTATACTGACAGTATGCACCTAATAGAACCATCAATATTATACAATCATGAAAATATTACGCTCGGAAAGAAGTCCAAAGCTGAGACGAGTCTTTAGAGGATGTTTCATTACGATAACTGACTCAGCATCCATCTTTTTTTTCCAGCTAGTCGGAAAAAGGGCAAATCAATCGATCAATTAGCTACTCACTTAATCAACTAATCGCTTTAGTTCTAGTTAGATTCATGAGTAAGCCGAATAAAAGAGAAGGCAGTTTAAAAGAAATAGAATTGTTGCATACATTTATCTTATATCTAACCAACACTTTCTGTTTGTTTTGATCTGTGGCCTGTTTGCACACAAAGAATTATTCTGATTCTGATCTCAGGCGACGCTGTGGGAGATCTGAAGATGAATTTGTTCCATCTTCGTCTCCTGGCAGCAGTTTTATCAATGATCTTAGGGACACACAGTCAGCACTCTGGACAGCTCCACAAACTCCTGCGAAGAGAAGTTATCTGTTTACTGTCTGTGTGCTGCAGTCAGTCAGCTGATGGTTCCAGATCCAAACCCAGCAGCTTCACCTCCAGAACCGGTCCTGTACACGTCGCCAACTCTCTGAGCCAAAAGCAGAGAAACTGCCAGGTAGGAACGGCTGATTTTATGGCGGTGGAGTTGGAAACAAGCTGCCTGACGCTGCTTCCCGTCAGCCTGCCTGTTCTTTCTCCCGCTCGCCTTCATAGAAAGCTCGCCGCTGGTGGGCCGAGCCGACACAAAGCTCCCCGCAGGCTCACTGCTGTCTGTTTCAGCTCGGCGTGCTGAGTGAAAAGACAGCCTGAGTGCCGACAACGATGGATTTCTTACACTGCCCTTTCACTAAACCTTTCATAAAACAGCCTATTTTAGTTTCTGCCCTAAAGCCCGTCTCCAGGACTCCTTTATTACGAGGTCCGCCTGAACTTCACCGCTGTGGATCCAGATTCAGCCCAACATGTGGTGGACTGTTACGCTGTCTGTTTGACATTTCATAGACTAAACAATCAATAGTTTAATCTGGAAAATAAGTAGATTCAGCCCTACTGTACACAGTTTATACACTACACTCTCCAGATTACACTGAATTAAATCAGCTGTGCAACACATAAAGCTCCTCAACGTCCTGCCGTCCCCAAAGTTAATTTAATGTCGACCCATGCTGGCCTGAGGTCAGAGAAAATGTTTTTAACATTTCATTTGCATAAAACTGAGAGAAGTAATACGTTTCCCAAAATGCACAAATGCCACCAAAGGTCAGCGGCCCCGTGCAGCTCTCGGCCCGGTCTGAACCTCACTCAGCAACAGTGGGGCTGAAAAAAAAAGCCCAATAAAGAAAATGAAGAGCAGCAGCTTCCACCGAACAAACAAGAACGACCTCTTTCTGCCCGTCATTGTCATGCATATAATGTAAAATAACATTTTAATCTCTTTATCCAAAGTTATTTATAGCGAAAAGCTTTCAAGCGGGGACTTTGGTACGGTGTTACATGCAAGTTTTACTAAATTGAACAGAGGGCACACAGAGAGAGGATAAAGGTGATTCTTAAAACCTGCAGTGTTTCCTTGTAATCAGTCAGGAGAGGCTTCTTCTCCTACTCTGCACCACACTGTGAATCAGTTTGCATAAATTTGTTCATGAATAAGACAAAAAAAAACCTGCCTGCTCTTAAATTAACAATTAAGCTGCAAGATACGACATAGGAACTGCTCTCAGACGGCACGAAAGATGCAGGAACTGCTCTCAGTGCATCACAACAAACCCACAAAGACACTGTAATGCACAACATCCGCTGTGTCGCACACCGAGATGAATAAATGACAGCCGTGGTGATGAAGACGCGAGCGGTGGCCGTCGTTATAAATTTAGTTCATTACTTTCAGGCTGAATGGGGGACGTCGTCGCTGAGTGTGAAGACGGAGCCACTAGATTAATTCTAACTGACACTTGGGTGTGAAAGCTCAAACTAAATCTTCAGAGCCGGTCTTCGGTTGAGTGACAGCGGAGCTCCGGGTTTCTGGCTTCTGACTGGATCGGATCAGACGCTCCGATCTGCAGCCGGGCTCGGCGGGTGGTGTGTGTGCGTGTTCACACGTTCCGCTGAAATGTGTGCGATCAACGGAACGTCTTGTGAATGTTTCAGAGAATTAAATACCTGCCCAACATCCTTCAGGTGACATTTAAAGATCCTGTGCTGGTGGAGAGACCGAACAGAACGAATTTAAGTCTCCTTCCTGCTGTAATGACACACTCAACTCTACAGGAGTGAAAACACCAGCCATGTTTCATAATTGTTGTCTCAGTGGCTAAACTGGCAGTGATGCAACAGATTTGTCGATCTTGTTTCCTCGACTTTAACTTCATAACACTGCTTTGCACCACAGCTGCTGGAGAATAACTGATTTAAGGGAAACCACTGCATGAAAACAGTAGCATAAAGCCTTTTGTGGCTGCATGTAATCTGAGAAATTGCCTCCGGTGATGTCACTCAGTGTGACATTGTGGGTAATGAAGTTCACCAGGTCTTGAAAAGGAAGAAGAATGAGTGGAATAAAAAATGTGATATCTTCCTGGCGTAACAATTTCTGATAATTTGATTTTAAACTGTCCATAATGAGTCCGACGGTGTTATATGAGAGCAGAAGAAGACCAGTCGACTGTCTCTCCGATCCCAAATGGATTATCTTTGGTGAGGACAGCGTTGGGCTCAGGCGCCACCTGGCAATGCCCCAACAATGTATTGATCGAGTTGCTCTGTTCTGTACACACAACATCTACTACATGTCTGTCCGTCCTGAGAGAGGGATCCCTCTCCGCTGGCTCTTCCTGAGGTTTCTTGGGAAGATTTCCTTTCTCGAATTGAGGGTCTACGGACAGAGGATGTCGTTCCCACTGAGGCGATGTGATTGTGATTTTGAGCTATATAAATAAAACTGACTCAACTTGACCTCGCACAATCCTGCAGTCATCGAGAAAAACAGCCATTCACTTCACGTAAAGCCCAGTTCAGGATCTGTTCATTGCTTACGTTGTTGTGTGGTGATGATCTGGACTGTTATCAAAGTGTTCCTGGTGTCCTTGTCCTTGTTCTTCTCAGTGTTCTGTGTTTCTCAGTAAGTTTGTGTGCGTATGTGCATGTTTTTGCTCGTGCATGTGTGTGTGTGTGTTTGTCTTGTGTTTCATATCTTGGAAGGTCCTGGCGCCTCTTGCTCATGCCTATGTGTGTGTGTTTATCTTGCTGTTGAAGACTCCTGGTGCCTCTATGCTACTGTGTGTGTGATTGGTATTTCAAGGTATCAGGATTTGTCTATAAGAGCTGCAACAAAAAAAGATTTTAGAAGGCTGCAGGAGTACACTGGCCCATCTCAGCTCGACTCGACGCGGCTGATACTGCTTTTCAAACCCTAATGATCGTTCTCATTCACTCACTCAACCACACACCTTTTGTTTTTGCCGTTTCATCACTGAAAACATGCAGCTGTAGCAAATAACTTAGACAGTTAGAACTGAGGTACGCTCATCGCTGTGGAGACGATACACTGCTCATCGTCTAGTTGCACTGGTGTGAAATGGAATCTTATGCAAACACAACACTGAGGTCATCAAAAAGGATCGACATCTTGTGCATTTAGTCGATGGTGTAATTATTGTGACAGGTGTATTTGAGCGCCAGTTGTTCTCTTCATAAATTCCCTGCAGGCAGCAGCAGCAGCAGCAGCAGCTCCTCCTGAGACGTGAGACGTTTAAGAAAAACACTCCAGCTGACTGATTCCACACCCCTACGAGTGTGACAGCTCGGCCGGCTGCTGCGAGCTTTTTTAATGGCCTGGGACAAATACAGTAAATTGCTTCTTTGAATATTGTGAAGCAGAAGTGTTGAATGTGCAGAATGTGGAGGTCGGTAAGCTGAGCCGGGAGGAGGAGGAGGAGGAGGAGGAGGAGGAGGAGGAGAGGAGTCAGGTAACTTCTAACAGTGTCTGGTGTAAACCTGCTGTGCACAGATTGTCTGCAAATATACGATTTCCCGTACGAGTGTCACCCACAAACTGTATTCTGCACAAAACTGCCGTCGCTGTCACACCACTGAGCATAATCACCTGTTTTTTTACTCAGTTTTCAGTTCATACGTTTGCAGATTTATGTCATAATCACTACATATGTTTGGTAAACATGCCACATATCCATTCAGAACACGCTGCATGGACAGTTAGAGGAAAAAAGGGACATTTTTTGAAATACAAGCAAATATCTGTTTACTGGATAGATCGTTCCAGGGAGAGCTGCATCTAATGATAATTAAGCTGACGATTATTTTCAAGATTAATCGATTCATCGTAATGTTAAATATATATTGTCCAAAGTGACGTCTTCGGATTTCTTTTTTTGTGCAACCAAGAGTCTTTATTTACTGTCACAAATGACAAAGAAATGCAGCAAATCCTCACATTTTTGCCTGAAAAACGACTGAAACCACTGATCAGTTATCAGCTGCCACATCTGACTGATCGTTTAATCTTTGCAGCTCCACTTTCTAGGTACATAAAAGCCTTGAAATTAAAATGATTAATTTTCTCTTTCTTATTTCCCTTTGAGAGAGCGATGTTTTCAGTTTTGGTGCAGTAATAACAGGAAAACGTGATGATGTCATGAGCTCTTTACACCTGAGTCGCTCTCTTTAGCCTAAACATGTCGACATCCTGCATCCTTCATGTCCAATATCAACATCTGAATTTGATTATTATATATATATATATAGCAGCTCAGGGGACATCTACACTCGAGGGACATCAACATCTCAGCAGAATGTGTGATGTGTGACATCTGTGCACTTCAGCGTGACTAATTTATGACACTCAGAAAAATGGGTGAGATTTTTTTATGAGGTTAAGTGCCTCGGTGACAAGCACTTCATAACAAGAGTGAATGTTATGAATGAGTAATTTCACCCACTCAGATCGCAAATAAACCGCAGAGAGTGGAAACATCCACACTCGTGATACCATCACTCCACAGACAGCGTGTAGTAAATACTCATCGTCATTATACAGCTCTCACAGTGTTCAGTTGACCCCGTGAAGACCCTCTAAACACGAGTCGTTCCTTATTCTCCAAACAACATCAACCCCCGGGAGCAGGAGTGAGTATTTCAGACGCTGCAGACATCTCCATGCATATTAAAACTGGACCCTGACGGAGTATCTGGCTATTACCGTGCGCTCTGCAGCCAATTTTCCCGGCGGCAGCTTAATGTTGCATCGATGGATTAATATTTTGGAGATCTGGAGGAGTTGAGTTTGTGTGCCGGCTGCGAGGCTGCCACCGCCGCCGCTGATAGCTCCGGCAGGAATGTAATTGATCAGGCCCGTGTTGTACAGGCCCAGGTGATTACTCTCAGACAGACTCCAAAACAAAAGGTTCATAAACAGCCGCTGCTGCAGACATGAAGCCAGAGGCAGAAGCCAGCAGACGTGAATGCTCCTGGTGAGATAAGGCACCAGGAGGATAATGCATCGCTGTGCTCTGCTGGCTCAGGTGAGGACGAAGAAGCTGGAGCTTCTGTCCTTCAAAACAAAACCTGTCACAAATCTATCTATCAGCCCTCTGAGATACACTAGCAACCTGAAATGTTATCTGAAAAACGGAGCTCCATATGGTTTGTGGTTCTGCGGCGTGTTACAGGCTCGACGCCAGAAAATATTCATTCTTATGCTCCGACTGTGTGACCGTCTGATCTGCATTCAAATCACGTGACTGTCCGCTGGGTCTCCTGTTGTCCTCTGCGTCATTATCTTTGTTGACACTCTTGACCATCGAAATCCTCAGCGTCCTCGTTTCTTTTCTATTGCAGCCAGTGTTGTTCTTTAGGTGCTGCTTCTCTTGGTTTTGGCTCTGCGTCCGCCTCAAGCTGGCATGAAGTGTAACTAAACATAAAGCTGCAGGGAGGTTTAATCATTTATATGCACAACTATATTCCACTTGCAACCATTCTAGTCTAACTTTGTTGTTGTTGGTTTTTTTTCGCTCAGTTGCGCTGACCTCAGCGCTGCTTCTGAAAATAAATTAACTGAAATTGGGCTACGACTGAAAACACAAAGCACATACACAAACTTTATTTTTCCTTCCAGACCACTATGATACAGACTCTGTGTTTGGATTGGGATTTTATTATGGAGTAAATGTTAATTGGGTATATTTACGGATGTAGAATAATGAAACCATTTAAGTTTACAATGGTTCCCTGACCTTGCTATCTCTATACACTACTTTGGATACTTAAGGTGACTACGAGGAACTTTGCTGTTGTAAAGATCTTTGCTAGCGCGTGCCGGCGGCGCCTGCAGGATGGATCGCGATGAGCTAATGTATTTACATATGATTTTATATGTGATATATGCGATCGGACCCAAACACAGGCATTAATAATGACTATATAATAAAAGCTGATGGTCTCGTTTGCTGTTACGGGTCATTTATAATCATCAGACGATTTCACAAGACTGTTTCATAAACACTTAAAAGTTCCTCGTAGCCACTTTAAACTAGCAACAGATGACTTTTCTACTTTAATCCTGGTTGCACAGCTTGATGTCTGTAGATATTGAAAGCATCCATGAATAGACTGGTTCCCTATAACCTGCTTTCACTTTGCTCCTCAGTTTGCCACTGGGCTCCATTTTTCCTCGAAAGTGAAGGTCGAATTATGACACAAAAGGAAGCATGTTGCACAACCAGAACAGGAAGAGGCATTGTTTTCCCTGGTTGCCATCCCCAGGTTACAAAGGAACAGCTGGACTAACTGTGGAAACTCTACACTGCAAAAGGAAAACAAAGAGGGTGAAGAGGGAGAGTTATAGAGGTAAAGAAAAGAGTAAACGGACAAACATTCACTCTCCAGTGTTGTCAATGATACTTGTTTCCTCTTATGACATGAGATGGTTCAAAACCAGCATTCTGTCCACTAGATCAGTAAGAATACAAACAATACAACTGTCTTCTCAGAGCATTGAAATTCGGGGTTTTTTCTGCTTTGTACAGCAGCCAGGCTTCTAGCAGCGGCCATGTTGAAATGCTAGAGGGGGGTCGGAAAGTTGAAAAGCTGTCGATTTCTTTTTTTAAAAGAGACACTGTGGAATTATTTCTCCCATCTAGTGGTTAAATGTTATTCTGCATTCAATTGAATACTGCTCTCTAGCGCCTCGCGTTTTCAAACGTGCGTTGCAGCCTGTTGGAACTATGGCAGGCGGGATGTGTCAAGATTCAAGAAGCTGTGACAACAACATGTCTTCAAACAGCACTTCATCAAGTTTAGTTTCGGGTGATGAGGTACGTTATTTCAAACAGACTTCAAACTGCAGCTGACGAGCGCGTCTGGCTAAGCTCCTTCTCCGTTCCACAGTCACGCTGGCTCTGAGTGAAAACGCCTTTAGCCTTATCTGTACCACGTAGAGCTTTTTGTCCCTCTCACCAGTTCATCGTTTTTTATAGAGCGGAAGGACATGGAAGCCTCCGTATGAAAAACTTCCCATAAGGAATGAATGGGACGGGGTCAAAAAAGTCGCAAAATCATTGACGTTTTTCAAACATCTCCTGCTCTGGCATACTTTGACCTAGAGACACCATTCAAACTTTAAAATGTAGGCACAAGTCTTATCTATTTGAGTTGTATTTGA
This sequence comes from Lagodon rhomboides, assembly GCA_039737535.1. NCBI lineage: Eukaryota > Metazoa > Chordata > Actinopteri > Spariformes > Sparidae > Lagodon > Lagodon rhomboides. The sequence goes on from CM077787.1 coordinate 4,519,724, forward strand.
ACTTTCTTTCTACGATGTTTAGTTTTTGAACGGTGACCCTTAATTGATCGTGAGTGATTTCGAAAAAATTCAGGATTTTCAATGAGTGTGTATTGCGGAATGTTCGCGCAGCACCAACTGGCAGAGTGGGGGAGCCTGAAAAAAACTCTCCGAAAATGTTTCTTTAGATGACGATCCTAGCCACAGATTTCACACTACAATAGTGATATTTTCCAAGAACGTAGCCACACTTGTCTTCTGTCTGGCAACGTGTCCACTTTATCGGGAGGATGTACGGTTTTTGAATTATCTGCGTCTAACCGACACAAACTCCAGCAACTGCCCCATAAGCCCCAATGTTAAACGGGAAGAGGATTTTGGGAGAAAAGCAGAAACTGCCCTGCTTCTCTTCACGCCCAACTTCCTGCTTGAAGAAGTTGATTTGATGTGATAAATTACTTAAAACACTACACAGTGGACCTTTAAGTACATTAAATATCAGATACATTCGATCAAATACAGACCTTTTTTAAGTTTTCATCTGATAGGAGAGTTTAGGGGACTGGAAACGAGGGAGAGAGTGAGGGAAGACATCGGCAACGAACCAAAGGCTGGAACTGAACCCAGTCCGGTGCTGAGGACCAGGTGAGCCATCAGGGCACATGTACTTTAAGACCTTTTAGTGCTTTCACATAGGTGACTTAACTTGAACACTGAATAAATGTGTCAGATTACAGTAACAAACATCCAGTAGCCTCCACGTTTCAATATAATCTGCTCATCTTCATTTGTCGTGAAACGGTGCCAGTGATTATGGGGTAGAAAGGCAGGCGGCAGCAGCCAAATCACTTTAAAAGCGCATTAAGCGTACGGCAGGACAGCAGCCAGACAGTTTACTGAGGAGCCTTACCGTCGAGCTCCTCCACGGAGATGCTGGCCAGCACGTCGCTGTCGCTGTCCGACAGCGAGCGGCTCAGGTAGTTCCCCTTGTAGAGCAGGCCTGCCGTCACATGGTGGAACGGCATCTTCTCCTCCCTGTTGGACAACACAAGGACACGTTCAGATTCAGACGGAAGTGAAGGGACGAGAGGAGCTGAACAGATTTCTCTCTCGCTCCACACATCACACATGTTTCTAAACAAGGCTCATCGAGAGGGAGGAAGCCCAGGTGGGATTCACATCACTGTCATCAGGCATGCATCAACCAAACCAAAGTAAAAAAATAAAACGAAAATGTAAAGCCATAATCAGCAGCGAGGCGCTGATGTGACCATTTGTGATACCGAAACAAATTAAGGTCCGAGGGGCGCCGCGGAAACGAGATCGATAAATGAAGCAGAACTCATTCGCTAAATGGGAAGTCACACAGTGAGGAGGACTCGTATAACTAGAGGTAAATGTGGTGAGTGTGTGTGTGTGTGTGTGTGTGTGTGTGTACTGTATGTGCAAATGTGAGCGAAGGCAATTAATTATTCAATAAATCGAAGCCCAAGGGCACGGGGGGAAAATAAGAGCACGGCGAGCAGAGAGATTTGGGCGCCGACTTCCTTCCCTCTAATTGGATTTCGTCTCGATGAGCACCTGGAGGAGACGCTTTTGAGACAGAATGAAGGGTTCAGAATGGGCTGAAACATTATACCCAGAGAGCTTTGGGCTTCTTTTTTTCCTCTCTTTATCGGTTGAACTTCACAACACGTTTCTGCAGCCTCACAATTACTGCAGCTTCGATGAGACAAACCTTCAACGTTTAACACGCGTCTAACGATGACAAGACGAGCGGCAGTTCTGCTCTTTGAGTTTTCAGAGTATAAAACACTCGAAACGTTCAGTGTGATCTCAGCAGGCTGCTGTTCAAGGCTGCTTATCCAAATTCACAAATGTGAGCTTGTGTTGCTAGTTTCATACATTATAAATTATACTATACGTCTGGCAGGTGAATCATTACTGCTCTGTAATAAAGCACACTTAATGTAACAAGGTTGTTTTCGTTGTACCTAATGTTTTATCAATGTTATTAATGCTTTATCAGGAGGAAGCAGGCTGATAACAAAGAAAAAAACCCTCCGCTTGTTTTATCTCTTTGGCTCCAACTCATCCTGCAGGATAAACGTACGTCAGCTGACAGCGTTGCAATTAAAAGATAAAGGGAAGAAGGGAAATACAAACACATTAAGACCTCTTCTGTGGACAGTTTCGCCACTTGTAACATCACTTATAACTGTAGATCTGTGGAGATTATTTAGTCATTCTTCAGTTATAAGTGTTAGTAAGTCAGAGTCCAATAAACCATCAAGGTGTCTTACAGAGCAACATAAAACGTCAGAGCAAGTTATATTAAAGGAGGACGCCAAACCAGGTTTTTTTCAGCTTGACAACTAAGATGTAACGTCACCAAACAACGACGCTCTCTCGCATCAAAACTGAACGTTAGATGAACGTCAGGAGATCAGCAGCTAGTGATTAAAACGAACACAGTTTGTTTGTTTTGGCAAAACACCAAAGTGACTAATGAGATCTGAATAGACACAAATACCACACGTAAACAACACTGTCATGTGTTGCACGTAATATCCGAGCTCAGCAAACGTGCATGTTCAAGAACCAAAAGAGAGTGTTAACTCTGTTTTCTAACTTTTCTTGTAGTTCCTCTCCCTCTCTCCTCTCATATCTTCAGCACTTCTATCAATAAAAAGGCACAAGAAAGAAAAAAAAAAAGATTCTTGGCGGCGAAAGTATATTATATTCGAATATCTGTCCAATAAATGTTAAAATATATCTTTAATTTTTCTTTGTGCGACCATTATCCCCTTTTAAAAGGCTTTTTACTTCGACGTCCGGCACCAACCAATGATCATGTTTCACCAGTCGGAGCTGTCGGCCATCTGTTACCTCGCAAATTGAAAAAAGGTCCCCTGCATCTTTCTTGTTTGTCAGTTTAATAAGCATGAATATTAAGACGTCTGCGCCGACGCCTCGAGCCTTTTTACGACCAGCTTCCCTGCGTGTAATGTCAAGTTTTTTTTTTGATTCATCAATTATTCAGTCATCGCTCAGCTGTCATTATGAATATTACAATCATCGCTCCTGTCTGTCCTGTTACGGGTCGGCACATATAGCTGTTATATACACACAAAGTCTGAAGTCAGCTGTTTGGCGCAGGTGTAAACTATCCGCGGTTTATTGGTCAGAGGGATTTACTACGCAGGGACAGAATTTACATACATGCCATTACAGTAAATCTGTCAGGACCAGGCTGAGTTTTTGGAAAAACCTTAATTACTTTGAAAAAGCTGAGAATGGAGGGAAAAGTGGAAAATCGCCCGAAGCCAGAAGCGTGTGTGCTTTGTGCAACATCGTCAGTCTTCTCACGCTTCTGTCACTTTGTCTCTGCATCCTTAAGTAATCTGCTTATCCAGCTAAAAGCTCGCGCTAACCAGCGCTGAGCAGAGGACGGACGTGTTGAACGATGTTGAACGACACGGAGACAAGTCGAAGCAAACAACCTCGGAGGTTGTTCGAGTCTAAATGGACTTTGTGGTGACAGTTTACTGAGAGTGGACTTTAAAACGATTCATTATTTATCAAACCAAAATCAAATGTACTGCTTCTAGACTCTCAGGTGTGAGGTTGTGTACCTTTTCTGTCTGTTGTTGCGAGCACCATCTTCTTCTCTGAGGTGCCGACAGACTGAATAAACTCATCAGGAAGGCTGATCAGGGTCTGTTGTTGGCTCTGAGCTCGTCACCCTGGAGGAGGCGGTGGAGGACAGGATGCCGGCAAAACTTCTGTATATATACTTCAATATATATATCTAGATATAGTCTTCTACTTTATACCACTAGGGGTGTAAAGCAGATACTAGCTGAGAGAGAGTCAAGATGGCAGTGGAGCGTGAGAGAGGCCGGACGCCGTCACTCCCACACCTTCACGGAAAGAAAACAGGTTTGTCTTTTAACAGAATATCAAACCGGATCGATCGACGGTATCGTCTTATCGTATATCTCGTTTGAAAATACGTCGATATGCCGCTAAAAGTCGATCCCTCCCTGCGTGACTCCAGCTGCTGCGCAGGTTCTTTGAAAGCTCCCCCGAAAGAACAGAGCTTTCTGCATCAATTCAACAGAACTGCGTAACGATTCGCTTTGACAGCCGCTGTGCGCTGCTTTGCAAAGATGAGCCGACTTCTTAGAGAGTCCCTGACACTTTCTGTACCGCCGAACAACACCACTTACACGTATCGACGTATTTGACCTTTCCAAACAGCTGGAGAGGAGCAAACAAAGACGTAGTTGTGCCTATAAGAGCGTAGAAGACATGAGATTTTACTGCAGTATTTTCGATAACGTCTCACAAGGATATCATGTTTTTAATGCAGCAGGCGAAGCTGCTGTGAGATAATGTGCTGAACCAGTGAAACAACTGATCTCCAGCCCCTCAGGAAGACAGCGATGAACAGAGCTGCTCACATCCCTCAGCATCATTACACTTGATTAAATTGATCAAGGTCTCAGCTGAACAAGCTAATTTGCCCTTCAGGAGCAGAGCAACATACAGTAATCACTTAAATCAGGAAGTAATCACCACGGCCCTCAACCAGGACCACATCCAACGTTTTCTCTCTTTTTTCCCCTCCTCGTCTAATCTCTATTCTCTGCACACTGGTGTATCAGTTCAGCAGAAGAAGAGGCGAGGATTCTGGGATTTAATAGTCAGATTGAATAGCTGATAAAAATGAGCCGTAGAAATGACTCAGAGATAAAATCACCTCGGTATTTTACTGAGCGAGCTGCTTTGATGAGCTCTACATTGCCAGTTCTTTGAGGATACGATCAAGATCCTTTTTCCACCTGACAACAGATCACCATCCCTGTCAGCATCACTGTGGATCAATTATTTGATTGATCGATAAAATGGAGATAAAATGCTGATCACGGCTTCCTGGATCAGAAAAACAGATTCACAAGGGTTAAATCCATTTTTTAAATCGTATAACATTATGGGGATAAAAGAAGCAAACTGTCACATGGAGAAACTCTTCACTGATCAATTAATCAACTAATTGTTTCAGCTTTACTCGTTACCTTTAAATGGTTGTACAGAAGTCTGTCTAATTGTTCTTGATTGTTTTAGTGGAGCTGTTGCTTACGAGCAGGCAGAACAACCCAGGGTTGATGTGTCAAATCTCACATGAAACACTGAAAGCAGAATAAACCTGCCGCGGTTTTACAGGGTCGTCAATCAAATTTTACACCACGTTCGGGCCATTAGCTAATGCGGTTATCCAGGGTAACTTTCAGGGGAGCGAGTAAAGTCAGAGTCGGCGTCCGGCTCAAGGACACGTTTGAATTGACCGGACACACGAGCTGTGATTGGACCTGTGGAGTTTATTCAGACGCTCAAAATGGATTTTATTACAGTCTGATTCCCAGGGCTCATCTTCCAGATGATAACAAAGAGTCAGCTTTTTGCTGCAGAGATTTAAACATGGTTGCCACTTTTGCCACACAAGTGTTTTCAGTTAACTCGTCCACCGCTCACTTCCTGGTTACAAACTACCAGCAGTGCAGCTGTAAAACTAATCCAGCAAGTCACTGGTTGCTTTGTCATCGTCTCTGAAAACAGATGCCTGTGCACTGGTGAGTATCACACCAGAACACGTGCACTTTAGCGCTGCTGCTGACTCTGACTGTTACAGCAAGATTCAAATATCACTAATGCAACAAATATGGACTTTTTCTGTCTGCTGTCCCTTTTTTAACATGTTAAACAGCCACTGATGGAAACTGAAGTTGCCAGTTTCTTACACTGGTTGGTAGCTTGATCAGATTATCACCAGTCTATTAATTTCCTAAAGCTGAGTCTGTGTGGGGAAGCCCTGACGAGTCGATTACCGAGTGCAGTAGATTTCCGCAGCTCAAGGATGAAAATGTCTGATTATTACTCCATTACTTCCGTTATTTTCCCTGTCAGCTCTCGATAATAAGAACTGAGCATTCAATGGAGTAATAATCAGACATTTTCATCCTTCAGCTGAGGAAATCTACTGCACTCGGTAATCGACTCGTCAGGGCTTCCCCACACAGGCAGGCTGCTGGAGGAGAGGGTGAGTTGTGCTGTGTTTTTAATACAAATCCAGCAAAGCTAGCAGATGTTTGATGCTTCGTACTGTGTGCTGGGACTGTACATGTACTGTTGCTGAAGTTTGCTGCTGTTCTCACCATTAATTGTGGCTTTCTGATGGCGGTTTCTAATTGGAGACATAAGCGGCAGTGTATTGTTTTCGTGCGGTCTTTTCTGAGGTTGCTAAAACTAGCTAAGCTAGCGGTCAGCTAACTTGACCTCTCGAGGGGAGTCTTACTCGGTGTCAAGGTGTGTTAGACCATGGATTAAACTTACACCGGAATATCCCTTTAAGTTTAACAGCTGACAAAAAGGTCAGTTAGTTTCAGTCATACCTTCAGTACATACGGAAAAGGAACCATTAATATCTATTATTACATCTAACAACATCCACTTGAGCAGAGGTAAGAGGAGTGTGCAGGTTCCACAGGTCGCAGAGTAAGAGAAGACAATGTTCTGCATGATATTGATCGAGATGATCTAATTAACTGATCAAAGTCTCAACATATTTGAACACGTTGAATGCTCCTGGATAAAAATCTCTAAATTCAGTGGGCAGCGTGCAGAAACTATTAAAGTAACTAAAGACCCAAACATTATACACAGAGGGTGGCTGCATTTATTGCTGGATTAGATGATGGGTGTCGACATTCTGATGATGATGATGATGCTGTGCGATTAGTCAAGAACCATCAACGATGTTTAACGTGGTGTGAACGTAAAGTTCAAATTTATTTTCCAAAGACACCTCCTATTAGAAAATGGTAACCTTGAGAAAGAAAAAAAAACCCATTCAGAGCAAATATATGGTTTTCTTTTGAAAGTGCATTTCCACCCAACCGCAGTAAAACTATCCTGAGGTAGCCCGACAGTAGACGAACGATTACTGCGTCATTAAAGCCGCTTTTTAAGTCTTTTCGAGGGTAGTTAAGACCGGGTCGCGGCAAAACTGAACCCAATTACAGCTGAGACATAAATAAACCCACCTACACCGACGTCGTGTGCGCGCCTCGCAGGGAAAGCACTACTTGTACTGATACCTCAAGGATAAGACAAAGATGACATGACTAATCAAAACACTCTGACCCTGAAGGAAGAAGAGCTGAGCTGCAATTAAGCTGTAACCATTAAAACGCTGCGTGTCCTCAGAGAACCGGCGAACTCGTTCCTCTTACTGTGTCCAGTGAGACATCACTGACGAGAGTCACACTTTTACATCAGGCATCAGGGCGTCACTACCAAAGGAATCTTTTTTCTTTTAGTCAAAATACCAAATAATATAAACTGCTAATCAAAAGCTCAGTTACCAAAAGGCTTCACAGTGTGTAGTCGGCCTAAAGCCCCAATTTACAATTCAATTTATGATCAAACACAACAGAAAAAAGCAGATAACTCTCACATTTAAGGATCCAGAGAGAGGTGTGTGTGTTTTCTACATTAATTACTTTAACGATGGATCGATTATCAAAATTCTTGTCAACGTTTTCTGTTGATTAAACAGCTGATAAATCGTCTACGCAGCACAATTCAAACATGTTGCACAGAGAGCTGCAGCAATTAGTCGTTTGAGCAATTAGTCGATTGAAAGTTACTAACTATTTTGATGATCTAATAATCGTTTCATTGATTTTCAAGCAAAAAGTCGATCATTTCAGATCCTTAAATGTACGGATTTGCCGCTTTTCTTTGTCAGATATGATTCGTGAATGAAGAGTCTTTGGGTTTTAAACTGTTGGTTGGACAACGGATCAATTGATAAAGAAAATAATCATTATCCCTTTATTGTTTGTTTGGTTATTGTTGAGACACCATCACCATCTCATGGACTAAACACTTGATATTTTGCACCTTATTGGGTAAACAGGCTGCTCAAAAATAATAAAGCCGTCTCTTAATCGTCTCCTTCTGAAATACTGACCAATAATCATGACATGATTCTTTAAAGAAAGTGTAGTCCGACAGTAAACTGTGATCTTCTCCTCTGCACTGAAATCTGACATGTCGCTCTGACCTGCGAGTGGCGAGCCTCTCCCTCTCTCTTTACGACGTGACTAATCAAACGACCACGCCAGAGCTCTGAACCGGACCTCGGCTCCGAGTCTGCAACCTGATGAGGAGAGCGGAGCTGTATTCAAAGGCTTTCTGCATGACAAGGAGGCCAGATGGCAGTTTCTCACATCAGACCCTGCAGCACAACAGCCAATAGCAATGGGCCGGTACTGATGGGGACGCGAGCAGAACACGGTGTACTGGCAGCAGAAGCATTTGTGTAGAAAGCACCAGGGCACAGTGACATCTTTATGAGAACTGTATGGCTCAAAATCTATGCTGAGAAAAGACACCAGCAGTTTCAATAATTCCTCCTCAAGCTACAGGAAAAAAAGACTCCATTTCCATAAAACTGACGAATTGGCATTCGTCCCCATCACACTGACAAACTGCTGGACTATAACACCAGAGGAAAGGTAAATCCCCTCTGAATCACTCGGGGCAGTTAACACGTCTCTCCGCCGCTTCACATTTCTGTTTTGGATTCAGAGACGTGACGGCGAGAACAAAAAAAAGAAAACACCTGCGCAGTCGTCACACGCTGAGGCGTGGCCACGTTCGCTGAACGCTTCAAAACTTTCCACCCACAGAGAGAAATGAAGCAGCAAGTTTTCAGTGTGGGTTTTTTTTTTTATACCGTTTTCCATCGCCTTGCCTGAGAAAACTAGAAACAGCCAACCGGTCATAAAAATGACAGCATTGTTGAAATACAGCTCAGATCGTGATGTTTGTAGGATATATTGGAGCTAAAGATTCATTTCCAACTTTTCTGGATAATCGATTAATCACAAATCTCAAACATTTTCTGGTTCCAGCTTCTTAAATGTGACGATTTGCTGCTTTTCTTTGTCGTTTTATGACAGTAAATGAAAAGTCTTTGGGGGTTTGGACTGTTGATTGTACAAAAGAATCAATTGGAAGACGTCACTTTGGACACTTGACATTTTTTGGACTAAATGATTAATCTAAGATAATAATGATCGTAAGTTGCAGCCCTAGAATCTATAAACTTTACATCAAGTCAAAAGTGAGGTATTGCAGTCGCTCTAGAATTGTATTGACGCCGCCTGTGGCGTTTCCATACAGCGAAGCAGCTTGGTGCCGTCTGATGACTCTGTCTACTCACAGATCTGTGAAAATACTCCACACCGCTGCAGCAGACACACAGACAGATGCTGAAAACCATCAATGTACAAAACAAAGCAGTTTCTTTTAGCAAGTCATGATTGAGACGGAACAATTACCAACTGTTTTCAACCATATCTGATCCTGAGGTGTGTACAGAACAGCAGACAACAGAGCAGATGTGTGTGACAGTGGGTCTGAAATGTAAATAATAAGGTGAAAATCATCATTATGGTTCGATATCGCCTTCTGTGGGAGCAGTGAGCGGTTAAACGACTTCCCCGTGCGGTGGACTGTGAACCAGAGCCACACATGATGCTTTAAAAACGCAGCCAACCGGGTGCAAAGACAATCCATCAAACGCTCGCTGCAAACAGGAGTCAAACTGAGAAAAGAGACGGGAGCGTCTGACAGAAGTGCCACCTCTCTCTCCGCACACATCACCAGCCGCCTCCTGCAGCAACACACTCTCCTTCCCTCCATCTCTCCCCTGCTGATTCTTACCCATACTGGTGGCTTTCACTGTACTCAGCAGGATCCTGCAGCACAACAGGCTCCCTCGCCGGACTCTCCATCACGTCCACAGCCCCGTCCCTCAGGTACGGGTTGCCTGGCAAGTCTCCATTTACCTCAGAGTGCGTCCCCGGCGGCGGCGGCGGCGGCATGCCGGTGGGCTCCACTGTCTGAGGATCGGGCTCTGTGACCTCCTCCTCCATCGGACTCCTTTAGATGCAGCGGTGCCTCCAGCAGCAGCGGCAGACTGCCTGTCCACAAACCACTGAGCCCGGCTGCCTCCACAGTTTGGGCTTGTCCCAGAGCAGCGGCATCGGTTCCCAGAAACCCGTTGTTAATATTTGAGCAGTGAGAGCAGCAGGTACGACAGCTCCTCTCATGCTCCACTCCTTGGCTCCTCGCTCCCTCCCTCCCTCCCTCCTTCTCTGTGACTCCCTCTCTCCCCCCTTTGCTCTCTCACTCACTCACTCTCCAGTGCAAACATTCCTCCACATGGGGAGACAGAGTGGAGGGCTCATTAGTGAGTCCCAATGACAGACTCAGCCCTGCCTGCTGCCTGCGGCTGTGCTCACAAAATACACAAGTAGAGGGGGAGGAGGGGGGAGAGAGAGAGAGAGAGAGAGAGAGAGAGAGAGAGAGAGAGAGAGAGAGAGAGAGAGAGAGAGAGAGAGAGAGGAAAGACAGGTTGCAGACAGACAGTCAAAATTGGGTATGACAGTCCAACAGGAGCTGACAAGGACGAAGAAGTAGGGAGCAAAATTGACAGTAGCTGACGACGTGTGTGTGTGTGTGTGTGTGTGTGTGTGCAGGAGGAACACACACGCCGCTGTTCTATCCCTCCTGATAATGCTTACAGTGCGCTCTGCAGGTCAACACCGGGATGCTGTGAAGACGCATCGCACAGAGAAGCGACTCATCTCCGGGAGGGCGCGCCGCGTGCGTAACAGCGTGCGCCGCCGCCGCGAGCAGCAAGAGCGCGCGGTGGACGCTGCGCAACGGGATGATGATGATGATGATGATGGTGGTGATGATGATGATGGTGGGTGGCCGGCGGGGGGTCCACAGTGAGAGCTCAGCCCCTTCACAGCTCCAGTGCATCACATCGACCCCGCACACACACACACACACACACACACTTCCTGTGTCATCACTACATGAATGCAACAGCTCCTCTCATCTCCAACAGGCGTTTGTGTCGATATTCTCCTTAAAAGATCAGAATTCTGTGTTGTTGTTTTTTAAAAACAAGCACACAAGCTTCTCCCTGAACGCAGCATGGCGCGAGGGAAATGCAGGATATCTATTTAAAGCAGGTCAGGCGTCAATAATTCATGAAAAAACTTTATGAAACACGGATCAGACGATGCTGCTGCAGCCGCTGACAGATCTCACTGCAGCGTAAAAATTTAATCTGACTTATTTTATAACCTCTCACACATTCTCCTCAGTGCTCACCATCTGCTGAGACATACAATCATTAATATTACAGCAGGTATTGTTCGGACTCGTGTGAGGTGAGCGGACACCAGCAGGTCCTGACCGATCCGAACAACAGTTGTTTGTCTGGCACCGAACCAACAACCTCAGCGGGAGGCTGCAGGAACGAGCTCCAGCCTGTTTATCCACACAGACAGATAATGTATCGTGTAAAGTCCCAGCTCACCTGTAAAAGGGTCTCGAGTGTGTGATGATCCGTCAAATCCGTGAATCGATGCTGGCGGTAGGATCCAGTTTAGACACCTGTGGTGAGCAGGCGCGTTGATCGATCCGGATTGATCGTCGCCTTCTCACAGAGTTAATCCTTTATTTTGGAGATGCACTGCTCACATTTCATCCTCGTACCATCGTAAAAACACACGAAGAGGTCACAGATTTGGTTTTATTTCCCTCTCACGTGAAGTCCAGCAGCAGCGACGCGCCGCGCGTTTCGATCGAGTTGCACTTTTTTCGCCAAACTCTCATCAATCTTTTAATTCCTCGTCTCGCTCGCGTCGCATCCGGTTATAATCTCGCTCGGTGAGGTCCAGTCAGAGACGAAGCGTCACTGCGAAGCTCCGTTCATTCAAAGTTTAATCCAAACACACACACACGGACACACACAGACACACACAGGTGCTGAGTGCGGTTCAGATGGATGAGAGCAGCCCGGCGGCTACACGAGACTCCAACCCCAATCAATACGCAATCGAACAGGCGCGCAGTGATTGGCTGATTTCACTCTGGTTGGCCTGAACACGTTTATTAGTTTCCTCTTCCACCTGAGCTGATGATTTAAAGCTGTGTGAGCGGACAGGTGTGCTCCTCTTCAGCTCCACGTTTAAAAAAATACATCAATCTGTGTCAAAGGAGCTAAAACAAGATTAGATTTTCCGGTTCAAACTTTCAAAATAATGCCTTCATTGTTGGCCACAAACACAAAACACTTTAGAATTGCTGTAAAAAAATATTGTTTCTCTTAATAATCTATCTAAAAGTGTTTTTTGAAATATATCTGTTTCATGATCTTCAGAAAGTTTAGTTTTTAACTTTTATTTCTGAAGTTGAAGCGTCCAATTTCCGGGTTTTCTCATTATTTCTTGCAAAACTTCACAAAACTCCCAAAGTACTTGTTCAAATGGAAACACCATCACAATAACCTGCAGTCAATGATTAACACTGATGTAATGTGACCAAACACAGTTACTCAAGCACTATTTTAAGATACTTTTGCATTTTGAAGGCAAATATTGAACTTTGGACTTTCAGTGGCACATTTTTTAATTAATTTATTTGATCAGCAATCAGTTGAAACAAACACTGGTGGTTCAGATAACAAGAAAAATCCAGAATATCTGGACTCCATAATCTGTCGACTCATATTATACAGTCTATAAATACTTTTAATATAATTACTTTTGCTACTTCAGTACATTTAATATCAGATAACTTAAGTACAATTCATATCAAAGTCATATTTCAACACAGTGTCTTTACTTTTACTCAAGTTTGACTTTTGGGTACTTTTAACAACACTGATGTGGATATGAGTTTTGTATTTCGATGTGTGTTTCCTCATCGTGTGGACCCGTTGACCTTTGTCATTTACAGCCAGCTGATCTGGTTCTGGTTCTGCAGAACAGGAACAGGCAGATATAACCAGCTGTGGAGACGGAGGAGGATGAGATAAATCCTTCAAATGTGTTTTTTTTTAACTGTGTTGACTTTCAGATGACCATTATTTTATTCCAGCTGAGAACTTCAGTGTTATTCCGCTGATGCATGGCCCAGTTCAGACCGCTGTGCGCTGACTGATGTCTGCCAGAGACAGAAACGAGAGCGATGAGACGCAGCAGCCACCGACTCTGTGATGAAAGAGTGAATAAATCAGAGAGGTTTCGCTCTGACACACTGCAGGTTGGTGTTCCTCTCAGGATGAAAAGGGGCTTGTTATGAAACTGGTGACATCCTGTAAGTGATGAGTCCAGAAGTGACACCTGCTCTGCACAATGAAAAGTTACCCGGGGCTTTTTTAGAGGACAGTGAACACACAGCTGACAAACATGTGGAACTGTGAGTCAAACAGTCAGTTTCTCAGGATGACGTGGACGCAGATATCTGAGAGTGAACGTCTCGCTGGAAGTCTTTGAGCGCCTGCTGAGCCCACATGAAGGCGAAGCAGGGGAAGTGGTTTGTCGTCGTCGCTCTGCTCGCCCTCTTCACCCCGACCTGAATAATACGAAGAAAATAAACTGCATGAACAGGTGGTTGTGCCCGTGGCCAACGAGCACGACACACATTTTCTCTTAATTGGTGTTTACCGAGCATGTTCCTGAAATGTGTTGCACTCGAGGAAAGCACCTGTTCGAGTGATTATATACAACGTCTTCATTTAAATGAAGTGTACCATAAAGTGGAGATTATTTTTTAACAGCTGATTAAAACTTTTCCACTTTAAAATGAACACATAAGCAGATCCTTCATTATCAAAACACTTCACAGGAAGCCAGATGTCTTTGTTGTTACAGAACCATTTCATTGGTCATCTGCAGGTCAAAATAAATCTAAATGTCGATATTAAAACTGGGAAGAAATGTGACGTACGTATGTCTCAGCAGTATATTTCAATGTGTAGTAAGAACCACTCTCTTTGAAATACAATCAGCTAAATGCTATTTGAACAACTCTCACTGGGCATTTGAGCCATTAATTAAACAATAAAAATGTTAAAGATCAGTAAAAGCCAATAAAATGAATACCAGGGATGAAATAATGCAAAACCAATGATTCAATCTAAGGCTAGATAACGCTTTTATTTCCTTTTTTAACATATAAAAAAGAGCCATTCTCACATCCAGTGGCTCTGAGTTTCACAGTTTATGGGCGTTAAAACCGAAGGCGCTCTCACCAGAACTGTCACGGGACACATTCAAAAGAAAAGCAGCGGAAAGCGTTCAGGATCCGACTGGAACATAAAACGATGCTGAGAGGAGCGAGGTCGTTCAGAGTTCTATAAACAAGTCGAATAACTTCAAAATCACGTCTACAGCCGTTAATATGATCCATTTTCTTTGTGTTTGAATGAAAGTGTGAGCGAGTGTTTCCGCTTCATGACTGCTTGTCAGAAAAGTTGTGACCAGAATTTTGCAGAAACAAAAAGTCTTGAAGATCACCTGTTAAAATACAGCGAAGGAGAATCAGTTTGATTTCTCCTGAAGGCTACGAGGCCGACGTCAGAGCACTTTCTGCACGCCTACTCTCTCTTTTTCTTTTATTCCCATTCCTGTCAGTTTAATCAAATTAATGCGTAGTCTGACAGGGTATTGTAAGTTCAACGGTGGCAGTCTAGATTCAGGGTGACGTGGACAAGGAGGACAAAAAAAATGGCAAAAATGCCACCCATTATTCTACTGTCAACAATTATTTTTCACATTTTCAGGTGTTTACAGGTTTTCTCAACCAGTGTGACTGAGTGTGAGTCACCATGTAGGAGTCAGAGGTCTTTAAAGACACACTGTGGAATTATTTCTCCCATCTAGTGGTTAAATTTTATTGTGCATTCAAACGAATACTGCTCTCTAGCGCCTCGCGTTTTCAAACGTGTGTTGCAGCCTGTTGGAACTACGGCAGGCAGGATGTGTCAAGATTCAAGAAGCTGTGACAGCAACATGTCTTCAAACAGCACTTCATCAAGTTTAGTTTCGGGTGATGAGGTACGTTATTTCAAACAGACTTCAAACTGCAGCTGACGAGCGCGTCTGGCTAAGCTCCTTCTCCGTTCCACAGTCACGCTGGCTCTGAGTGAAAACGCCTTTAGCCTTATCTGTACCACGTAGAGCTTTTTGTCCCTCTCACCAGTTCATCGTTTTTTATAGAGCGGAAGGACATGGAAGCCTCCGTATGAAAAATGTCCCATAAGGAATGAATTGGACGGGGTCAAAAAGTCGCAAAATCATCGACGTTTTTCAAAAATCTCCTGCTCTGGCATACTTTGACCTAGAGACACCATTCAAACTTTAAAATGTAGGCACAAGTCTTATCTATTTGAGTTGTATTTGAACTTTCTTTCTACGATGTTTAGTTTTTAAACGGTGACCCTTAATTGATCGTGAGTGATTTCGAAAAAATTCAGGATTTTCAATGAGTGTGTATTGCGGAATGTTCGCGCAGCACCAACTGGCAGAGTGGGGGAGCCTGAAAAAAACTCTCCGAAAATGTTTCTTTAGATGACGATCCTAGCCACAGATTTCACACTACAATAGTGATATTTTCCAAGAACGTAGCCACACTTGTCTTCTGTCTGGCAACGTGTCCACTTTATCGGGAGGATGTACGGTTTTTGAATTATCTGCGTCTAACCGACACAAACTCCAGCAACTGCCCCATAAGCCCCAATGTTAAACGGGAAGAGGATTTTGGGAGAAAAGCAGAAACTGCCCTGCTTCTCTTCACGCCCAACTTCCTGCTTCACGTCACAATGTGTGATTCTTCCCTCAGGAGGAGAAGTGAGATTGTTGGCAGAGATCATTTTACACCAATGAGGACTTATTTATGAATGAAGACGCTGATTTGAGGTAATAAATTACTTAAAACACTACACAGTGGACCTTTAAGCATCGTGCATATATTGTTGTGACCGTTTGGCCACAAGTTGGTGTTCTATTCTTTTCTCCAATTAGGACAAAACACCCTTTTAGTGAACCAACACAAAGCCCACCGCACTGCAAAACAGTCGCTCACCAGGAATGTCTCTGGAGGTCGGTGTGCATGAACCTCTTTGTGCAGAAGGTCCTGGTCAAAATTTTACAGACAATAACAGAACAAGGTAATAGAAAAGAGCAAAGACACAGTGAAGTAACAGCCTGTGGACCTGCACGAAAAGTCAAGAGTCCGTAGAGGAAGCAGAATCTGACAGCTGAAAATGTTTGTGCACAAACCACCGATCTGTATGCAACACTTGTGTTTTTACAGTGCAGTGTACACACGGTGCCCTGCACACTGTAATCAGAGCTACAGGAGGAAAAGGCTTCTGCTCACCTGATTGTAGGTTCCAATCACCCAGGCCTATTATTTACATGCAGATTGATTCGGTCATGTGAGCGTCGGGCTATTATTAGTGCACGGGCGATTATTTTTGGTAGGAACAGCCTGTGACTTCTGTAGTCGAGCTCCCGTTCAATGAATACACTGTTTGTACTTTGAGACAATAACATGACAGGTGATTGTTGAGGTCTCTGGGTCCTTTGATAGCTCCAGAGAAGTTAGGTTGGTTCTGTGGATATTTGAACACAAGTAAAGCATTTAAAGATGTTTCCAACAATGTTCGAACCTGATAAATACATTAATTTACTCCAGATCATCCTCACTAGAAAATAAAACATATGAACTATGAAGTCAGGGAATTAACTCAGGAGGTCGCTGTTCATGTCCAGAGTGAAACCAGAAGTCACAAGTTCAGTTATGTCACATAGATAATGGAACGTAAGTTAGTTACGTAATGAAGGGACGTTTGTAACTGAAGTTATAGAAGTAACGTAGTGATTTTAATCCAATCCACAGAGTTTTCCCAAAACTAACCAAGTTGTTGCGCGCGTACGATGAAGGTCTCTGGTTTGCTGCAGAAGTCGTGTTGTTTTGGGAGCAGTGATATGTGTCTTTCTAGGAGTCTATTCAGTTGTTTAGGCAGGAGAATGTGTTGGTTTACTCAAGGTAACGTTTGATTTTTTCTGTCACTATAACTTCCGTGAAACAGCAGATGGTACGTCAGAGATTGAAGTTAAAGAACCTGACGAAAGGTAAAGTGCATAAAACTTCAAGACTTTACCTTGTCACTGAATGTTTCTGCCTCAGTCAGGTAGATAGATTTTCATCCTCCTTTAGTGAATTATTACAATGACTGCTGTTACAGCCGTCACCCTGTGTCCCACAAGAGATAATGATTCATAATCAATAACAAAAATCTTCATAACCACAGCAAGTTAATGAAACAGCGGTGCGGAGAAACCTGCACTAAGTAAACAAGTGAACTTGGAAAATCATTACTGAAGTAATTCAGAGAGAGAGAACTGTGAAATAAATTGCAGTGCTTGCAGTTTTATCAGGTTTGTGTTAAATATGTGCTTCATGCAGGAAACACTCTGATCTTTTCCTTTCATGCAGACACACACACACACACACACACACACACACACACACCATGTATCACACATCCAATCTGTGCTCAGTTCCTGCACCAGTTAGAGCCTCATCACCATGAGGTGTGTGTGTGTGTGTGTGCGCATGTGTAACTGTGACTGCATGTCTGAGCAGTGTACTATGCATGTGTGTGTGTGTGTGTGTGTGTGTGTGTGTGTTCCTGATGGAATGAGTCACAGCGTCACTCAACTGTTTCTGCGGTGGCTTCGTCTAACTTTTTTCAGAAGGGGGGGTCTAATGAGTCAATACGTCTGTTCTGGATTCGCCGTAATGAGACTGAAGTCCTCGTTGATACGCCCGACAGCTGCCGAGGACCACAAAGCCTCTGGCTGCTGGGAATCTTTGCAGGGGACAAAAAAGAGGGGATCTGCTTTGTAAAGCTGAGCCAACACCACTGTGACACATGCACACAGTGAACATTAGAGGATTATTGTCAAAGCTGTGATCCTCGCTGAGAGATGCGTCGGAATATCACTCTCTGAAGTAAAATGAAGCGTCAGAAGCCCCAACGTGGCAGCTAAAAAGGGTCTTTCTAGAGCCATTGTTGGGATACCTCATTCTAAGGTAACAATAATACAATGATTCGTTGTTTCAGCTCCTGAATCCCCTTAAAGGGATATTCCGGTGTAAATTTAATCCATGGTCTAACACACCTGGACACCGAGTAAGACTCCCACTTGAGAGGTCAAGTTGAAAATACAGCTCAACTCACCCTCTCCTCCAGCAGCCTGCCTGTGTGGGGAAGCCCTGACGAGTCGATTACCAAGTGCAGTAGATTTCTGCAGCTCAAGGATGAAAATGTCTGATTATTACTCCATGGAATGCTCAGTTCTTATTATCGAGAGCTGACAGGGAAAATAAGGGAAGTAATGGAGTAATAATCAGACATTTTCATCCTTGAGCTGCGGAAATCTACTGCACTCGGTAATCGACTCGTCAGGGCTTCCCGACACAGGCAGGCTGCTGGAGGAGAGGGTGAGTTGTGCTGTGTTTTTAATACAAATCCAGCAAAGCTAGCAGATGTTTGATGCTTCGTACTGTGTGCTGGGACTGTACATGTGCTGTTGCTGAAGTTTGGTGCTGTTCTCACCATTAATTGTGGCTTTTTGATGGCGGTTTCTAGTTGGAGACATAAGCTGCAGTGTATTGTTATCGTGCGGTCTTTTCTGAGGTTGCTAAAACTAGCTAAGCTAGCGGTCAGCTAACTTGACCTCTCGAGGGGGAGTCTTACTCGGTGTCAAGGTGTGTTAGACCATGGATTAAACTTACACCGGAATATCCCTTTAAATCCGACACACTGAACCTTTAAGTGAGTCAAAGTAATGAACCAAAAACACAACAACAACAACAATAATAAGACATTTTGATCAATGACATCACATGCTTCACCAGTCCAAATATTTTCTGTACCAGTTCATTCCCATTCAAGGTCGTGGCAGCAACAGCCTTTTCCCAGCATGCATTGGCAAGAGGCAGGGCACACCTTGGACAAACCGCCGCTCCATCACACGTCCAACACATTCACACTAACATTCACACCTCGGGGCAGTTTAGAGAGTTCAGTGTCGGTTTCCTCCCACAGTCCTCAGTCAGGCTCCGTTAACCGGCAGCTCTAAAACTGCCTGCTTTGTGATTCTTGCTGTGAGGGAGCACGGATGTGAATGAAATGTAAATATGAAGTCAGTATAAACTAATCCCCGAAAAACACCTTGGTCATTTTGTTCCCTTTTTAAAAACTCAGTGAGGAGGATGAGTGTGTTTTCTGAGACTGAGGATCACAGTGAAGTCAGTTCGTCTCCTGCAGCAGCCGCCTCGTTACTGACGGAAGGAGCTGGATCCAAAAACAAAGTCACATGGACCAGGTGACAGGTGACGCGTGACACCAGCATGTGACAGCTGCCCTGCTGGACCAACAACTGGATTCATTTAGTGTACAGGTCAGAGCAGCCTGTCTGTACATGAAGATAATATTCCTGATGAATCATGAATAAAACAGAATTACCACATTGATTGAAATGGAGAAACTGTGGTATGTTAATATACATTTTCTTTCATTGTTTATAGTAAAAATATGCAAAACATAATCATTGCTTAGCATTTCATTGAGCCCAGAAGAAATAAAACACGTATCTTGTATTGTTGCAGGTACATTTTTCTGCATGTCTTGTTGGAAGAGTGCAGCCGTTGATGTTGTTTTTCAGATTGTTGATTGTGTTTGACATTTTCCATGGAACAAAAAGCAATGTGACAAATGTACTTCCTGCAGAAATATCACTGTCAGACTGAATAAAGCAGCCCAACCTTCCTTCAACATGCCTTCAGAAATGAAATAAGATAACTTAAAGCGAGCGCTGAAGATGGAAGAAGACCTTCAGAGGCTATAGCTGCTATACTCTGGATGCTGAGATTCAGATAGCTGAACTACAGGAAGTCCTTAAACCACCTCGCCTTGTTTTTTCAAAGTAAATCTTGGAGCCAGTAGATAAGGAGTTCCCGGCGCTGCAGCCGCTTCAGAAGAAGAAAAGGTCTCCTCAGGCAGTCGAGCGTCAGTGTGGCTGCTCCTGCCGGCTCAACAGCCTCAAGCAACGACATGAAAAGACGGCTCGTCCTCACTTTAGAGCAAAATATTCTGCTGCTGCTGCTTTACTGTTATTCTTTCTCCTGTCATCAGTAGGGGAAAATAAAAAATGCAGAGGCACTGAAATCCTTTCTCATGCATATTTTTCTTTATTGGGACAATATTCTGACTGCGGGGCTCAGCTGCTCACACAGAGAGGTACAGGTGTGTTCTGACCTGAATAACACACACAAGGTGAACAAATACAACCACAAGAGTCTCAACGATTCAACTGGGAGCTGACATACTGACAGATGTTCTCACTGACACACTTAAGACTTACTTTATTATCCTTTTTGAGTTGCTATTATAATTTTGGACGCATTCTGTTATTTTAACGTTCTGTCTTTTTGTGTAAATACCTTTTTTCCCAGAGTTGTAAAAAGTAGGCAAAAGTCATTTTAGAGTGAAAATGAAAATATTGTGTTAATATTATAAATATATAATATATATATAAATAAAAAGTAGGTGATACAAATGTAGGTTACTTAAATATTATCATTACAAAAGTAAAAGTAAATTATAGATATATTTACATGTATATACTATGGGTCGACCGGTTGGCCGATTATTGGATCTGACATTCAGCATTTTTCTGATGATCAGAATCAGTGTTTATTTGCTATCTTTTTTTAATTTAAATGTGCTTCTTTGGCTCTGATGCTTCATACAATCTGCAAAGTAACTCTTAAATAATGTTACCAAGAACAATTTGTGTGTTAAAATACAATATTTGCCTCCAAACTCTATTGGGGTGGAAGCATAACATGAGCAGAAAATAGAAATACTCGAGTAAAGGACCTCAAAAAGTACTGTACTGTAAATGTAGCCTACTTCTCTTGCTGCATGATCAGCTGCAAACCAAATACAGAAACTCTGCATCATTTGTTTGACGAGCTCCCTCCTCTCATCAGCTTTTCATCCATAGCATAATGTGCACAAACACGTACACTGCAGTGACTGTGACGTGTTGTATGTATGACAGCTGTACTTCTGACGCAAATAGGTGTGACATCACCTGTTTCTGTGTGTCGGTTTTCCAAGTATTCCTTTTAGCGTTCCCGCTGACATACGCAAGAAACTCCACAGACGGCTGGGAGACATGTGGTGTTTACTCCTGTGAACATACAGTCATTTCACGGAGAGTCTGTGCGTTTTATTCTGTATGATGATGTCGAATTATGGTGTTTTTCTGCAGCCTTTCAAATGTCAGCAACTTCATCTGTATGCTGCAACAATCATGAACAGAAGAATCTCGGGATGATATCTTTCTCAGCGCTGCCTGCTGTCGCCTTTACTGTACTGACATTTCCTTTAATTTCATCACACCTGGTGAATTGCACCCGCAGTCCCACAGTCCTCCTGTTCCTATATTTGGTCTGTCGTATATCTGCCAAAGCTCGCTGCTCACAGACGCAGCACACAAAGTACGCACAGTTTCTCCGGACAACAACCGAATGTGAGGCATCTGCGCTCGGTGACTGCTCGCATGTTCGACATTGTGTTCATGTGCAGACAGAAGACCGACAAAGTGCCGCAGACTGACGGCTGTCAACAAACTCTGCACACACGATCACTCTCAGTTCACAATTGTATTCGAATAAATTACAATCTGCTGCAGCACATTTAGGAAACAAAGATATGACAAGCACCAAAAGAAACAAAGAGAAGCACGCAGGTAGAGAAGATTAAAGACGTTCATTCATTATGCAAACACTTTGCTCCAACTAGACTGAAATAAATCTTCTTGTGCTGCCTGTTTACAGATTAACAAATGTTTTCTGTACACAGATTTGCATAGCGAGAGTATTTACATAGAATACACACACACACATTCATCACTGGCTGTCGAACATCATGAAGTTGTGCACACGTCCTGATCAAATAACACGTGTGCAGAAACTGGACCATGCAGTTAACTTGACACTAATCTATGGATCTCCCTTTTCTCCAGCACACATGTTCTATGTTCTGGGTGACAGAAGGATCTTATGGGTGATATTCCACGTGTTTCAATTTTCCCTTTTCCCTACAAACAGATCTGCTCTGAGTGAAAGCTGTGAGGATATTTTCCAGTTGGAATAAAACCCCTCTGGGCTGTGAACGACACGCACTGACGCAAACACAGAGCTCAGCACGTTTCCAGATGAGTTCGGGAGAAGGTTAGCGAGAGAACAGGTAATTCCCAGGTGCCTCACCCTCATCGGCTGTTCATCCACAGCATGTGCACAAACAAGTGGACCACAGTGACTGTTATATGTTGCACAACAGCTGTATTTCTAATGCAATTGGACACAACGCCACGTATGCAGCCGACCTGATGCACCTTTACGGCGTCAACAATCGTGTGTCAAATTTCAGTTTCGTATCTCTCGATCATTGCCTCAGCTGTGACGGAGAATACACCTTATTTTGTTTTCGTTATGGATTTGATCAGCAGAGTCTTTGAGCTTGAAAGGCAACCAGCCTGAAATATGGGAAATGAGGGACTACATGTCCCATCCAGCCTGGGTGGGATCCCCTGGAGGAGCTGGAGGATGCAGCTGGGAAGGTTTGAATAGCGAATGAACATGCTTTTATTTAATTCATGATTAATACAGATTTAAACTAATCAAATTACACTTTCTTACTGTGCCACCAGACCAGGTCGGATAGATCCTGACGTCTATAAATGTGAAGTTTAGATGTGTTTCACATTGTGTTGTATTTGTAATTTACACAAGAGGTTAAGTGCAGAAAACATCTCACACCTGTGTTACAGAAGTGGAATCAACAGCTTTTCAGTTTCAGGGTCAATAAAAAAAACCTCTCACTTCACTTGGAGCCGATTCAAGTGTCACACGTCTTTATTTCCGTCCGTCGGTGTGTGATGGATCATAATCAGCTCAGTGTGATTCAGCTCACAAGGCGACCTGGCTCCTACGCCTGCTAACCTGCCTGCGGTTCATTCATCAGTCAAACTCTCTGAGCTCAGCAGCACAGAGCAGACCACAGGACACAAAGGTTAGAGGAAAATAGGCTTCACTTGATGCCCACCAGTGATCTCTCTCTTACTCCTGCACACACATGTGACTTCTCTGCAGGACAGTAATGTGTAAGAAGTGAGGAGGCTCAGTAGCTTTATTTGTAGTCTTTGTAGTAGCTGTTTGTCAAAAAAAAAGGGTAAATCAAAGTTTCAAATCAAACTTTAAATCATGAAAAATTCAAAGGGCCACTGTTGCACCAAGGGCTGTAGTGTACGCGGATGGGAAAAACTTATTGTCCAAACAAGTATCCACTTTATCGAAAGCATGGTTTATTTAGCCAGAAAACGAGCAAACAAGAACACAGAAAAATTCCTCGTGTCTCTCCCGCTCCGGTAAAAAACCGTGTGCCCACCCAGGTGCATTCTGGTCCGTTACCGTGACCTACATATAAGCTCATGTGACCTCCTAACGTGCCCAAATGAAACAAAACAAATAATAAACTAACAGAATACTAATGATAATGAAATCAAATAAATTGACTCAGAATAATCAAACCTAAATGCTTAACAAAACTAAATACTAACAGTAAACAAATAGCTCCAACAGTCTTTGTCTTTTGGTTTTCATTCAGCTCTTGTAATTTCCTGGTATCATCCAAAAGGTCTTCTCCTTCTCTCTAAATACTTCTAATCTTTCCAATGATTGTGTTAGTAGACAAAGCAGCAAAGGTTGTGTTTCATTTACTTCAGATGGTGATTACTGCCTGGCTTCACACCATCAAAAACAACAGAGGATGGAGTAGATAACCTTTCTTTTCAGTCTCCATCAATCAGCCACTGAGGAAATTATGTAATCTGCATAAAGGGCCTCAACATTCAAAGTGATCCCTTAATTGCGTTTGATGGCGCAAAACTTTTGTGCGGACTGTTCCCCTTCATCCCACGAGCTGTGAAACAGAGCATATGACAGCTGAGCCTGAGGAAAAAAAAAAGATCCAGGACACACAGCAGGCAATTAGCACATATCTCTTCTAATCGCTCGGCACCCACAACGCATTTCAACACTCATTATTGAGACAGATTTTCTATGATTCATCGCGTCGCCGTGTGATTTACCACCAGTCAGTTGTCAGGCGAGAATTCATTACGCCGTTAGAATGCAAATCCTCCGTCGAAAATAAAGCATCAATATGCAAGGCGATGCCTTCGTTAGACGGTCATTTGGTTAATTGAGTCGCTCTGTTTAAAGAGGGGATTAGCATACGAGCTAATCAAGGTCGCTCCCCGCAGCACCTGTCTCACACAGAGCCGTGTGTGCTGGCAGTAAAATGATGCCGCAGCTTCCGAGGGCAAGTGTCAGCTTTGAGCCAGTTGCATTTTTTAATGATGTCCTGCAAAAAAACACAGATTATTAATTAATACGATTGATTAATAGTGAACTCCCACAGCACAGGAGGTCAGGTGTGTTTGTCTGTTGACAGAACATTTGTGTCGCCGGCTCGTAATCACAGCTGAGCTCCGCTGATGTGAAAACTGAACTGCGGTCCAGGAGAAGGAGGCACCGACACAGCTGGGGCGGAAAAATTCAGATCACAAACACGTCGTCGGCGTGGGAACTGTTTCTCAGAGATGATTGCTTTTATTACACTACATCAATTATTTATCCCATTACTTACAGCACTACAGTATTAGGTCTGAAAAAGGGAATTTAACTGCAATGATTAATGTTTGAGTAGTAACACAAGCAATAAATAATACATTATTATTCAATAAACTCTGATCCAAGCATTTCTCAGATGCTCATTGAGAAGATTGGGTTCAACACCCACATTTTGCAGTGTCCGCTGAAACAATGACCAATAAACCGCCTCTACGTCTGCAGCGTGGCACCAGGCGAGAGTCTCCATTGTGTTGTAATTTGTTTCGGGCTGTTCAAGTCATTTTCAGCAATTTCCTCCTTGGCAGAGATCAGCCCAACATTTGGTCCCCGCTCCCCTCAAATCTGTTTCTCTGACAGAGTGCCGACAAGCTCGTCCCCGTGCGTCTGAAGGCATCCTCGACTGTACAGACAGCGAGGCGAAGCATTGTTTTGTTTTTTAATTGGTGAAATACAGTGACACAGAAGCTAAATAATACAGACATAGGAGGAGTGAGGAGAATGTGATGTGTGGCAGAGAGCGAGAGAAAGAATAAAATACTCAGTGGTGATGTTCAAGTGCTCATAAATATTTAATGTAACAGGAGCGCAATAAAGTGTGAAAAAGTTAATTGTATTATATTGTATTTAAAAGTTCCCCCTCGTTCCCAGTCAGCAGAAACTGGTGCTGACACAGGATGTTGGAGATCGATCTGAACTGTACGAGCAAGATTAGTCACATCATGTTGACGTAAATCATATTGCGAATGTAAAAATCCATAAAAGATCCATCAAAACCAAATGTAAACAATCCAATGGATGTTAACTGTGATTAACTTTGTCCCTCTGTGCTTTCCATAAGAAAACTACACAGCTTAAAGGTGCAATTGAGATGTGGAAGATTTGGCTTGTCCTCATAGGAGAACCCTTTTTGGCTCCAGGTAGAACCTTTTATAAAGGTGGAGGGTTCTACCTAGAACCCAACATAAAGGGTTATACCTAGAACTGTGTGTGTAAGGTTCCACCCAGAACCCCCCATGAGAGGTTCTACAAAGAACCCACACAGGATCTTATACCCATGCTTTCAACAATCCCTGAAGAACTCTTTCTCCAAAAAAGGGTTCTCTGGATCAAAATGGTTCTTACTGGAACCGTTAGTGTTACCAAGAACCCTTTTAAAACCCTTTATTCAGGAAAGGGTTTTTAAAGGGTTCTCTGGATCAAAATGGTTCTTACTGGAGCTGTTAGTGTTACCAAGAACCCTTTAAAACCCTTTATTCAGGAAAGGGTTTTTAAAGGGTTCTCTGGGTCAAAATGGTTCTTACTGGAACCATTAGTGTTACCAAGAACCCTTTTAATAAAACCCTTTATTCAGGAAAGGGTTTTTAAAGGGTTCTCTGGATCAAAATGGTTCTTACTGGAACCGTTAGTGTTACCAAGAACCCTTTTAAAACCCTTTATTCAGGAAAGGGTTTTTAAAGGGTTCTCTGGATCAAAATGGTTCTTACTGGAACCGTTAGTGTTACCAAGAACCCTTTTAAAACCCTTTATTCAGGAAAGGGTTTTTAAAGGGTTCTCTGGATCAAAATGGTTTGTTTTTCAGAAGCAAATGGTTCCAGGTAGAACCTCAGCCCTTGTAGAAGAACCCTTTTGGAACCCTTATTTCTAAGAGTGTAGCTAACCGAGCCTTGGTCGAGAGTTTGAAGCACCGGGAAGTTCTGTGTTTCCACGGGAAGTTCTGGTGTTTCCACTTCAGGCAACAGAACCTGCCAGAACACAACCGAAGTCTGAAGACTGGGAATGAAGTGATGAGATCATTTACACTGACTTTCACTCCGGAGCTGACAAAGACGAGGCAAAGGGGAACAGGAGAGCCGTGAAGATGAACGTCGGTTACGTAACTCGTCTATAGTGACAACACACACGAGCCCGGAGAGGTTCTGGGTTACAGATGGACACAGATGAGAAGAACTGTAGAATGGAGGACTGCTGGAGCCCAGATTGTCGGGACATCTGGCCCGAACAGGACACACACATACATACATCCAAACAGAAGCTGTGGAGAGGAAGGGGCCTCGGCAACGGTTGGAGCTGGTCGTGGAGCAGAACAGTCTGTGAGCGCTCTCCACCGAGGCGAACAGACTGTTTCCACATCTCGATCTGGCAAACACGAAATCACACGGATAATATCCTCCCAACACGTTCACCAGCCATCTGTACGAACCCTCGTCACTTTCACATACCCTTGAGTTTTGGCCACATCACGCATACGGAGGCAAACTTGAAGACATCACCTTTTTATAAATACGCAGATTATCCGTGAGTCCGAGCGCTGAGCAGAAGCTGACAGGCAGCGTGACACATGGACTCAGACTGTTTACAGTCCTGCCATCATGAACCGACTCTGAGCTTGTGCACACAAACAGCAGCAGCTTAAAAATGGATGACGGAGCCTTTGGGAGAAAAAGCAGGAAAAAAACATCACCACCTACTGCTATTTTTCAGCCGTCTCTACAGGGCCGGAGACCGTCTCCGAGCTCAGCGGACCGCCTGCTGTTCTAATGACGGACGACCAGCCGGACTTCTGCTCGGCGACATCACCCTGAGAGAATATTAGGCTGACTTTGTGGGCACATGTTCAACTTTTAATGGACATCCCGTCAATGTTCTGACTTATGTTGTCGGCCTCCGGAGACATCCCTCGGCTCCGAACTTAACTGGACAAAATACTTCAAGTTAAAATCGTTCAATACTCTCTAGACGCCAAATATATCTCCTCTCTGCTGGGTCCTCGCTTTCAAATGTCGCTCCACGGTGCACCGAACTCCGCGAAGGAACGGCAGCACAAAGCATCCTGGATGAACTGAAGCCATTTAAGTCTCCATCTGGCATTGTTTGGGCACAGCCAAGTGTGTGTGTGTGTGTGTTTAGGCTTCACATATGTTTTAGCTAAATGCTTATTAAGAGGCTTTGTGACTTGTGATCCAGGAGATTTTAAGATATGAACAAAAAGATCAGTCCTCGGCAGTGTGTGTGTGTGTGTGTGTGTGTGTGTGTGTGTGTGCGTGTGTGCTTGAATAGAATCACAAACATTTATGTAAGACAACAAAATCAGACGGCCTCCCCTTTCTGTTCCTCTCTCAAAGCACCAAACACTCTCTCTGTTTAAAAATAATTACTCTAATCTTTTCTCTTTTCAGTCGGCCTCGGTTATTATTAAATTATTTATTATTTGTCTCTTTGGCGTCGAGGGGAGGATTGCTGGGAGGACGATAAAAAACAAATTTCTCATTCAAAAGTCATCACTGCACGCGTTCACGTTATGAAAAATTCATCGTACTCTTCTGGGGACTGCGCCCAGAGAAACGCTTGGATGACGGAGCCATAATCTGTGACGGTGAGGTGACTGTATGTGACAATAAGAGAGAACAGAGTCGGGCCAAATATAGTTGGCGCCATGATTTACTGTTCTAGTATAAAGCTCATGTTTCTCCCCTTCACTGTTGGTTTTACCTCATTTTCCTTTATTTGTGTTCAATTACATTTTTATCGTCGCGTGTACCTCAATCTCAATCTCTGGATTTTCCTTGACAAGGTTAAGGAGACGTATTTACCGTCTACTATGACAAAGTAAGCTGCTTAAATAAGAATAAACCACGAGAGCAGCAAACATACAAGAGCGCTGATGTCAGAGTCAAGCGACAATAATCATTTTGAATCCTACAAACAGATTTTCATCATTCCACTGTGGACTGAATCACACACATCATTAACACTTCACCTTCTGTAACGACACACGGAGGAAGTATTCTGATTATTTCAGTTAAAATATCTTGCTTTCAAAACCTTGAGTCAAAACATGCAAGTATTATCAACACAATGTACTCAAAATATGAAAAGTAAAGGTACTCATTGTGCAGTTATATGTTCCCTGTCAGCGGTCTGATGTTTATGGATTAATATTACTGCCGTTTAACGTCGAGCTCATTTATACTTTTGGATCATCGTGTTTGCAGCCTGGTTGTCCTGTGAGAAACGTGCATCTTTAAAGACACACTGTGGAATTATTTCTCCCATCTAGTGGTTAAATTTTATTCTGCATTCAAACGAATACTGCTCTCTAGCGCCTCGCGTTTTCAAACGTGCGTTGCAGCCTGTTGGAACTACGGCAGGCGGGATGTGTCAAGATTCAAGAAGCTGTGACAACAACATGTCTTCAAACAGCACTTCATCAAGTTTAGTTTCGGGTGATGAGGTACGTTATTTCAAACAGACTTCAAACTGCAGCTGACGAGCGCGTCTGGCTAAGCTCCTTCTCCGTTCCACAGTCACGCTGGCTCTGAGTGAAAACGCCTTTAGCCTTATCTGTACCACGTAGAGCTTTTTGTCCCTCTCACCAGTTCATCGTTTTTTATAGAGCGGAAGGACATGGAAGCCTCCGTAGAGCTCGCCCGTCCTATGGAAATACAGAGAAGTGATTCTTCCCTCAGGAGGAGAAGTGAGATTGTTGGCAGAGATCATTTTACACCAATGAGGACTTATTTATGAATGAAGACGCTGATTTGAGGTAATAAATTACTTAAAACACTACACAGTGGACCTTTAAAAAGTTTCATGGTGTTCAGCTGTTGTGATGAAGCATGTTCTAGCTAATCCACGAAGGTTTTTAAACTGTATTAGGAGATTAAGATTATAAAGAGGAAGGATCATGTGCTCACTCCTTAGAGGAACACTTCATTCAAATTCAAATCCTCCCCAAATTTGGATTTACCATACATGGTTTACACCGGATAGGAAAGGTGTGAAAAAAGTAGTGGAGCAGCAGCATTGCTTGAGTAAATGTACTTCTTAACATTACATTTTTACATTACGTGCTGGTGCTGTGTGCTCTCTTTGTGCCGTGTCTGAAATAAAATGGATGTTTGACAGACATTATTAATTATCTCCAGTGGACCTAAAAAAAAAATAGGCAGCATCAATCAGCCGAGTCACAAGGCGCGGTGGAAATATCACGCATCCTCCCGATATTTTACCTCTCCGGTGGAAGCGTGTGGTTTCCCTCTTGAGTGATGTCGTGTCTGACCAGCAGCACTCAGAGCCAAAGGTGATGATGAGAGAAGTCCCTGAAAATGTCAAAGGTAAAGACGTCTTTGAATCACTGAATTATCAAAGCACATTCACATCTATACCTTTAGAATAATTCATACCTGCAGTGTTGGAGGAACATATATTCATATTAGAGCGACTGTCCCTTGACATAATAACAACCGGCTCTCGGTGACAGCTGCACAACACCGTCTGAAAACTGCCTCGTGTTTTTGAAACGGCACCTGAACATCTACGGAGGCAGAGGAACTGACAAACCTACAACAGACAACCTGTTACCTCCTGTTCCCCGGGGCACTGTAGCCATTACCCATCATCCCCCAGGGCCTCCTCACCGACTCCTGGCAGGCTTTCTCCTCTGAGACGTGCAATCTGCTCCCGTCATTCATCTCCCTACGCGAGCCGCGACGTGTGGAGTGAAACGAGCACAGCTGGAAGCAGCGCTGGGTGAAACCAGCAGGGTCAACTCAAAGTGACTTCTTTTAATCTTCATTCATTTGAATGTTTGATGTTTTCTGGCACAGCAGTTAAAGGATAAGAGTGTTTAACTCCTCAAATGTTTCAGCCTTGTTTACAGATAATATAATCAGAGTCCTTCCTGCTGTGTGTTTATATTAAAGGGATAGTTCGGGTTTTTTGAAGTGGGGTCATATAAAGTACATATCTATAGTCGGTCTGTTTCCTACCGTAACTGCCGATCTGGAGTTTGGAGAAGCAGAGAGCCGCTCCAGCTCAGACGCTCAGCTTTGTACTGCAGTGAAAAGCGAATTTAACCACCTAAAGAAATCTGTATCAGTTCAAGTGTATGTTGTATAGAGAAAAGTCACACCGCTTTACATCGCCGTCAGACCGCCCGTTCTTTTGGCACTACATTTTCTCAACCGTAGAACCTCCGTATTAACCTACGCATTAGCATCTGCAAGCGGTGAAATACAGTGCAAGGCCCAGTTGCGCTAATTCGTAGGGATACAGAGGTTCTACGGTTGAGAAAATGTAGTACGGGGATGTAAAGCGGTGTGAATCTACTCTATACAACGTACACTCGAACTGATATCGATTTTTTTTAGGTGGTTAAAGGAACAGACCGACTATAGATATGTACTTTATATGACCCCACTTCAAAAAACCCGAACTATCCCTTTAACATGACTTCACACCCAGCAACCTCGATCATAGTTTACCCACCCAGGAGCCTGTTCTCTCTTCTGCGTTGTCTAATCTCACATTACAAAAAAACCCATTTAAGATAATTCAATGAGGGATAGTTCATATCTGTACCTATGCTCAGGTGTTAGATGATTAGTTACGTCGGACAGCATCATTTCCTACAATCAAGCCATCGCTTCTTGTTGCAGAGAGGATGCTAGTACTTTAAGTATTTGTGTCTCTCTGGCTTTATGGTTTCACCAAGATGAAGAGCCACTGAGAGGAAATTACCGTTAAAACTGAATTAAAGCATTTTGCATTATTCACAGGAAGTGGACCATCGACTCTCTCATGGAGGCTGACAACCAGATGATAGCGATGATGGAGGAGAAGATCAAGTTGCACAAGTCTTTCATTATGATCTGGTCTTTGAGTTCCCGAACATCTTCACCAAGTTGGTACGTCCCATGAACCAATTACAATAATTCCTTAATTATATATATTAATTGTGATTAACAACCACTACAGCTGTATTATATGAGGGTACTTGAAAAAGGAGTAATGAGTAATCTTTAACTTCACCTCTGCCTCCATCCTTGGCAGAAGACTCTTCTGTTGGCCTTTAAGTGCAGCCCAGAAAGCTTTTGCCAAAATAATAGTAGTCTTAAAATGTCAACTTACCTGGTTGCCAGAAAAACAAAAGGTGTCTGCCGGAAATAACATGTATGTAGTTTGACACACAAAACACGAAGCACAGTATTTCAAATACATTTACTACAGTGATTAATCGCACACCTGCTGTTTCTCCCAACATGGAGTCGCTACAACATCGAAAGAAGTTACAAAACAAATACAAAAAAGGACTGAAACGTTTTACATCACATAAAAAAACAAATTCAAATGGACTTGACTTTTACGTCTGGATTCACTCAAATATCAGTAACGGCTTAATTCTGGCGTGGAGTCCACGAGTTAGACCAACGGGAAGCTACGTCACCTCCAACGTAGCTCCTGGATGGTGGCCGCTGTGGACAAAAGTGGTACGAGCAGCACCGCCTCCTGTAATCAGATCTGGCTAACGTGTACGGTACATTTGTACTGTACAAATTTGAGACTATATCATCCATCCCTAGTTTGCTCAAATACTGCACAAAGCAGTAACCATCATACCCAAAAAGGTTGATTTGATATCAATCAAAAGAAGTAAAATGTATGTTGTGATGTTTGTTTTTAAATGCTGCCCACCTTTTACTTACACACAGCCAAACAGTCAGAATGGTAGATTCACCTGTCAAAACCTGCTATATTTTCCTCCTCCAGGCTCGCAAAGCAAAGCGGACACTGCTGGGAATGTGCTACAGTGCAACGTTTGGACTAAAAAAATACAAATAAAAGCACAAAGAGAGCAATAAGAAGCTCGACTCTCCCGGCGGAGACGCAGCCTGGAAGCTTTGCTCTCACTGCTCGAGTCTCTCACCGGGCGAGCTAATAAAACCACTGTCCTAATGAGTGGGAGGAAGAGCAAAGGTGTCTGGGAAAGACGACACGAGGAGAAGATCTGCTCCTTACATTCTGATCGTGTCCTGAACTGCACAGCTGCCAAACTAGGAACTGGATCATAAGAGATGAGGCCGGTGACGAAGCCACAGCCAGGTAGGTTCAACTTTAAGAGGATAAAGTGCTGCCAGGAGGTTCCATCGATCAAACCCGCTGACGTTAAAATAATGACCCCTTCAAAAATAAAGAGAAGTATCAAAGATCGATGTACATATACAAAGCGAAACAAGCACTGAAAGTAAATGAAGGGGAATGTCTAGAAAATCAGGGTGAAGGAATTGATTCTGGCAGGTTTCATCTGATCTGAGAATAAAATGTGAATTGAAAAGAAATGAAAAGAGGGAGAAGGAGTTTCACATCAGAACAAGTGCAGCTGTGGACAGTAAAACAAAAAAGCTGTCCAGCAAAAGGAAACATCGAAACTCAACTACTTCATTTCTACTATCCCTCTTTCTCTCTCTCAGCATCCTGAGATGTCTTTGGTTTTGTTGCGTCGTTGGAAGCGCGTGTCGGCCGGGTCAAAACCCTGCTCGCTGGCTCCGAACAGAGCCCAGCTGGGAGTCTTGGCGATGTAATCCAGGGCTGAGAAGCTCTGCTGTCCCCCACTCTCCTCGTGAGTCTGGACCAGCTCCTGGAAACGCTCGTAGTCGATCCACGTCCACCACTCGCCGTCCACCTTGAACTGAAGGAAGGCAGAGAGAGACAAAGTGGGAGATGAGCGAGATCTGTATGTTCAAGCTTCTGAAAAACACTTACAATGAGACCTGGAATTCATTAATTAGAGGAATCTTATTATTTATTATAATACATGTTCCCTTATAGAACGTGGCGCCTAACGACTGTACAGATGTGATGGTTTGGAGCTTCTCCATCTGCTCACATCTGCCACTCGCTCTTAATTTAGCCTTTTTCTTTAAATGGTCGGTGGATTCACAAAGTCCACCTCCTCCCTTCTCCTCACATCTCTCCTGTTATCAATCACCGCTTCTTACTCCTCCACCCAAATCCCAAATCGCCATCCATCTCACTGAAGAGAAAAAAAGAGGGAAATAAATGGACAGAAGGAGAGTGAGGACCAGTGTGTGTGTGTGTGTGTGTGTGTGTGTGTGTGTGTGTGTGTTTATTTGTGAGAGGCACACCAACTACCAGAGAGAGAGTGAGCGAAGAGCTTAAGTGTTTGACGGTGAGGGAAAAAAAAAACCCTCTCACATCGTTCTGCTTCTCTAATCCTGCTTGTTTTCCCAGACCAGCTCTCAGAGTGGAGAGTGTGACCTCTGCTTTCCCAGCATGCACCAGAGCACTCCGGCTGATACAATACCGTGTCGGTAAAGACGGGAAGGAATGACAAAGAAACAGAACAAGCGAAATAGGAAGTATTACATATAACAGCACCTGTCCTCTGAAGTTTAATGGCTTTTTATGGCAGCGAGCAGCAAAGTTTGATGTTTTAAAGGCTCCTTGTTGACTTGAAGTCGCCCGCGGGTATCGTCTGGAGGCTTTTGATAAGCTGTTACCGAATGCAAAATGTTGGTTAGTTGTCATTGGGGACGACTGTTGTGCTTTAGCGCTCGACATTTAGAATTTAAAAGCTCTTTCAGGCTTGCAGCTGCTTTGACCAGACCCCCGTGTGAGCGTCTTTAAAATCCTCAGACTTGAACTAAACTGCAATTCACACAACGGGAGGGAAACGGAGTGGCGTTACATCACTGACCGGACAAAAACAAGCAACACAAAATGCACTCACAAAGAGCTAACAAGTTGAGGACTTCAGCGCTGGAGATGATGGCCCGCTGAGGAAGCAATGGCGTTAAGCGTTTCGATGCCTTGCGCCTGCCTCAGCCATTAGAGAAACGCTGCTCGCCGCATCGCTAATGAGGCCTGAGAACGGAGGGAAAAATGAAAACAGCGCCTATAGGGAGTTAATGTTTCTGGTAATGAGAAAGGACGATATTTGTTCAGCCGGCATCTCGGCGAACAATTTATGTCTCTAAGCAACAAAGCAAAGCTCTGCTGTCTGGGACGAGAACAAGGCGGCCTGTTGTGTTTTACCGACGGCGTATTTGCCGAAGGATCAGCGAGGACGCCGAGGACGGCTTCTTCACCGAGCGCCACAGGAGGCGTCTTCATGTATGAGCTCACGCCAATGAGCTATACAGCGATATCACAAACACACACTCAGCAGAGGAACTAATGGAGGATAATCGCATCCGATCTCTGGCTTCAAGAAATTCAATTATATCTTTTCCATCCCCGTACGGAGATCTACCCTGTAAATTACATCTCTGCTGCGCTCGGAGAGCTGCTGTTGTTTGCATATAAAGTGAGATTTCTTTGCATCTAACCTAATAATTTCAGACTTCAGACTTCAACCGAATGTCTTTTTCTCATCTATAGGCGGGGACACGGATTTCATTATGCATATTGTAAAGCAAACATCCACCACGGCTTCCTGCCGCGCTGCACAGACGAGCAGTCAAGTGTGAAAAACCTTTCACGTGTGCCGTCTAGTTATAACGACGAGTCAGGGGACATTTCTGACAGCAACAATATGTCCTTAAAGAATTCGGGCTGCAACTAAACATTATTTTCTTTATCGATTCATTGTTTATCCTTTAAAAATGTAAGAAAAAGCTGCAGAAAAAGAGCCCAAAGTGATGACTTCAAATCCAACCAACAGCCCAGAGTCTTGAAAAATGACTCAAATGATTAATTACGTTTTCCTGTTTTGTTCTTTTCACTTATAAAATATGATGTTTGACCGACTTCCCTCGGACACTGAAACACACGAACACAACAGGTCCACTGATAGATCGCACTGATCTGTGAGTCAACAGGTGTTTCAGGAAGATTATCTCTGGGAGGTCTGCTGATTTCATTACACCGTCCTCCGAGAGAAACGGGACTGAGATGGATGGATGGAGGAGGCTGGAGGAAAAAAGAGACGGTGGAGGAGAGAAAGCAGAACGAGGTGCGAGAGAGAGGCAGAGAGTCAGAACAAGAGGGAGACGCCAATCACCGGGAAGATCCCAGGGGTTGAAAAGGAACTAATGATGATGATGTGTCAGCGCACGGAGGATCTATCAGTAGCTGCTGCTTAAGTGTGATATCACACACACACACACACACACACACACACACACACACACACAGACCTCTGATGTCTTTTAAAGGACTACATCAAACAGTGATCTCATCTAACTGGAAGTAGAAGATCTGAGGACTGTGCAGTCAGCACACACACACACACACACAAAATGAGACTGATGTGCTTTCCTGTGCTACGTTTTTTAAACTCTGCTGTTACATAAGTGAACATTAAAACTTGGAGGAGTTCGTACTCTCTCTCTGCTGAGGCCGTGCTGCAGAAACACACTCAGGACGCAGAAGACACTCAACAGAAAACACTGAAAACAGAAACTGTTTTTATGTTTAAGTTGCATCTCTGCCACATTATAACTTCGTCCTTATTAATCTTAATCTTTGCTCCAGTCATATTTTACAATAAAAACCCTCTTCCTGTCAATTTCTACAAGTGCGTGTGCATCCATAAGTGGATATAGAAGAAACACACACACACACACACACACACACACACACAGTGGGGGGGAAAAGAATAATTGGAGGTACGTAGCGTGTGTGCATGAAAACGAAGCTCCTCTGCTCTGGTTTTTTTTCTTGTTGAAAGCCTTTGTGATGCTCAAAAAGCCTGAAAAGATGCCGTGAGTGCAAAACGCTGTTCATTCTTCTCACGGCGGCTCAGCTGGGGCTATTAGTTAACAGGCAGATAGATCCCGCTTCAGAGCGCCAGGCGCTAATACTGCAATCTGCGTGACTGAGAGCCACGCAGAGAATGTGTGTGCGCGAGTGTGTATATTAAGAAATACTGACAGTTGTAGACGAGGAGGTGCAAATGAATTACGGCGTCTGAAGCAGGTGCACAAACGGCCCCCGTTATTATTTGTGTTGGAGAGAAGTGATGGAGGGATGAAAGAGGAGAGAGGAGGGTGAACAGAGGAATATTGATTTGTATCCTTAATGGTGGGCCATAACATGACACCAGCAACCTCTCGATCTTGAATTACTGAAGTAAGATACTGTACCATTTTTTTCTTATGACTGTAAAACCACTGATTATTTTTCCTCAAAGTGAAAACATGAAATTCACCGTGTCGCAGAAAACCTGCTAAATAAAGTATAATCGCCCCGAGCCTTCTCTCTCTCCGTCTCTCTGCTGTTATCCCTCGAGGCATTATGGGCCCAGAAAGAGCCGACAGACAGCGCGGAGGTAAACAAATCTGTACGCAGTCCCAGGAAAACAAAGCTCCAGTAAATAACAACAAACCAGCATCAGGAGTTTGGATGCTTAAAAAAACTGTGATAACACATCCGAGCACACGTTTGTGTTTATGTGTGTGTGTGTGTGTGTTGAGGAGGTGTGGGTGACTCGCTGGCTGGCTCGAGTTTCTACTCTGCCAGGCGGAGCCAAGACGCCAATTAATCATTCATTAATTATTGATGGACAGTCGCCTTGGCAGAACCCACCGCTGCCTGAGAAAACTCTCCGACGGTCGCATATTTCGATAGGAAGGAAGGCAGACAGGCGACGAAATCAGATAAATAATAAAACAAGACTAAATCAAAACAATGATTTAAAAACTAGAGAACCTGCTGAAAGTCGTCGAGCTGTCTGGAAAGCTACTTTGAAAAGAAAATGGAGATTAAGGATGTTTATGTTTGTGTCTGAACAGAACTCCTGCAGAATCACAGCGGATCACCAGGTGCACATTATTCACGATTATGTGTGGAGGGATGCTTAATGCAGAATCCACTGTCTGGGTCCACTGATTGTGATGATTACTTCGAAATGCTCACATGCAAAAACAGCAGCAGCCGGTAAGTTCTACCGTATA
The DNA here is from genome assembly GCA_039737535.1 of Lagodon rhomboides. Lineage (NCBI taxonomy): Eukaryota > Metazoa > Chordata > Actinopteri > Spariformes > Sparidae > Lagodon > Lagodon rhomboides. Next base: position 4,557,118 of record CM077787.1, read on the forward strand.
AACATATAGCATAATTCTACATACATCTTAGCATAATTTATCTTATATATCTTCGGATATGATATGCTAGTTTGTGTCCCACCCTCTGACGCCGAGCTCTTACCTTGGTGTGTGCCATGAGCAGACAGTTGGAGTGCTCGTGCTCGCAGGCGATCTCATACTGAGGCAACATGTCGGCCAACTGCTGGACGAAGGCGACCACTTCCTGGTGCCAAGGCACGTTAGCCATGGTGAGGCTGCTGGCAGAGCTCTCCCCACAGTACGTCACTCCCTGCAAGCACACGAGCACACGATCAGAGGCGAAGCAACAGAATACGAGGCAGGCTGCACAATTTATTAACACATGAAAAAGGGAAAGCAGAGCCGAGAAGTGAGACTAAGTCATAAGGTTGCTGATTTGAGTCCAACCCACTGAGAGAAAATGAGATATTCTCCTCCTGTTCTACCTACTTTTAGCAGCTTCATGAGGATGACAACAAACTGTCAATGACATTCCAGTTAGCGAGCAAATGTCTATAATGTTATATAATTCACACACACACAGTTGTAGCACCAACTCTGGATTGTTTCAAGGTGCCGGAGCATCAGAAATTAATGAAAGCTTCTTGGATGCGTCTGCCTGTCCGATCAGCGGTGAAGTACCAACAGTGCTTTGGAAAACTAAGCACTAATCAAAAAAGTGACTTGTCATCTGGTCTCATAGCTACTTGGCACCTTGAAGATGAAACAAGGTTTAGATCCAGTGACTGTTCCTCTTCGATGGTCAGTAAAAAGCTTGCACAGAAATAGTTAAGCGAGGATGTTAGTTGGACTGCAATCGGATGTAACCTGCCATAAATAATTAGTGAAAGCTAGAAACAAGCTATAAAACATCTCGTACAGCAACATGACGTGAACAAGAGTTTGACAGATCAGCAGATAAAAATGCAAGAATGTGATGATCAGAAAATCCGATCAGGTCAACAAAAGCTTTCATGTCGCCACAATAATTCAAGTAAAGACAAAAAACAAGAATATATATTTTTCTAGGCTTCATACATGGTAACAGCTGCTCAAACTTGGGAGCTCACATATAATTTCCTCCTCAGCAGGTGAGAGAAATGGAGTGGGAGGTGTAAAACCATCTGGCCTTGGATACAAAATAATCAATCAAAACAGCAGGCTGGATTGCTGAGTGTTTTCTGATCAATACTGGTGAAGTTGAGCTGCGGCTACAAGTGATGAGGACGGAGAGGCGCCGAGAGAGAACAGCAGCAACTATCGACAAGTTGGGCTGAGAGCAGAGAGGTGTGAGGCAGCAGAGGACTCTGCAGCAAGCTGCCAACCAGCAGCCTCGACACAAGATCTGCATCAGCAATCAGGTTAATCATATAATGCAACATACTGTACCAAAACAGAAAGGAAAGAAATTCATCTGCAAGAAAATTTCAGCTTTTGCGATTTGGACATTGCACTAAACCGTAACGTGATTTTCATATTATCTCAAATGTATTCGGACGTCTATGTTTCAATCCCTAAAAAATAAAATAGTCATACTGTTGTGTAGTTCATTCATTAGTGCAGTTCAGCGTCAAGCGTCAATTAAACCCGGACTGACGTTTTTTGTTGATATATTACTCTCATTAGTTGAGCTCTTGACATATTTTAGAGGCAGCAGATACGACTGATTTAGAGTCGGGAGTCTCCTGAAACTGGAAGAAGAGAGAACGCGAGCAGAGAAGCACAAAGGGAGAGGCGACTTTGTGTGTAACACTTCAGTATGTACGACTTAAGTGAATCATATAGGCTTTCTTAAAGGCACACTGTGGAATTATTTCTCCCATCTAGTGGTTAAATGTTATTCTGCATTCAAACGAATACTGCTCTCTAGCGCCTCGCGTTTTCAAACGTGCGTTGCAGCCTGTTGGAACTACGGCAGGCGGGATGTGTCAAGATTCAAGAAGCTGTGACAACAACATGTCTTCAAACAGCACTTCATCAAGTTTAGTTTCGGGTGATGAGGTACGTTATTTCAAACAGACTTCAAACTGCAGCTGACGAGCGCGTCTGGCTAAGCTCCTCCTCCGTTCCACAGTCACGCTGGCTCTGAGTGAAAACGCCTTTAGCCTTATCTGTACCACGTAGAGCTTTTTGTCCCTCTCACCAGTTCATCGTTTTTTATAGAGCGGAAGGACATGGAAGCCTCCGTAGAGCTCGCCCGTCCTATGGAAATACAGAGAAGTGATTCTTCCCTCAGGAGGAGAAGTGAGATTGTTGGCAGAGATCATTTTACACCAATGAGGACTTATTTATGAATGAAGACGCTGATTTGAGGTCATAAATTACTTAAAACACTACACAGTGGACCTTTAACAGACTGCCTACATATTACGGTGTGTGTTCACAAAGCTAAGTTTTCTAACTTAGTAATGGTTTGTTTAGGATTCTCAGTGACACGATGCCGCCACATCCCACTGCTGCAAACATGCTGAATTTAAATCACAGTTGTTTTACTCACTTCGACATTTCTTACCGAGTTTCAGTCTTTAAACACACAAATGTCTGTGCACACACACACACACACACACACACACACACACACACACACACACACACACACACACACACACACACACACACACACACACACACACACACACACACCACCTGTGTATAAATGTGCTGCAAAAGAGCCAAGAGAGCAGCTGTGCTCCCATAATCCTCTGATCCGTTGGCCAGGAACCACGTCTGATCCTCACCCAGGTATCTCGTGGAGGGAAACCAAGAGTAACTGTCTGTGTGTGTTTACGTGTGTGTCTGCATGTTTGAGGAAAAAAATAATGTTCGTGAGCATGTTTAAAGTTAAATCAGGCATCTAGACATTCTCCCTTCTGTCGTTCTGGCAACGGTTGGATCTCCAAAAACAACAGCAGAACAGGAAGCTCCCCGCTGTAAATGTAAAGATAGCTGCACAGGCTCATTGTTGGAACCAGCCGTTTGTTATCGACCTCTGCTGCACAGCTGTACAGCTCACACACTGAATCATATCACTGAGGCTACTCTCAGAAACGTCATTCTCAAACTGTGGAAAGAAATCAGCAGATTAATCGATAATTAGAAAAGAATTAACTCAAATAAATAAATAAATTGTGAAAAAAGCTCATCACAATCTCCCAGAGCCCGAGGTGACGTCTCAAACACCAGAGTCTTCATTTACTGTCTTCAGTGACAAAGAAAGGAAGCAAATCTGTACATTTAAGAAGTTGGAACCAGTAAATGTTTCACATTTTTTCTTGTAAGTTGACAAATTGTTGAAGATTTCATTATATTTGAAAGATTATAACCAATCTAGTCCTTTTTACCTGTTGAAATTCCTTTAAATGGCCAATACAACTCATAAAAGGCAGTATTTCACCTGCCAAAAAGTGATTGCAGCCCTAGCATCCACAATCATCTTATTAATTTTGCATTTATATTCTGGTTGTTGAAAGTCTACTGCACAGAGAAAATAATTGTTGCTGTTGGTGAGATCAGATTTAATGTGCAGGATCCATTTTTAAACATTTAATCCGCAGTATGAATTTTAAAATAATCTTCGTTAAGTGGGGCTAAATTATGAAAAAGTCGCTGTGAGCTTCTGACTTTTGCTCATAACATGTAGAAATCTGAACTCCAGGAAGTCAAAAAGTTCTAACCGCTGCACAAATGACATGTTTCGTGAGGATGAAGTACCAGATGTTTCACCATTTCACCCGAGCCAGACATCAAAAGTGCAACAATCTGTTGGCTGAGGCCGAATCCCTACATCGTAAAAGCAGAATTTATATCCACGAGAGAGATGATTTGTCTGAGGAGACAGTAAAACTCAACACAAGAAACATTCCTACAACTGATCTCTTTCCCCCGTCGGGCCGGTGCCATTCACATCTCTCCGAGCCCGTCCACTAAGCAGTCACAGGGGATCCCTGTCTCCACTTTGTGGACCGTGGCCGACCACATACGTCTCGTAGGGGCTGCTTGTGAATTCACCGCACAAACGGGACCAACACAAACAGAAAGTGAACCGTATCTTTAGAGGTTGAGTTTGGAGAGAGAGTGAGGTAGGATGCTGCTGGGGGTAAGTCAGGGCAGGGGCGCTGGGCAGAATTGATGAGGGACCTTGGTGTTATCAGCCTTGCCGGGAGGCCCGCTGAATAAAGATCAACTATCCAGGACTCGGTATAAATCACCAGGAATGGGCCGGGCAGGAGGAGGGGATGGGAAAAGATCTCTGAGATATACGGAGGGAATGAATGAGCTGTATCATCGAGGAAGTTACGTGCGAGTGTGCGAGAGACGGAGGGAACGAGTAAGAGCCCTTCACCTGTTCACTAATAATCTATGTCTTTCGCCTTCTATGGAGATCATGAATGCTGATCCTCGAGGCCCCCCTCACAGCGCCCAACGTACAGCAGAGTGCGTCTGAATACATTTATCTCTGTACATTCACGCCCTTGCCCAGCCCCTCCTCTCTCTCTCTCTTTCAGTAATCCATTTCCTCGCTGGGCGAGTGAGGGACCAGTGGCATGTAAGTGGTATTGATGCAACAGCGAGATGATAAATCACGCGGTCGGACAGCGGATGGTAAATTGCGTGGGCACAATGTGTTGCACCATATAAGATGATGGACTAATAATTAATGGGTCAATAACAAAGATCTCGCTGCCGGCGACGGTGGACACACACACATCCATGCAATACATCATTTCTACAGATCCACACTCCGTCTTGATCAAATGCATACACAACACTCGTGTGTGTCTCCCTCTCGGTAAAGATGGGAGGCAAAGAAACAAAGGAAGAGAAACATAGAATGATAATACACTCTTTAACTTTGTTTGAATCTGTTGATCTCAGCTAAAATACCAAGAGTGAGATCTTTTCTATTCAACACAAAGGAGCAGTAGCTCAATACGTAGGTACGTTGGAGCGTTTGGGCCCATGAGAAGCCTTTTCCTTGCATGGTTTGGGTCCTTTATCAATCTTGATAAGAAAAGTCTCTTCCATTGTGACCACAGCAGCATCCACAGGGCATGAGGGGGTCGCTGAATAGTGTAAATCATACTATTGGAGATCACTAGATGAAAAGAGAGGTAGCTCGTTTTGGATGAACAGTTCATCCATCCAGTCCTGTTCCAGAGACTCTGAACAGTAGCACCATGGGACGTCACAGCTCTTCTAGTGGCCCAACACCTTGCTAAGACCATCTCACCATTATGATGAGCGCTGAGGCATTTGCAGAACATGTTTTGTTGTCCTTTCAGACACTTATTTTCTCACCAATATTTATTTTCAATCCTTTTTTTTCTGCTCACGGACGTAAAAAGCTTTCTTTCCTCTCCAGCTAAACTAAAACACGGCAGAAGGATTTTTATCTTCACCAGTAAGGAAAGATCACATATCCTCCATTTAAGCATTCCTTCATTAGCTCCCAGGGTATTTCCTTATTAATTACTATAGTTACTAATTAGTTTACTTTCCATTTGTCCCACTTCGACTGAAACTGCTGAGCTTTTCTGTCCCTGCTCTCTTACCTTTTTTCTCCTACAGTCTCTGGAGTTGGACTAAAGAATAAAAGTATCCGTGAGTTTGCAGTTACAGACTCAAATACCTACAACAGCAGAAGCTTTAATTTGTATCAGCTGGGATTCATTTTTATTACTGCAGCTTCTCTAATAGCTGTGTGTATTGATTAACATGTCTGCCAGTGGTTTATTATTCCTCTTGGTCTTCAAGGCCCCATCGTACTTCCATTATATACTATACTGAAAATATATACCCTTTCTAATGTTTGGAATCAGCTGTTACACTGATGTTTTCTTCTTTCTTTCAATGTATTATTTCAAATTGAACGACTATTGGTCCCAAACAGAAAATAAATTATATTCAGCCAATGTCCCCACAGCGTCGTTTTCCCCCCAAATGTGCTTCGATGAGTTTGTTATCTTTGTTAGCTGAGTTTGTTAGCTATCTTTGTCGTCAAAGCAAAAGTGAAGATTATTATGGATTGGGCTCTAAACATTTTAGGAAACCTTTGCATTCAAAACACACCTGTTGATTTCATCTTACATACAGAGTTCTCCTCACAGCGATTCTGAACATTTGAAGGGGGCGGTGTGAATTTAAAATAGACCTGTCAGCAGCGAGGGCTTATTTGAGAGAGCTGGTGATATGAAAGAGCACCTCACTCCATCATGCTGTCACCAGTTCATCCTGGGACGCACTAATTACTGGGCTCATGATGCCGAAGTCGATAGTTTGCCCAAGGCTCGGCAGCGAGAGAGGGGGTTCATCAGGTCAGAGAAGGAAGATACGGTAAACTACTCGGAGGCCGGAGGAGGAAGGAGAAGTGAGGAGCAAAGAGATAAGAGAGAGGGACACAGGGGAGATAATTTAGGGAGGAAAGACGAGGAGGAGATAAGAAAGAAGGAGGGTTCACCCTGACAGCGACCCCTTTACCTGTGCCACTGAGAGTGGGTAAATAATTGATCGTCCGGATTAGAGCAAGACTCTTCTGTGATTTTTACAGTCCTGAAGGTCAGACTTTGACAACATTACACCCCTAATATATAAAGACAGGGACATTAGTCATTCTCAGCTGTGGAGTGGGGTATTGGACTAACGCCAGGGCAAAGGTGGGTATAAAATATGGAAATTAAATACACCGTCACAACCTCTACCAACTGATCAGATGTGTTTCTGAGCAAGAAGCGCTGAAATTAATGTTAATGTGAATAATCTACAAATTATTTCTTAATTTAGCCTATAAATTATGAAAGAAGGTCAAAGCTGCTTTAAGTATTATACAGCTCTAAGTTCCAGAGTGTTTTAAGCAGCTTTAAGTCGCTTCACGTAATAATTATTGTCATTATAGACTAATCTGATGATTAGTGTTAAAAGAGAAGAAACGTGTCCAACCAACAGTACAAAACCCAAAGACTTTTCATTTACTGTCATTACACAAAAGAGCAGCAAATCCTCATATTTAAGATAAAAAAACACATTTTTTTTTTTTAAAGGTCCACTGTGTAGTGTTTTAAGTAATTTATTACCTCAAATCAACGTCTTCATTCATAAATAAGTCCTCATTGGTGTAAAATGATCTCTGCCAACAATCTCACTTAGTCCACGTTTATACATAGCAGGGTATTTAGAGAAACGAATATTTCCCCCCCTCCGTTTTCAAAAATAACATCGTGCACACAACATTGTTTTCAAAAAAGTTGTCATTTACATCAACCTGCATAAATACGCCGTCGAGCGCCATTATAACTCTGCCAAACCTCTTGGCGGCAGTGTAGGGAGAAGGATAAAGCCATGCAAGCCAATCAGAATCCTCAGAATCAACAACAACGAATAACACGAGCGACTTCCTGTTCCTTTCAAAACAACGCTCACATGACGTTAAGCATTTTCTGGCGCATAGCCTAATGAGTGTGAGAACCTAAAACCCCGTTTCTCCCAGTTGACACGACAACACATAACCGGAGTTTTCCAAATTCTCCACTTTGCCCGGAGTTTTTAGAAATAATCGTTTTATGTGATAAAAACTGGGTTTTCGTGTAAATGAGAGGCCAAACCGCCTGGAAATATCTGCGTTTTCCCTTCGTGTAAACGGGGCTTTATCCTCCTGAGGGAAGAATCACTTCTCTGTATTTCCATAGGACGGGCGAGCTCTACGGAGGCTTCCATGTCCTTCCGCTCTATAAAAAACGATGAACTGGTGAGAGGGACAAAAAGCTCTACGTGGTACAGATAAGGCTAAAGGCGTTTTCACTCAGAGCCAGCGTGACTGTGGAACGGAGAAGGAGCTTAGCCAGACGCGCTCGTCAGCTGCAGTTTGAAGTCTGTTTGAAATAACGTACCTCATCACCCGAAACTAAACTTGATGAAGTGCTGTTTGAAGACATGTTGTTGTCACAGCTTCTTGAATCTTGACACATCCCGCCTGCCGTAGTTCCAACAGGTTGCAACGCACGTTTGAAAACGCGAGGCGCTAGAGAGCAGTATTCATTTGAATGCAAAATAACATTTAATCACTAGATGGGAGAAATAATTCCACAGTGTCCCTTTAAAAAAGACTGAAACTATTCATGATTATTAATTGTCTTTTAATTGACTAATGGATTAATCGACGAGTCATTGCAGCTCTACTTCACACTGATGTAAAAAACGAGGTAGCAGCATGTTTTTGCTTTGGTGAACCAGATAATTCTTGGCACTGATAAATGACTTGCAATTAGTTGATTATTATATTGTTGAATCCATTGATCGACCATAAAGGTGTTTAGCGGGTTTGTGTGTGTATTCTTCTTGTTATCCATCTTCATTCCCTCCACAGCGTAAGAAAAATGCCAAGAATTGATTTGTTTTGATTTTGTTCTCTCTTTGTGCGATGAAAGGAAGCGGCGCACGAACAAGGTGGAAAATGTGAGTGCAGCTTAATTACATTAACATCTTAGCTCCTGTGTGAAGCTGCGTCTGATGGGTGGCCATATTACCTGTCCGATCCAATGCTCCCTGCTGTCTTGTTAGTGTTGTGCTCTCTCTGATGTGGTGAAAGGCCACGTAGCAGCGGATCAATGCACACTCCTACGAAAAATCTTTAATAGAAAAGCCAGCCGCGTCTCGGGGGGGGAGCAACTTAAGATTCAGTGTGCGTTTCTCACCCATTAACATTATAAACCTCATCATAAAGCCAGTTGTTGATTACTCAAGCAGCGATAAAACACAGCATGTAAGTAGACTAGATTAGCTTAATGTAGAGGAGAGACGGGGAACATTTAATTGTCACACAGCTGGTCGAGATTCATTTTTGCGCAGATGGCAAAGAAATGCTTTGACATTTACAACACGTGACAAGTTTGAGTACAAGAAAGAATCTGAACACAAGTGAGCAGAAGCGAAAGAGACGGAGAGAAAGTTAAGGGAGATGAGTTGAGGATGGGCGTCACGACACAACAGTGCAGAGACAAAAGAGACAGAGCCACAAATTAAAGAATAAAGGACGAAGTAATTAATATGCTAAGAGAGTTACTAAGAGGAAATAAGCTCTTTGGAGAGAGTGAACTGAATATATTTCAGGCCTGACAAGGATCTGATCTCTGCACAATCTTCTGAACCTGCACTATAATTTCTATGGTTTGTTTGCAGACTAATAACTCGCTGAGCCCGGCTGCATCCTTACAGCTCAACGGGCGTCACTCGCTTGAGATGAGTGTGTTTATCATCATCATCGGTCTGCCTCTTTGTTTACAGCGATGCTATAATGGCCAACTGACTGCGCTTAAGTGTTAACACCCAAATCAACAGGCTGCTCGAGCAACAGCATTATTACTTCCAGTAGTCCTGCATGCACATTTTCACCCAAGTAAGTTGGGTCGTAACTAATTCTGGTGTGTGTGTGTGGTGTAAACTTATTTCTGCATCATCAGCACCATTCTGCAGCACCAGAGGGAAAATAATGCAGAAAGAGGAAGGAAAAATAGGTTGTGCCTGCTGCTTAAGAAAGAAGAAAAATGTTTCCTAGTAAAATTCATATATTCAGTAAAAATTTAATGAAACAGTGTTCTTTTTCTTTCTTTTTTATCTTTACTGTATTTGTAAAACTATGAACAGTCCTGCACCAGCTGCTCCTTAAAGGGATATTCCGGTGTAAGTTTAATCCATGGTCTAACACACCTTGACACCGAGTAAGACTCCCCCTCGAGAGGTCAAGTTAGCTGACCGCTAGCTTAGCTAGTTTTAGCAACCTCAGAAAAGATGAAAATGTCTGATTATTACTCCATGGAATGCTCAGTTCTTATTATCGAGAGCTGACAGAGAAAAATCTGCTGCACTCGGTAATCGGCTCGTCAGGGCTTCCCCACACAGGCAGGCTGCTGGAGGAGAGGGTGAGTTGAGCTGTGTTTTTAATACAAATCTGGCAAAGCTAGCAGATGTTTGATGCTTCGTACTGTGTGCTGGGACTGTACATGTACTGTTGCTGAAGTTTGGTGCTGTTCTCACCATTAATTGTGGCTTTTTGATGGCGGTTTCTAGTTGGAGACATAAGCTGCAGTGTATTGTTATCGTGCGGTCTTTTCTGAGGTTGCTAAAACTAGCTAAGCTAGCGGTCAGCTAACTTGACCTCTCGAGGGGGAGTCTTACTCGGTGTCAAGGTGTGTTAGACCATGGATTAAACTTACACCGGAATGTCCCTTTAAATAGGGTTAGGGCTATCGATACTATAGGCCACACATTTGGACTCTACTGCTCTCCCTCATTATCCACTGTTCAAGGAGATTTACCCTTGAATAGTCCTTTCTGCTGCTGGCCAGCACATAAGTGCGTTTGAATGGGCAGTTCCCAGGTGAGTTTCTGTGAGCAGTTACACAGAACCTGCACAGAAAGAGCCCGCTCAGCTAAGTAAACCTCTCCTTGGAAAATGCAGGTTAAAGAAAGCAATAGCTGTGAGCAGTGGGATCCCAGTGGAGGCTGGTCAGCGATGGAAGTGTGTTAGCAGGTAGCACAAGAATGAGATGTGCTCTGGACTCTGATTGAGAGGATGTGTGGAGGTTTTCCCTCGTGGGGACTGTGGGAAGCCTTTCTCGTCTTTTGCCTCTATAACAGTACGATCGGGATGAGGGAGGCATGTAATGGGACACACAAGGGGGACGGATGAGGTGCGTCTCAGCATGTCTACTCGTGTGTGCATGTGTGGGAGGTGGAATGAGGCCGGACAAACGAGCAGATCACTCGCTCGAACCAATTAGCTGGCACCCCTGCAGTGAAATTAAAATAGAATACAACTGACTCAACTTTATTTGATTTCAAAAGGTCAGGGCTCGCTCTTATCTCTGCAATCGGAGGAGGAGACAATTAATTGTGTTGGCCTAATTTCACAGAGTTTAAAAGAAACACAGGATAAACTGCACTCGACAGCAAATTCACGTACAGTTTGTTTTTTACTGTAAGGTGGCAGAATACATTATCAAAACAAGGTTCCTCTTCCGACTATTTCACTACGAGTACAGTATTTCAAGCTCAAAGGCAACATAAACTAAAAAGGGGGACTATAGAGTTGAAATACAGCACCGTTAACTCAGTGCTTTAAAAGAGAAACAAAAAAAGTTGATATACCAACTGACTGAGCAGCTATAGATGAAGAAGTGCAGCATTGAGTCCAGCCCTACTGAAGATACTGACTGACAGTTTAAAGGGAAGCAGATATGAAGTGCATGCTGCTGCTGAACCCACCTTAACCTCGACGAAGTCCGGCTGGCCCAAAGCAATGAGCTCCGAGTAGGCCTGCATCTCCTCCACGTTCCAGGCCTTCACCAGCGTCAGTCTGTACACCGTCCTCTGTCTCTGCATGGACAGACAGATCACATTTGATAAAGACATTTCATTTATTTATTAATCAAATTGTTTGTGCAACACTTTTGTATAGATTCTTGAGAAAACGTTAGTTCGTTAGCCTCTACTTTAGAAAAAAGACTCATCTTCATAACTGAATTCACAGTTTTTTAGGCACTACTGTAAACCAGAATAACAAAAAGAGTCATAACGCTGAGTTCTGCCATAAACTAAGTGGTAAAAACCCATCAGAGCAAAACAAAACAACACACTTGTTGGAGCTCAAACTGTAATTTTGTTTGCAAAAATCAAATAGTTCAATATGACGGCTCTGAAGCTGAGGTGCTAGCGCAGTTTAAATACAAACTTTCATGCTTCTCTTATCCTCTTGTCTTTGATTATAAACCGACGGCCGGGGAAGTTTGTCATCACAGACATCCGTCCTCAACAGGCGACACAGCAGCTCACAGATGTCCTGCCAACCTCCTACTTTCTGTCTGAATCATAACGGAGCAGATCGTGGGGGGTTCGCATGTTTGCTAATGCTCAACAACTGCTGTGCTGCAGCAGAGCAGCATATGTTGAGTGTTTCCCAAGTTTATCTGAAAGATCAGGGGCCAGTAGAGGCATTTTTTCATGAATAATATTACTATACACCAATTTTCTTTGTTTACTCTTCCAGCTTGGAATTCCAAAAGTACTTAAAAACAACAGTATTCTCAGCAAGTGATCAGCGAGGGAACCGTGGTGGTCTTTGTGCAACGTACAGATGGTTTATTTAGAAAATGAAAAACAAACGTATAAATAAAAAACCTGTTAGATTGGACTGTGTTTTGGCTGATAGTTTAAGATTTGGATTAAGGTCAGAGCCAAGAATATCTGCTCAGCTAACTTTCCCCGGGTATATAAAAGTACTGAAAAAAAAAGCCTTGATCTCAGTTCAGTGGTCCAGATTCAGGCCATTGTTGTTGCTGTATAGCAGGAGGAAAAGGATTACTGAGAATGTGATGAAGAGGAATAAAGATCAGGAAAAAAAAGTAGAAGAAGGGGAACGATAAGGACAGAGGACATGAAAAATAGATAACAAAAGAAACAGGTAACGACAATGGGAAAGGAGAGAGAGCACCCCTTCCCTCATCTCCTCAGTCTCTCCCTCTCTGACTGGAAGGTTATCTGTAACACTCGGTCCTTTCAGCCCAGTAGGGGAGGGGATAATTGGCCAGTGGTGGCAGGGAGGTGAGCTGCCTCTATTCCAAATCCGACACAACTCTATCAATCCCCCAGTGCACTGTCAGGGAGGCCAGGTGGAGGGAAAACAGGAGAGCGGACAGAGAACAGAGAGGGATAAGCACTCGGGAGGGACGGAGATAGAGCCCACCATGAAATGGAGACTTAGGAATATGGAGCCGAGACAGGAAGGCAGCAGAGAGTTTATTTTTGGAAACGGGGAAGTTGCACACGGCAAAAACCATATTGTCACACTGGCAATGCAACCTCCTGAGACAAATATAATCATATTAATCTATAAAGTAAATAATCATGTATGCATATGTGCACAAAAGTCTTTTTAGCCCAGTGTTGTCTTTCAAGTGTAAAACCTTACTGACTCAAGGGCTTGTTATGCAAATGTTCACTTTAATATTTAAAGCATTTATAAAATATTCACTACACACATCCAGTGCTTTCTATTTCATTTCATAACTTTAGCTTGAGCATGCCTGGGATCAAACCATGTTCTACCACAGATATGACCATAGATCATCTCATGCACATCCATCACGACTGTGCACAGCGAAATACATCAGTAGTGAGACTGACAGACGCTGTAATGACCTCAAAACCTACCACAGACTTGACAGAGTGCTGAGAGGAAATCAAATATCTGACTTCACGATGGTTGTATCTAATACAGAGCTATTAATTCGTTTAATTCTAAGATATTCCTGTTATTGTATCTCCCCCCGCTGCTGCCTCACACTGATGTCTGCTTGTTGTCATGCGGTGAAAATGGGAGATCTAGATGCAATCACAGCGCAATGATCCATCGCCAGTGATTTGCCTCAAGCGGTGCAGTCACCAGCACCTCAGACTGAGTGGTAATGAATTTGCTCACTGTTTGCTAAAAGGATTAATCAAGAGGAAGTTGGCCCATTACAGAAAGAGGTGTAATAGAGGCTCCCCTCTTCACAGAGACTTCACATCTTCCTCAAGGTCGTTTTGCACCCGAGCGCCATTTTTTTCCTCACTTTGGCTTTTTAGGAAGCTAACAGAGAGAATCGATTTACACAGAGGGAGTGGTGACTGAAGGGAGGCTGTGATAATGGACTTTCCCTCCGCTCACGAGCGATGAAAAGACGTGCAAGGTTATAGGACGCACTTCTCTGAACTGCTACAAGGTTATCTGGACACAGATCACACATTTAATAGAACGAACACCACCAGGATGTTTTCATTCTTATGGTGGCAGCAGCGTTACACACTCCGATAGAGCCAGACTGTTAAAAGCTTCAGAAATCAATAATAAGACACCTTTCCCCACTCGAGTAAAGTGTTAAAGGTTTGAAGAGGCTATAATTGATTGGCGTCTTGCTGCCAGTAGACAGAGAGGAGATCTCAGCGTTTTCTGAGAGGACTCAATCAGACATCAGCTGCTCTGATTCACTCAAAACAAAAACAGATGAGTCTGCACGAGAGGTAAGAATCTGTCACATCTGACAATCTGACAGTGAGTTGCTGATAAGAGATTAGCTTTGCTGAAATCATCAACACAGCAACTTTCTCGTCACGGCTTTCCAAGAAATGAGCGTGTTGTCAAGACCTTCAATTGTTGTAGGGCTTCAGTACATTTTCATGGCAGGGTGAGACAGAATAGTTTAAAAGTTTAAAGTACTATGGACAGTTTCTTTTATATCCAAAAGATTAATAACAACAAAACCTTACCTGTCACCAATCCCCTAAAGGTGCAGAGAAAAAATATACTCCCTCCATCCTGAGATTTGAGTCTGATTGTTTTGTTCTTGGTGCATCTGACAGGTATTCAAATAAGATACTCTTATCAAGGACTATGTACAAAACAATCTCATCTCTGTGAGCCGAGAGAACAACAAACCCTGACAAAAACAAATTATTAGAGGAGAAAAGCCACAGCATAGCAGGATGATGCTTTCCGAGTGTGGGTGATATCAGGAACTGGAAACTGAAGGTCATTGATACGATCAGATCTTCAGCTGTCAAAGAAATCAATTTAATTTAGGCTCCAAATATCTATTTCATAATGAATATGAATTTGATGTTGAGTTTAATGTAAACATTGTGAGATAAACATTGTGCACTGCAGCTGAATATGAACGCAGGGTCATGACTTGCAATCCTCTCGCTCTTCTCAGTTTGAAGTAAAGATAATGACAGACAATGGTGAGAATTGGAAAAAAACTCCCAGGATGCCATGTGGCTCCTCAGTCGATGATATGAATATGCTGTCAATAAGCTTTTTCTGATCTGGGAGAACACAACGCTTCACAGGTACCAAAACAATCCCAGAGACTTTATTTACAGTGATGTCGATGTCACCTGTCATTGTACAGAATGTAGCGGTAACATAACACATCCGTGAAATTATTATTGTTATCGCCACAGTATAAAAATGTAAATTATCATCACAAGTCTGTTTAAGAGTGAGGGAGATGACAAAAAGCTGCCTCTGCTTGCACGACAGTAGAAAAAAACGACATTATGATATTTTGGTTTTCTGCGATATGAAAATCTACACCAGATAACATGAAGAGCTCTATTTGGAAAAACGTTTGGTAGAGGAGTGAAAATGTGAGTATTAGAATATATCTGATCTCCCTGACCACCTGGCTGAAAACCAGACCTACCTTCTCTCCGAGGGCCCTGAGGCTGTCCAGGAAGCGCGGCCAGAAGTCCTTGAAAAGTGGCCGGTCAATCTTCTTCAGACTGTCTTTGGTGCTGGCGTCCACACTAACATACAACTGGGTAACTGGCACCAGGCTCCTGGAAATTAAAAGAAAATATGGCGGAGAGATGAGGATAAGAACGACCCAATTTGAGAGAGAAAGGTAAGTAGAAAACCTTTGGGGCGTTTGTATATATTGCTTTTCTTCAAATGTTTTCAAATATTTTACTTGAGTCTCTGTCTCCCTCAGTAGAGAGACTCCTGAGATCACAAGTGTATTTTATCAGCTCTTGAATCAAGCTGTTGTACTTCTTCAGTCTGAGAGAGAACAGGAAACATCTGTATATCACTCAGTATATCTTTCTTTTACCATGTTGGTACAATAATACACATACAACAACATGAAGTCAAACACTCTCTGTAATGCGACAAATTTGTTGCATAGCCGGATGAAAGCAAATTGAGGGAGCGGAGAAGGAGAAGCTGTGGACAAACCAGGAGTGCCTCTCATCGATAATGAATGAGGAGAGACATTAACTTAATTGTGTGTTACTGCACTCTGACACAATCTGTGAGAGAAGAAGCAGAGGCACCAAGTCGTAGGACCAAAAAAAGTGTGAAAGGGACGACTTAAACATGAAGGGCACTACTCTTTCATGTGTCTTTAGATAAGAGAGGCAATTATGTAAGGATGCAAAAATCCAAACCAATATCCAAAATGAGCAATAAGACTTAAATTCAGGAAAATCTCCATCCCCCCCCCAAAAAAATCAAAGCAGTGCTGGAGGAGACACTCGACGAGCTGCTCAACCGAACTGGCAGATAGGAAAAAAAATGGCCTTGCCTTTGACCTCCTCAATGAGTATATGACATGTCAGCGTGTGACAGGAAAGTTAGCTGAAATATCGCCTATATGTCAACTTCCTTGATGACAACTTCCAAGGCTTCTGGACGGAGTGATGTCTCCAGATTTAAGAGTCAAAGGGCGGATAGACGAGACAGAAACCAGGATAAACATAGTGTTCATTTCAAAACAGGTTAAGGACACAACCTGTTTGAACCTACTAAAAATAGAATTATATATTTCTATATATTATTATAATGCTACTTATTATAATAATTTAAGTTCCTTCTCTATGTGGAAGTGAATGACTGACTCAATAAAATGAAAGCACATTAAAATTTGAAATATGTAACTGTAGATCTTTTGAAAACAAGTAATTGCTGCTGCTGTTGCCCATTGTTCCTCGTTCACTTCACACTGTTTACTGTACTTATAATGGAAAAGGGCTCCATTTAATTTCTATTTTCTGCACAAAAGGGATGTCAGAGAGGCAACAGCTCAATGTTGCGCTGACAGCGTGCTGAATAGAAGCCACGATGCAGAGAAGAATGACACTCTGAGGTCAATTCAGTGCATTTCTTCCTCAGACACAAAACTTTTTGTGTGTGTGTGTGTGTGTGTGTGTGTGTGGATTGTTGATCTGTTACTGTCTTTTATGAATTTTTCATACAGTTTCTGTAGGTGCATAAGGCTCATGCCTCCAGGACCTGACCCTGCGCTGAACTCCTCTGTCAAACAAACACGGATGCAGAACCTGAATACCTAAACTCTTCTAGCCGGGCTACGATACACAATGCTGCACTTCAGAGAAGTCAGACTGGGCGCTGGTGACCTCAGACAGCAAAAGAAAGAATGGTTGCCTACAGAACCTCACGTTTTGTGGAAAAATGTTAGATAATTCCTGATCACTTTGGAACAATAAGACCTCCTGTTGAACCAGCAGAAATACTGCATGTCTCAGGGCTCAACAGTAAGCAACAAAGGTTTAAAGGGCCAGTTCACCCAACTTGTATAAAAAACGTCTCCCTTATCTGATAAAATACACTTGTGATCTTAGGATTCTCTCTAAATGTGCAAAAGTTCAGACATGTCTGCACTGAAACTTGTGATTAGAGATAGGTGATGTGTACCGGACTGATAAATTATCTGCCCAATTGACTATCAATTGGTATCAGTGAAATTCTATCAATAAATAGAGCCAATAATATGAAGCCAAATTGCTTTAATTGACTAAACAAGAGTATTTGCAAACTCTGATAGAGTAGGTGGCTGTTTGCACCTTAAAAATTGGTCTGAGATCCACCAATAAATACAGAATAGGAGAAGAAGAAGTTTTAAATTCATCTTGGCTTTTCTTACCCTCAGGTGTGAAATGATCGTTTATCATAAGCAGGTGATTAAAACTACTTACGATGCCAGGCTAATAAATTACTGTGATTTTGTTTGTGCTGCTCACAGCTCTAAAAAGTTTAATTTAGTTTAAGAAAGTGTTGTTGATTATTAA
Source organism: Lagodon rhomboides (assembly GCA_039737535.1). Taxonomy (NCBI): domain Eukaryota; kingdom Metazoa; phylum Chordata; class Actinopteri; order Spariformes; family Sparidae; genus Lagodon; species Lagodon rhomboides. Next base: position 4,574,737 of record CM077787.1, read on the forward strand.
TGTTCAAATACAATAAACAACTCAATTCAACAGCATCGTAGCCTCCTTGTTAGGAACACACAGAGCACAACCTTTGATCCTTCCTGCTATGGAATAATCTAATTGCTTAGAGCCTAAGACACACTCACACTCCCCTACTCTCCAATTCATCCTCTCAGGCTTCAAAGAAAAGAGCTTGCGAATGGCAGTGAATAAAAATATACCACTGAATCATACTTAGCCGAAACAGGTTGGCTGGACTGGATATTTTGAGAGCAGAGAAGAAAATAGCAACATCCACACCTTCTTGTTTTGCCCCTACCTGATTTCCTGTGGAAACTGTGCATTGGTGACCAGGAAGCTGGAGATGTGGTGGGAGTGGAGGAGGCGGATGAAAGTGTTGATTTCGGGGTACATGATTGGCTCACCCACCAGGGAGAGCGCACAGTGTTTGACTGCCAAGCCCTCCTCGTATCGCTCAGGCTTCACTCCGGGGACACCTGGAGCGAGAAAGGTTCTGAGTCAGCTCCACCTTTTGACTTGATCAATGTCTCCCCAACAATAAAATAGGGAGCCTCACATCTGGAAGCATAAATCAAAAGCACCGCAAAGTCTGAGAGCGCTGCGAGAATGAACAGCAGGAGGTCAGACTCTGAAGTGAGGTCAAGCTGAGCAATTGCATACAACCCAACAGGCACAAGTGAGGCGTGTGGTGCTGCTGAAAAATGGGAAGAGAGAGGAGAAACAGTAAAAGTTTGAGCTTTGAGAGCTGGGCCCAAAGCCCAGTTCATCTCTCTTCCACTCCCCGCTCTCTCTCTCTCTTTCCAGTGGGTGGTCTTGGACTCTCCCTATGTTCAGGGAAGCAGAAGACTACAGGGTGCTGTAAAAATATGCTCAGCGTAAGTTCCTGAGTATGAAGGATAACTGTTAGAAAGTTTAATTAACTACAGCTAGACGATCATTAAATACAAAAAAGAAAACAACTGAGTAACAGTTGAGACACACTGACACTTGACACCGAGTAAGACTCCCCGTCGAGAGGTCAAGTTAGCTGACCACTAGCTTAGCTAGTTTTAGCAACCTCAGAAAAGACCACACGATAACAATACACTGCCGCTTATGTCTCCAATTAGAAACCGCCATCAAAAAGCCACAATTAATGGTGAGAACAGCACCAAACTTCAGCAACAGTACATGTACAGTCCCAGCACACAGTACGAAGCATCAAACATCTGCTAGCTTTGCAGGATTTGTATTAAAAACACAGCACAACTCACCCTCTCCTCCAGCAGCCTGCCTGTGTGGGGAAGCCCTGACGAGTCGATTACCGAGTGCAGTCAGATTTCCGCAGCTCAAGGATGAAAATGACTGATTATTACTCCATGGAACTCCCAGTTCTATTTCCCTGTCAGCTCACAGGGAATAATAACTGAGCAGTCAATGGAGTAATAATCATATATTTTCATCCTTGAGCTGCGGAAATCTACTGCACTCGGTAATCGACTCGTCAGGGCTTCCCCACACAGGCAGGCTGCTGGAGGAGAGGGTGAGTTGAGCTGTGTTTTTAATACAAATCCAGCAAAGCTAGCAGATGTTTGATGCTTTGTACTGTGTGCTGGGACTGTACATGTACTGTTGCTGAAGTTTGGTGCTGTTCTCACCATTAATTGTGGCTTTTTGATGGCGGTTTCTAGTTGGAGACATAAGCTGCAGTGTATTGTTATCGTGCGGTCTTTTCTGAGGTTGCTAAAACTAGCTAAGCTAGCGGTCAGCTAACTTGACCTCTCAGGGGAGCTTACTCGGTGTCAAGGTGTGTTAGACCATGGATTAAACTTACACCGGAATATCCCTTTAATTAGGCATAATTTTAAGCTTTGATATAATTTAAGTTATACAAATATTGCATCCCCTGTACAGTTTTAATCAAGAGGAAAATTAGCTTTAGAGACCAAAACCGTGTTTTGTACGAAGCTGTAAACATGATTATTCCTACTATACAGTTTGGCATTTCAATATGAGCCCTGATGGGGACTGACTCACTGTTCGAGCCAGCCTCAAGTGGCCATTTGATGAACTGCGGGAAATGTTTGTGGCACTTCTGCCTTGGCTTCATTTTTCAGTCCCGGAGGTAACCGCTTCATTAAACACAGTTCAAACCTCAGCCTCAGGAATTAAATGTTGCTGTAAATAACACTGATTACCTTTGCCAAGCAAAGTTAGATTAATGAAAAAAAAAACACCTGGGACATTAGACCAGCCAGGAGCAGAGAGATGAGGTGCAGCTTCATTTGAATATGCACATCTTCTGGGATTTAGAGGGGGTGAGCAGGTAGTGGTGTCAAAAAGCAATATATAAGCATATAAGCCCGCTCTCTGCCCACAGTATAAAGTATTGGATTTGATGGAGACAGGAAATAAACAAACAGTAAAAGCTTGAGGGGAAAAGTTTCACACTCTGTCATGGGGATTTAATGTGATATTACTGAAGCTACAGCAGCTGCCAGTTAATTTAAGAGCACATGCAGTGAATCTTAATCAAATAAGACTTTGGACTGTTGCCTTCATAAGCTTCATAAAAACTGTCTCTGCATTATTGATACGTTCGCATCATTTTCTAAGGATGAAGCACAGAAATGTTACTGTCTCATCTTTCAAGGACAAATTACATCCCGCAACACATCAAACTGTCCCTCAGGAGAAATCCCACTTAACTGTGTTCATAACAACCAGCTGAGGAGGCAAGTGTGTTGAGACAAGTGTGAGAAACCTCATTAAAAAGTATACATCTTATGGTATTAGTGATGTGAAACTCCATTATACTCTAACCTCCCTGGAGGTCCTCTGGGAAGGTGAGGGGTGATCTTTTCTGAAGTGGATCGCTCAGATATAAAGTCTGTCAGCGAGGACGCAGGGCTCTAATACAAGCTGTGAAATGATCGTTACTGAATTAGAATAGATTCAAGGGAATCAAAGACCTTCAGTGTCGTCTGACCTCCACCTGCATCACCTTTGGTTTGACACCGACACTCATAGAAGATGGTTAAGTCATTATCCTCTCGTTTAATTATGCTTTCTCCTCATAAATTTGCCCAAGATCACAGATTTACACCTTTGTTTGGTGTCTACTCGATGCATTTACTTTTTAAGGATTAAACAAGGTCATATGTGCTTGGATGGAAGATGGAAGGGTGTAGTGCAGAAGTACAGTATGCATGACTGACTGGAGTGAGTCATTTAAAAAAATTTGAGTGCTGTGTTGTTGTAGCTAAAAGAATCACAGAGCAGAATATCTAATTTATGCATCGACTTAGCTGCTAAAGTTAAAACATCACCAGGCTTCTTCCTCATATGCAAATGTGCTGCATGGTGAGTTCTATTGTTTTATAGTTTAAAATAATCCAATTAACAGTGTTACATCCACAGTTTCAGTCCTCAAGATCACAGTAAAGTCTTTACAGGTAGAAGGACCTGAGAGACAGCCGGCAGGACAATAACAACATGTTTACCACATTTAAATGATGACTAATACCTTCTGATTATAAACGGGTGATTGATGCTCGAAACTGCTAATTGAGGAGACCTTTAAAGCAGCAGATCATCAGGTAGTCGGAGCAGAAACCAACAGCTTAATCACACCGTGGGTTTTCAGAGACATTGTCTGGATAGCTCATTGTGCGAGACATCATAAAAATGTAGCTCTGTCGACGGTAAATGGAGACGACGGCTGCCGAATGTGATTTTATAGTGTGACTGGAAAGAAAATTACGGATGAAAATGATAATATAGGCTTGCACTTTGCTCTAGTTTGTGTCTAATTGGAGTTGCAAAGCCTCGCTGAAAATGTATCTTCTGTTATTTCATGCACAAAACAATTAAACTGTAATCCTTCCTGCAACAATGTGGTTTTGTTTTTTTCTTTTAATGCTAAGTGAACTTTGAAGCATCTCACTGTCAACATTAGCTTATGTGTCCTATTGTTCCATTATAATCACATCAGGAAATTACATCTCCTATGATGACACGCATTATGAAACATCATGAAAGACGGCTCTGAGAATGATATTAGCTATAAAAGTAGCCCTTTGAAGAAGATACGTCTCAAAAGCTTTTAGCATTTGGCATCCATGTCATTTCCTGAGTACAATTGCTTCTCTGTTTTATAATGGGATCAGCAGTGGCTTTGAGGTTAGAGAGGCAGCCTTCTGACTGTGAGGTTGCAGAATAAAGCCGGGCCTGATGAATATATGGGCTGGAGGTACATTTATATATGTCAGCTATGTAATCTTTCTCTACATCAGTGTGCTGTAGGTACTCGGCTTCTGGTTTCAGTTTGAGTTCTGCTATAATTTCAAAATAAATGAGCAAACAATGATCTCATGGTAGCAAATTAAAGGGAATTTCAAAGATGGAACTAACCACGGGAATTTATGGGAATAAATGGGAATAAACTGGGAATTTTCAAAATTAAAGGTTGGCTCTTCATAGGGAACTTAAATATAGTTGGGGAAAGTATATTTTAGCATAATCTTGACTAAAACAAATGGATGCGTCCAAGTACACTTGAATATCCATGCCATTCCTCAATCACATGCACATAGCACACTGCTTACTGCATGGCTATTGAGGCCACGCCCCCTACAGGCACTGTGCATGCCTCCATCACATGTACAGATGATTTCTAGAAGACTGGACCACACTTTTGAGCCCAAAGCACAAGACTATTGAAGGCACACATTTGAGCCTGTGGACTACACAAAATTAAGTAAGTTTTGATGATATTATGGGGAAATATATTTATTAAATGTTTAACCCTCTGGGGTCGACGGACGCGCCGGTGCGTCCAAATCACATGACCGCTTTAAGATGACGGAGCAGCGAGATGCAGCCTCACTGATTCTCCGTTTCAACTTGTGGCGAAAGTGCGGACTTCAAACTATATACCAGTTTTTAAATTGTGTTGATAGGCCGAGTAAAACCGGACTTGTGATAAATAATGTGCGCAACGCTTTTTCGCGAATATTGCCATCACGTTTGGTGCGTGTTTGGTGCATGAAGAAACGGTAAAAACTGACTTTTCTCAGTAACGTGTCCGCAAACAGTGCTTGCAAGCAAAAAAACACGTGATACCGCCTTTCCTATTGGTGGAAAAAGCCACCACATCAACCAATCACAAAATCATATGGCAAATCACGTGATTTGGTTGCTGGGGAACAGGGGGAAGTTGTGGGGAATATTTCCAAAATTCCCCAGCTTAACTTCCCATGGAAACTTCCCAGAAATTTACCGGAAATGTTCCGCCCCTTTGCAACCCTAAATGAGATTGACTGAAAAGAAGACAAACTGAGACTGGGCTTGAGAATAGTCTGTGTGTGTGTGTGTGTGTGTGTGTGTGTGTGTGTGTGTGTGTGTGTGTGTGTGTGTGTATATATGTGTGTGTGTGTGTGTGTGTGTGTGTGTGTGTGTGTGTGTGTGTGTGTGTGCCGACGGGGAGCTGCAGGCTAAATTACTTCCAAGTCTCGACGGGCTGCACAGCCAGAGTCATGTCACAAAAACCAAAGTGTTAACTATGCAGCGCAACCTGTTAAATAATGAACAGGATGTAGTTCGGAGTGGTGGCGATGCAAGAGCTTACTGCTGTACGTGCAACTGATGCTCCTGTGAAAGAAGCTCAACATACAACAGTACCGAGGACAAAACTGTGTGATTCATTGTGCTCTAAAATATGGTGATGAAATATCTGTAACCTTTTGAGCAGGTGACAACACAAACACAAACACACAGTTGAGGAAAAAAACATTTTGTGCTGGAATGATCAGTCAGTTAACAGAGAAACTACATAATCAGTTAATCATATAAATGAATCATCAGGCAAATATATTAAATTTGCATGTTAACAGCTGCTGTGAGAAGTCGTTGATTTTCTATTTCATATCATTGTAAGTTGAATGTCTTTGGCTTTTGGACTGGTGATCAGAGAAAGCAAGAAATGTGAAGCCATCGCCTCGTATTTTGGGAAACTGTGCCGGGCATTTCTCACAATATTTCCACACATTTTAAACAATCAACAGTGAAGATCTTGTTTAAAACCTTTAAATCTATGTGGAACACAAGCCAACCAATACTTGTTTGCCTTAATAAATGTCTGATTAATGTGTCACCACCATGTTTTGACAACATTTATCAAAACCTCTCAAAGAAAATCTGCTCAGGGAGTACCGACAGGATGATCACTAAATTCAGTTTTGACTGAGCTTTGGGCGTCCGACCAGCCGTCCTCAGCCAACGCTGGAAGCCGCCAGAGAAATTAAGTCTTAAATGCCAATAGTATTAGCACAAGTAGTACAAATGGAGCCGGAAATGTGGGGACAGAGCTGATTCTTGCACTTTAAACCATTAAATACTGTAATTCCAATTTATCTCATTCTCTATAGAACCCTGAGTGCAGTTTAAGCTCAAATGTTGTGAGTAAAACCTTCGAGGAAATAAAGAGAGTTAAGTTTTGAGAAGTAACTCACAGTGCATGTGCCAGATAGGGGAATTAAATTGTGTGTATTTGGGGTGTTAGTGTTGAGAAAGTGATTGATGAGGTGGTGTAGACGGGGTGTGGAGCAGCAGCTGACAGAACATCAGCGTTTTGATCTTCACTGTGCTTCATTACACAGGAGGTTACAAGAGGTCATGAGCAGTAAATTGGACCTTGTAAGGAGGCAGATGTGTGCAGATGTGTGCTACAGACTCCAATGTTTATTTTGACAAGGAACTCAACAGTGTAGCTGATGGATAGATGCACACATGACCACACACAAGAGATGGTGAGAACACTTATGTTTGAGTTAGAGGTGCAACTATGAGTCGATTAATTGATGAGTCCAATCAAAGAATATGAGTTGACAACTTTTTTGAAAGCAAAATGTCAATCATTTTCTGGTTCCAGCTTCTTAAAGGGACACTGTGGAATTATTTCTCCCATCTAGTGGTTAAATGTTATTCTGCATCCAAACGAATACTGCTCTCTAGCGCCTCGCGTTTTCAAATGTGCGTTGCAGCCTGCTGGAACTACGGCAGGCGGGATGTGTCAAGATTCAAGAAGCTCTGACAACAACGTGTCTTCAAACAGCACTTCATCAAGTTTAGTTTCGGGTGATGAGGTACGTTATTTCAAACAAACTTCAAACTGCAGCTGACGAGCGCGTCTGGCTAAGCTCCTTCTCCGTTCCACAGTCACGCTGGCTCTGAGTGAAAACGCCTTTAGCCTTATCTGTACCACGTAGAGCTTTTTGTCCCTCTCACCAGCTCATCGTTTTTTATTTTTAAGGACATGGAAGCCTGAGGACTTATTTATGAATGAAGACATTGATTTGAGGTAATAAATTACTTAAAACACTACACAGTGTACCTTTAAAAGTAAGGATTTGCTGCTTTTCTTTCTCTGAAGATATCACTTTGGGCTCTTTGACATTGTGATGAACATATTTCACAGACATTTTATTTTATAAAAAATCGATCAACTGCTCAATCAACCCTTATCTGCACGTGTGACCTGCTTAAGGACCAACCTCTGAACTGTCGGATCATGTTCTGATGCTTCTCCAGGGCATCCTGCAGGATTTTCTCAGCAGGATCCATCTTCCAGCGCCACTCGGTGCCCACAGGGTTGGTGTGATGTCTGTCAGTGGGGCACACAGATGAACAGGTCGGTAATAACAGCAGACACATTGACATACTGGAACTTGCTACTATACCACTTGTTTACTGCCTACGCGAGCTCTGACTGACAGATAGTATCACTCCAAGGCATGACTTAGATTCAGAGAGACTTAGGCCATTAGACTTGACACAAATAACAGTTATTTCACTGGGTTGACAGGAGCATCCTTCCAACAATGTGACAAATGTCAAGACCAAAACAAGTTTATTCACAAGCTGAAAGTGGATAACGAAGGCTAATGCATATTTTCTCACACTACAAAAACATGAAGTGAACGAGTGCATCCTTCTGTAAAAAAATTGCACCTCCTGTAGGTGTTAATAACACTCTCTGACTCTGTAAGTGTGACGTCTAGGTGCAACAACAGATCCTGAGGGAATTACAAAAACATGCATATGCACACACTCGCTCCACACACGCCGGCCTCACACATCAAGTCTAATCCACCTGTTGCGATAGAGAAAGGTGGATGGAGGAGGGCAGCTGCAACAATACATCCAGGCCCTGAAAACTGCTTATTTCCTGTCATCCCACATCTCTGCCTTGAGAGACGCTGGCATATCTGCGGTGACAGCGAAGCAGCTCGCCGCAGCACATTCTGACAGCGACCTTTCAGCGCTCAACACAGTCACCTTTTCAAATGGAACTTGAGGGGAGTGAACGGGCCCGTCTCGCGCTAATGTCGTGATGAATCAGTGTCCACCTTTAGGCCCCTCGCAGTTATGCCGGCCATTAGGCTTCGACGCGTAAATCATTCACTTGTTTGCCACACAGAGATCGTCGCTCAATGACAGCTAGACTGACTAAAAGTGAGGTAAATAAGTAAGGCTGAGAGGAAGAGAAAGGCACCCTGAGTGACAACAGATTGAAAGTTTCAGCTCATATGACAGCAGTAAAACCTTTCATTACTTATGTGTTTATAAAAATCAGTCATGTGTTATGATGATGTTAAACTGACGGGGATAAGGGGCAAATAAAATAAAGATTCTCCTTAATGAGGTCACTAAACCCAACCTGACCGAGAGGAAGTTGGAATTGGAAGGACCAAAAACAGACAATGACAATCCTGTTTTCTCGAATAACACTTGGTCTTTATTATATTTCATGGAACGCTCAGTTCTTATTATCGAGAGCTGACAGGGAAAAGAACGGAAGTAATGGAGTAATAATCATACATTTTCATCCTTGAGCTGTGGAAATCTACTGCACTCGGTAATCGACTCGTCAGGGCTTCCCCACACAGGCAGGCTGCTGGAGGAGAGGGTGAGTTGAGCTGTGTTTTTAATACAAATCCGGCAAAGCTAGCAGATGTTTGATGCTTCGTACTGTGTGCTGGGACTGTACATGTACTGCTGCTGAAGTTTGCTGCTGTTCTCACCATTAATTGTGGCTTTTTGATGGCGGTTTCTAGTTGGAGACATAAGCTGCAGTGTATTGTTATCGTGCGGTCTTTTCTGAGGTTGCTAAAACTAGCTAAGCTAGCGGTCAGCTAACTTGACCTCTCGAGGGGGAGTCTTACTCGGTGTCAAGGTGTGTTAGACCATGGATTAAACTTACACCGGAATATCCCTTTAACACCAGACTAACTCAGAACTTAAGTGTTGTGATGGGGGTTGTTACTCAACTCTACGGTCTTGCTACAGGTCTTTACTGCAACAAGATTTTATGCATCTGCAAATTGCCCCTGAAACAGCTGAATTATTCTAAAAGCACAACATTTTCTGTTGGAGCTGAGTAAAAGATTTAGTCTATACTCTGCAACGGATACATCGAGACGTCTATCAGAAGTCGCCTCTTTGTGAAACTGGCTTTATTCCTCGGACACGTACCTCCAACAGAAGACACACTTGTTGGCGCAGGCGAGGCTGGGGGTGGTCTCCATGCACCGGTGGGACTCGATACCATAGAACGTGTGCTTGTAACAGCCTCCTCTCCCCCGCAACATAGACTACAAACCAGAAACAACAGCGTTATTGTGATTCATGCATTCAGTATTTCACAAACTCTAATGTTTTATTGAGAAGATCCGTTACCTTGGTCCATCGACACAACTTTACTCCCGAGTGACTTCCAATGAGTTTGTAGCCTGCACAGAACGAGACAGAACAACATGTGAGAAGAATAAGGCTCTCAATTAGTTAAACACAAGGCCAAATTCAGCAGATAATCAATACATATACAAGTGGAGATAATATCTACTTTGACTGGTGCATTAACAAAGCCATCTTCATTCACAGTCCTCTGACAAAGTGACTAATGGCAGCTCAAGGGCACGTCCACAGTGAGAAGGAGGGGATAGCGTTTCAAATTCCCCTTCAGCACAAAAGGAGGATAAAGTGTTTCAAATTCACTTTCTTCACAGGTCTGCTCTCTCTATCCTCTTACACTACCGCAGCCTAAAACCCCAAACTGCGAGTGGTCACGTCTGGGTGAGTCCCTGCAGGTCTTTTCTGTAACAAAACCCTCCTCTGTGATGTCTGTCAAAGAGAATACTTTCATCTTTTAATCATTTAAGACTTAATCTGCTCAATAAATAGCAGAACATCGGGGTTGCTTCTGGGGGAATCGAGGAGGGCTCACTTTAAAGTCCCAATATTTGAAGAGGCTTTATATTGAAGCTGTGCAGCAGCAGAACTGCCTGATGTGGAATCCAGGTAGAGACGCTTTATATGTGTTTTGATTTTAAATCCTTCAAGCTGAAATACTCAATTAAAACAGTTTGTTTGATGCTAGATGAGTAAAGAAATACTGATGTTATTCATCAGAATAGAAGGCCGAAGGATGAAAGTACAAATTCTTTGATTTAAACAGCTTGACATTAAATCAAGGATGTTTTTTGAGAAGTTCTTGACAAAAATAAATGCACAAACACAGAATTCAGGTTCCTTTTTTCTCACCTAATGTTTGCTTTGCCTTTTTTTCTTTGGGGCAAAAACACGCTGACTAGCATCAAATTGTTTTTTCCACTTGAAAATACCTCGAGAGCACACCACGTCCTCCTTTAACCTCGATCGTAGCTACTGCAAGATACATAAAGATATATAATCCCAGGCCAACAACGCTGTGGAAATAACAGGAAGGAGTCGGACCTGCTGGCAGTTTGTTTAACTATTAATGATCCTAATGTAAGCAACGTTTCCCCTCTTGTGTTTCTTAGGAAAATTGATTTCCAATGCCCTCGCGTCCTTTAACGTGTCAGTGGAGAGGATCGAGCCAGAGTGAGTGGGCGGCGGATCGAGAGAAGAAAAGAAAGTCTGTTCCTCTCCCCCTTTTCTCTGTTATCACTGCGAGAGTAGAATATGTGCTGTGAAATGTTACACTTGAAAATGACCAAGAGCTTCGCCAGGAGGCGTCATGCAACACCAATAAAGCCTGAAAGTGCTGATGTTCATGGCCTCGTGCACAGGTGTTCATTACATGCTTGTGTTTGAATAAGTGATCAATCTGTTTTTGATTTTGACGACATAAATCCAAAGTCTGTTAATAGAACATCTGTTTCTTTGATTATATCGGTGACCACCTGCTTCTCTAACAAGTCTTTAAAGATAAATTGCCACTAGATCTAATCAACCGAGGCTCACAGGAGGCCTGCTGCTACAAATTACCGCTAAAGAGAAACAAGTCTTTACCCAAAGGGCCTCTAATTTGTGAAGCACAAAATCAGTGGTGCCCGAGCGATTTGGGTACAAGACTATTGACAGCTCTGCAGACAATTTATACTTTGATATGTGATTTTCTGTCCTCTACTCTGAGCTTTGGGGGGAAATAAAATGAGCAAGGGGAGGATGTGAATAATCAAAGAGCTGGAAAATAAGCCTAATTTGTTTGGACAGGTCTGCAGCATCCTTTTTCAGGAGCTCACAGGTACGAGATATCCAACAATAAAACAAAGAGGCACTTGGCAAAATAATATGTTTCAGTATTTCAACTGCACAATCTGATTAACCTGATGAGAAATGTGCTAATGTGTTAAATGTTTAGTGCCCTGCTGTCCTGGAAATTATTATTGACTTGGATATGACATCATTTTTAACTCCTTAATCACACATGTGCCAGTTCATAAATCATGTGGACAAGTTGACGAGATTCATGTGGCCTAACCCATTACAGTGACTGTTTCAAATGGATGTCTGCCCTCAATGTTTATTCTTTGCAAATGCATTTTAAAAGAGACAGATTTTATGTACAGGTGTACACGTTTCATAACCTGACTCTCGCCAGATGCATTTCGTTCCGCCTAGCTCCGCTCACATACATCTGGGATCGCTCCCGTTGGGAGGGATTTCGGCACCAGATTTTATGGTAGAGCCAATCAGGACCGCCGGGCGGGAGTTTCATAGATGTGACGTAGCGGAGAAGCGACTGTTTTGATTCAGACAACAATGGCGGCTCGCATCGAGGAAGCAAGCGTCAACATTGATGCTGCTGTTTCATCCGTGTTGTCCAATCTACCCAATGTGTATTCGTTAAAAGAACGTCGCTCTCATCGACGTCACAGGTTGGTTTCGATGTGAGTGGTTGAAGTAGCACGTCAGTAAAGATGACAGACAAGTGGTTTATCCAATCATATGCAAGGATTTTTGATAAGGCCCAGCCTTCTGAAACACATCTCCAATGGAGCGATCCCAGATGGATGAGTGGAGCGAGGCGGAACGAAATTCATCTGGCGAGAGTCAGGTTATGTCTTTCCCTCTACGTTTATTCTTTGCAAATGCATTTTTAAAGAAACAGATTTGAGGTACAGGTGTACACGTTTCAGCCTCATCTGTAGATTCTTGTGTGCAGCACTTTGTTAAAACGTTCTTGGACGCTACACAAGCGTGTGTCGTGCCAGAAAACGGCGGCGCAGAAAATCCAGCCTTCAAAGACCCGGTATCATTAAAACAATGCCAAAACTTTCATCCTTCATTCTTTAATTGCAAATAAAACAAACTGTCCACGGGGACTGACTTCTGCCAACACTAGCGCCATGAATTAGGTCACCATTTGGTCAAATAAAGTGAAGTCCTGCTCACAGAGTCCTATTTATAGACTGTTGTGTAAGCTAACAGTCGGGGGGGTTTGGCTGAAAATGACTGGCCTGTGCTACACTTGTGAATGGACTAAAGAGAGGAGAGATTGTAAATTTTTTCAGGCTGCGCTAATGAGTCAACAACTGAGAGTCTCGGGCCCTATGAGAGGCAAACACCTACACAGGGAACATATGGAAACACTACATGAAGCTTCATTTACCAAAACACAGACGCAATGTCGTAAATATTGAGCTTTACTCAGAGTTAAACATTCAGATAGAGGCGACAGTGACGTGAATTCTTAAAATAAACATACACTATATAGTTTCACATCTCTTTAATCTAACTGAGGTTTCAGTGAGTAAACGTCTCGTCTTCAAATGTCAGACAGCAGACGTTTCATCTAATGAAACAGGTATAAAAACATCTCTACAGGACAGACACAAGAGGAACTTTCTTCTCAGTCCAGGTGACATCATGCGAGTTCAACTACAGGCTCCGGATGATGAATTAAGAACTTTATGACACCAGCTAGGAGTGTTTGTGTGGGAGGAGAGAGGAGAGAAACTCCTGGTACTGCACCCTGAGGACAGGTGGAGGCAGAGAGGCTAATTGGACTGCAATGCATCATTAGGTGCTATTAGACAACACACATTCACCAGCTCGACGTTTCTCCTCATGCAGCACCTCAGGTTAGCTTTAAAAACATAATATGTAACAGTTCCACATCAAAATGTCTAAAAACATTTAGACCTTTGTTATATATTTTGTTTTGCTGCAACAATGTTCCAACTCAGAGAAATCTGTTATTGTATTCAAGGTAACGCTGCGTTTCGTCTGGTCGTCAGAGAGTCTGAGAGAAGGAAGGACGTCTGCAGACGTGACTAAACTTAATGTGAATACAACTTTGAAAACATTAGCATGTCTGTGAACATTTCTGCCTGAGTCATATCGATAGTTTCTCATCAGCTGTAGCGATTGTTTAACAATGAAGACGACTCCTGTGATCCCACGCTACTTACTTCTTTTGTTTTGTTTTGACTGAAAGACCCCACAGAGGCAGATATTACATGCTGTGTGTTTAACTGACACATTTCTCTTTTAGAAAAATTAGAAACAGGGCTTGAAAACAGGATGTAATTTTAACAGCTGATCAACTTTGACATAATCCAAGTTCCAACATATTACTTCTTTAGGCGTGGTATGCAAAAGTAATAATCATTTGAGGCGTGTAAACAGAACAGTTGACTTAAAGAGAGAAGACACCTCTATCAGTGACTTCGATCATGAAACAATACTTTTAAGGAAAGAAAATCTAGATTGATTTCTCCGCTGGCAGGCTGCATATCCTCGTTAGATTTACTGCAGGAATAAAAAAAATTGACGTGACTCATAATTCATGTTTTAAAGTGAATTACAACTCTGCTGCCCTTGTGGAGAGAGCAAGGTTAAGGATTTGCTGACAAGCAGCTGGTGTGCAGGGTCTGTAATGTGATTTTTTTATGGCGGAGCCGTGCGGCTAGATAATATGAATATATTACCCAGTGACACTCAGCAGATGTTATTTTGGAAATGAACACACAGTTTTGCACGCACAAGTCAAACATTCATAAAATCCTCCCAACAAATGAAGCGCTGTCATTTACAGACCACATCGACAGTGTGTTCGTGCTTGTTTCTAATTTGTTTCACATAAACCCTCCAATTTATACCTTTTATCACCAAATTATCCTCTTCCTCACCTTGCTTTGTCAGGGCGTCTCTGAGGGCAGGGGTGATCATCTCTCTTCTCTCCCCTTCATCTTCAATCTTCCTCATTCCGTTCAACTTGGATAGCTTCACCATCTGGCCGTCTCCTCGACCCTCATCTTTACTCTGCGGCAGACAGAAAAAACCTCGGTTATTGTTTATAACCTTGCCGGTATCTATGAAGATCAGACTCTGTTGCCGTGTCGTGATCTATAAAATCAGAGACTGTGATGCCAAACACTCTGACATTAGCAAAAAAGAAAGACTCCAACAGAAGGAAACATCCAGAAAAGCTTAAAAAATACATTTTGAATGTGTCTTACCTGCTTCCCACATTGATGCTTAACACTTAAAGGAGCTAAGATAAAAGTAAGAAATTCTAATGAGCTCCTCTAAGTGTCTGATGTCTGACAGGAGAGAAGATCAAGCATTATGATTCAGCGGTCCTTGCATGACTCTGTATGTGACATAACCATTAGCCTCATTAACTTCATTCTTCTAATACAGGACCACGTTCCTGTCTAGACAGCGGAAGGTAATGTTGGTTTAAGGCTCCTCAGGGAACCTCTGAAAGGCAACACAACAATTGTTAAGCTTTATACCAACAGCTTTTTATTTAAAGTTGAAGCCTCAGCAGCATTTTAAAGATTCAACACTTCCTTCAGGCCAGGACTAACATGTGTATGTAACTCTGAGTATCTCAGAGATGTGCTGTTTACAGACACAACACCGCTGGATGGGAGCAGGTATTACCTTCAGAGGAGCGTGATGGACGAGACGTCGCTGAGATTAACCACGTTAAGTGACAGCTCCACCCAATTATGCTACTGCTGCCACCGCTTCGGCTCGTCTGTCGGGATCTATATGTCATCTTCTCAGCGCCGCAGTGTTCACGAGGGGCTGATACTCTGTCAGCAAACACTGACGGATGTTTGTGTGTATATCCGAAGAAACGAGACAGTTCACTGGCTTCTGTGCAGCTCGCTGCAGGGCGCCATCCCTTGTTTATTGGACGCACAGCTCAAAGTGCTACAGACGCGCACCACTGAGTCTAAGTGATGGTTCGGAGAAGATATGTGTTTAAGACAAGTCAGGGTGATTACCACTTGATTTAGAGACGAGTAATATCCATATTTACTAAAAGTCCGTGGGTCGTTTTACACTCCCTAATTCCATATTTTCAATATGATTCCCCGTAGATCAGAGTGTTTAGACTCCAGAGAACACCGACTTTCTTTAGTTAGAAAGTTACTTCTTAAATTAAACACATTGTTTTGGCTCAAGCTGTGAACACAACAGCTTTAAAGTTGACAAACTGGTTAACAAACCAGTCGGACCGACACGATCATTAATCTGAAGTGTTGTTTTTGGCCATGTGATGACGGTTTCTTCCAGCTTCTGAGGGACACATCTGGTTCTTTAGCTGCTAAATGCTAAATGTTTGAGGGATTTTGTTATTGCCTGCTGCAGCAAAAAATTATTCTATGAGAAGAGTGGCAGTGAACCGAAACAGTAAAGGCTCAACAATGAGCTTAAACTACAAGGCTCCTTCCACATTTTCGCTTTATTTTTATGTATATTTGATACATTGTTATTATAAATATATTAACTATAGATGCTCCAAGCCTTTTGAAGTCATTAAAATTGTATCATTTGGCAAAAGTTGTTTGTATTTGGGAGGGAGGAAAGATCTGGTCAATGATCTAAGTTTCTTTTTTAATCCAGATTAGGGCCGACATTAATAGTTCATTAATTGATTGGTCAATCAACAGACAACAAATCTAAAACGATTTGAATATTTGGTTACTTGCAAATCATCTGTCAAGGAAAAATGCTAAATATTCCCTTATTTCAGTTTCACAGTTTTGACTTTTTTCTGCTTTTCTACGTTTTGTTTAACTTTAATGAATTACTCGTGCAGCTGCGACACACTACTCGTCGATTTTATCAAAATATCTTCACGTGAAAAAAAAACTAAATGATGAAAACATACGTAACCTGCTTCTTGCATCCCACAAACTTTATAAAAATGTATATTGAACATCTCCTAAAAGAAACCAGGCTCCAACATGTGTGTGTAATAACAAAGCCCATATATTGTCAATCTGTGCAAGACTTCAGCTAATCAGAACCGATCTTCTGCTGAGAAACCTGACAACCTGTTCCTCAACCTTAAACCAGAACAAATCTAAACTCATGTATTTATCTAGCAGCCCAAACTGCTCTGTCCATCTGAGGCCATGTGTGCCGACCATTGAGAGGCACTGACCCAGAGCACGGTACTCATGTGGTCCCTTGGATGAGCAACAAATAATCAATCTGGAAAAACATCAGCCACACTGAGGTCCACTTATCAGGAGGATGTGGCTCAAATAGCCGTTCAGCTGTGCCAGATTTTTAGACGGAGGGTGAAAACTCTGTGGCCTGCAATTTAAACCCTAAAAGGGGACTATTTGACTATTTGACACTGTGAACCAGCACAAATGTCCACCTTCACTTACTGCATGCAAAATCCTGACAGCATACGCTACACGTAGCCGACAGTGCAACAATCTGTCCCTGTGGTGTTAGTGTGCAGCACCAGCGATTCATCTGGCCCCGGTCTCTGGTTCCCACCGCTCCGCTTTCACCCGCGCTCGAGAGCTCGCAGACATCCAGTTATGCTCCGGACGTGTCTGGACTAACAGAACTGGGACATCTCACGGCACCATGTTGTGCTCTGGAACCGTGACGCAACATGGGGCTGATGCAGACGGACAGCACGGCGACAACACACAGCGCAAGCAGGTGATCGAGGGACAAACATAACGGTACATGTGGGAGAGAGCACAAGCGAGACCGATGAGGTGGAAACAGGGACAGAAGATCTTGGCACATAAATACGAGATGAAATGTACAGAAAGTCTAAATTTGAATGCATCAAAATGTGTCCATAACGATCGTGAGGTGCCTAGAGGTTCCCACCTCCACTGGACACTGAGCTGAAAACATCAAAATCCAGCTCAGAAAGCTGCGTGGCCATGAAGTTTAATGATCCGCTCGACACAAACTACAACCTTTAACAGTCCCACAACATGAACTGGACCTCTCTGGAGAAATAAAAGCCTCCCTGGACAGAGTTTAGATGCCAGTGCAACGTCTTTTTGTGCACAATCATTTAGAAAAACAAATAAAACTACAGCCAAAGACTGATACAGACTAACGTTGGGCAATATGAGCAGATCATGTCATCAGGTTTAGCAGCGGTCCACTCATCCTCATTCCTGCCTGGCTACAAGCACCACTGACATCATTACAGACATCCATCAGCGCCATATTTAGCTCCACAGCCTCCTGCTTTTTACGGGTCGGCCACAACAAACAGTCATGACGGCAAAAAGAACATTCAGGAGACATGACTGACGCTTCATTTCAGTAACTGTAGGATCAAAATCAAACTGGAGACAGATGTTCATCTGAGTTTAATGGCTCTGAGAGCATGAAATGCCAGCAAATGAAACTCATTAGTGGGTGAAAACAGCCCTAATCTCTGGACGGCTCGGCTCAATAACAGGCTGATCGATAATGTGTTCGAAACATTTTTCTTGTGTCAGCCTCCACAAACAATTCCTTTATGACATAATTCAACAATTATAGCTACGTGCTCTCTTGGACATCTTTTGGGAGGGAATTTTATGAGAATATGTTCTAACAGGACTGATCATTACAGCTGCAACAATTAGCTGATTCACTTATTCATCAATTAGTAAATTAGTAGGTATTTTAGTAAATTTTAAATCAAACATTTGCTGGTTCCAGCTTCTTAAATGTGAGCATGTGCAGCATTTCTTTGTCATTTATAACAGTAAATGAAGAGTCTTTGGGTTTTAGGAAAGCGTGATGACGGCATTTCTCACAACTTTTTGACATTTTAATGACTAAACAATTAACTAATTAATCGTAAATGTAACTGTCAGATGAAATGATAATAAAAATAATCAATAGTTGCAGCTCTACTGACCTGTGTGTACATACAATGATAAATTAGTAGCAGTGAATGGAAATGTGCTGATGTTTACTGCATTTTTTAACGGCGCCCTCGGGGTTGATATAGTTGTGTAATAAATGCGAAAAAAACAAGAACGTTAGCAAAGAAATATGATCAAACATTCAGCAGTAAGAAACTGCACCATCACGTTAAGTGTGTAATTTGAAAACTGATCAGTCTCCGATCCAAACGACTTGAGATAAATCTTTTCCACAGTGACATGAACATAATGTGTTTTTCTGCATGTGTGCGACTGGTGTTCGTAAATCACTCGGACATAATCCTGGAGGAATTCTCTTAAATATTTACCAACAGCTCTTGAATACAGACTCGGACAGTCAGTGAGGTTTAGCTTCAGGTTGGAGACAAATGTAGGGAGAGGAATGTAATAAAATCTGTTAAATGTCTGTCCTGCAGTGGTTCGTTCTGAGAGTCTCTGCCATCACCTAGTGGTCAAACGTGGCCAAAGTGTGTTTCCACCTGCAGTTATGATGAAATATTGTATCTCAAGCTGGGAACATGGTTGATCTCAAGCTCCTTTTTGAAAACTGCAACATGAGAGTGAATTAAATTTAACCTTTATAACATTAGATTAAAAAAAAAAACATAATCCAGTTTATCAAAATAACAGATATTAAACATGCGGTCGACTCCACACTGGAAATTAGCCCGCTAACATATTCCTGTCAGGGGAATTTCCTCGTTCACACTTAATTTGCAGCTTGGCTAAATACTTGTCGTCTCTTGGCAATAGCACATTTTTAGTGTACAAACTAATTACGTCGTGCGCTGCCTGCTCTCTGTGACCAAATTATGCAAAAACACTAATTTGTTGCCGCAGACACGCAGCAAAGTTGTCATCCTGACATCCGAGTGTGATGATACCAGTCACCACGGCAAATAATTACAATTATACTGAAATGCTACAAGACAATTAGACTGAATTCTATTTAAAGTCCATGTTTGTGTTTGGACATCACAAACAAATAATTGGGAATGTCCTCAGAGCGAAGAATGACAATGGGAACCCCACGTCTTCCTCATAAACACTAAATAAAAACACTTCCCAGGGCTCCTCAAGTCATCAACTGATGCCTCTTCAACTTTCCACTCTCACAGAGCCGACACACAATGTACTCTAATATTCATGTGACATGATGAGGGACGAGCCGGTGAGGACCTGTTGTTAAATCTGTGGGAGACGTGGACACTCCCACTGCAACCCAGCACTGAGTAGCACAACATGAACTTTGTCATAAAGCATCATCACATCATGAAACAAATATTATCTCTGGTATTCTCTCGAGTAACTGAAAAACTGTCCAAACAAAACGTTTTTTCTTAAGACCGGGGCCACAACCAACACCATGGGGGCTGCACTTTCAAATAAAACATATTAAATGTATAATTAACCCTTTATCGTTCACTTTTTTTATGTTACTTTAAAGACACACTGTGGAATTATTTCTCCCATCTAGTGGTTAAATGTTATTGTGCATTCAAATGAATGCTGCTCTCTAGTGCCTCACGTTTTCAAAATGTGTGTTGCAGCCTGTTGGAACTACGGCAGGCGGGATGTGTCAAGATTCAAGAAGCTGTGACAGCAACATGTCTTCAAACAGCACTTCATCGAGTTTAGTTTCGGGTGATGAGGTACGTTATTTCAAACAGACTTCAAACTGCAGCTGACGAGCGCGTCTGGCTAAGCTCCTTCTCCGTTCCACAGTCACGCTGGCTCTGAGTGAAAACGCCTTTAGCCTTATCTGTACCACGTAGAGCTTTTTGTCCCTCTCACCAGCTCATCGTTTTTTATAGAGCGGAAGGACATGGAAGCCTCCGTAGAGCTCGCCCGTCCTATGGAAATACAGAGAAGTGATTCTTCCCTCAGGAGGAGAAGTGAGATTGTTGGCAGAGATAATATTTATGAATGAAGACGTTGATTTGAGGTAATAAATTACTTAAAACACTACACAGTGGACCTTTAACAGACTGATAACTAGATGCATGCTGTCATACCTCCACCAAGGAGACTCTATGAATGAAACCTTATCTCCCAGAAAAGTAAAGTAAATGTCACACTGAATACCTTCCCGTCTTTTCCTTCCCTTTATCCCTCATGTTCACTTCATCGCTATATTCTTTACACTGAAGTCTATAAAGGAGACGGATAATGCTTCTGCCTTCTGATTTTTTTTTTCTTGCTTTCTTGACTCACTCGTTCCTCACAAGTCTGCGAGGTGGGCGTCTTCGCTCTTATGCAAGCCTCCGCTTCTCGCCTTGCCGGGGGTCTGGTGTCTATCAACCCATCTGCCATTTCTCCTTCAATGACACCTCCTTTTTTTCTCCTCACTCAACACACTTAGATCAGACTAAAGGTGGTGGAAGCTCGATGCCCTGATGGTGCCTGCTTATAGACAGCAACGTGGAAACGCTGAAAATAAACCTGCTGGATGATGACCGGAGCTCCAGCTTAAAATAATCATACAACCATTTAACTGTAATACTGTGAAGCAGGCTGTTAAGTACAGTTTACATTTCTGAAAGCTCGTTTTGATTCTGTGGGGATGTGTGAGGGGTAGCTGCTTTGTGCTCTATTACAAGTAAGTTATGTATTATCATCTTTATCTATAATATTACATCATTATATTTTGTATTATCAAACTAAACCTGCAAAGGAGCTTGTAGCTAAAGTTGTCAAATAAATGTAGCCGAGTAAAAAGTTTGTTATTTGCCTCTGAATTGTATTGAAGTAGAAGTTTAAAGTAGGAAAAAAGGTCAAAGTACAAAGACTCCAAGCTGTACGTAAGTGCAATACTTGAGTAAATGTACTTAAGTCACTTTCCACCGCTTGTATCACAATCTGACCTTTGCTTTCCTGACACTGTTCATGATGGTGCCCAGATCCTCCACGTCCACCACTGAAGCAGATTTCTTCTCATCCTGCAGACCAGACTCCTCGTCGTCGCTGCTGGACTCGATCAGTTCCTCCTGAAACACAGAACAAACAGGATCAGAAACCCCAAAATAAGGTTAAAAAAAGCTCAAGGACAAATGTAAATGATCCTCCGGCGCAGAGAGACTCACATATGTCCCACCACATAACCAATTAAAAACCTGTGACGACTGACATGAGTAAGTGAGGGAGCCCATATGGAACACATTTATTGAACACCGTCATCTCCTCCTGGGCTGCCTGATTAAATAACAAAAGCCATGTGCATGTTTACGGTCTTTTAGAGGATTTATCACAATGCAGTGTTGAAGTGTTGCAGGATAAAGTGTACGAGCGGCACTGTGGGAAGATAAATCAGGATGATGATGATCCCCCCTCGCCGCAGCTCTTCAGCTGCTCTTGGTTCCGGCTGAATGTCACCTCAGCTGAGTGTTGAGGACAGAGGGGAAGAAGTCTCAGCTAGATTTGGCTCTGAGGTGCCTGCTACCATGACAACTGGTCATCTGTGTGTGCGGCGATGCGCATGGATGCTGTTTTGACATGACGACAGCGTTGACAGTGATGACAAATTCCATGTAAGCTGTGCAGAACATTTATAACAGCATGCTTACTACTGAAATTACACAACACCAGTGCTGCTGAATAAGAGTCTGATAAAGAGAGTAACACTCATCTTCCTGAATCCTGATCAGACTTTAATCACAGTCAGACTACTGAAGCCTGCTGGGACGTTGTGTGTGACCTTGTGTTGTTGAGAGACGACATCATAAGGCAGAGGACATTTTCTTTATTAGACATCAGCTACACTTCCTCTGCTCTTCTTCCTCTTATCTTCACCATCTTCAGCCACTCAGACTTATCATGCAAATACTGTCTGTGATAACAGAGTTCAAAATACTTTCATTCATAATTTAAAGGCATGTTTTCAGCCTCTTTTTATTCAACAGTAAACACTCTCTTATAATACCGTAAATACTGAGAAAAGAAAGAAAAATATGGACAAACAACTGACATCCTCAGTCAGGAGGCTGTCAGAGGGAACAGCAGGCAGACTGCTACATCATCAGGTCTGTGATGTTTGTTTGTTTATGTAATTTAAAGAAGGGACGATGCACAGAAATGACCACGAGCAGCAGAGTCTATCATGTGTCAGACTAGAATTACTGCCTTGATATCGTGCGTCTCTGTACTTCAGGCTAAAAGGTGGTTATTGTAGTTGTAGGAGAAATGGCAGTTATCACTATATTGACGTGTATGAGTCCAGTGAATCATTTCTAACACCTTAGCTTGGAGACGATTTTTACAGGAGTGAAGACGATTGATAGAGTTTCATCACAACAACAATCACCTGAAGTCTAATATCAGCTCGTGTTGGACTTCTTCTGTATGTCTATGACTGTGAAAGTTCATTCACAAAGAATCTACAAATACTAAAACGTGGACGCTTCACACACATGTTCAACGTAGCAGCACGCACCAGCACAGAGGCATTAAATCACTGTGTTTATGTTCAGTTAATTTAGATCTGCAGAGCCTATTTATAAAGGGAGATATGATCCGTGACAGGTAACAGACAGGTGACCAGATCCGTAGCCCCCAGTTATAAAGAAAACATCACTGTCATCAGATAGGCATTCATCTTCTTGAGCTCAACCCATGTATTCTGCTTGAGGAAATCTTTTTAACTTCTAAGTCAACCTCCTGCCCCGAAAGTAAAAATGTTCAGCGTGTCATTAAAAACACATCAGTGAAATAAACTTTGTTCTTCTGTCTTTACCTCAGAGCTGTTATTCTTCAGCGCTGCCTCCTCCTCCTCCTCCTCCTCCTCCTCCCGTGTGTCTCTCCTCTTGTTCTTACAGGAGCCTCCAGTCTTACAGTTCCCGCTGCAGCTCTTCTTCTCTCCCTTGGCCAGAGCCTGCAGGCGGTTCAGGAACTTCACCTTCCAGGCCAGGAAGTCCGCTTGGACGCTGCCATTGCGGCTCTTCACCACATTGCAGTCGCCCTCTCCCCTGGTCATGACTCGCATGCCGCTCAGCATCCACAGCCACTTGTCCACGTTTTTACCCACCTGATGAGGCTAAAAGGGTTTAAACAAATAAAGTCTGTCTGGCCTTTTGACATTTTTAAGTTCTGGATAATCCTTAAATATCTAAAAGCACATTATCAAGCATCATCATTCACATAGAAGAATATGGAAACCATTTCTCACCGTGTTGTAGTGGCCAACATAGACAGAGTTGCCGAGGCCAAACACTGCATATCTGAGGCCTTTGAGGTAGGTCTTCCCGTATCTGAAGTCAGTGGACGCCTCCTCCAACCACTTACAGAACCACTCGGCGTTCTCTGTGGGCCGTCCGTCGGTGTAGGTGGCCACGAGGAACACGCAGACGGACTTGTTGGAGCACTGAGTGGAGACATAAAAGAAGATTAAAGATTAAAGATTTCATTAAACACAACGAGAGGAGACATTTGTAAATGTAGCTTTTTTTGATCCAAGACATTATTCATCAATATTAAAACATTAGGGATGTGCTCGAGTGGGCGTTTCATCATTTCATCATTTTATTTTACACATTTAAATTACATATTCACATCTTCCATTAAGCATCAGGTAGATGAGTCATTAGGAACATCTGTAATTAAACACCACTGATTATTTGGAATTAGGGGGAAACAATTATGTAATAATTTATTTCACCACACGGTGGAGCAGAACAGAGACAACAAAAGGACTTGAAAAAACCTGCCCACCTACTTTGAGTCCGAGCGATATTACTTATGGCAGCTGTGTGATGAATGATGATTAAACTAAAATCGATTCGGCCGACTTGCCTCCAAGACTCAGATTTTCATGCACCAGACAGCAGAAAATCAATGAAGATTAGACCTAAAGTAAGCAGACACTGTGTCCTTGACCCCGTCTCAATAAACACAACACTTCAACTGGCTCAAACACACAGTGTCCACTTGATTGATGGCTGGTCAGTGTCTGGTGTCTGCAATCATTTCCCTTGTGGAGATTTTCCTTCATTGAAAACTTTATCACGGTCCTGTAGAGCAGAAAGACATTTTCTTTCCTGCGGTGTAGCAGCCAGCCAATCTCCTGTTCCTCTCCTGACGCACCACACAGGGCCTGTGCCCACAAAATAACAAGGGAACGCTGATGAAAATAATCCATCTCTCCTCAGCTGAGCAGGATTTGTGTAACACATTAGTCCTCTGTGACAGCCGTTTGAAGAAAGGCTGAGCTGAGACATTACACAACGTGAGGCTTACTGTACGGTTTGTTGTCAAGCTTTCATTAAAAAAAACAGTTATGATTTATTTCACTTTGATTAATTCGGCTCTAATTAAGCCTCGCCTGTGAAGACACACTGCCAGGTCTTATGTGCTTGAAGTTACATTTTAGAGATTTAATTAACACCCTGGTGCAACTTCTTAGTACCGTCCATACAGTGTGTTTATCCTCTTAACGGCGGCGCCGTAATTCACAGATGCATTAATTAGTCACTTCATGTTATATAATGCCAAATTCAAGGGTTATGTAGTGAGGAGCAGCTCTGAAGTTGGCAGAGGTTCAGGCTCTAATTTAAGAGAAGTGACATCCTCAAGTTGAGGGCCATATGTCTCCACATGCTGCTGGGAGTTTTTTTTGCCATCTTTCTGCGCTTTAATAAACAAGGGATCTTCTTCTTCTTCTTCTTACCTCATCAGCAAGCTGATCGTCTGGATCGTAGTCTTTCATGTCAATCACCTCTGCTGGTATACCCAAAGTCTTCACCTCCTCGGACAGCTCTTGTGCAAAGCCCTAAACAAATGAAGAGCCACATTAGCCCTCTCAGAATGGTATATTTACTTTGTGTGAGTTGCCAGTCTGTCTGGCCTTGGATTAATCAATTGTGACCTTTACTTTTGATTATTTGTGAAACATTTGCTTACACAGGTTTGTACTAGATCCATTTGTATAGTCCTGAATTAAGTGTTGTTGTGATGTTTTTTATCATGTTCACATTTGGTTTGTGATTCGATAGAAGATTTAGAATGTCATGAACCCTATTGGTCCATCTCCGTGGACTTTAAATCATATTATTATAGCATCAGGTTGTTTATATGTTAACATCATAACCAGGTGAAGATGTGTAAGTTTTCAGTAAACGATCTCTGTACCTTTGCTGTTCCAGTTTGTGAGCCGTAGAAGATTTTAACTCCCGACACGTGAACCACAGCGTCTCTGTCATTGTTCTTCACAGCTCTGTAGACCAACGTGCCGACGTCTTTGGAGAAGCTTTTCTAAAAAAACCATACAGAGGACGAGGAATATGAAAAGACAAATAAAAGTCAGGTAGTTTTCCTACTAAGATCTCAAATGTTTGTAAACAGGAGCCTCTGACAACACAACACAGTTTACAAACAATAACAACAACAGCACAAACTGGACAGGAAGAGCAAGTGAGAGCTCACCTTCTTCAGTACCATCTTCAGCAAGAACCAGATCCCAAAGACAAGTGCAGCAGCTGAATACAAGTACAGCCTGTTGTGCCATATCGACATGAAATAGCTCTCAGTGGGACTGTAGGCATTCTGTGAGACTGGAGGGAGAAAAGACAAAACATCCTCTGTTTACAAATATAAATAAATAAATAAACAATAAAAGGTGAGCTAGCTAAGTGTGTCTATGTCTGTTAATCCAACTCAACAATGGCTAACCTTAAAGCCGCAACAACACGACAACAATCAGGTCAGCCACATCAAAGGCGGGTGACAGGTTAGCATGCTAATAATGTTACTAACATTAGCTGAAACATAACCTAAAGTTCGTCCCCAGATCCGTTAAAATGTTCAGTGAGCTCACCTTTAGTATCCGAGGTAGACACCCGACTTACGAAGAGCAAAACAACCACCCAGAAACTCGGCATGGCTGCAAATTGTAAGGTTTTATTAAAGTACACAATCCTCTGCAGCTGGTGCAGTGTATGACACCATGTTGTTTGGCCGCTGAGCATGCCGGGAAGCGTAGTTCTTTGTATTGTTGATGTTACGCTCGAGGCAGTCTTTCAAGTATCGTGGCAGAAATATATCGAAAGACAACACAGACGATATATTTAGTCTTTTGTAACGATCCCCCGAGACAGAGTCCTGATTTATATTATATTATATTGCCTAATTATGTTTTTTATTTCGAATTTCTTAACCGGAAGTGTTGCTATTGCTACATGCTAACTTACCTTGACGTTAACCTCTTCTTTAAGGACAGGGAAGCGTTCACAGGAATAGTTAGCGAGTCGCGTCCATGGTTGTTTCAGACTTTATTATTTAAAAAGTCGATGGCTGTCGCGAAACGTTGACGCAAATTCAAGTGGACATTTGATTAAACACATAGTTTTACTGTTAAAGTTCGTATTTTAATACATAATAGTTGAGCGGAGTCTCATTCATATTTGTGCGTTTTACTGCCCTCTGGTGGTCACAGAGAGGAACTGCAACATCAAAGTAGTCAAGTGACGTCAATGCGGACGTGACAGCGTGCCCACACTTCCGGTAGATACTTTCAAAATACAGTGACCAAAATGAAATTAACTGTTCTTTTCTCTCGTGTATACTCGTGATTATAAATGCGCTTATCTAAACCATCAACCCTAATAAGTGCTAAGGCATCCACGGTAGTGTGCTACATGTTCCTGTAAACTATTTTAAAATTAAAAAAGTTGTAGTGACGCACTTTAACAATACACTTTACACGGTTATTTCATTTTATCGTTATTGTTATATGTTATTTTAAATCAGTCATTAATTTATTTTCGATTGTTGTTTTTAATATATCAATTTTAAAAAGTTATTTACAACTACTGAAGAAACAAAACGGGAGCGGAACTGTTCTTCAACATCGATGTTTCACTGCGGATACATTTCAGAGACGTACTCGGAGCTCACCGAAAGAGTTATAAAAATGACGCCTCTTGCGTATCTCGCTTGTTTTGGACAGAACAGTCTGTCTCATTTAACACAAATATGTCGATATTTACGCCAACGAATCAAATTCGGCTGACGAACGTGGCGGTGGTGCGGATGAAAAAAGGAGGGAAGCGGTTTGAAATCGCCTGCTACAAGAATAAAGTCATGAGCTGGAGATCAGGAGCGTGAGTAACTTAACGGCAACTGTCAACACCCACACCGAGTAACTGTTATAAATCGATAGTTACCGAAACATCGTGGTTATTATCTGTTTAAGTTAGTTAGCTGGTTTGTACGGAAGCGTATTGCTGCCACACCGAGAAAAAAAAGGGGCTCAGTATCACGTAATTACCTGATAAGTTTATTGTTATAACAATATCTTTTTCACGTTTTAACAATACCTTTTTCACGTTATAACGTGAAACTATCACGTTATTTCAAGATATGACATTTTCACGTTATAACGTGAAAACACCTTGTCACGAAATAACGTGAAAGTGTGGTTTTACGTTATTTCAAAATAAGATTCACGTCATAATAGAGAGAGCTGAGCCGAAAGGCGTCGATATGAATCAAAATGTGATTCTCCACTGTCGAGATTTCTTCGAGTTCGTGGTGTACCAGAAGACTGTCTCCTTGCATGGAGCAAGATCATGTGGAGAATCCACATTTTGATTCATATCAACGTACGAGCTCACTGGAATACAGGCCAGTTCACAGTGGAGGAAGCGAATGTTATGACGTGAATCTTATTTTGAAATAACGTAAAACCACACTTTCAAGACATGGCATTTTCACGTTATAACGTGAAAACACCTTGTCACGAAATAACGTGATAGTTTCATGTTATAACGTGAAAAAGATATTGTTAAAACGTGAAAAAGATATTGTTATAACAATAAACTTATCACGTAATTACGTGATACTGAGCCCCTTTTTTTTCTCGGTGTGGCAGCAATACGCTTCCGTAGGTTTGCTTTATAACTGTCGTATTAAACCCACCAGCCTCTCAGTTAAATGCCTCTCGAAGCTCCGTTATGAAACCACCGAGAACAAATGTGTCTGAATCCAAACTGCTTGTGTTGTCTTCCAGAGAGAAAGACCTGAATGAGGTTTTACAGACCAGCTCAGTTTTCGTCAATGTATCCAAAGGACAGGTGGCAAAGAAGGATGACTTGATCCAAGCTTTTGAGACAGATGACCTGACAGAAATCTGTAAAAAGGTACAACATGTTTTCCTTCCCACCTCACGTTCACACTGAATCCTCTCCACTTCCTCACCTTTTACCTGCTGTTTCCTTTTTCTTTCGGACAGATCCTGGCCAAAGGAGAGCTCCAGGTGTCAGACAAGGAGAGGCATACTCAGCTGGAGGCGATGTTCAGGGAAATTGCGACTGTCGTGGCAGAGAAGTGTGTCAACCCCGAGACCAAGAGGCCGTACACAGTCAACCTCATTGAGCGGGCCATGAAGGACATCCACTACTCTGTCAAGCCCGGCAAGAACACCAAACAGCAGGTCAGGAGACACAGGAGCTGTATTTGTTGTTCTCATTATTGTTATCATATGTAAAGTTTATTTGAGTTGCCGTTCCACACAGATCTGACTTTATTATTTGTATGTCTTGCAGTATTGATCAGTCCTTTCAAATTTGCCAACTTTGACCACCGCTTTGCCAGAGTGTGGTATTGTGAAAGATACCGTTGTAATGGTATCTAATATAACAGTCTGGTGATGGCTTTTCTTATTGTTGACACTGTGTGAGTGTGAAAAAGAGTCAGTTAAGTCCTCACTAACTGCTCTGTCTCGTCCTTCGCAGGCTCTGCAAGTGATCCGGCAGCTGAAGAAGACCATGGAGATCCAGAGGGCCCACATGAGGCTGCGGCTGGTGCTGCCTGCCAAGGAGGCCAAGAAGCTGAAGGAGAAGCTGAAGCCTCTGCTGCAGGTCGTGGAGAGTGAGGACTTTGATGAGGAGCTGGAAATGGTGAGGAGTAATCTCTACAGTTACTGAATGATGTGACACAAACTTATGTAATTTCAGGACTGTTGATCTCTGCGGTGGGGAATTACAACCAGACACCAGCTGAATGCTCGCTGATGACTTCTGTCTCCTGCTGTGATCATAAGATGCACACTTCTACTTTCTCTCTGTATTAACTGTGGCCTCTGTCTGTTCGTCTCTCCTCAGGTGTGTCTGGTGGATCCCGGCTGCTACAGGGAGATCGACGAGCTGATCCGCTGTGAGACTAAAGGCCGAGGCTCTCTGGAGGTTCTCAGTCTGAAGGATGTGGAGGAGGGAGATGAGAAATTCTAGTAAACCAGCCAGTCAGGACTCTGCACCTTATCCACACTAACGAGCTTCACTGCGGCACATACTCTCATTAAAGAGACTATAAATGTGAAGAGATTCATTCTCGTTTCAGCTCTCCCTGTTCCCCTGACTCTCTATCTTTAAAGGATTTATTTGACTGTTATTATTTACCAGATTTGTGTGCTGGGTTGAATTTATTTTGAAAATACATTGGAGCATTTATACCAAAACTCACAGATCAGTACATTTCTCCAGGCTGATTCTGTTATCGTAAGATACTGGGACAAACAAGAACATTAAGAAGTCTGTGACAAAAGAGAACATTAGGAAATAGCACACACACATAGCCATATAGGGAGATCAAATCTCTCCAAAAAAGGGTGAAAACAGGAAATCTGACACTTGGTTCTGGCCAAATAGGAGAGTGCACACGCACATACGCACACAAACTTGGAGAGAATTACTGGAAGTTGCACAATTATCCAGGAAAGATATGGAACATGTAGAGAACAATAACAAAGTGACATTTTGGTTTTGTTCGGAGACTATCACTGCGCAACTGTATAAACAAATGAACAGAATCTGAGGTGTATAAAATGTTTGGTCAGCCCAGAAATAAACGAATCCACTATATGCAAACCTCGCCTCTGTGTCGTTCCTCTGAGAGTTTTGGCTTCTACATATACACATGTTGTATACATCCTCTACAACAATTTCAGTCTCTCTGGATTATTAACAGAACATCTGGACAAAGTATTTTTGCCTTCCAACAGCCTTGTGCCATGTAGTCACGCTCAATATCCTGTTTTTATGCATAATTTCTTCAACCTAAAAGTTATATTTTGTCATAATGAGTGTCTTTTACTCTGCTGCAATAAATGTTTAACTGGATATTTTCTTTTCTGTGAATACACACTGATTTTTCAGAGTTCTCATTCTGTCTATGATTTTAAATCTTTAAAAAGGGTTTTTACTTGAAATTGAAATTGTATTTTGAGACACACAAAACAAGACACATTTGGAAATAACTGCAGAAATATGAACACAAAGATTGTAAGAATCAAGTCACAGTGACACAGCTTAAATAATTGTTTTCATACTTGAACTGATCTGAGGGCTGTGACTAAACATGAGTCATAATTTCATCATTTGATGCAAAAATAAGGGCGATGCAACACGAGGAAACACGGATGTTTTCCTGCCAGGTTCTATCTTTGACTTCTACATTAAGTTAGACTGTGTGGAGTAAAAGTGAACTCAGTAACTTTTCCTTATTCTGAATCATACCATCTTTTCTGTGATGTCCCACTAACATTTGTGTTTATCAGTAAATAGAAGCCTGAAAAGTCCAGTTTCACATCTGATCATTTTACAACCTCCTCCGAAGAGTTTATAAATATATCAACCTGCTCATAAGACATTGGCTGCTTCTCTTCCATCATGCGTCTTCCTTTTTTTTATTTAAAGAAAAATACTCAAAAATAGGTTACCACAGTTTATTCTTTATAATTACTCCTTACCTTAAAGAGGTAAGATGTTCCTCAAGTGCTCTGTGGCTTCATGCAGTGGTTCTCAACCTTTTTGAGTTAGTGAAAATGAAAAAAGAAGGTTTTTTGGTGTGTCGAGTCAGTACTCATGTATAATATGTTGTTTAATTCTTTCTCTACAACCAGCTGAACCAATGGCAAAAAGAGTCAGAACTGCTATAATGCGAGATTTCTGTACATCAAATAACTTCTGTAAACAAATGTATCTGAATCTTTTTGAATGCTTTATTATTCCACAGTGTCATTTGGTGCAGAAGAATTCATCTCAGATGTAAACACTCCAAACAAAAGCAAAACAAACATGAAATTGCATCACTCTAATGTAGGGCAATGTGTTTGTGCAATACAGTATTTAGTTTGAAGATCAATATTAATTATTTCACATCTAATACATAACTGTATTAAAAGAATCAGAGGGATTTAATGTCTCAATGTCAGTTTAGTGTCAGTTATTGCATCAAGTAAAGCAAACAAGTATTATTTTACTATGGAATCGGGGGGAAATGGTGATTGAATGTAAAACAATACTATACAGAACATTCAGTTTGTTAATTTGAATAGTAATGAAAGAAAATTCAAAGTGCTATTCACTCACACCCTTATCAATAAATCCACATGACACTTCCCTGTGCTTAAACTTTCTAATGTTCATGCTAATTGAAGTCAGTGCATCACTGCTCAACATGTGCTATGTAAGCTCCGAGGTAGACACCCGACTTACGAAGAGCAAAACAACCACCCAGAAACTCGACATGGCTGCAAATTGTAAGGTTATATTAAAGTACACAATCCTCTGCAACTGTTGCACTGTATGTCACCGTGTTGTTTGGCCGCTGAGCATGCCGGGAAGCGTAGTTCTTTGTATTGCTGCTGTTACGCTCGAGGCAGTCTTTCAAGTATCGTGGCAGAAATAAATCGAAAGACAACACAGACGATATATTTAGTCTTTCGTAACGACCCCCCGAGACAGAGTCCTAATTTATATTATATTATATTGCCTAATTATATTTTTTATTTCGAATCTCTTAACCGGAAGTGTTGCTATTGCTACATGCTAGCTTGACGTTAACCTCTTCTTTAAGGACAGGGAAGTGTTCACAGGAATAGTTAGCGAGTCGTGTCCATGGTTGTTTCAGACTTTATTGTTTAAAAAGTCGATGGCTGTCGCGAAACGTTGACGCAAATTCAAGTGGACATTTGATTAAACACATAGTTTTACTGTTAAAGTTCGTATTTTAATACATAATAGTTGAGCGGAGTCTCATTCATATTTGTGCGTTTTACTGCCCTCTGGTGGTCACAGAGAGGAACTGCAACATCAAAGTAGTCAAGTGACGTCAATGCGGACGTGACAGCGTGCCCACACTTCCGGTAGATACTTTCAAAATACAGAGACCAAAATGAAATGAACTGTTCTTTTCTCTCGTGTATACTCGTGATTATAAATGCGCTTATCTAAACCATCAACCCTAATAAGTGCTAAGGCATCCACGGTAGTGTGCTACATGTTCCTGTAAACTATTTTAAAATTAAAAAAGTTGTAGTGACGCACTTTAACAATTCACTTTACACAGTTATTTTATTTCATCGTTATTGTTATATGTTATTTTAAATCAGACACTGATTTATTTTTGATTGTTGTTTATAAAAGATCAATTTAAAAAAGTTATTTACAACTACTGAAGAAACAAAACAGGAGCGGAACTCTTCTTCAACATCGATCGATGTTTCACTGCGGACACATTTCAGAGACGTACTCGGAGCTCACCGAAGGCGTTATCAACTGTCAGCGCATCTCGCTTGTTTTGGACAGAGCAGTCTGTCACAGTAAACAGAAACATGTCGATATTTACGCCAACGAATCAAATTCGGCTGACGAACGTGGCGGTGGTGCGGATGAAAAAAGGAGGGAAGCGGTTTGAAATCGCCTGCTACAAGAATAAAGTCATGAGCTGGAGATCAGGAGCGTGAGTAACTTAACGGCAACTGTCAACACCCACACCGAGTAACTGTTATAAATCGATAGTTACCGAAACATGGTGGTTATTATCTGTTTAAGTTAGCTAGCTGGTTTGCTATATAAATGTCGTATTAAACCCACCAGCCTGTCAGCTAAATGCCTCTCGAAGCTCCGTTATGAAACCACCGAGAACAAACATGTCTGAATCCAAACTGTTTGTGTTTTCTTCCAGAGAGAAAGACCTGGATGAGGTTTTACAGACCAGCTCAGTTTTCGTCAATGTATCCAAAGGACAGGTGGCAAAGAAGGATGACTTGACCAAAGCTTTTGGGACAGACGACCTGACAGAAATCTGTAAACAGGTACGACATGTTTTCCTTCCCACCTCACATTCACACAGCATCCTCTCCACTTCCTCACCTTTTACCTGCTGTTTCCTTTTTTCTTCCGGACAGATCCTGGCCAAAGGAGAGCTCCAGGTGTCAGACAAGGAGAGGCATACCCAGCTGGAGACGATGTTCAGGGACATTGCGACAGTCGTGGCAGAGAAGTGTGTCAACCCCGAGACCAAGAGGCCGTACACAGTCAACCTCATTGAGCGAGCCATGAAGGACATCCACTACTCTGTCAAGCCCGGCAAGAACACCAAACAGCAGGTCAGGAGACACAGGAGCTTTATTTATTAAGTGTGATGAGAGTGTAAAAAAGAGTCAGTTAAGTCCTCACTAACTGCTCTGTCTTGTCCCTCGCAGGCTCTGGAAGTGATCCGGCAGCTGAAGGAGACCATGGAGATCCAGAGGGCCCACATGAGGCTGCGGCTGGTGCTGCCTGCCAAGGAGGCCAAGAAGCTGAAGGAGAAGCTGAAGCCTCTGCTGCAGGTCGTGGAGAGTGAGGACTTTGACGAGGAGCTGGAAATGGTGAGGAGTAATCTCTACAGTTACTGAATGATGTGACACAAACTACAACCAGACACCAGCTGAATGCTCGCAGCTTTAACTCTGATGACTTCTGTCTCCTGCTGTGATCATAAAGTCAAGTGGGGCAGATGCACACTTCTACTTTCTCTCTGTATTAACTGTGGCCTCTGTCTGTTCGTCTCTCCTCAGGTGTGTCTGGTGGATCCCGGCTGCTACAGGGAGATCGACGAGCTGATCCGCTGTGAGACTAAAGGCCGAGGCTCTCTGGAGGTTCTCAGTCTGAAGGATGTGGAGGAGGGAGATGAGAAATTATAGTCAACCAGCCAGTCAGGACTCTGCACCTTATCCACACTAACGAGCTTCACTGCGGCACATACTCTCATTAAAGAGACTATAAATACGAAGAGATTAATTCTCGTTTCAGCTCTCCCTGTTCCCTTAACTCTTTATATTTAAAGGATTTATTTGACTATTATTATTTACCAGATTTGTGTGCTGGGTGGATTTTATTTTGAAAATACATTGGAGCATTTATACCTAAACTCACAGAATCAGTACATTTCTCCAGGCTAATTTCAGTCTCTCTGGATTATTAACAGAACATCTGGACAAAGTATTTTTGCCTTCCAACAGCCTTGTGCCATGTAGTCACGCTCAATATCCTGTTTTTATGCATAATTAACACCTAATAAGTTATATTTTGTCATAATGAGTGTCTTTTACTCTGCTGCAATAAATGTTTAACTGAATATTTTCTTTTCTGTGTACACACACTGATTTTTCTCAGATACATGCAGTTGATTGAGACAAATTAAATCGATTTTGCAGAGTTCTCATTCTGTCTATGATTTTAAATAATCTTTAAAAAGGGTTTTTACTTGAAATTGTATTTTGAGACACACAAAACAAGCCACATTTAGGTATAACTGCAGAAATATGAACACAAAGACTGTAAGAATCAAGTCACAGTGACTAAACATGAGTCATAATTTCATCATTTGATGCAAAAATTAGGGCGATGCAACACGAGGAAACACAGATGTTTTCCTGCCAGGTTCTATCTCTGATTTCTACTTTAAGTTAGACTGTGTGGAGTAAAAGTGAACTCAGTAACTTTTCCTTATTCTGAATCATACCATCTTTTCTGTGATGTCCCACTAACATTTGTGTTTATCAGTAAATAGAATCTGATAATTTTACAACCTCCTCCAAAGAGTTTATAAATATATCAACCTGCTCATAAGACATTGGCTGCTTCTTTCCATCATGTGTCTTCCTTTTTATTTAAAGAAAAATACTCATAAATAGGTTACCACAGTTTATTCTTCATATTTACTCCTTACCTTAAAGAGGTAAGATGTTCCTCAAGTGCTCTGTGGCTTCATGCAGTGGTTCTCAACCTTTCTGAGTTAGTGAAAATGAAAAAGAAGGTTTTTTGGTGTGTCGAGTCAGTGCTCATGTAAAATATGTTGTTTAATTCTTTCTCTACAACCAGAACCGCTATAATGCGAGATTTACGTACATCAAATAACTTCTGGAGACAAATGTATCTGAATCTTTTGCAATGCTTTATTATTCCACAGTGTCATTTGGTGCAGAAGAATTCATCTCAGATGTAAACACTCCAAAAAAGAAAAAGCAAAACAAACATGAAATGTCATCACTCTAATGTAGGGCAATGTGTTTGTGCAATACAGTATTTAGTTTAAAGATCAATATTAAGTCTTTCACATCTAATACATAACTGTATTAAAAGAATCAGAGGGCTTTAATGTCTCAATGTCAGTTTTTGCATCAAGTAAATTAAACAAGTATTCTTTTACTGTAATATGGAATCGGGGGAAATGGTGAACAGAACATTCAGTTTGTTAATTTGAATAGTAATGAAAGAAAATTCAAAGTGCTATTCACTCACACCCTTATCAATAAACCCACACGACACTTCCCTGTGCTTACACCTCCTAATGTTCATGCTGACTGAAGCCAGTGCGTCGCTGCTCAACATGTGCAGTCAGAAGTTTCCCCTCAGCTGTTGAATCTACCCACAGTCATTTCACATATCAATGATTATCCAGTTTAAACACTCGCACCCTGTTAAATATTACATCACAGTCCCCTCAGATCGGCTCTGATCTGCGCTCATACTGGCTGTTGGTGAACGCAGTCCTGTGGATCCTGCTCAGAGGGTGACTGGCCTCACCCTCCAGATTCGGGTACCCGCCCCCTCTGCTCCCTTCAGGCTGCGCCACCTGGGTCTCCTTAGTGGGGCACCTGGTGGTGAGGTACACCCCGCCAATCACCATCAAAGCGAAGGAGATCCATCCGAGGTACAGTGCAGGTCCCCAGTCCCTCCTCAGCAGCTCAGCCCCCTCCAGTGGCTGACTGGTGTGATGACATGTCCATGCTGTGGGGATCAGCAGCAGGATCCCAGACAAAACAAAGAGAGAACCAGAAAACACTTTGATCTGACCCCGCTGGGGGAACCACACCGCCCCCGCCGCTCCGATCACCGCCGCGAAAGCCCCAGCACCCACGGACGCCATGATGAGGGCTCTCCACGTCCGAAAACTTCCAGAAAGAGACATGAGAGACTGGTAGAAGGAGCAGTGCAGGCTGCCATCGTGGTTCAAGTCCCAGTGATCCCACTCCAGCCACACCCCGTCCCAGTAGGCAGGCAGCGTCGCCGTGGTGTTGTCCAGGGTGCCGCTCACCTTCCACAGGGCCAGGCAGCGGGTCAGAATGGCACAAAGCCACCCTGTGAGGCCCAGACCGAGGGCAGCGAGCTCAAGCTGCCGTTCCATGACTCCGGCCGGCCTGCCTGCTCCTCCTCTTCGCTGCAGGCCTAACCAGAAACAGCTGGCAGCAGAGCGGAGCGGGGTGGGGTGTTTTTTTAACTAGTGTGTGCATGAGTGAGGGAGAGATAATAACGTGTGTGTGTGTATGTGTGTGTGTGTGAATAGGTGTGTGTGTGTATGTTTTGCATGTCTGCTCAGAAAGGGGGAAACCAGTTCTCTGGTATTCATGAGGAGGAGAAGAAGAAGGCCCTGTGGAGGGGTGGAGGAGGGAAATCCCTCTGTTTGCTCCGCCATGGTTTCAAAACAATCCCTTTCTCCCAGTTTCTGCAGCGAGCGGACAACAAAGGATCCACTGTTGTCTGATTCCTCGGCCACTGTGTCATGTTTCTGAGGGAACTCGAATTAAAGAGCCTCGAGATCTCACTTATAATTGGATCTGTGTTACAGTAGCAGAGTGTCTGACTGCCTCAGGGGAGCTACTGGGTGGAGAACAACAATGACACCTTCCGCATCGCAGAATACTGAGTCAAGTGGCACATGTTCACTCTGCAGGGTTTATTTAGGATTCTGAGACACAAATCACAAACACACAAGCTTCATTTCACTAAAAATACCAACTAAAACATGATTAACTAGTTAAAATGCATGCACATTCAGCTACATGAGTACAAATGAGTTATTATTCCTCTGTGAAAGGAGCCGGCAGTAAAGTCAGTCTTCATTAAACCAAAAAAAGCAGATTTTTTTCAGGATTTTTAAAAGTTGAGTGACTATTGAAATGTTCCCCCATAAAAAGATCTAATAATTCAGCTGCACGTTTCATGAAAACCACATTGACAAACTTCTGTAAATGGCTGGTTTACCTGTGAGTTAAATATTCTCACAGGTGAACTAAAAACTTTTCCATGTGAAAAGAAGATAATGTCATGTGAACTGGACATTTTCACAAGTGAAATCTACACTTTCACATATTGATTGAACATGTACATTTGTTTGTGATTGGACATATATAGATACACCAAAAAGCCAAAACATTAAAAGAGCCAACAGGTGAAGTGAATATTATTGATCATCTAGTTCAAATGAAATGTTGCCACTTGACATGAACCACCCAACCTGACACCAGGGAACATGACAGAGAGCTCAAGGCTTCATCCTGGCCTCCAGACTGCCCAGATCCCAATTAGATCGAGCAC
Organism: Lagodon rhomboides; assembly: GCA_039737535.1. NCBI lineage: Eukaryota > Metazoa > Chordata > Actinopteri > Spariformes > Sparidae > Lagodon > Lagodon rhomboides. The sequence goes on from CM077787.1 coordinate 4,612,841, forward strand.
CATGAGATGCGCCAGAACAAGTCACATCCATTGAGGCCTGTTTCCATGCCTTGATGGATCAGAGCCAAGTCTGATCCATGATGGGGTGTCTCTTGGTCGGGCTTGTCCGGCATGTCTCAATGGAATTGGGATCTGGAGAATTTGGAGGCCAGGAGCTGGTGCGTCTCTCGTATGAGATATAGTGAAGATGCTAGAATAGCAGGAATGCTCCCTCACCGCCCCAGCTGCCACTACAAGCGTTCCTCCTCTTCACTACGGATGAGATATGGTTCAGGGAGGGGAAGAGAGGAACCTCTGGACACAGAAGCTCGTGAATCTGAGCATGACCTCAGCGTAACTCTACCTTCTGGGCAGGCAGAGAGGGAGATGTACGTCTACAAATTTACAACTATGAACTTCAGCTCTTTGTCACGTTCCTCAGGTCATTATTTCCTGCAGTTTATCAGGAAAGAATGACCTGCTGGGGGGAACAGTGACACTGTGGCCATGAGGGGGTGCACTTGGTCTGCAGCAGTGTTTGGGTGGGTGGTGCATGTCATCCACAAGATACCAGAACCTGGCCTTTCCTCGCAGGATGTTGCATTGCCACAAGATCAATGTTATTCACTTCACCTGTTCGTCACGGCTCATCAGTGTATCTATCACACGGTTCAATCCTTTAATCCTGAAGCGGTAACTTGTTTGTGATGTGTTTTCAGCGCTGAAACACGCTCACTGATCTGTGTTCAGCCCTCAGTCGTCACCTCACACGTAGTTCTTGATGGCGTAGCTGCTGTGTGTGGGTGTCCGGGCCCTGGTGTACCCACTGGTGGGGAACCTGGCCCTCTGTGGGGGGCAGCTCGTGCACAGAATGGCTCCTCCTATGAACAGCAGCCCAGAAGTCACAAAGCCTACATAAATGGCCGCTCCGAGCTCCCTCTTCAGCACCTCAGGGACTCGTGGATTGTGAAAGTCGCTGATGATGGAGTTGGCTGTCCAGGAAACAGCAACTATAGTGGTGAGGGCTCCCAGACAGAAGGTGGCCCCTGAACTCACCACCAGGCGAGCCTTGATCCTCGGGTGGCTCAGGCAGTTGGTGCAGCGAGCTCCCAGGAGGAAGATGAGGAATCCCAAACATCCCAGCACCAGGCTGATGCAGACGAGGCCTCGAGCCGCCTGGAGGTCGGGCGCCAGGTCCAGCAGGGCGTCGTAGAGCTTACACTGCATCTGACCCGTGTACTCACTGACACAAGTCATCCACAGACCCTCCCAGAACACCTGCATGACCACCAGGTGGGTGCCGATGAACGCGGTCACCTTCCACATGGGCAGAGCGCAGATCAGGATGGTCCCGGCGAAGCCGATCATGGAGAGGCTGATGCCCAGCTCCTGCAGAGCCATGACGACTCCACACACCCTGAGAGACGCAGAGGGACGAGAGGAACATCACATCTTAGTTTTAATCACAATGGACTGATGTTATCTTCCTTTTATCACACCCTGACATGTTAAATATGTTGCTCTGTGATATGTTTCGTTGATTAATGTGTGGCTTCTCATTTCAACATGCAACAAGGGAATATGTCAGCTATGGAAACAAAGGCTGTGATCAGAAACTGTACAGATAAACCAAACAGAAGTGATAACAGTGACCCCAGAGAGAGTTTCCCATAAAGCTGAGGTTGTTTCCAGTAATTGGAGTCATTAGATAAAAATGTGAGGAATTTGTAGCCATGGAGGCAAAGAGCCACTAGGGAGCAGTGTGTCACAAGAGACAAACTCAGAGACGAGGTTTGAACTTTCCTTCCAAGCAGCTGTTTATTTTTTAGTTTCTGTATCGTCAGTTAATTAGTCGGTACAGTTTTAAAAGGCTCAGTTAGAGGTTGTGCTGCGGGAGATCAACTGTTACAAACAATGCATCCACATTGAGTGACATCCAGGAAATGATCTCTGCATTTCTATCATGTTCTTGCTCTTTCTATATTCATGTATGTATATAATGTGGAGGAAATGCAATATTTGCTGCCAAAATGTAGTGAAATAGAAGTGTAGAGTGTCAGACAATAGAAAATACTCAAGTCAACTACAAGTACCTCAGATATTTCACTTACAATACTTGAGTAAATGTACATTTCGAAGCTAAAAGTACATTAATGCCTGAGATAAAAAGCTTTATTTCTTTAATTTGTGCATTTATTGTAAGCGTCAACTTTCTTTCTTTTCTTTCTTTCTTTCTAGACACATTTAGTGGAGAATTGTGTCATTTTGAACACTGTAAGTTGTTCAGACTTTGAGTAATTTGACCCTTTTCTTTTCTGTGATGGTAACATGAGAAAACCACGATACTCTCAAAAGGTTGGCGTTACTGTCAACTAACAACATCAGCAACTCAAATCCAAATATTTAGTTTAGTTTAAATAGTTTAAACTTGTCATTAGATTTAGATAACCCTCCATTAATTACTTAAATCTATTTCCTTTCTGAAGTATTTATGCAACAAACACTGACAGTGATTTGCAAAACCTTCCAGAGGAGGTGTTTCTTTACTAAACAGAGCAGCCGGCGGGATTGTCAGTCCCTGAGTCACCATGTTTGTTTCTCTGGTGAGCACTCGACAAACCGGTTCTTTCTTTCTCTCAGGGTTTGGTTTGAATAGCCACAGGTGCATTTTTCAAAATGTACATAAACAAGAAGCGTGAGAGAAAAAAAACGTATAGCAACAGAAAGGTCATTTATTGTGAAAAACAAAGAATTACAAATATCAAAGAACAAATCGATGCACACCACTTTCCCAAGCATGTCAAAGTGCCACACAAACAGGACCGTTACCAAAAGTCACAATATTCAGAGGGATCGCAGACAAAGCATCTTCATACAACCAAAGTGTGAGACAAAGTGCATATTTCCTTCATCGCCGGTCGACTGTTAAATGTCCTTTTTCTTCATATTCCACAGCAGCTTTCTCAACTTCAAGACACAAAACAGCAAGTCACGAGCCAGACTTCTCTTTGTCCCTTTAGAAAATGTCAAATGTACGTCTTTGTCGGGGTGGAAGATCGGAATGAATCCACTTTGCTGTTTCCTCCAGGCTTGTTGATGAGATACCTCACCGAAGGAGCCTCGTCCTCTTTGGGGGGGCAGCTGGCACACAGAAGTCCTCCTCCCAGGATCAGCAACCCCCCGGCGCCCCAGCCGATGTAAAGAGAGGCCCCGAGCTCTCTTTTCTGTGCGTCTATGACCTGAACGTTGTAGAAGTTCCTGATGATGATGCTCGCGGTCCAGGAAACGGGTATGAGACAGAGCAATCCACAGATGATCAGCACCACACCTGCTGCCACTGAAGCCCTCGCCTTGGCCCTCTCCTCCGGAATGAAGTTGGTACACTTTCCGCCGGCGAAAGCGATGAGGAGCCCCGCGATGCCCGTGATGATGGACACCACCATCAGAGCTCGGGCGGCCTGGAGGTCAGTGCTCAGAGCCAGCATGGAGTCGTACACCTTGCACTGCATCTGGCCTGTGCTCTGGACCACGCAGCTCATCCAGAGGCCCTCCCACATGGTCTGGGATGTCACTATGTTGTTCCCAATGAAGGCAGTGACCCGCCACATGGGCGAGCCGCAGGAAATGAGCACCCCGATCCAGCCGAAAAGAGCCAGGGCGCAGCCGGCCATCTGCATCCCCATGGAAGCCATCGTCGTCTCTCTCTGAGCGTCTCTGGGAGAATATCAACAGCTGATCAGGTGCTCATGTGCATCTGAAGCAGGCGAGTAATGAAGAACAGAAGGGCGTGAAAACCAAGCTCCGAAGGACACTTTAGAGGCCCTGCCAAAGAATACCAGCCGTGCAGGATTCTTTGTGTGCAGGGACAATAAAGGTTGGAGTTTCAACTATTCTTCTTGGATGGAGATGAGTATTGTGTTACACAGGGTTTTGTTTGTATTCCTTATAAGGAAGAGGATGAACGTGACAAAAAAAATGGTCACGTACTGTACATGCATTCAACATTAAACGGTGCGTTTCATTTGGTCGCCTGTCGCAATGACTTCCGGGAGAGAGTGAGGAAGGAAGTCAGCAAACGTGACTGAACGTAACATGAATAAAACTTTAAATCATCACCTCGTTCATAAACACTTCTGCCTGAGCCGCATGAGATAGATTTGAATGTTTAACAATGAAGACAACAACTCCCATGATCCCACACGACTCATGTCTTGTGTTTAGTTGTGATTGAGAGACCCGGAGCAGCAGGAATTACATACTGCGCATTTAACTTAATAAACAACTTGGATTTGTGACTATTCTCATTCATCCAGGTCATAGTTATCTCAAGGAAATTGAATCGAATGCAACTGGATTTGGTTTTTGTCTTGAAGACGTTTCACCTCTCATCCAAGAGGCTTCATCACCAAACCAAATCCAGTTGCATTCGATTCAATTTCCTTGAGAAAACAACTTGGATTCTTTTACTTTTATTGTTTGAAACTATAAAAATTACACAAAATAGTCTGAACTATCCATGTAGATACATCTTTAGTGCTTTCAGTGATTAATATGTATAAAAGCAAAAACAGAAACTAAAGTGTTACTGATCAGGTAGAAAAAAGTATTATTCATTCACTGAAACCCATTTTTTTCCGATCATTGTTTATTTAGACTTGTGATTAATTTGTTCCCGCTGTCTACTCTGACATCACCCAATCATTCAGGTCCAGGTAGATTCTCTGCTGGATGGCAGAGGGCAACATAGGAATGTGAAACCGGATCACGCGCAGGGTGTGTTCACACCTCTGAAACACCCTGTAATTCTGCGCTGACATCATGTTTTTGATAAGGAACATGATAGAAAAAAAAATACAGGTTATTTCCTTGATGTCACACAACACGGACCACAAGTATCTGTAAACAAGCCGCCCCCAGTCTGCAGGATGACATCGCTAGTTTGGTAACATTTGAAAAATAAATTCACTTTATGATTTAGTGAGATTTTGGCAGAACAGCTCGGTTAGTTTTAAGAAAAAATAAAAGTAACTACTTTGTTAAAGTCAGGGGACCTTCACGGTCATGGTCACAATAAAAACCAGTTGGATGAAGTTTGGAAGCATGGTTTGTGAGAATAGAGCAGCTGGAAAGTCTTATGTGAACAGATAAATGTTTTCTTTTTGACTCTGGTCTGATGCACTTTTCTGAAATACTGACGACATTAACTATGAGACTAACATCCTGACTTTTCCTTCAGTCCTCAAAAAATCCTCATTACATCAGCTGTGATTCAGTGCGTTTTAAATCAAAACAAAATAAACAGTGTCGTCACCGAATTCCAGGACAAAACAACAGTGACTTCAGTGGGCTTCACCTGTTTGAGTTCACCAAATCTGTATGTAAAAACCCTGAACTTAAAGGCCACCATGTGAATCCATCCAAAGCCTGATCTATTCTATATCTCCATAATAGTTGCCATAATTAGCCTAGTTAGTTTCTTATATTATTTTGGGGGGAAATTACCTTTTTTGTCTCTATCGAAACTCTACATTTTATCTATACTTTTTAAAAATGAAAGTATGTTGTACACTTGTGACCCATATTTAATCACCTAGTAAGGCGTGTCTCTAGTATTGAGAGATGGTTTTGGTCTTTTTTTGGATTTGTTCAAACTAAATGTAGAATAATCGCAGCCTTATCCTCTAAAACTGAGTCGGTCCTCGTCATTGTATATCCCCTAAAGCAAACGAGAATGATCACTGAACTGAAAAGATGTTTCACACTGAAAGATGTCTGAAATTATATCATGTATTCAGTCTTTTCAAGTAGCACAACGTTGTAATCCAGGTGTGTTTTTAAAGGCTGGTTGTGTGTCTGGGTACGGCTCTGAATACGTGCTGAAACTAAAACACTGTGGCAACTCTGACTGGCACCCGACACTGTAAAACTGGTTCGAACCAGTTTAACGTCTGAGTGAAGAATTCAATCGACTGCTGCATGTTTTTGAATACACTGTGTTGTTTCACTGTGTTGTGCCACGGTTTCTAATTTGTGACCTCTTTAATTTTTACACCATGATGATTCAATCACAGCCAGCATGTGAAGCTGGGTCATCAGTGATTTCCTCAAACCCTTCAGACGTGATCAAACCTTAAAGATTTGCATTGAGACAGGTCACCATTGTTTTTGGATTATTTTTAAATGTGATGCTCAGTCACACCCCTGACCTGGTTTGAGTTTACCTTTGTGATTCTTTTAAAAGTCATCTTCACCCCAAACTTGTCTGACAAGTTGCTCTGGACTGTCAATCCAAAAACCACAACCCACGAGAACATAATAAACCTTAAGTCAACTCTCTTCTGCGAACTGAAAATACACACTCTGACAAAAGAATATAATTTACGAAATAATTTTATTAAAATCAGCGATTTCAGTAAACAAAAGCAGCCTTTCGGTATTACTGTTACATCATATATATTCACAATGCATCAGTGTACTGTACAAGTTTTCTTTCAATACATTCAAACATTCGGGTTTATACAAGCTTAATATGGAATAACTCAGTCCATTCATTATGATGTACTGCAGTTTCACGCCACATCCTTCTGCCACAAGAAACACTCGCTTGTCTCCGGAGAAACTGGAATTTCCCAGACAATATTGTCCTCGCTCTGTGTCGAGACACAGCTCGTCAGAAATCTCACAATGAAGGGGATTCACTCAAAAAAAAGTAAAATCATTTGCAGTCTTTTTCAGAGGGATGGCGCTCTCAGACGTAGGCTCTGCTGGTGGCTGCAGACCTGGCGCCGGAGTACTTGACTGGGTATTCTGGGCCCTCTTTGGGTGGGCAGGAGCTGCAGAGGAGGGCGCCGCCCAGGAGGAGAAGTGCCGCCGTGCCCCAGCCGATGTAAAGCGCAGCCCCCAGCTCTCTCCGCTGAGGGTTGGTCAAGATGGGGCTGTAGAAATCCCTGATGATGGTGTGGGCCGACCAGCAGACGGGGATCAGGATGAGAACGCCGGCGCAGATGAAGATGATTCCAGAAGCGATGGCCACCTTGGCTTTGGAGCTTTCATTCTCCACAAAGTTGGTGCACTTGCCTCCTGCGATGCCCAGAATGACGCCGAAGACGGCAACGATGATGGCGATGACCACGAGAGCTCTGGCAGCCTGGAGGTCCTGCTGCAGGGCCAGCAGAGAGTCGTAGATCTTGCACTGCATCTGGCCCGTGCTCTGCGTCACGCAGTTCATCCATAGGCCTTCCCAGATGACCTGCGCCGTCACGATGTTGGCTCCGATGAAGGCCGTGACCCTCCACATCGGCAGGGCGCACACGATGATGGTCCCCAGAAAACCGATGACGGCCAGGACGAAGCCCAGCATCTGTCGTCCCATCGACACCATGGTGAGGTCTTGTTGAGTCACTTAGATCTGAACTGAAGAACTGAAGATTTCAGGAGCAGGTCAGCTCAGCTCGAGTCGTAAAGTTGAATGAAGACTGTGGCACACTTCCTCTGGTTATAAGGATGTCTCTCTCTTGAAGGTGGAGTCAGGTTGCCTCTGACCTGAAACCGATGTACTCTACCCGCCCAACCAGATTCTTGACATTGCTCGTATGTGGACGGAGTAGTTTCGATGAGATGAGCATCGGTCTTAAACGACTCTATGCTAATGAGGGCCGTAAAGAGGCGCCGCATTCGTCACTGAAACAATACTCTCTCAGTGACCGGCCTCTGATTTGACAGGTTACCGGAAGATCAGGTCCAGTCACTGGTTTCAGGTTTAAAAAAAAACACAGACGAGGGAGCGAGTATCACCGGATGTCAGGCGTTTACGGAAAGAGACGCCATTTATGTTTCCTTTTCCCCGTGTTTATTGATTACCTCTGTTTCATCACCGCTTTATAGTTTCCAAACTATTCTAGTAATGTATTTTTAAGTGTTCTCTCTGATCAATGTCACAGCTGATTGGATCGATACAAAAAAAGCTTTATATTTTTATTTTGTCTTTATTTTCACAGGTTTATCTGTCATGTCTGTTTGTGCTCGACTTTCTCAGAGCTCATAGTGAAATGACACAGAGGTCAAAATTAAATTAAGCTTTTTTTTTAGAAAGTCTTTTGTTATGATTCTTATAGATTTATTTATCTCACTCTCACACACACACACACACACACACCACACACACACACACACCCATAAAGTACTAACAGTATTGTGATAATGACTCCACAAACACATGAGTGAATAAAGTACAAACATTTTTATTGAAAATCTTTTGAATGATCTCAAAAATAAAGTGGCATTTACAGAAATCACAACACATCACAAATCTTCACTATTTACAAAATCTGCTCTGCATGACAAGGAAATAAATACACTGACGCAGATTTATTTAAAAGCAATGCAAACTTTCACAATATTCTTCTCGTCTCAAGACTTCATTTACTAGAAAGAGCACAGCATCGATCCGAAAAGAGAAACAGTTTACAGTGATTGTTTTTAGCCGATTAATCTCCAGTCCCGTGAATCTTCTGGGATACATACCATCATCTAGAAATACACTGTGCATTTTGGTGCAATTTCACGCTAATTGAATACAAAGTTCCTGCAAGCAGCCTGGCAGAATTTACAGTCTTTATCCTTGTTGTGTTGTTTCAGTTTTAGATGTATCCTGCAGGAGAGTATGCATTCGGTCCCGCGTACGGTTTGCTGGGTATGTACGACCCGGTGGCTGTGTACGGCCGGCTGGATGCGGGAGCGTACACGGGGCCGTACGCTGCTGTGTTTGGCCCTGGCGCTCCGTAAGGGTACATCGGTGCCGGTGGGTAGCCTTGGTATCCATACGTGGGGCGCTGAGGAGGGCAGGACGTGGTGAGGATGATCCCGCCGATCAGAAGAAATACAGCAGAGCCCCAGCCGATGTAGATGGAGGCTCCGATTTCCCTCCTCTGCGTCTCGATGGTCAGAGGGTTCTCGAAGTCTGTGATGGTGATGGCGGCGGACCAGCAGACGGGGATCAGTTCTATGACGGCGGAAAAAATGATGAGACAGCCACCTATGATCACCACGTTGGCCTTCGACGAGTCCTTCTTCAGGCAGCCGGTGCACTTGGCTCCGATGAAGGAGACGACGAAGCCGATGAAGGCGAAGATGAGGGCGATGATGACGAGGGCTCGGGCGGCCTGCAGATCCCTGGACAACCTCAGAACGGACTCGTTCAGCCTGCACTGCATCTGCCCGGTGCTCTGCATCACACAGTTCATCCACAGGCCGTCCCATATGATCTGGCCCGTCACGATGTTGGCTCCGATGAAGGAGGTCACTCTCCACATGGGGACGCCGCACGTCACCGCCACCCCGACAAAACCTATGAAGCTGATGATCTGGCCCGCCACTTCCTTGCCAATCCTCCCCATGTTGAAGAGGCTTCGTCCGCGGCAGCAGAGAGAAGCGCTTCGGGTCTGGTTCTCTTTCGAAATAACACAGCTCTCTCACTCGTTGTTTGTCAGAAAGTGTCCGGGAGGAGGGTTTGTCACGTTGTCAGGTGAGCTCTTCTGGCCAAACAAGATTCCTTCTCCTGGAGCTAAAGGAGTGGCACTCGTTATTTAAACAATGCCTTGTTTTTGTTCTTGGAAAACGCACTTTCATATGCAGATTTCGGTTAGGATGGGGCTGCTGGTGACTTCAAAGGTCCTGAAACCAGTTCAGGCTGTAAAAGATGGCAAATGATTGAATTATATCTAGTTATTTTATTCACAAACAGGCATTTTGTGGTGCCAAGTTAAAATCAGAGCAGTGCAATACAATGTTGAACCCCCACACACACCTGATAAGAGCTCATGAGATGATCTCTTCTCACTGTGGACTTAATGTCAATACTTCATTTTAGTCTAAAGAGTCTTGTTAGGAATAGAGAACTGCACAGAGCCTTTGAAGGAAAGGATGGAAGGAAAATTGTGAGCTTTTCACTTCTCTCTTTCCTTCTTCAGAGTTTTCACAAGATGGGATTTTGTGACAATAATCGGTTTGATCGAAGGAGGCTGAATGTGTTTAGGTTTTCTGTTGAGTCAACTACAGTATCTTTATACAACCACAGCAGAGGGTTGCATGCATGATATATAATAGTGGGGATAATGGTATGTTAATTCCATCACACAGGGAGAAACTTTATGTACAATGAGATGGAAAAAATGCAAAATGAGTTGAATTATATCGACAAAAATCTGCAAAAATCCAATATCATGTATCTCTATATTTTCCCCCTGGGCTTGTTAGATTTTTTTAAAGGCTACATAAACACAAGACACAGAAAATGGATCTGTAGTTGTGTCCCTGATGTTGACTGTAAGCTCTGTGGCAGGCTGAAAGGTCATGTAAAGCACAGACAGCCAGCAGATCTTAAGGAGGAGACAGAAGACAGGATGTAGACCAGTTGATAAAAAACAAGCCTTCAGCTGAGGAGGAGACTTTATCTGTTCAACGTTGATAACAATCAGCTTGAAGTGATGACATGCAGGAAGCCAGTCATGTCTAGTGACGCTGTCACTTTGCATTTGAAAAGAAAAAGAAGCACTACATCCCACAGATACCGCTGGCGCTGTTGGGTAAACAAAGAGACACTCCATTTTCACACACCTAACCCGCTGATACCGCGCTGGAAACCATTTCCACACTAGAGTTCAACAGATTTTAAAACAGTGGCACCTTTTTAACTTGTGTTTAAACTAAGTCTGAGTGTATTTTCATAATGAATTACAACCGTGTGGGCTGATGTCTCTGCTAAGTCCTCAGTGAGGTTAAAGAAACCGACCAGGATGTTGATGAAGATCTCTGAAGATACGACAGACTTACAGGTGTCGTTATGGTTTATGTCAATTGCTGCATAATCATCTCTTCAGGCTTAACTTGTGGTATTGATTTTAACACCTCTTCCCTCCTCTTTAATCTCCATAATGCTGTTAAATGCTCCTTTCATGCACAAGTAAACAGCCATCATCCAGTGAGTATATAGTTTATTTACAGCAACATCACAAGATTCAGAAACACGGAAATACAAATGCGGTATCTGCATGAAAAGTAAAACAGATTCAAATGCACAGACTTTACTGAAGGTGTAACTATTACCAACACCCCTTTTTGTTGATGTAATTAAACAGTTTGATTGAGTTAGTTGAAGTCGAAGTTATACATGAAGGAAGCTGACAAAAAGTCTGACTAAACATTTAGATTCGCCTCATTATAATAACAATACTAGTCCGAGTTAAATTAAAGTTTAGACTGAGACATGATCATAACAGGACAAGCTTGATGAAGGCGTTATTCCCTGAGCCAACCTGAACAACATCAGGGCCCCGTCAGCACAACTAAATGGAATGAAGCCGGCGTTTATGCTTCTGGTTAAACTTGCCGGACAGGACAAAATGTCCGCTGTGAGAAAGGTCACTTTGACACAATCAGCTCGTTGAAAGCTGTGATTTCGTGCTTTTACATTTCCAGGTCAGACACGTTTTAAAGCAAGAGTCCGTGCAGGAGGTGCTCGTCATCTTATACGTATTCTCTCGACGTGGAGACCGACTTCACAGGTACGAATTTGGGTCCGTAGTGAGGGTGTTCGTCTTTGGGCGGGCAGTTCCAGCACAGCAGCCCCCCTCCCAGCAGCAGCAGGGCGGCAGCCGACCAGCCGATATACAGCGCCGCTCCTAACTCGTACCTCTGGGCGTTGATAATTATAGGGTTGTAGAAGTTGGTGATGATGGTGTTGGCAGACCAGGAGACCGGGATGAGACAGAGCAACCCCGACACGATGAACAGAACTCCAGCCAGGATGCAGGCCTTCGACTTGGATCGCTCGTCCTCGATGCAGTTGGTGCATTTCCCGCCAGCGATTGACAGCATCACTCCAACGACTCCGGTCAGGATGGAGATGATGATCATGGCCCGGGCGGCCTGCAGGTCTTGGGGCAGAGCCAGCATGGAGTCGTACACCTTGCACTGCATCTGGCCTGTGCTCTGCACCACGCAGTTCATCCACATGCCCTGCCAGATGGTCTGCGCCGTGATGATGTTGGCTCCGATGAAAGCGGTGACCTTCCACATGGGCAACGCGCACACCACGATGACCATGAACCAGCCAATCACAGCCATCGATATACCGATGATCTGGATCCCCTGAGAAACCATTTTGCCGGCTTCGTCCCTCGCACGTGAAAATCCCAGAAAAAAGACGAGTGGGACGAGGTGAGCTTGTATTTATAGGGTGCTGTGTGAGAAGTGGGACACAGACATGAGGGTATGTGAAACCACAACGCTCAGCTCCGATTGGCTGGAAGGAGTTTACACACAAACAGAGACCCACTGACCTTTAGTCAGCGCTGACCGGGCAGAATCAGAAGCTTCAAGGTCAGACACAAACAAAAAAACTGTCAACTGACAAAGTCTTCGAATACAACACTTGGAAGGAATGTTGACAAATGAGTCTTCTTCTAAACTCACAACTTTATAAAGCCTTTAAAGTTCACCCAAAGATGAAAATTCAGTCTTTATCTAGCTAACATTTCTGGAGATTCACCTCAACAAACCTTCCATCGGCATGGCAGGATGGATTGGATGAACTGTTCCTTTTCTCACAGTAATTTGCTTCAACTGCAACCTTAAAGACGTCGGACGCCATTTATCACTCTGCACTAAGATGTATTACTGGTTAGTGCAACTTGCATGTTATTTAAAGGTTAAAAAGTTACATAGTGTTGCTTTAAGGTGGCGTTTTCTCTCTGCAAGCCGAAATAGACATTGTTTTTTTATGTATTTATAAGGCCCTTACTGGTTTTTTAACGCCTTACATCACTTTGTCGCTGTCTTGAATGATTCAACTGAACATGGAAAATCTAGTTTTTCTTATTGTGCACGACGTCTCGCCTGAAATAACAAGCAGAACCACTTAAAGCTGACCTCATTTTAAATCTTAAGGGCAATCTCAGTATTTTAATCTCATCTTTTCATCTGATTCATTCCTAACGTTTTACTATTTTACTAATTTTGGCTCTTTATTATTATTTTTTTTACATTTAATCACTGTTTTATTCAGGCGTCCTGTTTGTGTGTCTTGCTGTCGAGGATCTTTTGTCAATCTTTCCCCAAATATGTTCAATAGTTTGTTCATTAATAAAGCACATATGATATATTCAACCTGAACAAAAGCGCCGTAATAAACTTGTCCATGCATTTATCTTCAGCAGACTCGAGTACTGTAACAGTGTCTTTAAAGGACAGAAGAAAAAAGTAGATCACATCACTCCAGTTATAGATCTTTATACTACATTCCTGTCCGTCAAAGTATATCTTCCAAAATCCTGCTGTTGGTTTATAAAGCAATATGAACCATCCGGACCTCTGAAGTCGTCAGGTTCAGGTCTGCTTTCAGTACCTGTGTCACGTTTCTGTTTTGTCAAGTTTCTGTTCTCTGTCGAGTTTCTGTTTCATGTTTTGGTTTAGTCACTTCCTGTTTTATTTTGTAGTACCATGTTTTCTTTGTCTTGTCCTCCCTGCCACTGCACCTGTCCTCTTGTGTCTCACCTGTGTCTTGTTCCCTCATTTGTCTCTTGGTATTTAGACCAAGTTCAGCATTGTTTCGTATTGTATTGTCTCGTTTTGTTCTGTTCATGTCGCCTTGTTTTTTTGGATCTTGAAGATAATTAAATATAATGAATCCCCGCAACCTCAGTCTCCTGTCCGTGCATCATCTGGGTCCTTCCACCACATCTACTACCACCACACTCGACACCCTAGAGTCAAAACTAAAGATGGAGCATTCAGTTGTTCTGAACCACATATCTGGAACAAACTCTGCTCCGACTCTCACCTCTTTTAAATCAAGACTGAAGACCTTTCTGTTCGCCACTGCTTTAAACTGACACTGTGACTTTTATCTTCTTGTCTTGTCTCTTTTAAACCTTTCTTGATGTCTTCCAACTTGATTTTCAATGTCTTTTAATGTCATTTAATGTCATTTTCATGCCCCTGTAAAGCATTTTGAGTCGCCTCGTGTCTGAATTGTGCTACACAAATAAACTTGTCTTGTCTTGTCTAATATGGATTCAGGTTTCCGATCTGAACAAGAATAACAGGCAAAAACACGAGTGATCTTGTTTAAATGAAAACATCTACTGTACGTTTTTGAACTCAAACCATCATGTGAGACAAACCAGGTGACATGTTGTTCTGTTTACAGCAGGGGGGCAGTGTTGCACAGGTACTGAGCTCTCAGTCATCAGGAACACTTCCTGTTAAAAAAAAAATACATGCATGCATCTAATTTATCAACAACCTTGTATTAGATGTGCATAAAATCTGTCTTTTGTTGCTTTTAACATCTGATGTATTATAAAGTAGTTATTCACATAAAGTCTCAATTCAGTTAAATACATTTTCACACTTACTTTCAAACAGATCTTTAATGGAAGGTGAATAAGTATTAAGTAAAATGTTATCATTGCTTTTAGTTATTTAGTTATTAATCAGTTGTTCTTGTTGCTACAAGCGTCACTGAAGCTCATTGACCCGTCGAGTCTAGCAGTGCCACACCCAATGTCTTCCCCCTGTAGCCTCCGTTTTAGTTTAAGATGAAGCCGTTTTAATATGTTTTAAAAAATCTGAAAGAACGCACAGACATGATAATTAGATTGTTGTTACAAAAAAATCTTTATTTACAGATTCAGACAGTCACAAATCACACACAGTAAAATGAAATGATATCTAAAATGGATGAAAAGTAATACAAATTCAGTGACATGTTATTAAATGTTGCTCCAGTATCTCTATGAATCTTCTTTTTTTTTTTTTGCACTCTCATTGATTCAATCACTTCGACTCTCAGTCCACATAAAGAGTTTTGGGCGTGGTGCACGTCTCTTTATCTTCCCAGCGATGAATCAAATCCTGAAGTGCTGTAACTCAACATGAAAGCAATCGAAACAAATGGTGATCTCGGTAAAATCACTGTGAAATTCAAACCACGCTCATTTTTGGCGGCGTGAATTAATTTCACGGACCGTAAAGCATTTTGATTAAAGTCTCTTTTCAGTCTCTCTGTCGTCCGTCTTCTCCTCCTCAGACGTAGTCCTTGGGTCCGTTTGAACGGGCAGCTGAGTACTTGGCAGAGTAGTTATCCTTGGGAGGGCAGTTGGCACAGAGCAGAGCACCGCCCACGATGAGGAGGCCTGCGGCCCCCAGCCGATGAAGAGCGCGGCTCCAAGCTCCCTTTTCTGGGAGCCCATTGTAAGAGGGTTGTAGAAGTTACTAATGATGGTGTTTGCCGTCCAGCACACGGGGATGAGGCACATCACACCAGCAATGATGAAGATCACACCAGACGCCACGCCGACTTTAGCTTTGGTGCTCTCGTCCTCCACGCAGTTGGTGCATTTTCCCCCCGCGATGGACAGGAGGACGCCGACGATGCCGACCAGGATGGCGATGATGATGAGGGCGCGGGCGGCCTGGAGGTCATTGGAAAGGGCCAGCATGGAGTCGTAAACCTTGCACTGCATCTGGCCCGTGCTCTGCACCACACAGCTCATCCAGATGCCCTCCCAGGTCGTTTGAGCAGTCACAATGTTCTGGCCCACGAAGGCCGTCACTTTCCACTGGGGCAGGGCGCAGACGACGATGGTCCCGATCCATCCAATAATGCAGAGGGCAATGCCCAACATCTGTAAACCAGCAGCCACCATGTCTCCTCAGAAAGATTCTTGCAGTTGTCCCAAAGAAAAAAAAGGTCCAAAAGTTGTGTCTCTGGAAGTCAGTTAAGTCTCGCTTGAGAGATCCCCAAGAGTGAATGTTTGGGAAAGGTTTGGAGCGGGTCTTATATACGTTTGACCCGGGAGGGGCTTGGCCCGTAAACACCCGCACGCTGTCGCACAGAGCTGTGACGTGATGACTACCCCCACTTCCCCACCCGAAGCCGAGGGCATGTGTCATCATGTCAAGTTTTTGTGTCAGTCAGTTAATCGTTACAGGTGGAATTGGCCGCGCTGTGACTCACAGGTACTGGGATCGGTTGAGTAGACTTTAAAAAAAATCAGCCACACCCTCAAAGTTGCTGGAACATTTTTTTAGCCCTGTTTTTTCCTTCGACATGTTTTCTGTTATGTACAAGTGTAAAATGTCAGCTTCAAAGGAAATCTTAAAGAATGGCGTCGTTTAAAGATGGCTGTTCATTCAAAATGTTTCCTACATCTGAAGATTGTACATATCGGTCTATAAAGGAGCACAATGTTTCACTTGTGATTAAAACCAGACATAAAGACAGATGTTCTCAGTCTCAGGGTTTTCATGACACAGTTATATCTGTCATTTCCATTTTTTGAGCCCATTATTAAAAGAATGAGTCTTAATGAATACAGCTTTTGTGTGGGATTTGCTCGTGATGTTGTCTGTTAACCTTTAACCTTTTGTCCCTGATCTTTTCAGCTGTGCGAGCTTCAGCTTGTGACAAAGACAGACTTTTGACTTTTGTCCAGAGTCGTTCAGTTGTGCAGATTGAAAACTGCACCATTGAAAATGTCTGTGTGTCTGAATATGCTTTTCAGAGCATAAAAATACTTTAATTTCCCTTCTTTGCTTCTTTATTTCTTGGTTAAGGAATACTTAGTTCACTTTAACTTGTCCTTAATAACTACTAACTACTAACTTTGACAAAATCTAGACCACGAAATGCAACCGGTTGTGTAAAATGCTCCGACCATTCTGGTATTCATCAGTCCCAGTATCCTATTTACTCTACAAATGTAAAACTCAAGTCCATATTACATTAAATACACTGATTTAACAGGCCTTCTCACAGAGCAGTGCGACTGAACGGTGCCATTTGCACAACCAAAGGACATGACCATGAAAATATACCAGTAGAACAAGAAACTCGACAATATTCCCACTAGAAATAATTCAATTAACTATTTTATATGAACATTAATGAACAGAAAATATGTCATCGTAGGCGAAAAAGAGCGAGATGAGAGCTGACCTTGCAGTGATGTCAGAAGGGTTGTAGTCGTCTCCTGCAGGTTGTTCTGGGAGATAAAACGTTCTCTCCGCCGTCGGGGGGTCCCACTTGATTTATCGATAGTTTTCCTCAGCAGTGAGAAGACAGCAGGAGGGAGATGTCGGGGAAATGGACAACACCCGGCCAAGTGATTCCAGTTGACAGGCTGTTGCAAAAAAAAAGAGGGAATAGTGAGTGGGGGCAAAGAGAGGTAGAGAGGGAATCAGATTGTTTCAGAAATGAATGGAGGCAGTGTTTAAGAGCCAAAACTACCGTTAGGACCATAATGCCTCTATTTTATCCAAGGTAGGATCATTAAAGCTACTCCGGCCTGGCGGAGGAGATTGGGTTCCACACACAAGGAGGCAGCGAGGAATTTCCACAATTAAGAATCTGAGGAGAGATGGTTTCAGGGCGAGATTAGTCCTGACGGGCCTCAGAGACGCCACAATCACATGTGTCACGTTCAGGAAGAGAATGCTGCAACTTTAGTAACTATAAACTGAATAATCCTCAAATGTGCACAACTATTTTACCAGTAAAAAGAGACTGAAAATTAAGTTTTTGAAGCTGAAAACCTTTTAAGCTTTTCATTCCTTTATTCAACTTTTGCAAAAAGGCAGCAGAGCAAATCGTGCAGCAGCAGATGAGAGATTTGAGTAAAGCTGCCGTGAGAAAATGCCAGAGGGAGCCGAGGCAACAAGTGTCAGCAGGCCGTCGGAGGCAAGCCCAGACTGCACTGTAACGGCCGCCGCTGGCTGGCACTCGAGTCGACACACCAGTTTAACCGAAGGGTTGGACCCTTCGGTTAAACTGGTGGGGTTATTAAGCACATCATCTATCAGTGCAGACACAAGTTCAGGAGTCTTAATTGACCTATTTTTTCCCAGTAAACTAAATAAAGTTGCATAAAGAAACACATTTTGAATGTTGAGGGTGTGTCGCTGCTATTAATGACCTCAGATTCACAGTTATTTCTGTTATGTAAGCTTCAGTTCTTAGAGCTGTCGCTATCTTTTGTTGTTGTTGTTTTTCTTTTTAGGTAAGTTAGTCGAGTCTGTTCTACCGTCGAGTGATTAATAAATCAGCTCTGTTTGGATGTCACCTGCTGTGGCACTGATCATCCTTGGGAGACATTTATAAATTGATATTTATGGCACAAGTTCAGCCACTTTTAGGGTGTATGGAAAAGAGAAAAAGTCTGAAGTGGTCAAAACTCCAGCAACACTTCAGATCATAGGTGTCATCTACGCTGCTGGGGACATGTCTCCTTTTGAAATGACCAGTTTTAAAGCATTATTAGTTAGAAATATAAACTAAGAAATGAGATTAAATTAACTTTTTTCCACCATAAATGCGTCCTCTGACCTTGTACCATCCCTCATTACATTGCCTAAAATTTTGCATGTTGAAGAATGTTTTAAAAAAAACACAGACACAAAGTTACACACTTGCTTCAGAACAACTTTATTGTACGACCGACTTGTTTTTGGTCTGTGGTCTTCATCAGGACTGCTTTAATTAAGCAGAAAAATGTAGTATACGCCCTCAGATCCTTGAATTACTCTCAGTTTATCTGTCTGGCACCAGGAAATGTGTTTCTTAAATGCACAAATAAAGCATTTTTATATCTTTTCATCGAGAAACCTCCGTACAGAACTTTAAGTTCAGTGTGAGATACAAACTGTACCACATTAATGATTTGCAACAGTTGTCCTTAGTTACACTGTTTTGGTTTTTCAGGAGATAAAAGCACACCGAGCAGTTTCATGCATCAGAGTGGGAAGTGTGTGTGTGTGTGTGTGTGTGTGATGCCGTCGCAGCGAGCCCCGAGGCGATTGTTCAGGTGCAGTCACAGTTTCAGTGGTAATTTCAGCACAGCAAGTATCTCCTCAGTGAGTCACGCGTGTTCAGACACGACACGTTATCACATGACACAAACAGCCACCTGAAGAGTCTGCAGGAGAGCTGAAAGAGATCTCTGAGAGAATATCTGACACATTGTGACATCCAGAGTGAAGCACATGTTTTCATATCAAACAATATGTTATCACTTCCTCTGTTCTCGGGACATAAAGGCTCAGATCGTTGTGTTCTTGGAGGTTTTTTGTCATGTTGGTGACTTGAAGAGAATTCCAGGTAAATGTGTGGAGGCAGGTAGTGAAGATGGTATCTATGAAATAATACAAACTGCACACAACATCCATTTTGGTTGTGAAACAAGGAGAGACTGACGGTTTGTGTTTAAGCCGAGGAACATTTTCAGTTCCTCGTGTATGTTAGCAAAACATATTTGTGACACTGAACAAGAAAAAAGGAACAATTTCTGCTTCCTTTTTCTTAAGTGATTGAGCAACTTCCCAAAACATCTGTCCATCTGCCGTAGACGTCACAGCATGGGCTTTAATAATACTTTTTTTTTATTCAGACACACTGGTGATGAAACGGAGAATATTCTTATATTTCTTAGTATAAAGGAGAGCGTGCTGTGAAAAAACAACAACCTACGGCAGACAACAGAACCGGTTTTCTAATGGAAACCGGTCCGACTCGCTCTTGCTCCCATGACAGGTGGATGTTAAGAACAGTGCTCTGCAAGTTGCTGCATGTATATTTCCTGGAAATGCTATAATTTAAGAAGCTGCACCTGCAACACATAAGCAGCATGTAATTCAGAGATGAAGATCTATGGAGATTTATTGTGTGTTTACCCACAAACAACACAGTAAATATAGCGTGACATTCAGTGGATGTGGTTAATTTAACACAATTTTTGCATAAATGTCAGTGATTTGATTGTAATAAAAAGTCTCTGCTTCTCATAGAATCATAAGAAAAGTTTCACAGGTGAATCGAAAAAAAGCGTCTCAGCTGATTAAAAGGTGCAAATCAAGGAAGTCAAATGTCACACGGACATAAAAGTTGCATAATACATTACGTTTTGGTGAAAAGTCAAGTCAAGACAGGACAGGACGTAACGGCAACGTGAATCATTTTCTCTCCGTCACATTGGGTAACATTGGGCCTATTGTTTGAAACGACAGAGTGATGTTCTCGGTAAAAAGTCTGTTCTATTTCAGAGTAAATACACCGCCTGTTACGCACAAAGTATATTTGCATTATATGTTTCAAGCTTCATCGTCTCATCAGCCTCTCCAGTCTCAGAAGAGTCATCAGCCGCCACCTCCAGCTGTGTCTGGACTCCATGAGGGGGTTTTTCTTGCTGCTGCTCAGGGACGTCTCTCAATCACCAAATCACCAAAATGATGCAATGTGTAAGAGGTTTATGGTCAGTTCACAAGTTTCAGGGTATCTGTATCAATGTTTTCTTGTTTTGAGATGTGCTGGTTTCTCAGCAGGGGTTTTGACTGGGTGTGAAAAGACCTGTTTGGCTCACTGCTGCTTGATAAAGGTTAAAAATACAGATCATGCCCGTAGGGACAACGCCTCATCCTCCTCTAAATATTATGATGACGTTATGGTTTCAAGCTGTATCTGGTTTTATCTGACTTCATCTGGCAAACCAAAGGGTAACACAGTGCTATGAAACCTGGCTGTACCAAGACAGAAATATGTTTTTCGCTGGAACTGCCAAATACTGAGAGCTGGTGATACTGTGATGGCTGCCAGCTGCGAGAGGAGAGTGCTGAACACTTCAGAAATACTCAAGAAACCCGTTAAACCAGCATAAAACATTTTATTTATAGAGCACTTTTCAAACTCACGATACAGAGGGATTTACACAGGGCAAGACATTTAAATTAACAGAATTATAAATCAATGGATGAACAGACAAAATCAAATTTAATAGAAATAGAAACAAAGAGAAAGACAATTTAAATAACCACAAATCCACCTGTACTGTAACCAGACAGACAGACAGGTGCTTTCTCCTAAACCAAAGATAATCAGCACAACACTGGTCAAATGTAAAAGTGGCTCCCCCTGCCTGCAGAAACGTACATTTACAGTACGATGCACACAAACAGTGACTGAACAGGCTTGTTTTGAATCAAGTAGCCAAAGTCATATGCATTGTTTCTGACCTGAGCAAACATTTTAACCCTCTGAGCAAAATTTCTTCAAAACTAGTTGCTGAATTTTACTTAGTTACATACTAACATAGAATTGTTACTGCAGGAACTAGTCACTATATTGTGAAAAGTACTCAAAAGTCACAATTGAGTGAAAGTAAAGATATTAGATGACAATATTACTTTGGTAAAAGTGAAAGTCACCCATACAAATAGTACTGAAGTAAAAGTCTGACATTAAATGAACCTATGTAAGAACCAAAAGTACAAGTAAAAGTAAATTAAACATATATTTACAAGTATGTTTTAACTGTAGTCTACGAGTCGATCAGTCATCAGCCTGGATATGATATTCAGCATTTCTCTGATAATCAGAATCAGTGTTTTCAGTGTCTAATTTCTAATGCAACAAGAAATCTATAAAGTGACTAGTAACAAGAGTTATCAAATGAATGTAGTGGAGTAAAAGGTGCAATGTTTGCCTCCAAAATGCAGATGAGTGGAGGTCTAAAGTATAGTAAGTAAAGTAAAATGGAAATAATCAAGTACAAGTACCTCAAAGTTCGGTGTAATACTTAAAGTACTCGGTTACATGTACTGAAATGTAACTTTTCCTCAGCAGTCGAAGTAATGATGCCAAAACTGCCATTTTTGTCATATGGTCCACTGAGATCTGATATAAATAGACCAATAATATCTAAGAAAAGATGCAACAGTCACTCAAGATGAAGTTTAAAGAAGTCATATTTTGTAAACTTAAATATTCAAGTTGACAGAAAAAAGCATTTTGTACATCACCTTCTTCTTCTTCTTCTTGCTTCTTCTTCTTCTTCTTCTTCTTCTTCTTCGTGTGCTTCTTCTTCTGCTTCTTCTTCTTCTTCTTCTTCTTCTTCCTGATGTACAAACTTTCGCAAATCCTTTGTGACGGATCGATTGCAAACAGTACGAAGACAATATATATTTCATGTTTTATCTCATCAACCTCTTTGATTGTTGTAAATATATGTTTATTCTGATTCAGGTTCGGTTCAGACAAGTCGTTTTGAGACAGGAGCAATTGGACCATTTCACAGGCAAACAGGTTCATTGGTAACAGGTGAGAGTATCATGATTGGGTATGAAGGAGAAACACATGATCGTGTGAAGGATATTGAGCTCAGTTTTTAATTATCTTTTACACACCCCTCCAAACCTTTTTGAAATCTGTGTCGCACAAAATCCCATCCTCCCCCACTGTCTGTGTGTGTGTGGGAGGATGGGATGTTGTGTGTCCATGTGTATCAGTGAAGGGGGGTTCACCACGACTCAGCAGAGTTACTGATCCTGACTGCTGACCCCCGCTGACCTCTGTGAATCAGAGGAAAGCCTGTAATGACACAGAGCTCGACGAACATCAACGACCCTGTTGTCTCCAGAAAACAGCAAGATATTGTTTGATTAATTCAGTGTGCAGCGATTTAGATTTTCAGTTGAGCATTTCCAGCTTCAGATAGCACAGTAATTCAAATGAAACGTGAAATGTAGGATCTGTGTCTCTCTGCTGTATGAGGTTGGGGTTGGGGTTAACCCTAAACCCAAAATGACACTACACAAAGGGGGTATTTACTGAGGGGATTAGCTACGCAGACGACCTACCATTAAGTCCCAGGTATGTATTTATGGTTTGGCGTTTGCACCGTTTGTCCCGTGGAGACTCGAAAGAGCATTATCTGCTTGTGTCACGTCATAAACTACCGTTCTCAGTGCATTTTTAGTTTGATTTAACCATATGTGCTCCATTTTAAGGGAAAACACCTCAAACATGCTGACGAACAAGGAGGCTTGTTACCTCAGTGTGTGTGTGTGTGTGTGTGTGTGTGTGTGTGTGTGTGTGTGTGTGTGTGTGTGTGGAGGGATTATGTAGCTGACCAACAAAAAAAACAAGGCCTGTCATTGTTGCTCTCTTTTCTTGCGTGGAGATCTCATTCAGATAGTGATTCAGCGTTTTTCTTCAAGGTTGTCACACGTCACACGTGCAGATACACATATACATATAGATTTAAACAGAAGTCTGGTACAAGCACCTTTACACAGTGTAATCAGAACTGAGTGCATTAATGATTGGTGTACAGTCTGCTTCTGTGTGAATGTGGTTTGGATTTACGACAACACAATCCTCCAGAATCTATACGTATTAATTATGTTTAAGGCTCCACACGTACTTGTCAAATACTTTGTCGGAAATCACTTTTAATGGTTTTCCCATGTGACACTAACTCCAGTTGAACACAGTTTTGTAAGGAATATTAACGTATCACCACGAGTGCAGTTTGAAGGTAAACATGATGCCACCTTAAGCAGACTCCACCTTCAGTGGTCTAAGCTGTATAAAGAAGGTAGAATCTGTTTCTCCCTCTCACTTTCTCTCCCGCTAAAAGTCTTACGCAGGACTTTGAGCCAGCGGGATCCGATATCGCCTTCATCTCAGGAGGGTTGAGCCTGCGGACACAGAGGGCCTTCTATCCCCGGAAGATAATCTTGCTTCATCCCCAGCTCCAGCTATGTACTCTGCAGGCGTGGAGATCCTCGGGATGATCCTGGCCGTGGCCGGCTGGCTGGGGGTGATGGTGGCCTGCGGCCTGCCCATGTGGCGGGTGGCCGCCTACATCGGTCAGAACATCGTCATCTCCCAGGTGATCTGGGAGGGCTTGTGGATGAACTGCTCGGTGCAGAGCACGGGCCAGATGCACTGCAAAGTACACGACTCCATGCTGGGGCTGCCGATGGACCTGCAGGCGGCCCGAGCCCTGGTCATCGTCTCCATGGTGCTGTCCATCGTGGGCATCGGGCTGTCGGTGGCCGGTGCCAAGTGCACCAACTGCAGCCGAGACGTGAGCAGCAAACCTCGGCTCGTGGTTTCTGCTGGCGTCACCTTCGTGGTGGCCGGACTGCTGCTGCTGGTGGCCGTGTCGTGGACCGCGCACGCCATCGTCATCGGCTTTTACGACCCGATGCTGGAGGAGACGGGGAAGAGGGAGTTTGGTAACGCTCTGTACTTTGGATGGGCTGCCTCCTGCCTGCTCATCCTAGGGGGAGCCCTGCTCTGCTGCTCCTGCCCACAGACAGCAGCCACAGCGCCGAGCGGTGGCGGCTCCGTGCCTCCCCGGGTGAACTACACACCCGTCAAGACCATGTCAGTCAACGGATACACAAGAAGGGACTACGTATGAGCATGTGGGCGCACATGATGACAGTGTTAGTAAATCTGTGCTTAAGAGAGGCTTGTTTGCAGCATCTTGGGCTCAAATACTGAATGTGAATTGTTGATGCATGTCTCATGATGTGTTTTTTGTAATGACAGATTTTCTGTAGAGGTGCTTTTAATATTTTATTTCAAACATCAATACACTTAACATTAAGACGGTGTCTGATATTGAATCATTTTACACAACATTATGAATAAAAGAAAGAAACCTGTTCAAGTTTTGAAGCCTTCTTCGTAGTGGAGATACCGTTCGTAACTTTGCATTTACATTTACATCAATATAAACGAAAGTACGAAAGCTTTAAAAAACAGACCTACAATCTGATTTTCATCAAAAGGCTGCACAGATATGATTATTACAAATGTGTAGATGTGTTTTCAGTCACTTTGTCTGTACCAACAACATGTGCAGGTTTCTGATTAAAGAAAAGAAAAAATGATTCTACTTTGTGTGCGAGGATTTCTTTTGCTTTTTGCCCTGACAACCTTACTGAAGTCAGAAATGGATGCTTAAATTGAGTTAAACATAACAACTATGTCTGTTCGTTGGTACTTGGAAATTAGGGCAGATACCAGCTGTAGAGTCCAGCAGAGTCTGACCAATAAGAGCCGCTGGTGCACGTAGAAAATTAGGTATTTTATTTCAATGTAAATGGAGGAAAGAAACAATGGGTGGCTTGTTTCAGACAGAGGCCTTATGCTTCCCCTCCATTGTAGCCTGTGCGAGAGCGAAACTGAGTCGGAGATAAAAGTCTCCAACTGCACGGGGATGTGACCGGCACTGTAACTGAGCCACAAAGACCCCATTGATCCAGTGGTTTGCAACTGTTTACCTTCCTGGCCCAGGTAGGTAGGACTCACTGGAATCTGTGTATCTGATGCTCAAAGAGTCTCCTGGATTTAAACGGCAGAACAAAAAGAGGTGCTGGAGCAAAACAAAAGAACAAATATGAAGAAAAAGGTTTGGACATTAAGACATCTATGTATGTTGTTGCAGAGATATACTCACGTTAGCATGCTAACTAGCTAGCCCAGGCATGTCCTGTCTTGTAATGTCCTGCCTGACCTCTCCCGTCCCCACCTGAACCTGCAAGTCCTGGTCTGAACTGATCACTCCCGGTCCAGACCACGAGCTGCTTGGCAATCGGACTCAACTATAATATTTATAATGTGTGGAAGATAAACAGACTTGCATGTAAACTCAGTAGTCCATAACTTCTTACAAGCAATCATGAAAATAAAAGAACAAGAAGAAGAAGTAATGTTGATGTTGAGATTAACGAGACTGTCCTGAACACTCCCTCTGAGTGACCACAGACCCTGCTGGCAGGATTGTGTTACTACCTGTGCAGTCATGTGTTAATGGGAAAGTACATCAGTCATGGACATAAACTTCTACCCTGAAGAGTAACAGCTCACTACATAGGAGCTGCAACAAAACTCAACAGACACCAAAAAAACTACAGATTTAACCGAGTAATAAACTTATATTAGGATACAAAATCAAGTTGGTCTTGTTTTAAGTATAAACGTATTATCTGGTGCTTTCAAAGGCTTTTATTCTTATTTTAAGACGTTTGTTGTGACATTGCACGGAAAGTAAGAACGCAAAAATGTTTCACTTAAATTTCAAATCTTTGAACTTATTTATTTTTTCCAACTTATTTGAATATTTCTTGTAAAGTAAAAATAATCCTGCTGCATGGACAGATCATTTGACTGATATTAAGTCTTTTTGTTTTTTAAGTCCTGTATTGTTTGCATATCTTTTCTGCAGTTTGATATTGGAGTTGAAACTCTGAATACTATACAAGTAAGTTGTATACAAATATGAACATATGACATCATTCATGGCAAAGAGGGTGTAAGAAATGAGAAAATAAATTAAATGTTACCCTTTTTGGGATAAATAGTGATTTTGTCCTCTTAGAAACAGCTAAAAATCATCAAATACACGCTGCGTTTAAAGGTGAAGTAATTCATTGCATCAGGTTGGTAAAGCCGCCTCTCTTTCTTTCCAGTCTCTGTATTTTTTTGTTAAAAGCATGACTACAAAGTTTGCTTTGCAGATTCAACACAGAGCGATAAGGGATGCTGGTGGAACTACCGAAGGTGTGTATTTAGGAGCGCCTTCTTCTGCGGCACGTGCAAAAGTTAAGCTAAGGTTGAAGATCCTGATGCACTTACGCCCTTCAGAACAAGGACGCTGATAAGACCCATCAGCTTTGTGCACACGCACGCAGACAATTGTTTCGGCTTCGACACACCGGTATGCTCTCTCTTTGAACGACTGTTCCTCAGAATAATCATTACATTTCATTTATAAATGATTTTCACCAGAGCTCTGTGTTCCCTGCGCATGCAGACACTGTACGCTCGGAGGGCTTTGTGTGTTGTGTTTGCGTTGCAGTGAACACATGTGGTCTCAGTCATTCACTTCCCATGGAGACAGCTGGGAGAAGCTGAAGCAAATACCACCAACACTGATAAGTAGCATTTCATCATCTTGTGGTTTTTCCAGATTAAATTATTCTACTACTTCTATTTAGGGAACGTGTATCTGAACCGTCAGGCATTTTCACGGGAAAGAGTCCAGGTGTCTTCACTCTTCTTTTATTTTCTGCATGACAAGAATGCAGCTTTCTCCCAGATACGTGCAGATAAAAACAAAACATTTCCCATCATAGGCTTTTCAAAAGTTATCGGTTACAGTAAATTGAAATCCGCTGAGCTTCCATAGAAAAGGGTGTGAAGGTTTCATCACATTTATCTGGAAGGACACAGTAATCTTGCCAGGAACTCCTACGGGACGCTGTTTAAAACAGAAAATAAAACGGAATGTGATCATTGTAATAACTTTTTGACGTATACTCAAAATATATTCAATGTTCCAACTCCAGACTTTGAAGAACAACGATTGGGAAAGTTGTGAAATGCTCCAAAAACACCTGTTTGGAACAAATCCACAGATCTTTGGTACCAGGTGATCGCATCATGATCGGGTTTGACAAAGGCTCAGATATTCACAAGCAACCAGTGGTGGACAGTAACGAAGTAAATTTACTTGAGTACTGTACTTAAGTACAGTTTTTGAGTATCTGTACTTTACTTGAGTATTATTTCTGGGGGATACTTTTACTTTCACTCCACTACATTTGAAGGACAAATATTGTACTTTTTACTCCACTACATTTCTATTGATGCTCTCGTTACTCGCTACTTTTGAACTTACGTCAGCTGATGATTTTTTTTTTTATATAATATTTTTTTTTCAATATTCTGAGAAAATAAACTGTTTCTGCTGATTCGCGTATGGTTTGTCTTAGTCGTATTGCCGTACCTGTACTACGTCGTGCTATACAATCCATACAATGGAGGAAGAAACTGGAGAAACAAACATGGAGAAACTCCCACCGAGCACCCGTGGCCTTATCTCAAACCCATGTTTGAGATTTTTGTCACAAAAACTGATTTGTTTCAGATTAAATGTTTGTTGTGCTTACAGCGAACAAATTATATCACGGCTTACAAAAACTCGTCTCACAACCTGAAAAAGCACGTTGCAGTATGTAAAGTAGCTACTGACGTTAGCTAGCTTAATGTTTGTTAAATGGCAGATGAACATTTTAAACGTAACTGTATGAGCTTGTAGTATCATAATTTTTATACGGTTTAAAAATATGGCAACTGTTGCAGTGCAGTCGAATGATTAAGTCGACTTTCTGTTCATGTTTTTTATACAATTCATATCAAAGAATCGCATCAGTGTATTGTATAATGACAATAAAGCTACTTTTCTTTCCTGTATTTCCTGAGATATTTTTAAAATACTTTTACTCAAGTAATTTTTTAAGCAAATACTTTAGTACTTTACTTAAGTAATATTTTGACTAAGCTACTTTTACTTGTATTGGAGTAATATTTGACAAGGAGTATCTGTACTTTTACTCAAGTAGTGAAGTTGTGTACTCTGTCCACCTCCGCAAGCAACGTTGGGATGAGAAACACATGTTTGTATAAGGGTTATTACTATATTGAACGAGGAGTATATTTTATTAAAGTTTTAGTTTTTTATCCAATTAGGAGAGCATCATGATGAGGAATCTGTTTCTATAGAGCCTTCCACCTACAATCATTCATCCACCGATCTTTACCATGTCTGTTATTCTTTAACTACTCCAGACCTGAGATAAACACCCTCTGTTTACTCTCCCCTCACCCAAACAGGTGGGAGAGCTACCGGCACAGAGGAGGTTGAATGATTAAGCCGAGGCCGTTTACATGCCGAGGCTGTGAGGTTTTTTTAGACGAACGAGGTGGGACAGGAGATGATTTGAACTCTTCCCCGGCCAATAACCAAGTGACTCCTCCTTCGGCTGCTTATATGTGAAATCAGCATCGTGGAGACCCTCATTCCACTTTTTTAACTGCTGAGATAGAGAAGATTTTTTTGAGGACTTGCACTAACACAGCGTTCAAACATGCCTTCAGCGGGACTGGAGATACTTGGCGTGACCATGGCTGTCCTGGGATGGATCCTCGCCATTGTATCCTGCGCCTTGCCCATGTGGAAGGTGTCCGCTTTCATTGGGATGAACATCGTCACGGCTCAGATCACCTGGGAAGGCATCTGGATGCACTGCGTGGTCCAAAGCACGGGTCAGATGCAGTGTAAGATCCACGACTCCATGTTGGCGCTGAGCGGGGATCTCCAGGCCGCCCGCGCCCTCACCATCATCTCCATCGTGGTGGGCATCGTGGGAGCTCTGGTGGCCGTAATGGGGGCGAAATGTACCAACTGTGTGGATGAGGAGTCGGCCAAAGCTCGGGTGATGATCGCTGCCGGGTCGGCCTTCATCCTGGCCTCTCTGACCCAGCTGATCCCCGTGTCCTGGTGCGCACACACCATCATCATGGAGTTCTACAATCCAGTCATACCTGAGGCACAGAAGAGGGAGATAGGTGCAGCTCTGTACCTGGGCTGGGCTGCAGCCGCGTTTCTGCTCATCGGAGGAGGCATCCTGTGCTCCAGTTGCCCCCCGCAACCTGAGAAAAGGTACGGGACTCCATCAAAGATGGTGTACTCCCAAACCAGGTCGATCGCTCCGGGTGGCTACGACAGGAGAGATTACGTCTGAACTCGCAGCTGCTCTTTTCTCACGACTTGACACTGCATAACTTATACACACCTGTCTTCATGCTGAGATGAGGAAAACTTCTATATTCATGCCACCACGTGACGTCTGTCCTTTTCGAACAGAGCCTGCATCAATCTTGTTTTCTGTTTTTCATTTTATACTTTACTTTTGCATGTACACTTTGTTTTGGTTTTTTATTGTATCCACTGAAGTGTGAGTGTTTTATAAAGAAACTTTGAATTTTGATTAAGATGTTTATGGACGCCACGTAATGAAGATTTGCCTTTAACAGTTCATCTGAAATGTTTTAATATGTGACGTGTTACTTTTTCAATTAAAGGCCATGTTTTTTATTCTAAACTGTCTCGATAATTCAAATCTATTTATTACAATCATCTTTTCAGCTTGTCTGTTTCACTATCATTGGTGAGGATGAGGGGCTTAATATAAAATATCGATCGATTTTACCATGTTCATGAACACACTCATGTCCCGACTGTACCATATTAACTTCATAGATAACTATGAACTTATTACACATATTTTCAAACGTCAGGAATGATTACACTCCTTATTTTTTGTAATCTGATTACATAAATTACATGTAAACCTTAACAGGATACATGGACACTTGTATATCATGTGATCGGGTTGGGTTATAACAGATTAAATGTTATCAGGGTTATGTAATAAGATTAGGATTACATATAAAGATTAGGATTACTTGATTATCTTTTTGATTCTTGTCTTTAAAATATTGGAACTGGAATATGAAACTTTTTTTTTCCTAAAGCACATAAACTTCTTTGGTAAGTGCTCCAGTCCTGCGGCCTTCGATTAAAAACCATCAGCGACAAAAACTTTCACAAAAGAAACAACCTTTTTTAAAAAACTGTCATTAAAGGTCCTTTTGGATTGGCCAGTCGAACATTCAGATAAACTTTTCATGACAAAACTGACTCCAAAAGGGGAAATCGAAACAACACATTCAAAAATAGACTGAGTAAGATGTTTGATCTTCACATCAGCAGGTGCAGAGATAGTCTCTGATCCCATGAGCCCTCTGCATACCCAGCCATTAGTCTGACGACGGGGAGTCTCTATCGCAGCCCCTCTCTCTCTCTCCACCTGGCCGTCTCCCACATGTCTGTTGGCTCTGTGATAACGAGAACCGCTACTTTGTCAGCTTCCCCACACTCGACTATCTGGACTGCGATCCCAGACAATGGGTCTGTTTCATGGCAGAAGGGGGGAGACTGTCAACGCTGGGTTACAGAATGCTGGAGGGGGGTGGGGGCATTTCTAGGGAGACAATCCCAACCCCGAAGAATTTCAAGGGCATTCTGCAGACAGACAGAGTCATTAAGGTCCATCAGACGGGTCAGGTGAAGCCTCGTAACTCCAGCTCGAACTGAGGGAGTTTGTTTTTGCTGTAAAGTTTGAGAATGTTGCCCCGTCTTTGGTCTTATGACACCTTTTCAGATCCTCTTTGTATGACTTCTGAGAAATGAACTGCCTTGAAAGCAAGATTAGGTTGTTTTTAGTTATTCAGTATCAATTATTCTGCAGATTATTTTCACAATGCATTGATTAATTGTGTAGTCTAGACACTCATGACAATTGCAGCAAACATCTTAAAATGTAAAAGCAACATCTTAAAATTCATCTTCAATTGAATTAAAATGCTTCTTTTGTCCAAACAACAGTCCAAAACACAAAAACTCTTCATTTAATGTCATTAATGACAAAAAAAAGAGGCACATCGTCACATTTAAGAAGGTGGAACCAGCTAATGCTCAACTTTTATGTGTGAAAAGCATAAAAGGAACAGGTTACCCAAAAAAATGAAAGAAATTCAGCCTTTATCTACTCAATTGCACAAAAGCAACATCTTAAAATTCATCTTCAATTGAATTAAAATGCTTCTTTTGTCCAAACAACAGTCCAAAACACAAAAACTCTTCATTTAATGTCATTAAGGACAAAAGAAAAGAGGCACATCGTCACATTTAAGAGGGTGGAACCAGCTAATGCTCAACTTTTATGCGTGAAAAGCATAAAAGGAACAGGTTCCCCCCCAAAAATGAAAGAAATTCAGCCTTTATCTACTCAATTGCACAAAAGCAACCTCTTAAAATTCATCTTCAATTGAATTAAAATGCTTCTTTTGTCCAAACAACAGTCCAAAACACAAAAAACTCTTCATTTAATGTCATTAATGATAAAGAAAAGAGGCACATCGCCACATTTAAGAAGGTGGAACCAGCTAATGCTCAACTTTTATGCGTGAAAAGCATAAAAGGAACAGGTTACCCCAAAAAATGAAAGAAATTCAGTGTTTACACATCATGTAACAGCTCCACACGCTCATCCGGTGTCATCCAAGTCTCCAGATGCCCCAAACTCCTTTCGAAAAGACATTAATTACGTCATTTTAAAGCGGAAATCCACAGAGCCCCTTTGAGACTTACGTGAATATTAAGAAAACCATAAATAGGTTATTCACTGATTCTGGAAAAGGTAAGATTACACCTACAACCTGTTTCATTAGCACTATAAATAAAAGAGCTGAATTGAAATCGAACACCCTTATTTTCAATCCTATAATAAGCCTGAGAACCTTAGAACTGTTTCTTTAGTTATTACAACACATGCGACGCTTGTGTTGCCTTTCAGCTGTGTGAGGCCTCTTTGTGGCCGGGCCCATTGTGAAGCCGGCCATGTAAGCTGAGAGCAGAGTGTGTCCAGGTTTCTTTCCTCCCCTTTTCGGTGATGTCAGCTCCTCGAAGGTCTCCTCCCTCCACCTTATCTGCCTTATAAAGGATACTGGTGAAGCCGAGGCAACAGATCCGCCTCACGCGCACAGATGCAAGGCCTGAAATTAACTTAATTA
Organism: Lagodon rhomboides; assembly: GCA_039737535.1. Lineage (NCBI taxonomy): Eukaryota > Metazoa > Chordata > Actinopteri > Spariformes > Sparidae > Lagodon > Lagodon rhomboides. Next base: position 4,645,146 of record CM077787.1, read on the forward strand.
GCAGGTTTGGTCTCCGGTTGATTCTTCCCCCTCTGCAGCTTTTTTTTTTTGTTCTGTGATCTCGTCTCAGGTGTAACAGAAGAGCAGAAGAGGAAGACGTCTCAGTATGTCTATCGGGCTGGAGCTGATAGGCATCTCCCTCGGCATTTTGGGATGGATTATTGCCATTGTGGCGTGCGCCCTCCCTATGTGGAGGGTGACGGCGTTCATCGGCAGCAACATCGTGACGGCTCAGATCATCTGGGAGGGCCTGTGGATGACCTGCGTGGTCCAGAGCACGGGTCAGATGCAGTGCAAGGTCTACGACTCCATGCTCGCCCTCTCCCAGGACCTCCAAGCGGCCCGCGCCCTCACCGTCATCTCCATCCTGTTGGCCATCCTGGCCGTGCTCATCGCCATCGCGGGGGCCAAGTGCACCAACTGCATTGACGACGAAGCATCCAAGGCCAAGGTGATGATCATCTCTGGGGTCTTCTTCATCGTTTCCGGCGTCATGCAGCTCATTCCCGTCTCCTGGTCGGCCAACACCATCATCAGGGATTTCTACAACCCTTTACTCACTGATGCTCAGCGACGGGAGCTGGGGGCTGCGCTGTACATCGGCTGGGCAGCCGCCGCCCTCATGATTCTCGGTGGCGGGCTGCTCTGCTGCTCCTGTCCGCCACGTGAGACCAGATACAACCCTTCACGAATGGCTTACTCTGCCCCGAGGTCCGCGGGAGGACCAGGGCTAGAACGGAAAGACTACGTATGAATGAAGGTCAAAGAGGAAAAGACTCTCAAATCTGCTCTCCACACCAAAACGAGGGTGTACTGAGGGAAAAGAGCTCAAGGAAACAAGAAGACTCCGCAATGAAGAATGTGTTTGATTTCGCCTGTAATGTAACGTATGTCTGACGTAGGTTCTTCGTCTTTCAAGAGACTGAACAAGCATAAAAAAAAGGACACTGGAGTGGAAATCTCCAATAATCATGTTTGAAGACAAAAAGCGAGGATAATCGCGCTCTGTGCTTTTAAAAGTCAATCAAATACTTTTTATACAGTCCTGATGTTTACCGCTGATTATTTTTTATAAAAACTGACATGACTGCTTCATTTGTCACCTACATGTTAAACAGTACGAGAGGGTTATGTGTTGTAAATACTGTAGTATCATTAATCGCCTGCAACCGTATTTAACGCAGCTTTTAGCGCAATGTGGTAAAGGTGTGTATTATAACTGCAGGACATGTATCTCACAATTTTTTTGTTTTTTTTTTGAATAAACGTGACTGTTTTCTTAAGATACTGTGTCTTAACATGACTTAATTTTTGATTCATTCATGCTTAAGATCGAGCTCTATGTTCACTTCCACGTGAGTCAGCAGGGCCGGTGACAAAAATGACGGTGTTCTCCAGGTGTCTTCGTAAGAGAACCCTGACATTTGATCCCGAGGGCTACGTTACCGGCAACTGGCAACTCTAACCACACACGCTCTGAGCAATTAGCCACAGGATCGGTTGACTGGCGGAGGTGAGAAGTGTGAGCGCAGAGGGGTGGTTACATGATTCATTCGTTTTTCAGCCGTTAGACATTAGTTATCATTTGGTTGCTCTCCAACACCCTGACACATATTTATACCATTAGGTGCATCATTCATGGGAGCTGCCTGCTGAGTGCTCTGCAAAAGCACACGGTGTTTTGTTTTTTTTACAAAGTCATCCTCGATTCTTCCAGCTTGAAGTCTAACTTCCCTTCAATATTTCACTGTCCTGTTCCACGTGCTGCTGTTTCCCTCTGATCTTTAAGTAACGATGATATTATTCAGACCCCGGCACATTTAAAACATCGGCCAGAGTTTCCGGAACAGACGATGACTCAGGCCAAACACATGAAGTCACACCTGACGAAAAAGGCAGCGACCTGAAAATTTAATGAACGTCTCATCGTAAATATGGGAGAGGCCCCTCCGTGCAGTATCGCGTTACGTTCCAACTGTTGTCTTTTCCTGCCATATCAATGTCGCCTCTGACAAAAGGACAAGACACTGCTTGACATCTGGTCATGATTACAGCAACTACAGATTAGAGCTCATTTAAATTCTAATGAGTGTTCATGAAGAGTTTCAGTTTTTTCTTTGTGACTTTTAAAGGCATGTGACGGTCATTTACAGTCCAGTTACTTCAATTTTGCGTCAATTCTTTCTTTCCATTAAATTCAGATGCATCCAAATACCACACATAACAAATATCACGTAACGTAAAGAACAAGAAAGTCAAAAAACAAAGGACTTTCACACAGAAGTTTTTACCTAAGTTGCCTTAAAGTTAGTGCTTAGAGATTTTTTAGGACAATATGACAAATGAGGACATATCATTCAGTTTGTTTATTGGACAAAACACATTTCTTTTATAGATTTGTGTTCAGGAGAAGTCAAAGACAAATGCAAATAATATGAACATATCGCTCTTCATTTAGGTCAGAATTATTCATTTGCTTGTGGTTTTTCTTCTTTTGAATCTATTTCCCTGCGTTTATTGTCTTTCAAATGCAATTTCTTTAAATCTTTAACTACTTATAGGCTCATTTGTTTGCTTTGTTTTATTATCTTTTGTAAAAGCAAATTATATGTATATAATAATCTATTTCTAATGTATGTCCTTGTATCTGAATGGTTCTATATACTGTAACTAAACCTGCCTTGCCTGCTACAACTCACATTAAAATCTCTACGGTTGTTGTTTAATTTAGTGTTAATGACAATTTCTCTGTGTAAAAGTGAGCTCCTTCCTCAGAGTCGTGACGGAGCATCACGATGGCGGAGCTCGCGTGCTGTTCCAGTGACTTGTCGACGACCCTCGGGCGTGTTCGGTGATCGTTAAGCTAATCATTGATTCTGACACAGGTGTGTCTCACAGCCACCCAAAAATGTGTACTACAAGTATAAGTAGTAATAAAACAGTGTATAAATACTGTTACAAGTAAAAGTATCGCTTTTACATTTAAGTATTAGCATCAAAATGTACTTACAGTACCAACACAGTACTTTTAACTCCTTATGCAGAAGGAACATATCAAAGTAATGTACTGATGTAATGTCTATTATATTATTGGATTGTAAATATTGATGATTTATTATTTCTGTTACTTTAATGTTGAAGCTGGTAAAGGTGGTTTAAATAAGTCATACATTTATCTTAACCTAAAATATTATATCATTTATCTGTTGATTTTATCTTGTGTTACAAAACTACATTTGTTAAATTGTACAGAAGTAAAACAAAACACTTAAATTATATAACGTGTGAGTTTAAGGGGAGGAGAGGGAGATTTTTTTTATGCTTTAATGAGAAACAATAAAAAACCAACGAGGCAAACGAGGGCAAAGCCTAAAGATCCTGAGGCTGTAATGAGACTGATTCTCATCAAATACCTGAACCCAGTTGACTGTAAAAAAGCGGAGAGAGGAAAGAAAAAAGCCATTCTGTGAGTCATGCTCCGCTGGCTCTGTCCAAACTTTTGGTCACATGACCGATACCGGGGAATGTGAAGGGCAGAGAGGTTGCCTGGCACCTGAAGTCAGAAAGAGAAAGCAACCCCCCCCTCCTCCTCCTCCTCCTCCCTGGAAATAACACAGGCTCACTGTGTCCACTCAGTGGGAACGGAAACTCACCGGGGTCTTTACCTGCGACGGCAAGAAACCTAAATCCAGATCCAAACCGCAGCAGACTCACAAAGGAACAGATTCAACGGGAACGCTTGTCTTCAAATCAAAGTTACAGAACCAAAAGAGCTTCTTCTGTTTGTCAGCAAGCATTTTTCTACTGAAGTCTACTGAAGAACCTTCTCCTGTTTATCATGAAAGTCTTGACATTCCTGTTTGGACCACATTAATCTGTATAAAACCAGATGAGGAAGTTATTCTTTAAACAAATATTTACTTTCATCCACACACATACCTGAATTTTTGTCCCTTCTTGTTTTTTCTTTCTCTCACTTTGTGTCCTTTACATTTTACTACTGCATGTTGGTTCGGGCAAAGATTTCTCTTGTTGCTATAGTTTTGGATATCATTCTTTGTCAGTGATACATTTAAAAGATAAAACATTCATTTTAAGGTTTGTTCGCTGTGAATCAGTCGTAGCGACAATACAAAAAGATCTGATCTGCCACACTTGGTGCCGTCTTAAACTTTTGTACGTCCAGAAAACAAATATAATAACAGACGACACAACAGCCCTGAAACAAAAGCTGCTGAGGCTTCATCACACGAGCTAGTTTATAGTGTCAGCAAGGTGTAAGCTCATTAAAACTCTGAATTGATCATAAATAAAGCTGCGGTTTGTCTTCACCAAAATATTATGAGGAGTTCAGGTACAGAGTGTGAGCCACAGGAGTGTTTTGGGTCAGGCTGTGCTGCCAATTGTGATTTTGGTTGGTTGACCTATTAGCTCATTGGCGAGCTGATCTGCTCATAAAGTTCCCCTCCCTGTTACATTCCAGCAGTGTGTTTCTTTCAGCTGAGGAGAGATAAGACACACTCGCCCCTTCATCACCTTTCGCTTTCACCCAGCGGAGTTACTCCAGTTCAAGACAGTTTGGGCCGACAGTAGCTGAGTGAGAGAGGAAGCTAAATGTATAAAAGAAACACCATCACAACACATCTGGTAAAATGCAGGTCGGAGAGTAAAGTATCAGACCCTTCATGGAGAAAAAAACCCTTCTTAATCTGAGAATTTAGAAGAAGAAGTGTGTTCCTTTTATCATACTAATATATTTCCCCTAATTCCTTAAAGTATTGGAGATGAGGGGAATAAAAAGAATCTGTTGTAGCACCAAGACAAACAATCTGCTGCCCTCCAGTGGTCTGTAAGAACGTTGTGTACAACAAGCACAGAGCACAAAACAATAATTTATACCCACACCTTCTCAGAAAGCAATTTCTCCTGTGTCCTGTATAATAGGGCTTTATTTCATCTTCATTACTTTGGCATCCCATAAAACTTAAATCCCCCGCAGATCGCTGGAATGGAGAAAATCACAAATAAGTGACTGCTGGAGGAGAATAAAAATCTCATCACCTGCTCTTGTCATTTTCTTTTATCAGTATCATCTCTCTGCCACTGTGAGATGGATTCAAGTGAAATGACATGGTGTGTGTGTGTGTGTGTGTGTGTGTGTGTGTGTGTGTGTGTGTGTGTGAGAGAGTGTTTATCCAGCCTGCTTTATGTAAAATCTGCCACTACAGTACAGCTTAAAGTCCTCATTGGTGTAAAATGATCTCTGCCAACAATCTCACTTCTCCTCCTGAGGGAAGAATCACTTCTCTGTATTTCCATAGGACGGGCGAGCTCTACGGAGGCTTCCATGTCCTTCCGCTCTATAAAAAACGATGAACTGGTGAGAGGGACAAAAAGCTCTACGTGGTACAGATAAGGCTAAAGGCGTTTTCACTCAGAGCCAGCGTGACTGTGGAACGGAGAAGGAGCTTAGCCAGACGCGCTCGTCAGCTGCAGTTTGAAGTCTGTTTGAAATAACGTACCTCATCACCCGAAACTAAACTTGATGAAGTGCTGTTTGAAGACACGTTGTTGTCACAGCTTCTTGAATCTTGACACATCCCGCCTGCCGTAGTTCCAACAGGCTGCAACACACATTTGAAAACGTGCAGAGAGCAGTATTCGTTTGGATGCAGAATAACATTTAACCACTAGATGGGAGAAATAATTCCACAGTGTCCCTTTAAGAATACATCTACACCACCTGCAACTAAGGTGCAGAGTGAAACACACAAACAGATCATAATGTTAAAGAAACCATTTGCTATCATGCACTAATTGTATTTCTTTAATAGCTGTACATTTTTACAGCCCATGCAATAGTAAACATTGTTATTTCTAACCAGTGCAAATGTTCAAAAGTGGCCACGACTGATTTTATTACTATGATTATGTTACGTTTCCCCAGAAAACAAATGTCAAATCACAAAAGGGTCAACACAAACTGGTCCCTTTGCGTCTAAAAGGTGGCGGTGGGAATAAAACCCACATCCACCCACTGATTCTATCAAAATGATAGACGAACAAAACACATTGGACCAGAAAACTAAAGCTGAAGTCGGAGTCACTGACAAAATGTATAGAAAACTGGCCAAAAGAAATAAATCTCAAACACTCAACCCAGATTTTCACCCCAAAACAGAAACCGCAGGGAGCCAACTGATGGTGTCGACTCCCTGAAAACACACAACCACCTGAGCAGAGGAACTGCAGCCCCCTTATATCACCTCCCAGCTGACTGATTGCAGCCAGCTGAGGGAGAACGTCACAGGTGAACCCAATAGCTTCTGATTACCTGAGAGAGTCCCTGTTCACATCAGGAATCTTAGAATAATAAATGAATGAATAAACAAACTGACCTTAAAGGACAACACGGTTTCATACTGTTTATATGTGGCGGACCCTGCCACCTTTCTAGCTTCAAACGGTGCTCTGGGGACCTTATTTTCCTCTGAGAGAGCTTATTTTGTCATAAAGTCATGTAAAATAAAAACTGAAGCACCACATTTTTCGGGGGGAAACTGAGTGAGAAGCTGCTTTTAATGAAAGAAGATGGAGGAGAGAGAGAGAGAGAGAGAGAGAGAGAGAGAGAGAGAGAGAGAGAAATAAACCTGGAACATTGGAAAGAAGAAGCTAAAAGCCAAAGTAGATTAGAACGTTATCGAGCCCTAAAAAGAGATTATGAATTAGCAGAATATCTCTCTACTGTCAGAGATAGAAAGCAGAGACAGATCCTGACCAGGTCCAGGCTCAGTGACCACAAACTGACAATCCAGACAGGAAGACACAAACAATCATCACAGAACATGTGGTCACTGTTCGAGACAGAGATGCACTTTCTCCTACAATGTGACACATTCAACGAAACAAGAAACATTTATTTTGACACATTCAGCTCTGTGATCTCTGATTTCAAAGAGCTGAATGAGCTCTCCAAATTAAAACTACTCCTGGGAGAAGGAGACAGGGCAGATCTGGCTGCCCAATATGTTTCAACATGCCACAACCTGAGGGACAGTGAGTGACCGACACACACACACACACACACACACGGGATATACTGTGTATACAATAAATGTAAATGAAAATTAATGTAAATCAATCTTGGTGTTGTTTGGTGTTTATGTTGAATTATTGTTATGTCCGAGTGTTTCTTTCATGCCAATAAAGCTCCTTTGAATTTTAATTTGAAAGAGAGAGAGAGAGAGAGAGGAGAGAGAGAGAGGGAGAGAGAGAGAAATGATTTGATCGCCTTCAGGACAACAGTTCTGACTCGCAGACTTCACTCCTCTCCTGCACAGCTGCTGTTCTGGGTTCGGCTGCAGACTTTGACAGTGACAACGTGACGTTTCCAGAGGTGAGGCCACATTTCTTCTTTGTCGTTACACTCTCATCATGTAGTCGCTGCCTTAACTGTGTTATGATGAACATTTTGTGCCCGGTTCTAGTGTTTGATCACTGTTGAAAGGAGTCGATGGGCTCTGATGATTTGAATTAACCTTTTTAGGTCATCAAAAATGAATTAATATGATTATTTCAAAAGTAAAGGTTGTTAGTTGTTGATAGAAGCTGTGGTTCATCATCTTCAGTGCAACATTAGTATTTTCTCATGATTGCAATCATTAAATCTGTCTTTGATATCTCGTCTGTGTCCATGTCAGGCATGTGAATTTAATTTGATCATTTCATTTATGATCATCGTCAAATCACCTAAAGTTTGTTTAGCTTGTGATGTCGTTTAAACTCGTCTCTCCTCATGTGACACATTTCACCGTCCTCATTTTAACAATGATGGCCTCATTCTAATAGCGAGGGTTTATTATAAGCACCTCTATCTCTCTCTCCTCCCATGTCTCTCTTATGAGTTAACACTGCAAATTAATTTCATTTCATCAAGATAATACACTGAGCAGATGGTGCACATTTGTATCGCTGAGGGCATATCAGCGTTCATTAAATATATATTGAATCCTGATTAATACTTTCATTACTCCGCGCTTCTCTGAGCATAAAAGTATTTTTATTAGGTAATAGTCGACATGATTATTGAATCTGTTCTCAAGCTCCATATTTATGGATTACTTTTAAATCAAACATTGAAAAAACAACTAAAAACTGTAATTGTAACTGTAAATTCCTTCCTGTGGTTTGTCAAGTGTTCTTACTGTATTTCCAGGCAGTGTGTTGCAGAGAGGACTGATAAGTGACCTCTGATAATCTCCTGATGATCTCTCAGCTCTGGGATGACCCTGGTAGAACCTCCAAGCGATGAAGGCCTCTGACATGTTCCTCGTCATCTTCCTCGTCTGCAGGACTCCGGTATGTGTCGATGTCACTCTCTGTTCACGCCCTCACTCCGCTCTGTCTTCACATAGCAAACAGTTTAAAACATCATGTATTCAACGTCTGACTGAAGGTTTGTGTAGTTTGTGTCAGGCAGGACTGTGAAGGACACGATGGAGAAGTGGGACCGCTACAGGACTGAATGTCTGCTCCAGATGAGCTCAGAGTTCAGACCCAAAGGTAACAATTAGAAACATTTCATTAATGAATGATGACAAAAGTGTTCAGCCACCCGTACCCACGCTTTATAATAACATTAATGAAGGTGCTCGTAACTTTCTCCACATTTTAACTAAAGTATCTACAAATGAAACTGTAATTACACACATATTGTTTCTCTGTAATGTAGACTGTACTGTCCTCCTCCCCTCTTCCTCTCTTTCTCTCCTCTCCTCTCATAACTTCCTCTCCTCCTTTCCTCTCCTCTCCTCTCCTCCTCTCCTTTCCTCTTCTCTTCCTCTCTTCCTCTCCTCGCCTCTCCCCTCCTTCCTCTCCTCTCCTCTCTTCCTCTCCTCTCCTCTCCTCTCCTAACTTCCTCTCCTCTCCTCGCTTGCTCTCCTCTCCCCTCCTCTCCTCCTCCTTCCCTCCTTTCCACTCCTCTCCTCTCCTCTCCTCCTCTCCTCTCCCCTCCACCTCTCTTCTCCTCTCCTCTCCTCTCCTCTCCTCTCCTCTTCTCCTCTCCTCTCCTCCTGTCCTATCCTCTCCTCTTCTCCTCTTCCCTCTTCTCTCCTCTCCTCTCCTCTCCTCCTCCCCTCCTCTCCTCTCCCCTCCTCTCCTCCTTCCTCTCCTCTCCCCTCCCCTCTTAACTTCCTCTCCTCCTCTCCTCTCCTACCCTCCTCTCCTCATCTCATCTCCTCCCATCTTCTTCTCTCCTCCTCCCCTCTCCTCTCCTCTCCTTTCCCTCTCCTCCTCTCCTCTCCTCCTCCTCTCCTCCTTCCTCTCCTCTCTCCTCTCCTCTCCTCTCCTCTCCTCCTCTCCTCCTCTCCTCAGGAGTGTTTTGTGGTCGTATGTTTGACATGTACGCCTGCTGGCCAGATGGAAAACCAAACTCTACAGTTAAGGTGCCCTGCCCCTGGTACCTGCCCTGGTACAACCAAGGTAAGAATGCCGTCACACACACACACACACACACACACACACACACACACACACACACACACATAATACTATATGATGTAATCAAGGGTGTGTTTGTGCAGTGCGTAATGGCTTTGTGTTGCGGGAGTGTGGACCTGATGGTCAGTGGACCACCAGCAACTCCAGCAGCACCTGGAGGGACCATTCTCAGTGTGACATCGACAACAGCCAACAGGAAGCTCAGGTACACACACACACACACACACAAACATGAACACACACAGAATATAACTTTCCACTCTTGCCCACGGTATTAACCCACTGTTGTCTCTCTCACAGGAGAGGCAGATGATGATCTTATCCTACTTCAGAGTCATGTACACCGTCGGTTACTGCATCAGTCTGGCCGGTCTGTCTCTGGCTCTGATTATTCTGCTGTTCTTCAGGTAGGTGCCTCTTCTCCACAATCTGTTTTCTGCTTCAGGATTTATTTGCACTAGACTAGACTATTATCGCCACAACCAGTATGTTTCTGTAGAACATCTTATCATGCATGAATTAGTGGCATTTGGCTTTGCAGTTGCAGATCGCAGCCAACGAAATACCCAGCTAGTGTTTGGTTTGTCCATTCTGGGCTACTGTAAAAACATGGCGGACTCTGTGGAAGAGGACCTGCTCCCCCTGTAGATATAAAAATCTTATTCTTAGGCCTTATTTCAGTTCAGACTGACAGTTCTCCACCTCAGAGAGTCACTCATGTAATAACAGGAAGTTCTGATGTGGAATTTCAAAATTAAAGTCCTCTAAAGTGTCAGATATTGTCAGTATTTTCCTTTAATTTCAGATTGAAATTTCAAGGAAACTACCTGTTTCCACAGAGTAACTTTAATTTAGATTGATAGTACTCCACCTCAGAGAGTCACTCAAATAATTTCAGGAAGTTCTGATGTGGAATTTCAAAATTAAAGCCCTCTGAAATTTCAAATATTTTCAATATTTCCATATGAATTCAGACTTACATTAAAAAGAAACTACCTGTTTCCACAGACTAACTGTGTGTCACATATTTAGCCGTCCGGCTGAATCTAAAACACCGTTGAACATCACTGTGTGTGTGTGTGTGTGTGTGTGTGTGTGTGTGTGTGTGTGTGTGTGTGTGTGTGCATGTGTGTGCGTGTGTGTGTGTGTGATGTCTACAGGAAGCTGCACTGCACCAGAAACTACATCCACGCCAACTTGTTCGCATTCGTTCATTCTGCGAGCTGTTTCCATCCTGACCAGAGATGCTCTGCTGAGTGGAGACATCCCTGAGGTCAGAGACAGCAGGGACATCTCAGATGTACTCAACGATCAGGTGAGGACACAGAAAACATGGCTGATTGTATTTTCCCAAACCTTAACTGAATCAAAAGACAGATTTCAATCAGGTCAAAACCTGGGAAACGAAAGGTACTGCTTTTAAATTTCAAGTCTTTAGGGAATTAAGTCTCAGTAGACTGAGTCCCACAGCAGACAAATCCAATCTGTTATGATACAAGTTTAAACAGGAGAGAAAATAATTTAGATCAGACTTAGCAAATGGATCGTCAGAATTTCTTTTCCCATTTGCCTCTGAGGGCTTCCGTAAGTCGTCGATATCATAACTCTGGACTCGTAGTCAGACTTGTATCACAAAAAGCTGGACTTGACTCTCTAAAGGCTGTAAGACTTGAAATTTAAAAGGAATACTGATCATGTTTTTTAAGGTTTGACTTAAAGAGAAGAGATCTAAGATACGCTTAAAGAGATTTAAATCTTGACCTGGTATCTGCTCATAGAGGCTGCAGTCTTGACTGGGACTTGACCCACAAGACTCACATCTTCTAACGTCTCGAGAACTTTTTATCTCTTCCTTCACACACACACACACACACACACACACACATTAGGCGGTGACAGGCTGCCAGGTGGCTCAGGTGCTGATGCAGTACTGTGTGGGAGCCAACTACTACTGGCTGCTGGTGGAAGGTCTGTACCTGCACAACCTGTTGGTGATGGCCGTCTTCTCTGACAGCCGCTCCTTCTACGGATACCTAATCGTAGGCTGGGGTACACACACACACACACACACACACGCACAATACAGCTGAAAAGGAAATGGTTTTGCTATTAATTATCAGTTGCATTATTATAAATTAATCAGATTAATCTGCTGTTGAGTTGTGAACTTCCTATACTTACATTATGTTTGTATTCGTCAGGCACTCCAGTGTTGTTTGTGGTTCCTTGGATTATTGTACGTTACCTGTTTGAAAACACAAGGTAAGTTTCACTAAATCTTGTGTGCACAACGTTTCCACCGATTTTAATTCGATTTTTTTTTTAACCTTTTTCAATGTGTTTGTTCTTTGTAGATGTTGGGAAATTAACATGAACATGGTGCACTGGTGGATAATTCGCACTCCCATTCTGCTCGCAATTCTGGTAATATACACACAGGGACACTAATGCACCCAAATAGACTCGCTCAGTGGCAGTTTCAGGATGTGTCAGAGCTCATTACTCTCTCCAGTAAATATGAGATGAAAGCAGACAGCACAATTGTGTTTCTATGTGATGTTTCTCATCTGTATCGTGTTAACTTCCTCCCTCTGCCGCCTCACAGTTCTTCTTCAGGAAGTGTTGGGCGTTGCTCGCTGTCATAGTGCAGATAACATGTCTGTACATACACAACATGCAACACCAACCATGATCACACACACAAATACACACTCCAACAGGACACTGGTTTCATGGCTGACTCATTGAAGCAACAAAGCATTCAATTATTTAAAAACTGATTTGAATTTGTGTCATGAACTTGCATATAATCTTATCCGTAACACGTACGAGTGTGTTTTTATCTCTTCAGGTGAACTTCATCATCTTCATACGCATCATTCATATCCTGGTGTCCAAACTGAAGGCCCATCAGATGAGATGCAGTGACTACAAAATCAGGTGAGACACGTGGACGATGTGGCTGCAGAGCCCCAATACGCCCAAAGTTATCAAGGGAAGCTCACCACAGCAATTATTAAGATACGTTTGGATTTAAGGCTGCTCCTGGTTAATGCCTGTCCGTGAATGTTGTTGGCAAAAAGAAACTTCTTCTGTCGTGTGCGATCCCTCCAGACTGGCCAAATCCACCCTGACCCTGATCCCTCTGCTGGGGATCCATGAAGCGGTCTTTGCAGTGTTGGCAGAGGAGCACACGGAGGGCGTCCCCCGTTACGTCATCCTCTTTTTCCAACTCTTCTTCAACTCTTTCCAGGTACTGTCAGGACTTTATATATCATTTGGACACAGATATCTGCACTCAGAAGAGTTTCTCTCGATAAAAGCTGCATTCCTCCTCTTCACAGGGTTTACTTGTGGCCATCCTCTACTGTTTTGTCAACAAGGAGGTACGTGGTGTGTGTGTGTTTGTGTGTGTAGTAAGGAAATACAGTGTTGTCATGTCTCATTCATCCACTGATGATAAATGTACCCATCATTTAAACCCTTGTTCACTCTTCTTTCTCTCTGTCACTCAGGTGCAGGCGGAGATAAAGAAGAAATGGCAGAAGTGGAGGCCGGGGGTGACGGACCTGGACGACCCGAGAAACACCGGCAGCCACACGCCAAAGGTGGAGTCTGTCGAATAAATACACGCTGTATATTTACACAGAGTGTTTATTTTTACTACGTTTTTCTTCCCTGCTGTGTTTCTATTTACAGGCTCTGAGAGAAAATCTCTAAATCAAATTATTTGTGTGAAGGCCAGTAAAACAGGCAGACTAGTAAATATGGAAACTATGCTCGTAATACAAACGTGCTTTTCAAAGGATGAGCAGTCTTTAGTCCATTTTCTCCTCATGAGCCACATATTTGATTTGGTTGCAGTTTGTTAATCTAACTACTGAAGCTGAAAGGAAAAGGACGTCTACATGTTTGTAAAACTGAAATAATGTTTTGTTATTCTGCAGGATGGTTGTGTGCCACCACACAGCCAGTGCCACCCGCCCAATGCCGATCAGCTGCGTCTCCAGCCCGCCCCGCCCCTCTGCTCCTCCTCCCTCTCACCCTGAGCTCCCCCTCCCTCACCCCTTCACCCACCAGGACCAGCTGGGAGAGCAGGAAAACAGCCTTTAAAGCAAAATAAGGAAATATCAGTGATAAATGTTTAAATGGAAATCACCCTATGACTGAATGACTGAGAGGGTTTTCATGTATCGTCCATTGTTGTGATTTATGATTCAGAAAACTATTTCATTAAAGCAAATACAGCATAAGTGGTTAAAGAAATAGATTCATGGATTCATATTTTCTTTCCTAAAAAAGAAGGAAGGGTCATCAGGTCACTGAATCTTGCTCTGGGACCAGACTGTGGTGCTGGTTGTATTCAAGTCATGAGTCTACGCACGGAGAAACACTAAAACCCAACACATCTACGCCGTGTGACGTCTGATGAAGAAATGGCTCCATAAAATGAGAGACAGCGTTATAGATTTATATAAATCCGTGATGAACCTACTCTCTGATGTGTGCTTCATTTTCTGGAGGCATTTCAAAGTCATACATTGTAGATATGATGGGTTTTAGTGTGTTGCTCAGTGACGCAATGAGCCTTGTTCTTGGGTTCCTCTGTGACTCTAACAGTCTGTTAGAAGGAAATGTGCCAAACAAGCTAAATTTAAGAGGTGGAAGTGGATCAAATCGCTGTGTTATTCCCTTTCTGAGGAAAGCCAAACCTCTATTCAATCATCTAAGACGGCCTTAAATCTACTGTTGGTTGTTATCAAGCCGCCCTCAAAGGTATTCAGTCATCACTCCGCTCCCCGCAGTACACTTTTACATTTTCATTTCCTGTTGTGAGGTCTTTCCTTTCAGCATTAAAACTCACATTTTATTACTCTTACAAATGAATCCAGTCACGACTCATAATGAAACAGCAGCCTCTGCTGCCACCGAGTGGCCACAGAGAGCGAGCACACTGGGAAAAGTAAATATCGCTTTTCTTCTTAGGAAACTGTCGGACTGCTTCCCTGTTTCAGATAAACTGTGCAGGATTTTCCTAAATAAAACGATGTATAGACTCAAATGAGAATAATCCCACTCAGTCATCACATCTGACCCACCGGCAGTGTGATGCTGTCTGTATCTGCCTGATATGCTGTGTTTACAGACTGTAGTCATCTAAGTATTCCTCTAAAGAGATTTCCTGAATAAAAATATACCAAAAACCACTGTACAGGTGAAATGTTGTTGTTTCATATTTCAATCCCCAATACGGAAGAGAACTTGTGAAAACATGTTGTGCCAACATCCTGACTGCACTCAACACTTTACTATTAATTATTTGACACAAAGCTTCAGCAAAAAGTTCATTACATCACAATAAGGAAACATGCTCAGAGTTTTAAAGGGATATTCCGGTGTAAATTTAATCCATGGTCTAACACACCTTGACACCGAGTAAGACTCCCCCTCGAGAGGTCAAGTTAGCTGACCGCTAGCTTAGCTAGTTTTAGCAACCTCAGAAAAGGCCGCACGAACTTGCCGCAAACTTGACCTCTCGAGGGGGAGTCTTACTCGGTGTCAAGGTGCGTTAGACCATGGATTAAATTTACACCAGAATATCCCTTTAACTTGCATGAACCAACCCTGCAATTGGTGATGTTTACTGTTGCTAGGTAACCTAACCCTGTTACAGGGTATGAATACTGTTTAAAGTCAGTTTCTTTGTTGCTTCTGCAGAAGAGAAGAAACTAGAAGGAAATGAGAGGTTTAGTACTCTTTTAATGGCTGTTGTGTGCAGTAACGAAAGAAATGAAGAATACACCAAAATGGAAGTTACTTTTAATTAGATATGAACGTTATCACCAACAAAAATACTTTAAAAGTCAAACAAAAGTGGTAGAAGGAAGGGAAAAAAAAAGAGGTAACGAGTGAAAACCATGAAAAACACATTCAACATTGTCCCTTATTAATCATCCATGTTTGTGCAAAGTTCACCACAGATCGATCCAAACATCACCACATTTCATACATAGATGCCATTTTGTTAAAAAGGAAAATAAGGTAGCATTTAGTTGCCAGATGAATTAGCCACGTCACTTTTGGCACAGTCTGCAGTCAGTCCGGCCTCACAGCTTCTCGTCTACGTTGTTCAGTGGTGTGTACAAGTATGCAGCATCGTCCTCTTCGTAGATGATGGCCACCGTCTCACCAGCATCCGACACTGCTGCACTGGTCTGGATGTAAGCCTGAGAAAGAGGAGAACATTACATTTTCACAATATTTTCACCCTGTAATCTCTGGCTGAGCTAATTGTTGCCGAAGTTTCACTGAAAATAAATAATCAGGTATTACTTCATGTGAATACTTAGAGCTCCTCACCCTCTCCAGCAGCTGCAGCCGCTCTTCATTCAGCATGTTGCTCTGTCTCAGCTGGCTGACGGTGTTCTCCAGTCCCAGGAGCTTCTCCAGGTGTCGACGGTGTCGCTGCTGCAGCACTTTGACCTTCTTCTGCAGCTCAGACACAATCGCCTCCAGCTGCTCCTTACTCAGACTGTTCCTGTGGTAGCTGTGCATATAAAAGAAGGAAAGTGATTGTAAAAGCTTGAAAGATAATCTAAATGATCAGTGTTTTATATTTAGTTATTGACTGTTACACCTTTATGGAAATTGAATTGATAATTCTTTATAAATATTTCCCTGGGTGAAAGTCCAGATGTGTCCTTTAAATTGCTCACCAGTGCTCCTCCAGCTGGTGATCCAGCGGTTCCACACCGTCGTCCTCTGACTGGCCATCGTCTCCCTCTCCCTCGTCTGTGTCCAGTCTTTCCACGGTGAGGACCAGGGACGTGGAGGAAGGAGGCACATGTTTGGACACGATGGGCAGAGTGGATGTGATGGGTTTGGAGCTCAGAGCTGACGACAGCACGGTGTCCGGAGGGACGGTGAGGTGATTGGCGATTTCGCTGGGGAGAACGCTCGGTATCGTCTCGAAGTACGCAATGACTTGAGTTTCATGGCCGTCGTGGACGTCTGAGAGCTCCTCGGTGGTGCAAGTCAAATCTTCAACACAGAGAGAGGCCACGGCCTCGTCTGCACGGCCGAGCGTGGACTCGTTCAGGACCAGCCCGTGGCCCTGAGTCAAAATGATTCCATTCAGCAGCTCATCTTGCCCTTCACCAGCAGGGCATTCAGACATCAGCACCACCTCTGTGTTCTCTCCACTGTGACTCAGATCAGTTACCGCCTGGAGTAAAGTCAAAGGGAAGTTCGCCACTGTTTCGAACGCGTCCACCGATGCCAGCGGGTTCATGTCTGTTTGGAGAGAGCGCTCAGATTCTCCAACATCAGCTGACTCCACCAGGCCGGTGTCTCCCTGCTGCGCCGGGTCCACGGTGATCTCATACAGGTGTACCGTGTGCAACGTGCTCTCCATCTCTGCAGCGTCAACAGCCTCCGTCCTGTCATCCGACACTGTTGTGCTTTCGTTACTGTCAGCTCGAAGCCGCTTTGGCTTCTTCTCACAGTGATCAGTGGCTTTCCGTTTCTAGAAAGAAGCAGGAGTGTGTGTTTGTCAAAAGCAACGTGATATTGTTTACAGAGCAGGTGTAGTGTTGCAAACAAAACTGTCCTACTAACTTCAGAAAACTCATCAGAATTCATAATTCAGTAGCCCTAAAATTTCAGAATAAGACGATGGTAGGTCTCTTCTTGTTTTACCTCGGCCTCCAGGAAGACTGTGGGCACAGCGTCATTCTCCAGGTAACGGATACCCCATCGCACCTTGAAGCACGAAGGTGAAAAATGTTCGTGGCAGATGTACTGGTGTCGAGAGGGAGTCCAGTTCTCCCGTCCAATGTTCCTCAGCCACTGGTGCAGCCGGGCCGTGTCCTGCAGAGGGAACCTGGAACACAATTAAGACCGGTGATGTGAGACACTGACCACAGAAATATTAAAGAAAAACTGAATTTACACTGTGCTTGTTCCAATGATATGACAGTCAAGTCATTATTTATGAGCATTATAACTTCCTGCCTCAGCTGGAAATCAGAGCATCAGAACTGATACCTGGTATCAGGTGACTGACCGACTCTGTGGACTCATCACATTTTGGCTTGTGCCATTAAACTCTGTATAGCAACAGTTACTAACACTGATTTCACACTAAACCATTCAGTGACCCCTCCTCATGCCCCATCAGGATATAAAGGTTTCATCATAAGATAAAGGTGATCACTTAAACCCACTTTGATTGATCAGTAGTGATGACCCTTCCCACACCAGGAAAATGCTCCTGACAGCATGTTTCTACTCATCTAATCAGGTTTCTCCTGTACCACCTGTCTGTTTATCTCAGGTTGAATGTTTTGAATATTTTTCCTCCATCACCTAAAAATGTTCTGTAATTAGCAAACAAGTCAAACAAAACACTTGAACCAAAGTGCATTATTTTTAGGTATATCAACAGCCAAACTTATATCAGAAATAGACAGTTAGCTGTACAGAATAATATGTTGTAGCTATGAGACGGATAAGAACAAACTGAAACCGCTGATTGAAAATCAAGAGTTAAAATACTTTGCAGATGACAAACTGTATACCTGAAAATATATATGTGTATGTATATGAATGGACACCACCATACTAGCCTGTGTTACTGTTGTCATTTTTTACTTTATCTTTTATAAAGCATGTAACTATTCTAAGAATGCCAGAAGTATGGACAACATCATAGGAACTTAAATGTCTGTGTCTATGTGAGCTCCTTCACTCTTACATACAGGTATCTTTAAGGTGTATTTGCCTGTCAGTTAACCTCCAAACTGGCTGAGTCACTAATCCTGGTTCAATCCAGGACTCGGACTGTCACAAAGTGCAGACCGAGAGGACACAAACTTAGCAGGTGATCAGAAAACGGCGAAAAATCTGATATAAACACGATATTTCACGACAACACTGATTTATTTCAGTCAACAGACCCTGTTCTGAGAATGGACGGTGTTTAAGTGTGACTCATCAAACAGGAAGACGCTGAATAAAGTTAGATGACGCTTCTACCTGAAGCACCTGAGCTCTGAAGTAAGCTAGCAGCTCAAAGAGTGTTAAAAACAACCCTCTTACTTGTAGAAGCTCTTCCTGTCGCTGCCGCTGCCGGAGTCGCTCCTGCAGTTCGGAACCGAACAATATTTCGGCATCTCGGTTCGTTGTTGTTTCCTCCGATGGCTCCGTGTCCAACTGGGTTCACAACAAGGTGAAACTCGTGCTGTGTTGTCAACTCGTGGCGCATAGCTGACGACCCACGATCAGCTGTTGAGGCTCGTGACGTCAAATGAATGCGACTGCCACACAACCAGGAAGCGGCGTGAAGCGGCCGCGCTGTCGCTCGTGAATCGGATCGATTATTTATGATCAAATAATAAAACAAAATACTTTGTATTCATCAACATGTTGACATCAGGTGGTTGAAACTGCACACCCCACCTTTTCCCCCAAAACAAGTGTAGACAATCTAACTGCAGTGACGTACTGTTACTGTATGTTGTAGTATAAGTATATAATTATTATATAATTTAAGTATAATTACTATTTTTCAAGTACTGTACTTAAGTATAGTATAAATACCTCAAAGTTGAACTTAATATTTCAATTTTTTGCTGCTTTATACTTCCACTGCACTTCATTTTGAAAGTAAATATTGTACTTTTTACTGCTTACATGCCATTTTTAGATTAGTTGAGGCATCAGAGCCAGAGTAGCTCTTCTTAAAATTAATTTAATTTATAGCCAATCAGATAAAGAAAACTTTATGATTCTGATCATCATAAAACTGCAGAATACCTGATTACATAATCTGGTAGACCCATAGTATAAACCATAGACATATAGGTATAAAGTGCATTTATAGCCAGATATACTCAAGTGTCTCGCTATTAAATAAACTTTTTACTGAAGTACTATTCACATGAGTAACCAAAGTAATATGTTACACACAATATCTTTACTTTTACTTTAATATGACTTCTGGTTACTTTTGCCCCAACACTGCTAAATTGACAAAGATACCAGCCTGTTTCTAAAATCACCGGACTGTATTTTTTTTATTCAATAATTTTCTCCAAACATTACACGGAATCTTTAAATGATACAGTATATATACATACACGTCAGTGTATTTCTTTATCTAAAAAGTTGAGGGCCACTGGACAATGCAGCTGTGCGTTTCAAGACAGGATTGCATTTTGGACGTTTGTGTACTGAAGAAATCCACATATGGGGATAATAAGTCACCAGCAATCGAACATGTATTGGGGACTGGAGTGCCATCAGAGTTTGCCTTTACACCAAAGCTAGTCTGGAGAGGAGACTGTGCAGGAGCTGCCAGGTGAGTGGCACGATGACGGTCGGGGATGAATACAGAGAGAGAGCAGCAGTATCTTCCTTAACAGGAAGCAGTGCAAAATAAATGTTACCAGCTACATGACCGAACCAACTAAATACACCACTAATGGCAAACAGCACCTTTAAGAGTGTACCCAGGGACAATCAATCTATTCTGGGGGGCTGGGATAATACATGTGATCATATTTTATATTCCTGGAAAATAAAAAATAAACTGACATACTGCAGGTTGGTTTGAGAAACACTGATAAACATGCTGCTCTTAACCCAGTTTACAATGCTCTAAGCTGTGTACAGAGGCCAACAGTGCTAGGTTTCAGAATCAGAGGATGCTCCTTGTAAAAACTGAACAATCATTTTCATTACAGATCTTTGGTACATACCAGCTATTTGATCCATCTGCCGAGTTTATCAGATATTTAAAAACCAAACGGCTCCAAGGAGACTCATCTGAAATTCTCAGGGTTGGTTTCTTTACCCAGTGATGGAACACATGAGCGGGTAAATGGACAGTGGAATGGGGGATTTTTCCAGTTTTAACTGATAACATGAAAGAACAGACCCAGTTCTGAACTGGGCTGGTGTAAGTGATCTCTTCCCATCTCAATTACACCACGTGCGTTCTGCATACAACTAGTGGAAGTTTGTTGGGGAGAGGGATCCCTTAGGCTAAGCATGAACAAGAGCATGTCCGAGCACTGGAGGGAGTGTGGTGGCTGGGATGGTTCAGGTCAGATGGGAGGTCGTCAGTGTCACAGACAGGTTAGCGTGGCCTCTACATCATCCCCAACTGCATTAGCGTGTTGGCATACGCCATGGGTTTGACGTTTGGATGAGGCTGTAAAAGAGAATCAGAGGCAGACAGAAATTAGATCAAGATGCAACAAGCTTTCTAAGAGCTTTTCTACCTGGGCTTCCAAACATTATGTTACAATTTAACCTTATATTAACCACTTAAATATCATTTTGATGCAACTTGAGAGGGAACGATTGCCCATGAGAAGTGCATGACAATTTAGAGCACTGTGTTTCACACCACCATTGTCAGTGAAACTGATCGTATTTTATTGAGAAATTGTTGTGTTTTTTTTTCCTTTGATGTCCTCTGGCTGTTCTGCCTCAACTCTCTATGATGTACAGAGTGTCATCATAGACAGACAACTTTACTTGTTGCTAAAGTAACAGCTGACTGCTGCTAACTGTAGCTGACGTTATCTGTGCTGCTCAGACCAGGAACTGGAAGCTCGGAGCACCAGAATGTTGTCATTTACATTTGTAGCACAGGAGTTTGGAACAAATGTGAGGAGGAGGTTTTCAGGTGCAATAGAACTGGAGCTGGGTGAGTGGGCTCCAGTTCTAGTTGACTTGTAAGTTCTATTAGCTGGCTTGCAATGGTTTCTGTTGTTGCACTTGTGTTATGTTGATGTTTATGTATGCTGTGTTAGCCAAAGTAGTGTTAGATGAATTGCAATCCAAAACTGCTGCAGCACCAAATTGCCAAAATTGTTTTAGTAGTGTTTTTGTAGTTTTTGTCTTAATTCTACATTCACATTTTACTTAACTGAAGTGGCTCTGTAATAAAGTCGCAACATTAATAACTTTTGACTTTCAAATTAATTTGACTACTAAATAAGCAGTTGGGCTGAACAGGACCGGTTCACATGAGGTCCCAGTAGAAGTCACTGCTACATTATGAACAGAGCTGGCCCCATAAACAAAACCTGTGCCATGAAGCCTCCAGGCGGATAATTACCAAAACCAATGGGCACGATGATGGCATGTTGACACAAGGTGACAATTACAATAAATATAACAATTGAGAGTACAGGATACTGACCACAGCAGTGAACTGGTGAAATTCTGGCTTGAGGTCTGATCCCCTGAGGTGGATATAAGCTCCTTTGTTTCCCATCTGATCACTGAGGGAAGGCAGGACACAACACACAACAGTTAAAATGAACAGTAACAGATGATTTTATGCTCTTAATTAAGTTAGCCAGCAGGATAACGTACCAGTAATTGGGTGCTGAGAACACGGTGATGCACTTCCCTGAATGAGTGACCTCGTAACCCTCAGCTTTGACCTCATGACTACGCACAATGAAGTCCAGCTTGTTCTGTTCCAGGAAGCGCTCCGTCACATCTGGCCCGAACTGACAGCTCACTCCTCGCTTGCTGATGGACCGGCCATGCTGCAAGACACACAGAGAGAGAGAGAAGTGGACAATTAATTATTAATCCAAAGCAGACTGTGTGTTGCTCTAACAAACTGCTGCATACTCTGACATTATAGATCGAATGATGTTCTGTGTGGGAACTGACCTGAGGCTGTGGATCTGACCAGAGGAGGTCACACATGGGACCTGTGAAAGAGCAGAGGAAGGTGTTAAAAGTGACTAATTTTCCTTTATATTAACGTTTTGTTCATTTGGACTGGTGTGAAAGCCGTCATTCGTATCCTGGTGCTGACCAAAATACTGCTTGGAAAAGTCTCGGTTTGGTTCCAGGTGGACTGTGGTGCAATTCATTCATGGTGTGAAAGCAAACAAATCAACCCAAGGATTCAGCGATCAGAGATGTGTGATTCTGGCACGATTTCAAAAGCTAAACTACTAATAAATCAAATCTGTTGGTAACCATAGTAACATCACATCAGCCAAGTATTTACCCTATTCATTGGGTCAAAACCTGTTAAAACTGCTGTGCTTATGCTACACTGTGTACTTTGTTAGTTCATGTGTGTGACAGCAATAAGTCCTGAATCATTACTGAACAAGACTGCCTCCATTTCATCCTGTTAGTCATTCTTCATAATGTGTGGTCCAATAATACTAACAATACGTAAAATCAGTTGTTTCTTTGTGAGGTCTTTGTGACACCAAAGAACATAAATATACACACGAGAAGCATTAAAGTGTATAAACTTCTGTCATTGAACACAATTTGATTTCCCGATAGAGTACTGATCATGCAGGAAGACAATCAACGACTTACCAGAAAAGTTCATGTTTACTTCTCATCAGTAAAAATTCAGTGTGAACAGGAACTGGACCAGAACTAAAATGTAACTACAACATTTTTTCCTGTCCGTCCAAACCATATCAGCGAAACTACATGTGCGAAAACACTTTAAGAGCCCGATTAAGACTGATGTTGCATTTGGAATATGACCCTACCTGAGTCTGGAGGCTGTCTGTTCCTTTCAATCTTCCTGAGGTCGTCCAATGTCACACCATCTTCACTGAACAGTCCACCATGCATGACCTGAGATGGGGAACAGTCACAGTCACAGAAAATCAAATAATCCATCATGAGCGCATTGCCTGATCTTTTAACACATGGACTGAAAATGAAGACAGCTTGTAGGAGTTTCCTCCACTAGTATTTTCACGACACCTTTTATGTTCTACTCGATCACAAAATCCTTTCTGGAAAATGAAACGAGCACGACTGTCTAGTCTGACTGCACATGTGAGCAACAACAGAACTAGTTGGGTGGCCCTGTGAGTGCCTCAGCTTACCAGAACTTTGTTGTTGATACACTGTGCAAGAGGCAGCCACTGGAAGACCTCGCTGAAGAGCTGGAACATCTGGGCTGTGTACTTGGCTTTGACCTCCCCTTCAAACCCATACATCTGGTTCATGTTGTCTGTCTCATGGTTACCTGCAGGTAAAAATCTTGGTTAAATGTCACAATATGAAAAAAAGGCTAATAAATGAATTTCAATGTTGTGCTCTAAGCTTTATGACAACCCATGTATTAAGTGTGAGACGTTAATATGGCATGTTTCAGCTAGATATTACACATTCATGGTGCACAGGCACAGTGTGACTGCTCTCACCCCTAAGCAAGAAGAAGTTGTCGGGGTAGAGGAGCTTGAAGCCGAAGAGAGTGAGAATGACCTCGAGAGAGAAAGAGCCGCGATCCACAAAGTCACCGTTGAACAGCTGAAATCTGTGGTTAAGAATTATGACACGCACGTTTTGGATTTGAGGCTGTTAGAGGTTTGGACACAGACAAAAAAATAAACCTGGGAGACAAATTCTATAGCCGATACGTGGCAGCTGCAAAAAGAAAGGATACATAAGGGTTGGTCTCTGAGGGTAGGCCGTTCAACTTGAAGATGTTGAGGAGATCGTAGTACTGCCCATGGGTGTCGCCACAAATAGTTATTTTTTCTGTCTGTGGAAAAGAATAAGAAGAAAAGAGTCACGAAAAAGATAACAAACAGCCATGAAGAATAACATCTCATGCCTGCCTGGTTTATTTACTCTCATGCGGTCACTAACCGCTGTAGTGTTATTATGGGCTGATCACAGAGTTGGTAACCGAAGAATGTAATCATACTGTTGCACTTACTGTACATGACGTAAACACAAAGTCCTCACCTCTTTTAATGTGATTTCAACAAGACTTGGTAGTTTTGATAGAACATCTTTAACTTGCACCAAAATCTGAAAGGAGTACAAAAAAACAACCCAATTAAATCACATATCCAGATATGTTTCCTTCAGTGAGTGTATTTAATATTAATAAACATCTTTACCTGATAAGCACACTTTCTGTGCAGCTTCTTCTGGTCTTTGAACCAATCCATCATCTCCTTCATGAACGTCAATGTGACCGTCCCATCTTCAAGTTTGGGGCCTACGTAGTCGTCCTCAATCGCTGCAATTAAACATAATCTTAATTTCAAGTACAACATGTTTTGCTCAATCAGGACAAATGTGATTACAGATATATTTTTTTCATATATTCATCCAATAACACGGGGAACTTACTCATGTTTTCAATGTCCAGAGAGTCAACAACAGATTTCTTTATCTCATCGCTGGCGATGGCTCTCTCAAAGGCCTTCTGTTTCACAACCTTGTTACATTCCTGATACTTCATCTTCGCATCCTTGTCATTCGGTCGAACCCTCACTACCTATTATCGGAAAGGGAAATGACACACTGATTAATCATCAACTGATTGAACCGGATGTAAATAGTAATTAAAGTGTATCAATTATTTTGTTCGTTGTGGCACTGTAAATGGACAACATTTAAAACATTCACACTCTTTTGCCCAACACATTTCAGAGACCTATAAATACACATAAATTTAGCTCTAACCTCTCATCAGTTCACGAGGATTAGCCCTCATGTTCTGTTGTCATGGTGCTTCGTCTAGCTTGGAGGTCTTTGTCACCACAGACCTCTGGTATATTTATATTTCTAATTATGAGAACACCATGAACAACAATAGACCCCAAATTAGCTGTGGCATGAGTGCCTTCACACAGAAACTAATTGGCATCATGCCTGGATTAAAGGATGATCCCTATTCCAAGCTGTTGAAGCAAAATGAGGAGCCTAACTCGTGGTGATCACAGATGGAATTGTAGTGCTCTTTGTTTTGGGAAAAATCAGGGAAAACATGTCGGTCTACTGTGCACATTACTCATTCATTCTAGGTTTACACTGCATTTATTACCGTCTCGTAGTCCTTAAGTGCAGCCTTGAACTTGCCCAGTGCCATGTTGGAGGTGGCACGGCGGTAATATCCCTTAATGTAGTTTTTGTCTATCTCCAGGGCCTTCGTCGCGTCAGCCAGGGCATAGCCATAGCACTCTGTGCGTAGGTATGCCAGGCTGCGGTTGCTGTAGTAGATGGCATTGGATGGATTGAGGTCCAGGGCCTCCGAGTAGTACTTGATTGCATTTTCATAGTCTTTGTCTGAAAAACAAATGTCACATCTTCTATAGCAAATGCAAACAATGTAGGCAGGACAGGTATATTTCATTTCCAACTTGGGTGACAGTAAAGCTGATATTAAGGCCAAAATACAAGGAGTGCTGAAACAATCGTGATGACATTTGGGCTCATGTCACTGCATCAATCTCAGTCATATGTCAGCTTTTGGAATTAATTTGCAAGTGCTTATTTTTTCCCACTTTGGTATACTTCAGTTGATTGTTGACGTTATTTTGTTGCAATGATTTGTTACAAAAGAAACATGTATGAACTTCCTGCTTCCTTTTTCCAGTAGTCAAGAAAATCTGAATCAGGTTTTACAGTTTATGCAATATTCACCAATAAGCAAAGAAAACCTTGCCAACTGCTTTGACAATCAATTTTTCAAGCAAAAATGTCAAACATTATCTCATTCCAGCTGTGAGATGTGAGGATTTGCTGCTGTTCTTTGTCATTTATGAATCAGAAATTACTTTAATAGTCCTGCAAACGGGGATGTGATACTGATGATGGTATATGACGAGTCTTTGGTTGTTTATTTATACAATTGTTTGACATTTTCTATACTAAATCTTTAATCCTGAAAGTAATTGTCAGATGCAAGCCTGCTAGTCTGACATGACAATTTCTGTCACTAACTGATAAGTTTTATATTGGGATAGGTGAGGGGACATTCACACAGCAACTACCTGGTAATTATGGGTAAATATTTAACCGTGTCCCTTATTTTATGCAGCATAAGACATAAAAAAGGCAACCATGCCCATCCTTCAACAGACAGCCTTCCCATTACATCTGCTATGACTCATGAGGGCATCAGCCCTGGTGATGTTCAGGCCTACAGCAGTCAAACTTCAACAGGAAGTAATGTTCAGAAGGAACACGAGTAAAATCCTCCAATACTTTGCATTAGAAGTACATTTTGAGATGCATCTGAATGAACAATCACAAAGATTACACAGTGGATCATAATCAGATAACTTGACTTTCATTATTGATGCTTCGTTTGGATTAAAACGGAGGCGCAGCAACATGACTGTTGGTATTTATATCCAACCGCTGAGTAAGAAATGGATATATCTAAATTTAATATGGCACTAATTGGGAATAACGGCTCAAAAGCAACACGCGCTGAACGTTACAACACCTGTTTCCACTGTGGGTTCTGTTAAAACGAGGCACACACGCGCCCGCCGGCTAGCAGAATATTCTAGGAGCTGTATCTGATGCTCACCTGCAGCTAACGTTAGCTTCACACTAATCTGACAGCACGACTCAATACAAACAAAATGGGTGATCGCACCGCAGGGCCGTGCGGTTAAAACCCGGAGAAATGCCCAAATCTGAGAAAGCTAGCGGTGCACTTCACATGACACGCGTGACAGCGTGGGTTAACATGCTGCTGCCGCCGCTGGTATTAAACTAGCTGCTAGCTAGCGTTAGCCAAAATCCGCTAGCCTGTTTCAATTCAGCGCCGCGTAATCCAATGAATGGGGGTTTACAGTTAGCATGCTCTCTTAGCAACGTTAGCTTAGCTGAACGTTAGCGGCCGGTTCCAGCCGGAGCGCGCTGCAACACAATTATGTTGCTGCTGTAATTAGTGGTCACATCTGTGTCTGTTGTAAGCTGCTGGTGAAAGCCACTGACCTGACAGGTCTGTCAACTTACCTTTGAAGTACTTATTCGCCTTCTCCTTCAGCAGCTCTGCATCATTACCTCCCTCCGCCATCTTCTTCTCACTGCCGTTTTCCGATCCGTTCGCCATTGACGGTCGCAAAGGTCGCAAAGTGTCTTTTTTTTTTTTTTTTTTTTTTTTTAAATAATTATAATAAATAATAATATATTTTTTTTATAACAAGGTTAACCTCAACAGAAACTTTCGGCTAAATGTATGGAGAAAAAAACACGTAGTTTAAATTATTTAATTATTTGAGAGGTAAGTGTTACAATGCCTATGAAGACAGCTTCTACTTGAGAAATACAACATAAGACAATGTAGTACAAATACGTCTTACATACAAAAACGAGAAAGGAAAATATAAAGAATTTGACTGAGTTTGTGAAACTCCATTACACTTAATTAATTAATCAGGTTATTATGTGGTTAAATCACAAGTGTAGCATGTGTTGAGGGTTTTTATGACTGTGTTGAGGAAACTTGCTTGTTTGTGGGAGGGTTTCTGTCTTGATTGTGGCTTTTGTCCAACAATAATAATTAAGTGTCCCAGTTAGTTTTGATAAAAGTAAAGTGTGTATGTGTGTGTGGATTTCTAGGTGTGAGACAGATGCATTGACAATAAAGTCAGGATGGTAGAAGGGAGAAATATCAAACAGGAATAATATTTACATTTTCGTTCTGTAGGTTTATTAACCAGCAGGGGTCAATATAGACCTTCACTGAAATACCCATGAACTTCTAATGAAACTGAGCAGCGTAACCGGTTGGGATAGAGACCCAGAGGGAAATACCGGTGCGTTCATATGAGGTTAACCAGAAAAATATTCTGATGGTGAGTAATGTGTTACAACCAAATCATTAGTTCAAGATTAGTTTAATGATTCACGGGGGAGCTGGTTTTCCCTGCCTTCTCTGGAATAGTGACTTTAATTAAGAGTGGTAGCTTGTCATCAAGTCCTACCTCTCTGGCTCAACGGCAGTAAAATTCCGTCAATTAAAACGCTGTGACACAAAAGTACAGCCTCAGTCACATTTCCTTTTGGTTTTCTTCCAGTCGCCTCGAGGCCTAAAGAGTGTTGAAGTGGAAGTTTCCTGCCATCTGAACGCAGCGACGTCGGCCTCCGGCGTCCACAGATGTGGCATTGAGGGGACAATCATGGCACAGGTGCACATCTCCGCAACTTTACTCACTCACACATGGCATCTGACGCACCCCAGCCTCAAATAACTGGTGTGCAAAAACATCACGCAAACCTTTAAGCAGAAACACATCCGAGCCTAGACACCTTTTCTTTGCCATGAAACTCTTGTCAAATAGCACTTTGCGTCACCGGAGTCAGGAAAAGGACATCTGTCATGTGCACCAGAAAAGGAAAAGTCAACAAATTTGAGACGTAGGTTTGTGGTTTGGTGTGTTTGGGTTTTAGATGGCAAGGGTTAGAAGTTCAACAGAGTACGAGACGCTGAAGAGAAGCATGTGACACAGAGGATACAGCCCAGTCCAGTCTGCTGCCCTGACTCATAAGCGACATCCCGCAGCGAAGAGTAAGAGGCCAAACAGCCGGGTGACTCACTGTGACCCCCGTCGAACACTTACTAACTGCGGAGCGTGAGTTCACTTTCTCTTAGCCGGATTAGCTATGAGTCGTCCCTTTTTCTGAGCCATAACACGTCTAGCTCTGTGATGGTTTTTACTAGTAGCGCTCGCGGGGAGGGGAAAAACAGAATTGCCTGAGACCGAGCTGACGTTAACAGACTCAGCCCCAACATGAGAGTAAACGCAGACAGAGAGTGGGAGAGACAGTGTGGGAGGAAGAGAGGTAGAGAAAAATCTGGCATCGCTGCGAGGGACTGAGGAGGGAAATTGCTGTCCTCTTGGGTGCGCGATGCATGAGCGTGGGCTTTGGAGGGGTCCTGAGAAAGTTAAAACAAACACGAGTTGGAGGAGCGAGGAGATATACGAGCAACCAGAGAAAGAGACGGATGAAGGTCAGGGCGAATGTGAGTGACATTCCAAGGTCGCGAGCCAATGAATGATGAGGCCGCGGAGCGAGCGGAGTATACGTTACATAGGCCTGATCGAGACCTTCTTACTATTTATTACCCTGAAGCATGTAAGCCCAATGTGTAGCGAGTGTTTTGAACACCCCCCTTTTAATCCTTTACTCCGCTCCTTTGACTGTTTCATCAGACTTTTGCCAGTGTTTCGTAGAAGCCGAGAAAGCCTCGTTGCCCCGTCTCCGCTCCACTCTGCCCAAATAATTCACTAATGAGAGCGAGCATGGCTTCAGGGGGTCTGTGGGGGGTCGCACTTATTTGAACCATATGTTTTTCTAGTGGGCAGGGCGACGGACTTGAGGCGAAATTAAAGATAAATTGGAGAAAAAAACTCATCCTCTTGCGCTCCACCCTTCCTCCTTTTTGTGTTTCCCTCTATCTTGCTTCTGCTGGGTTTAGCCATTCGGTTCCTCTATTAGCCTGTTTTTTTTTTTGCTGATAGCCTCTTTTGAGTCATCTTTTTACTCATATTATAAAGTCTCTCCTCCTGTTGATCGGTGTGGACGTCAGTCAGCGTGTAACTCAACATCCTGAAATGACACATCGCATGTTCACTGAAGTTATTTGTGCTACGGGGGAATGAGGAGTTGGAAATTTTAATGGAAACGGAAAAAGAAACGTGATGCATACCTGCCTAAAGAGTCTGAAGCCTCCTCTGTGTTCTCCTTTGTTTCCTGGGACTTGAAACCAGGGTGGTTGCAGAACGGGGTGGGGGTTTGGAGGAGGGTATATAACGCAATTGTGTTTATATTTTGTTGAGCGTCTGTTTACATTTCATGTAGGGCTGTTTTAAATTTAAGGCAAGGCTGCTACCTTCCTGTCCCGCAATAAAACCGGCTGCAGTGTGAGCCCTGGTGACCAGATATGATCCTATAACAACCTTCATTAACAAACACAAAATATTTGTTATTTGCCTTGAATTCATTTCGAACTTCCACATTTTCAACACACATTATTGGCAACTATGAAGCTATTAATAGGGCTTAGTTTGCTGAACTCCCAGTGGAAACAGACAAAATTCCCCCCCTGAGTGTTTTTCAAGTGGTATTATTGTTGGCGCCACTGTCTCAGAAACAACTGGATTGCTTTATGTTCTCTTCAGAGGAGCAACTACAAACAACACGGAACCAAAAAAAAAAACACGAGTTTATGAATTTAGTCTACAATGAAACGCGAGACGTGAGACTGTCTGCCTTCGTTTTCCCAGAGAATTTGTGCCAAGTGGCAAACAGAAGAGCGTAGTGAACGAGTTTTAAAGGGCACCAGTGTGAATGCAGATGGTGTCATTATCAGCATTTACTTCATAATGATAAGTACATTTTATAATTACTTTCAAACCAAATGGATTTTCTTTTTTTCTTTCTGAAACACAACAACTGGATTGCTTTATGTTCTCTTCAGAGGAGCAACTACAAACAATACGGAGCAAAAAAAAACCACGAGTTTATGAATTTAGTCTACAATGAAACGTGAGAACGAAATGGTGACAGGCTGCCTGTCTTCGTTTTGTACCCAGTAGCGAACAGAAAAGCGTAGTGAACAAGTTTTAAAGGGCACCAGTGTTAATGCAGATGGTGTCATTTACTTCATGATGACATTTTTAGAATTACTTTCCAACCAAGTGGAATGTCGATTTTCTTTCTTTCTTTCTTTCTGAAACACAACAACAACAGAAGAGAATAAACTTGTGCAGGTGAGATGAAGAAGATCCAGAGAGACTTCTCAGGTCAGCACACACTATAAGCAAATGCAGAAGCCATGCAAAAACAAGCAAACAAGCTGAAGCGTGCGTCTGGGTGCGTAAATTGTCAGATACGATCGGTTCAGATGTTAATTTGGTTCATCGGACGTGTCCCGAAGCTGTAACACAATCTGAATAAGACTCTTCTATACCATGAGACCTCCTCACGTCTCACAGAGAACCAGAACAGAACAGAACCTCGCAGACTAATACAAGTCAAGTCAGGGTTTTTTTTAATGCAATAAGAGACGTTGCATTAGCCACTGAAACCACAGCTCCATACCTGAGTGTAAGCCCACACACAGACTGTGTGAAATGTGAAACAGACGAAGGGAGGTTGTGTTTTTTTTTTTTTTTTTTAATGGCTCGTACTCAGCAGGCTCCCCTCCGATCGACTGGCACCACAGCCCTGTTAAAGCAAATTTAGAAAATGAGCGACTAAACAGATAATTGAAATAAATAAAAACAAATTGCTCCGGGAAGTGAGAGCAGGCGAGATTCCTCGAAAATTAGATTAGGATTTAAAAGTATTCTGCCGTGTTACCTCTGGCTGGCATGAGTCTGGCCTTATTTGGCCATATCTGTGGATGGAATGATAATTAACCACTTTGTATTCTCTACTCCTTTTTCATTTTCCATTGTATAACACTGTGTCATTACTCAGGATTTTCCATGTTCATCCTGATCTCCCCCCCCCACACACACACTCCCATCCACATCTACTTTTGCCATCGTTCCCTCATTTATATGCTCTCTGTGTATCCTCTCTGCTGTCTTTTTTTTCTCATTTTGAGCAGCGTGATGTGTTTGATGTGCGCTGGGCACGAGAACAAGGGATCGGATACACACCCCAAACAGGAAATGAGAAATTCAAGCAAATAGACCCGCGTCTGTGCGCCTCGGAGAGAAAAAAAAAGACTTGAAACTCGCGTGGAGGAATGCAGATAGATAGAGCGGGGCAGGCGGCGGAGGATGTGAAAGAGACACACTGAATCAAGAGGCCGTATGTTTTTCAGAGGTGAAAAGGTTGTTGTGTGAGCGCGAGGACAGAGCGAGAGGAGGAACACCCCGAGTATGATATTTATAGACAGTGACCACCCCAGCGTCGCCCTATGACATCAGCCATCCCACTGAACCCATCGAGGGTGACGAAAACTCCCATTTAGCCGAACTCGTGATCACATCTTCATTTTTCATCAGTCTCAAAGACACCAGCAGCTCAGTGTTTGCTCTTTTCACCCGGAGGTAACACCAGCTCTGCATCACACCCACGTCCCACAGTTGTACTAATGTGCCAGACGCACAACCCTCTCGCAGTTGAGCTCATAAAACAAGTCCGAGCCCCGGGATTATCTATCAAAGCGACAGTGGCGCACCAGCAGGGCGGCGTGACCCGCTGCCGCCCTTTCATCTGGCGGTGCGGTTGTTGTTTTCACGCTAGTTAACGGTAGCGACGACATGTTGTGGCAGCTAGTTTATTTTAACATCGCAGGCCGCGCTCCTACTGTTTATGAGCAATGAACGATCGAGCGCGGCCCACATGGTCAAGCTTTCCCACAGAAAGGAACCCGCATCATAAGTGACTCAGGATGTCTCGGCTGCGAATGCTCGGACTATTAGATGACTACGGGACTTAAAAGGGAGGGAACACTTCCACAGAGCTCCGCAAACAAGGTCGAAAGAGGCACGGGTTGTTGAGAAAACCACCCCGGCCTCGTCTGAATGGTCTCAAGTGGCGTGAATAGCCGCGATCTGATGTGGTGAGACGGCAGTAACAGGCGAGCGCAGCAGCAGACAGACTGCCGTGTCACAAGTGTTTAAGACCGAACCGTAAATATCCGTCGGTAGAACAACATTACTTTCCTCACCGCAGCATAATAGTGGGCACACACAAACTGGAACACAGATGCTTTTTAAGTCACTAATGATACACTAAAACTTTGCCATGTCAATACCAGCTGTGGAGCACAAATACAGGCTGAGAAACCCTACGCAGGCTCTGAAAATATCCATTCACACATAGGCAGGCCATCCAGGATGTTGTGGGGGAGAGTTTCCTCTTCCTGTTGCTCTTACTGTTGGACTTTCCTGTCAGTTAGTATTAACTACTGACAGACCTTTGGGTGCCTTCCAGACTCATCCCTGAGCCTTTTTTTTTTTTTTTTTATCTCCAGGGAGTATGATTCCTTACTGTAAAGTATTAGTCCACATCCTGTACTCTTGGGTGGCCGGGCAGAGGAGACGGCGTTAGATGTAGGTATTCTCCGGAGCAGATGGCCTCTTTGCACCTATTTTTGCACCGCGGGTTTATATCTAAAGGAAAAAGAGGACCACACTCAATGGCGTCGTCACATGTGTTCATCAGGTGGTGTGAAGCGGTAATCAGCCGCAGATACTATCTGCCAAACTCTCACTGGACTCCGGAGGAACGCAGGAGACTTTATGATCTCCCTCTTTATCATCCATGTGGTCAAAAAGCTGATCAGCCTAAATGAATTGTGTCGAGGATTGCTCAGATGCAACTACGGAAGACGGGCTGCGTGTGTTGCTCTCAGGGTTTCAGTGTGTCGAGCGTTAGCCTTTGTGATTCAGCAGCGCCGGAGGGCCGATTTCGAAGATAGACTGACTTGAATTAGTGCCCGCTTTCAAAGTCTGGGTTCTGTTACACGTGCCCACCCCTGCTCCTTTTTTCTGTCAGCGTGCAGTAAATGAAAGTATCAATACCGCTGCGTCCTGTTCCCCTGTTTTATTGTGAATGTCTGTAAATCACGTTTTATATGATGTGACTTTGATACGGCTGCTATCTTGGCCCGGTCCCTCTTGTTAAAGAGATCTGGATCTCAATGGGACCTCCCGGTAAAATAAATACAAAAATTCCATTTGAATTACAAGTTCTGCGCTCAAACCTTTGACACAGGTTTTAACTGCAGAATTTAACTCGTATATTAAAAGTGTTATACAGATTTGACATGTATGGAAGCCAACAAGGACTCGTACTTATCTCAAGATGTTTGTTTTCTCGTGATAAAGGCTTCATTTATTTCATTATCTTGAGGAAACATATAGCCGACTTCTCAAGTTCGTGAGATAATTTATCATAAGAAGACTGTTTGATAAGATTTATAATAGTGGACCATGGCATACACACACTGCTCTGTGGGGTGGGAGTTTTAAAGCAAACCATAGGAGCTTTTTATGAACTCTGGATTGTTTTACCTTTTTTACATTATGGCTAATCACTGTAAGGTATTTGTTGGGATTTAGCCCCGTATAGTGCCATTCATAGTGGAAGAAAAGGGACGGGGACAAAAGAAACTACCCACAATTGTATTTAAAAAAGTATGGAAATAAATAAGTAAGGTCAAAGTACAGTCTGATTGCATCAGTCATCAGTTGCCATCAGCCTCTGTAGAAAGGTACTTTATCTAAAATACATGGTAACCTGTTTGATAATAGATCAATTCCTGGTGCATTCATGAGTAAACTGCATTTTAATGTAACGTGGATTAAATGTTACTATATTACTGGAGAGTTGAAGTTTAAATGCAGCATATACTTGAGATAGTCAAGTTGAGTGCAGGTGATTCAAAATTGTACAATGTACTTATACAGGTTACTTTCCAACACTGGTTAAAAGTGCAAAATAATACACATAAAGAACATATCAGTAAAAAAACTAGCAAATAATAATAAAGCTTGAAAAATACACTGCTTGACTTGTCATTATCAGTAACTCAGTGCAGATATTGCAGAACGATCTGATGTATTCTATGGTCCATATAGAAATAGGTTGTGTGTGAGCACGTGTGCATTCATCCCGTACACGCTGCACATGTATGGACGCGTGTGTTTTAAAGAGTTCTCATGGGTGCACATGTATAATGTGATTGCGTGTGAGAGTGCTCGAATGGGAGGAGAAATGAGGAAGGATTGCATAAACCGAGAACATAATTTCACCCTGCTGCCCGCTCCCAAAGTGCCCCGATCACAGGAAATGGGTGTAAAGGAATGACTCAGCTCGCTTTGACCTCCGCCACCCCCCCCAACTCCCTAACACCCCCACCCTCTCCTTCAGGGCGGCTTTAATTAGAAAAGCAACCAGTTTATTTTTCTTAGTCTCAACACCCATTCTGCCCCTCTCAATCTCTTCCTTTTAAAAAACGAGCGCATCCCAAGTTTGGTGATGAGTCATAGCTTTCTCCTCCACCCATCGCTCTCATGCACTCTCCCTCTCTGCGTAATTCAATTGGCCTAGATTCTGCCTTTGGTGTAGCGATGTGAAAAACAGCTGTTGCACAGATGTGCGCCCTTATCATACCTGCTCAGGTGCGTCCGACGTGCGAACCGCTCACAAATGCTCGAAACATACGCTCCGACTTTGATAGCGTCATGCTGGAACGTTTATGTATTCACAGAGGCTGAGTTGCTCAAGGCTAACAAACACACACACACACACACACACACACATTCGTGCACCCAAGCACATACACGTACACAAACACTGACATGCTGCTTCAAAGGATGCCGTGTCATAAACAGAGGGACTGGGAAGGAGGAATGTGTTGTTCATTGGGGAATTTCGGAGCCAGTGGGGAGAGGAAGGAGGGGTGGGGGCACGCTGACCTAATGTCCAACTGAGCGTAGGCAACGGAGGAACAGGCCCTTCTCTCTGCTGTCGTAACCCTTGTAAGCCCATCAATACATGTGAGAGCTCCACTGACACGGGAGGCCACAGTTCACGGCTGACTAATCTGAAACAGACCCTGTACCAAGCTCTCCCCGAAAACCCAACACCTCCCTTACCTCCCATTTATCCAATCTGAGGAGTCCGGTTACCATGTGATACATTACAGACAGTATGAGTGTATGTAGGTGTGTGTGTAGATATGTGTGTGTGTGTGTGTGTGTGTGTGTGTTTCACAGAACAGGAAGATGATATTTCTTCCCGTCCACTGTGTCAGTTTAACGCCACTGTGTGATTTGTGACTTTAGTCACACCTCACTTAATTGGAGTCAGCAGTTTTTTACTGTGTGTGTGTGTGTTCGTTCGTATGTGTGTGTGTGTGTGTGTGTGTGTGGATGAAGGACGCAGTGGGATGAGTAATAGAGTGTGATTGAACTTCAGTTTGCTCCCACTGCTGTGGGTCAAAGCCTCAGTTCAGCCGAGCTCAGGTTTTTTTGGACAGCTGAAGCCCCGCCCCATCTCCCAGCATGCCTTTGTTCCACTTGCTTTCGTAACTACTTGGCTGTGTCCAAAACCTTCCACTCTTCACTGTATACTGCACTACATGGTGTTTAATGTCCCTATACAGAAGGCACAGATGATTCAACAATACAATAATACATTTTTGTGAATATATCCATATTCTGAATTTGATGTCAGCAACATGTTTCAAACAAGTCGGGCAACAAAAGACTGGGAAAGTTGTGGATGCTCCAGAAACACCTGTCTGGACCGCTCCACAGGTAAACAGGTTGACTGATAACAGGTGATGGTGTCATGATTGGGTGTGGGAGGGGATTTCTCGAGAGGCTCAGACGTTCACGAGCGAGGACGGAGCGAGGTTCACCGCCGACTGTATAAACGGGTTATTTTTCAAAATGATTTCATTCTGGCTTTTGCGGCGTCCAAACTTTTTCGGGAATCGTGATTGTGAGGCATTTAGTTTTTAATATGGACAGAAAACTCTTTTTAGAAAAGACTGTTGAAAGAAAAGCCTGCTATTAAAATCTCATTGAGTTGCAGATGCTAATGTAATAGAGGCACGCTAGGGGCTGCTTCGGGGAAATATGGGACCCTCAAACCTCAGCTCCGTCCAGCTCTCCTCCCCTCCCAGCGTCATCATCACCCTCTGGGGCATGTAATTCAGTCGGGGTTGTGAGATTAAACTGCTATTTAGGGCCTCTCCTCTCCTCTGGGTGTAGCATCTACATGGCCAATGTTGTCTTTTCTTGCCCCAGAGTCAGATCCTCCGCTCTGTTTATTATCCAGGGAGATGGCAGCTGTTTATAGGGGCAGATTTGTCCCTCTGTGACCAGCGACAGAGAAAGAGAGCGTCAGAGCGAGAGAGAGAGAGAGAGAGAGAGACACTGAGAAGCAGGGAAATGGAGGGGCGGTACCGTGAGAAGGAGCCAGTCCGGAGATGTAATTGGTACCTTTCCTTTTTTAGAAAACATTTCTTACTAAGCGAAGTCCAGCAAATGAGTCAGGGCGCTCGCAGCATGCCTTATAACCACACTCAGACACTCTCACATGGGTTATCATACTTTCCCTTTGTAGTTTTCACTTTGAAGAGGGTTTAAGTTTCTCCTCCGCCTTTGATCCTCCGTCTATTAAGCTATGATGTTAGCTACTGGTTATGTGCATGACAAAGGAGCAGAGCCACCATCTGGTGAAGACGAAGTGAAAGATTCCCATATGGGAATATGATGTTTTTCCCCCCATTTCATCTTTTTTTCTTGCAGACATCAGTGTGAAAACAGTTTAGCTAAATGTCTAGCAAGCAGGGGTGTGTGGTCTTTTATTCTGTCTGCCCCGTTCATTCATTCACGCACCGACATCTGTTTTCTTCCCGTATCACTCGCATTGTTTAGTTCAGGCGATTATTCAAAAAATGGCGAGGACGTCTTCAAAGAGCCGGGAGGGGGTTAACAAAAAGATGAGAGAGCGAGAGGGAGAAAAGAGGAGATGGAGCGAGCGATATGGTCAGCTGACTCACACTGTGATAAACATCTTCGCTTAAACTGCAGGTGTGAAGTGAGAGGGATGCTGGTACAGGCAAGACAGGTGGAGTGGGAAAAAACTGCCCGCTCACATTCAGCACGAAAACATCTCAGTTTATATGGTGAAGACTCAAAAATCTAAGATGTAAGTCACATGTAGCTTAAGCGTGTGTATGTTAGTGTAAATGTTAACATTTCAAGTGGGGTTATTTAGGTAACAGTCTAGCTTGAAAATGAAAATAAAGAAACAGAGATAACGTTTGTAAATGTAAACTACAGCGGCCACAGATCCTGTCTGTAA
The DNA here is from genome assembly GCA_039737535.1 of Lagodon rhomboides. Classification (NCBI taxonomy): domain Eukaryota; kingdom Metazoa; phylum Chordata; class Actinopteri; order Spariformes; family Sparidae; genus Lagodon; species Lagodon rhomboides. The sequence continues at coordinate 4,683,261 of CM077787.1, forward strand.
GGTCACATGGTCATACATGGCTTCCATGCACACTTAATAGAGCGTTAAATACAATAAGGTAACACTTTATTCAACCCAATATTTTCCACTGAAAAATAACATATTACATAATACTTTGATATATAAATAGTTACAATGTTATATCGAAGAAAATCGATTAGTTAATTGTTACACTTGGTGTACACATTGCCACCAACTGAACACGCCTTTGTCGTCTCATCCTCCCCCATGTGGCAGCCAAGAATGCAAAAAACATGAAAGACCCTCTTTAGAGTCAGTACCAGCCCCTTTTAGATAGAAAAGGTGGCACATTTGCAGCAAGGTAAAGGCTGCAATGTGCCGCCTTGTCTATCTAAAAGGGAGGTGCACTATTCCTCCTTCTCAGATAAGCGCACCACATGTTACGCGCAGCACGTAGTTAGGCGTGAAGAGAAGCAGGTCGGATTTGTCCTCAAAATAAGAGCTTTACATTGCACCCCATCGGAGTTTAGAACTGGGTCCTTAGCGGGGGGCTTTTAATTTGAAAGTAGTGACCGCTATTAGCTCACTGCTACTGTACAACAACAAGCGGACAACCAAGACAGCTACAGAGACCGAGGAGACGCTAGCATCTCCCGGATCTCAGCGGCTTTCCAGCTGCTCATCTTCGTGGATGAAGTGACGAACTGACTGCTGTGATCAGCTGTTTCCTGGTTTTAAAACTCCCGGCTGTGGGTGCGCAGCAGTGCACGTCATCGACAGCTCCGCCCATCTCAGGATTTGCCACCACATTGCCGCCTCGGATTCACACAGCAATGGAGGCGCGAATAAGTGTAACGTTACCCTCCAAGGCGCAAAATTGGTGGAACAAAACAGATCACCAATTTGCCGCCTCTTGTCTAAATCCGCGGAGCGAGCCACCAAAAGGACGGCAGATTGGTGGCTTACTGCCCAGAATAAAAACGGCTAGTGTTTGTCCATTCTGGGCTACTGTAGAAACTTGGCAGTGCAACATGGCAGAGGATCCGCTCCTGCTGTAGGCATTAAAGGCCCATTCTAAGGTAACGAAACAACAACAACAATGCCTTTAGTTTAAGTTCATTCTAAACTTATGAAAACATAATTGTGAATGTTATATGTCATTGTCGCTGATAGACTCCCCTAAATCCACACTGGACCTTTAAAGTGAGACAAAATTAAATTAAAATGAAAAAGCAAAACAAAACAGCAACAGTTATAACAGTGAGTAGGAAGGCATGTTTGTTGATGTGTGTGTATCTGTGTGTGTGTGTGTGTGTGCACAGCTTCAGCACCTGGGGCAACAATAGCTTTGAGCAGCTGTATGATTGTGAAGCAGAGCTGAGCAGCAGCAGGACACCGGAGTGTGTTATTAAGGTCACAGTCAGCTCCGTCTGAGTCCACAGGAATTACACCAGGCCGCTCCACTGCTCCACTTTTAAAGACCGGTTGTGGCAAAAGATCAGTGGACGTATAATTGCAAATGTCATAGATGTTGTAATAAGACGGAACCCAAAATAGCATTTCAAGACCAGTAGTGTGGCGAATCAGCTTACATTTAGCATGATCAGTTTTCATTGTGAGCTTGTAAAAGTGCCACAAAGAGAAAACGTTTCGGGGCAGCGTTACACGAAAGAGCGCCTTTCATTTTTTGAAAGACGAAACACAGCACATGGGTTCCATTAAAGGGCCAATTATGTCAAAATTGAGGGACTTAATCGCTCTGATGAAGTGCAGCAAAAGAACAATTTTCCTGTTACTCATGCAGTTGCATAAACGCGGCACGTGGATTGCGTTAGTGGTAAACGAACACCTGCTTGACCTTGAAATGCTGCAGGCGTCCAAACTTCACTCTTGTGTAACGCTCGAACATGGTATGGTGATTTCAAGTGCCCCCTTTTCTCCTCTTCGGATTGAACATTTTGTGGGATGTGCCTCAGTCTGCGGCAGGAGGTGTCAGCAGTTTGTTTCAGTCCCATAAAAAAGCCCGAGGGCTCGAAAGGAAGCAGCTGCTGAGAAATGAACATTGGTTAGAAGGACAAGCCTACTTGAGTTTGACTTCCCTCTGGGACTGTTCCATTAACACCATGATAGATTTACGAGCCTCTTGACATCCATCCCCTTTGTTTGGTTGTTCCAGGGGAAAGTAAAACAGGTGGAAATGTGGGCATTTTTAGAAGCTATTTTTAATGATCTAGTCTCCTCCAACAAAATCTGTGTTTTGCGTGTTTGTGTTCGGTAATGATCTTGTTTTCTCCGAGAAAAAAGGCCTTTTAACATTCCGATTCCATTTTGCCGTGCCAAGATAAAACAGTACATATTGTGCCCTGGCACCATTAAATATCAAGACCTGGCAACGGATCTGTCTGAATCACTCGGAGAGGTGAGGATAAAAGGGGATTCAATTATGTTGATCATGTTTCATTTTACTCTGTTTATCTGCCTTCGGAGAACACCTTCAAAAACAATCTCTCCCGGTGTTGGCTCGCGAGGGGAAAATTCCTCTGCTTTCCAGAGGAACTATGGGTAATACGACCAGCTTTGGAACAAGATCGCACAGATCGCTGTCACCTTGTTAGCGGCACAAGCATCCCCCATACCGCTCACTTGCACAAAGCTTATATAAGGCATTTGACGTTGATGTGCTTGAGCCGTGGCTGTGTGTCAGTGGGTTCAGTGTTTTCATGTGCATGTGTAGAGTATGTGTGTTTAATTTTCCATGTAGTCACTGCCCTTAAGTCTGGGACTTACCAACGGGTCTGGACCTGCTCGCCGCACTTCCAATTCAGCCTCGTGGGCTGCCAGTAATCCCTTGAGTACTGAGGGAGAGGGGTGGGGCTGGTAGGGTGGGGGCGGGGATGGACGAGGTGCTAGAAGATGGTAAAATATGTTTATAGGGCGTGCATCCCAACAGGTATAGTGTCATTAACGGGCTGTGCATTAATCAATTCTAGTGTTGGTTCAGCCATCAGTGAAGCCCCGTAAGAGCCTGAAGCTCTTCCTCAGTCGGTCCATCGTCGTCCAGAGTAAACAGAAAGGCACTGGCTTGCCCAGAAATAGACCACACGCACCTGGCGTACGCCACGCTTTTCCACTGAAAGATCTCTCTCCTGGCACTGGACAGTCATCGCTAAGTACACAACCTGGTTTTACAAAAATTATCTGAACGAAGCGTCATGTGTGCAAGAGTCAGGTTTAGGTAGAAGAGAAGCTTTATACTTATACTACTGAGTGGGCCCATCCCCAAACCTGTGCATGCAGGTGCTCTCTGCCTCCGACATAAACACATGAACTGCTATTATCAACATCATGCACTTTCTCACAGGTGGTGGTGGCTCCTTCAACGACTTGAGCTACTACTTGGCTCGTTACGTTAGCTGTAACGTTAGCCTCCTGGCGATCATTTCCCTTTGAAGAAAGTTGGTCTTGGAATTATTATGTGGGTCTGGGACTTGTTTTTTTGACATCCAGATTAACGTGCAGGTCCTACTCCAAGCAAGGAGTTAGTTTGGATCAGTACATTTCTGGCTGGGTGCATGAAACAGGCTACAGTTTGCTAAAGCAAGAATAAATGTTTAGTTGTTATTGTTTTATAAGTAATGGTGCGTATTTTCGTTTGAATAAGATAACAAATAAATACAATTTGGTCATCATTGCTTATTGAGCATGAAGAGGATTTGTTTGCTCTCTGTGTGCTTTTGTGAATGTAAGTCTCTGTAGTTTCCCTCCTGTGTCCCTGTTTGCACTTTCGAACATCTGCCGTACTTCGCTGTTTCATCATAATTGCTTTCAGCTGTGTCAGGAGTTATGGCTGGTGAAAACCGAACACTTCCTAATTTTTCTGCTTCATAATAAAAGCTTTTAACCAACAACATAAGGGGGGACTTGTATTGTAAAGAAGTTATCAGAAACAAAGCATTTTTATTACCAAACTGGAGGAGCTTTGTTAGCGGCGATGCTTCGATAATACCGCAGGGAGGAAGAGTATTTACTGCTGGTGCTTTGACCACTACTCAGGACAAGTGCGTCAGCTCGTCACTTTCAGATCCGTCTTCAGGCGGGTAGCAGTGCTTTAAAGGAACTGCAAATCCCTGTCGCGCTGGACTGACAAGCGTCAGGAGCCAAACTGAGCCGAGCCTGCACATGTTTATGGAAAAGCCCCACATGGGCCCCCCCCTCGGGGCTGAGCCACAGAAAGCTTGCCCCCTTTTCCCACCTGATATGTGCGGCCCTGGGTGAGGGGCCTTAATATAAATGTTAAAATACAGCTTTAAACTACAACAGCCTGCTGTCAGTTTCAAGTTCAAGCCACAGTTTTGTTTGACTTTTTATATCAAAGCTAACCATACCTTAAACATCATGAATCAAAACCTTACAGTCACGTTTTCATGTTTAGAACAAGAGATAACCTGAATGTGAACGGTGTTGTCACTCGTGCCCACAACACTGAAGGTGTGTTTTAGTTTGTGCTCATTTCGTAAAATGTTCTCTCCCCTTACCGTAATCAAAACACACACATACACACGTGCAAGCACTGACAAGTGAGATACACACACCTTCACAACAGCTCTCTGACAAGTGGAAACACTGCATGTCGGCAAAGATATTCCACTCGTGACGTGATAATTTAACTTCAACTTTTATTTCAAATGTTTTAAATATTTACAAAAGCAAATTTCAAATCGTAAGTGCACTAATAAAAAATATGGTAAACTGAAAAAAAAAAAAAAATCTTGGCTTTATTCCTAAAACATATCATAGAAGCTGAATTAACTCTCAAGTTGTACAAAAAGCGTCACACTTCAGATGAAAGTAAAACCTTGTCCTGAAATAAAAGGCAATACATTGCCCCTAATTTACTGCAGTGATTAAAACAATAAAAACAGCAAATGTGTGTAGTAGGTCTGAATGGCTTCCCATAAACCAACACCACAACCACACCCCCTGACCTTCACCATCTAAAGACAACTAACTGTCTGTAAATCCTGAGAGAGAGAAAAACACGGTGTCATCACTCTCATCACAACCACTGATATTACTCATGGCTTTGACAGCAGGGGAGGCTTCGTGAGGACAGGCTGACATTCAATTATGAACACAAACATAGTGACAAAAAAAAGCATTGTATAAATCACATGGGTTGAAAAAACAAACAAAACTGATGGACGGTTCGTGTGAAACGTTGCTCAGTTGGGCTGACGACTCCAGTCGCTCAGTCAGAGGGAGTTTCCCCAGGTGGGACTGTCCCTGTGGTTGTCTGCTGTCCTTTACGGTGTTACTCTCATGCTGGTATTATCTTCCAGGAAAACCCCAACAACCACTGCGTTTCATACCTGGGATTTAGCACCTTTAACTATGACTTCATTAGGAAGACCGAAATGCCCCAGACAATCATCTGTGAAAACAAAAGCGTTCTTCCATCGTGGTCATTTTGGGCCACATGTCCTTTGGCATCCTTTACCCACCTTTTTCTGATTATAATAAATCATTTTACTCCTTTTTCATGTCAAACTGACACACTTTTATACATGTATATCACTTCTTTACAGATCTGTCTCGCCAACAAATAAATTAGGTCATTTCAAGACAGATATTTTACTACTGCAAAGAAAAAGTATATACACATAGAAAAGAAGATCTATAATATCTAAATAAAGACGTCCATGGTTTGATGTGCGTTCAACATGATAAGGCAGAGTCCGCGGGAGGAAAAGTGGACCACCAAAATCCTAATGACTTTAAATATTATGTTCCCCTTGTCCACATTTCTCTCGTCCTCTTCATCTCTGCCACATGCTCCTCTCTGTGGTCTCAAACACGGCCTCTTCCACCTCTGTATATGTTTGAGGAGAGGCAGAGCACAGTGCCACGCTGTATTTTTAGCTACACTTGCAGGACTTCACGATCATATTGGACAGCTGCTCCACCTGAAAGTGAAAACCAACAGTAATGTGATAAATCATCTAAGTGTTGCTTTCACATAAAATGTTCTGTAAACATTTCACCCCAGAATGAGGTCTGCTTGGCTGTGGTATAGATACCTTGTGTTGCCTGCCCACGTAGTAGAGGATTGGCAGTGGCTCCAGTGCCTGAGGAACACAGCAGGGCTGGGCAGAGGCTCCTGGGTTGTGATGCTTATACAAGGCCAAAATCTGTTAACGGTTATATGAAAACAGAGTTTAGCTCAGCATTTCATCACCAACATGACAGACAATCTATTTACTGGTCTGAGTTACAAAAGTGCTTTTGTCAAGATCCAGTTGTTGGCCACAAAGTGGCTCAAAGTGTTTTTTTTGTTGCTGTTACAAAGACAACTTGATCTTTTTCCATTTTCCTCAAAGGATCAACGACCAACAAAGCAGTACAAAACATGATTCAGATATTCACATTACTCACACAAAACGCTAGTTCCTTGATGTGTGACTTCAAATGAACAAGCCTAACAGTTTATGGCCACTCTAGTGGCTCTATAAGGCTGCATGTCAATGCTCAGATGCTGACTTTTAGCAATGTTTACAACTGTCACGACCAAATCTGAGTAGCTGCCGATCTTAGTTCTGGACGTCTGTGTCAGAGTCGAGCTTGGACAAGTCATATGCAGAACTACAGTAAAACCAGCAAGTGGTTTGTCCAAGTTGCATTACTGTATGAACTGTACTCACCAAGACACTATTCAGATTGGATGCTACACCCATGTTAACAATGATAGCTCATTGTGTTGACATGCTAAAATTCTGCTAACTTTCACAATACACAAAGAACACCCGAGGCTGATGCGAATGCCTTTCTTTTTGGCAGATATTTGTTTAGTTTTACAATTTGTTTAGTTTACAATTTGGTTCCCACATTCATGTCCCGAGTGGGACATGAATGTGGGAACCAAATTTAATGATAATCTATTCAATAGTAGAGACATTTCAGTCTGGACCCAAGTGGTGGAGGAACAAACCAATACCATCCCTCGAGCCAGACAAAGCTTTTGGTCTGATCTGCCAAACCTTACATGGCAGTACCGTATACATCCATACAAACAGATGTGGACTGCATACTACAGCACGGTGTCGAACTATACCTGAGAATATTTGTTTTCAGCATTCCAGATGTAGGTGCAGGATCCCATGCAGTAGTTGGCGTGGTAGCCAGTTGGTTTATGTATCCATTTCCATCCCAGATCTTTCCTGAAGTCGATGTACAGGCTCCTCACGCAGCAGGTCTCTGTCTGGCTGCAACAGGAACAAAAGGGAAATAGCTTTTGTGAAGTGAGGTGTGTGATGAGATGTCACAGAGATTTTTAGAACATATATGCTGTATAAGCTACATTCAGTTTTGAAGCTGCGTTGGTAATTTATGTACAACACATCCTATCAGTGTTTAGTGTTCATTGGGCTTCCCATGTGTTGAACAGTGAACAGTGATCTGAGCGTATACATTTGCACCTACTGAACATGAGCATCGTCAACTCCTGTGAAGGTTAACTAGGCTCATGCACAGTTTTACTGCACCCAGCTTTACATGGAAGAGGGTCATGTTTCATAGTGCGTAATCAAAGCACAGAAGCTCAAATTTATTGCAGTTCATTACCAATCCAGTAGTGAGCGAGATTGTATAGCCTGATAAAGTTTCTCGGTCAGAAACACAGCCTCTGATTGGTCGACGGACTCGACCCAATGCATCATGGGATTGCCTAATATGCAGTTTTCTATCCAATCTTATTTGTTGTCGCATCAATGTCGCTCTCAGACGAGGAGGTTATGCAGTAACACGTGACCTGACATAGTAAATGTAATAATATTACCGTAATCCTAAAAGTAACACGTTACATTACTTTGTTCCTGCTAAAATGAATACAATACTGTATCATGTATCCTGCAACAATGGTGGTAATATTTCTGGGCCAGAGATGGATGGGTGAGAGGAGGCTTGGAGCAGCTCTTTGTTTTTTTTTAAGACGAACTTCATGAACTCCGTTTCTGGGTCTGAACTTAATTCAAAACATTTCATCCTACTAAGAATGCAGTCCATTTACCATATAGCAATTAAAATGGCCACAGACTAGTCAAGAGGGTAAACACTGTCACTGCCTTTTGAAGCTCGCGATGGGTTAGGCTGCCAAGTGCAGCATTCTTCAGGTCAATGAAATAAAATACAACAAGAACTGTGATGTGTAGGACTGCTTACGCTGTACAGGTATCCTTTGTCTCCGTGGAGCGTCTTTTGCGTGAGGTGGGGTGGGTGCTGACGTTTTGAGGGATAGACATGGTCAGGATGTACGGTGGTTGCTTCGTGATATCTCCTAACGCCGCTATGTCTCCCCTACCCGACGTCATCCCAGAGATGTCAAATTGGAAGCTACTGTCGTCACTAGCCTGGCCGCATTCACAGTACAGCCGAAGTTGGAAGCCCTGCTCGTCATCTGCCAAAACACAAAAAATGTACAACATAAAGCAATTTAGTGGCTGGTTACTTTATCTGTAAAGGTAATTATCTTCTGGAAATTGCAGGAGATTGCACATGAGCTGATCAAATGGAAATAAAGCTTGTTTTATCTCACCGTTCCCTTCGAGCCATTTCTGGAGGGTCTCTGTGACATCGAAGGACAGCCATTTGTCTCTCCACTTGTTAGTGATGAAGCGGGAGGCGAGGTAGCGGGCAGAGGTCCCCATACCCTGGTACAGCTCCACCCGCTGCTCATCAGGTATCGTGGTCTGCTTGATGAGCATCCGTAGCTCTGCAGTGGTCAGCAGGCTGTAGTCTCCAATACTTTTTCGTATCTCAGAGATGTTAAAGGACATCGAGTAGTTTTTGGGGTTCTTGAGCGGATCTGTTCAGCCAAGAAAAATAAAAAGACTGAGTTTCTGCATGTACAAACACACATTATGCCAAATATAACGGCATGTTAGAGAGACAAATGGAAAACACGTCCTACTGGCGTGTGATATATAATCTAGTGTCTCAACCAACCATATCCAGAAAGACAGAGAAGTACTTTGAATGGGAATTGTTTTTTAAATCTTCTATGTGTGATTTTATTAAAACCGAACCTACTTAGGACTGTCTAAACATATTAATTAGTATATAAATATTAGATCAAGACTCCTTTTTCAGTTGATTAAAACACTCAGATCTGGAGCAGGGGTACATGATGACATTTAGGAGTTCTGGTGTAACAGAAACATGTTTTCAAACTGGATTTAGAAAAATATCCTCTCTTGTCTCAGGATATGAATTTGGCCATCCGAACTGAGGAATTCCTTACTTTAGAAATTCCTAAGGTAGAATTTAGAACCTGTCCTGAATTCAAAATAACTGCCACTAACTGTTGTTAGGTCTGTATGTCAATGACAATAAAGATCAACATGGACACCAAATATTATGATGAAAAGGCTGTTCAAACCCTCAAACTGTCGGAGAAGCTAACACTGATGTTAGCCTGCAGGAGAGACGAATTGGATGTTTATCTGTTGGCTATAAATTTACCTGACAATGCGTATACATCATTTCCTCTACTGACACAAATAATGCATCTGACTCAGTGAAGCTGAAATTGAACGCCCATCTTTTCCTGTACACTATAAAAAGCTTGCTAGCCAGCGACAAGTGAGGTGAGCCAGCCGTTGTACCATAGATACCGACAGTGTAGTAGGAAAGTGCTGAATGAAGAATTGAGATAGGACAGGGCACAGCAGTGAGTTTAGGAATTGCCTCTGTAATAAGAAGATAGTATTTTCCCATTCTTTCTGTCCAAAAGTTCTTGTTTTGCCTCTTTTTGCTGCATTATACTGCATGAAAAGTTTTGTCATAGATGTTTGTATGTACACCCATAAATGAAATGGAACAGCCAAATTCAAAGTGTTACTCAATAATCTTAACTGCAGCCAAACATTCATCCACTCCAGCTGCTGTAAAGTTGACCATAGAGAGGGTTTTGTTTTCTTACAGTATCCCTGCCCATATTTGCAACTTTAATTCCTGAGCCTGCCCATATCATGACAGCAGGAACATTCCCCTCCAGAGCCTGATGCAGAACAGAGCCAAGCTACTGAAGGCTTTAACACCATAAATCTAGCAGCGTTGCATTACAAACGGATTACGCCGGACGGAGACCTGCAAAGATAAGAGCAGGAAGGCAGATGATTGAGAGTGAAACACCGTGTAGAAAGAGAGAGTGAGAGAGGGGGCTGTAATGGTATCTGCAAAGAAAACAGCAGAAGTGAAGAATGCATTCATGAATATAACTCAACAGTTGTCAGTGGTGGTGCTAGTGGTGGTGTGAGCGGGGCTGCAGAGAAATTGGAGATGTGTATCAATGTAGCCCGGGTCTGGCCCAGGTCCAAACCCTCTATTCTGTCTCAGCCTGTCAAAGCCAGGATTCTCTGCTCTCAAATCCCGGAATTACTCTTTGACAGCGGCTACAACCCAGCCTTGCATACTTGAGCTGCATAGTCGATCTAGGCCGTACCAGAAGCCTCCATGTCACGGCTGTTTATGTGTATCATTTACCAGGATCGCCATCTGCGTCGCTGTGAAGGTAGCGTTTCACCCCTTCGTTTTGAAGCCAAACTGAAACTGAAAAGAGCTGGTGCGGCGTGTAAAGGGAAATGAGATGACATTTCACTGGTCCCACCCAGAGCACCCAGAGTCAAATGTTTGGTTGTAAGTACATGAATGGAAACACAGAGTGTCAAAACAGTGTACAGTATGTGGGGAGCAATGAATTGGCAGCGGTGTACCAAGCAACACCGAGCACGGAAAGTCATCGTCTCCAGCTAGTTTGAGTAAACGAAGATATATGTGTTAAGGGTTACAGAAGTGTTTACGAAACAGGAAATTCCGTCACTTCCTCTAAGAAGCATATTGGCTGCAGCACTATAGTTAGCTGAGATGGACCTTAATCCTCACTTCTACTTTTCAATTAACAGAGCTCACATCGCCTGAGGAGCCCCGTCACTGAACTGCTCATGTGATCAAAATACAGCACTTTGAGGGAACAAAGTGTGAAATCTCTTCTCTATGCTTGACTTGAGAAAAAGGCCTCGCTCCTCCAGATAGGGGTAAAGATAGCACCCTAGTCTTGGTACTAACATGGGTGTGGGGGGATTTGTGTGTTGAATCAGGGCCTATCCGCAGGTAAGCCGGGGACAGCTGTTGTGACAGGTAGGGAGACAGCTCTGTAATTACCAGTTGGAGGAAACAGATTCCAGCAACAGCTTAAATACCTGCCTCCTTCGAGCGCTCAGCTCCACCCTCCATCAGCCCACTCGTCAGTGTCTCGTTTCCCCATCTCACCCTGTTTTACACACACTGTCCGAAACCCTGCTGCTACTCCTCTTCATCATACAGTGGTGGCAGCTTGATTTACTCTTAATTATTTTGGAGCAGTGAACTCACTTCACTCCCAAAGTGGCTTTTTTCCAAAGGAGAAAAGAGTTCCCTCTGTAAACAAGCTGAAAAACATTTGGACCAATACCATGGTAAGTGGGAGAGGTGAATTGTGGGCTTCAACGGACGGATGTAACTACTAACTGGCTGGAGGAATTCAGCCTAATACCGCCACACAATTATCATAATGGAGAGTAAAACTATTAAGTCCTAAAATGCTCTCCACACAAATATGCATCCCTGTAGGCTGTTCTGGAGTATCAGGAAAGTGTGAGTCGTCCTATAAAAAGAACCACAAATTGAAATGACGGATAAGCCTGTTAATGAATATTATAAAAAACAACTTGTACTCCAGTTTGACCCTGTTATAATTGCTTTGTTGAAGCACAGTTCCCTGTCTTTTACTTCTTAAGTAGGAGCAGAAGCTGGATTGTCTTCCACACCCCTTGCGTGTGGGTTTTTTTTTTTTTTTTAATAATTGCAAAACATTTCGTGTTGAGCCTCCACACGTACGCACACACAGCTGGCGTTCGCCCTTTTCCCAGTGTGTGGAGGTCGAGACTGTTAAAGGTACAGGTCAACCCAAAACCAAAAATACATATTTTTATAGATATTGTCAGTAGAGATGTCTGCAGTCTCTTGAATATAATTAAACTATATGACACTTGCACATGACATGTGCCAAAAAATTACATTTCAAAAACTCAACAGCAATGTGTCTGCCCAGAAATCCTGACCTGGTTACTCCACAATAATCCACAAACTTTGCTGTGAGTCGTTTCGTGTAGGACTATTTTCTCTCTACAGAAGTTCACCCACCAAGTGTATCACCATGCCGAAGGAAGAATGTATCTTCTGCTGTGTTCCAGTAAAAGTCGGAGGTTGGAATTTCCTAGTTGAAATTTCCAATTTCCGACCTGCAAGCGTTCCAGGTGCATGACGCCAAAGTTAACAAAAACCTTGGCTTATCGTGACAAATTGATGTCTCTTTGGCAATTTTATACATAAGTAAACTCTCCTAGCAAAATATAAACGAAACAGTGGAGGGAAAACCACACCAGGTAAGAGACGGCATCATAAATTTTATTTTACGGCACTTCTTGGAAACAAAACGAAATATTCCCTTCACTAGCCTAATACAAATCATGTCATCTACAAACCCCGTCCCCGTGGGTGCTGCCATTGTTGTGTGATGTCAGACAACTGCTCCCACATGAAGGTTTACAAGTAGGAATTCCTACTTCAAGAGACATTCCATTGTACTTTTTACATTAGGAAGTCGGAAATTTTCTAGTTCTGAGTTGTCTGAAAAGCAGCATTACTAACTAAGCTAGCTAACATTACAGCTTAGCCGAGGAGGACGGCTCTAATGTCTACATCCCATGCTGTCGCGGGCACAAGCCTTTCGTTTAATGGCAGATCCAAGTTCTTAGTTCTGAGAGAAAGCAGACCTCCGAAACTTGGCAACTCACACCAAAATAATTTAGCTAGATAAGTAGCACGACAGGTAAATATGTATTTGTGATTTTTCTGCTGAACTGTCCCTTTAAGGAGCTGTGCTGAGGGTTAAGACAAGTGTTCTCTGGCATTCCGCAGAGGTAGGAAACACATGCTCCCCATGGGCACCGCTTGCACCGGACCTGAGTCACTCAAGATCTCAGTGGCCATCAGCCTGCCTTCCTTCCTGCCAAGCTGCCCTGTCACAAACATGCTGCAAACACACTGATAATAAGCTCAGGAAACCCGGCAGAGAGAGGACCAGGAGCGAAGAAGAGAGAGACAGAAAGCACGAAAGAGAGAAACGGTTAATCATTGGCAGAGCGATATGGAAACGAAATAGAAAATGGTCAAGGGAGAAGAGAAAGATATGATGGAGAACAAGTGACAGTATAAACAAGGGAGAACCCGATGCTCAAGTTACAGGAAACCCCCAATCCCCGGGAGACAGAGAGAGAAAAAAGAGAAACGAGAGAGAGGGAGAACGAGACAGGGTGAGGGTGAAGGAGTGCATTTCACGTCTTCTCTCATCTAATTTTTCCATTTTCCTCCTGTTCTTTGGTTTCCATCTAACCAGAACAAAATCCTGCCCTTCGTTTTGAAAGTTCCTTTGTTCTCTTTTTGGTCTGCACACTCCTGAGCGCGGTCCATCCACTCTAGTCTTTCTTTTGAAGTGGTGGATAAAAGAGGGATAGCGTGGATGCCTGCCTGATAGGGTGAGAAGTATAGACATGTAGAGAACAATGGAGCAAAGACACAAAACGAAAAAAAAAACCTGTTTATCATAATAGTTTGGGAGTCACTGCACGATTACAGCCAAAACCCATTTGGCTGAACAAACAGCGTATGCAGCCTAGCCAAACAAACAGCGCTAATAAAGCAGTAAAAATGCCATGGACACCACAAGAGCAACGCAGTGCTTCAGACCATATGCACCACACAGTCCGGCTAACTTGTAACGCCTGTGATCTCTGAACTCCTCAAGCTGCCTGAAGATGTTGGATGGAGATCAGAAGGAGTACACATGTTGAGGGAATTTATGGACAAGATTGGAATTGACGCCAGCCATGGGATGCATGCTGGTTAATTTGGGCTGTATCCTCTAGGTCTGTCTATCCCAGCGAGTGCTTTATGGCTTATTATGGTGGGCCAACAAAATGACAATGTGAAATATTGTCATTTTGTAAGCAACAAAATGCCTTGACCGTCTTTGGTTTTGGTACATTAATATATAGTAGTTCTTGTCCAAAGGTCACCTGTTGATTTCCGTCTGTCTTAGCAACTGTTAGGTTCAATCACAGTTACAGTTTTTAACCATACCCTTTGTTTTTGAGCACCGCTTTGCTCCTCAGAGCAGAATTAACCAACTGGGTACTGACTGTATTCTCCCCCATGAAATGAGGCAACTCTTCAAGACTGCCATACGTCATCAGTCGTCATTGATTGCGTAAGTGTAAACAGATGTGAATGTACACTTCCATTATGCAATTTATCTGATGGAGTTAGAAAAGCATTGATGCTCATAATTTTTTCACAACTTCACACCATCAATCAGATCATCAAATGAGAAGAACACGGTTTCATTAAAAGGCCACTAGCAGTGCTTTATGGGCCAACAACATTGAAATATGTACGAGTGTGATGTGATTTGGCCCTGATGTGAAGAATGATAACTTTTCAAAATACTCTTGCTCTTTGTTTCAATGTGTGTGTGTTGAGCAGTGTGTCTCAGGTGCCTGTAAATATAGGAGCATAAATCAGTAATTGCCTCCTGACCATGGATGTCTGTGTGCGAAATGCATAACTGATGTATTGCTGTTCTGAGTACTCACTGGTCGTGTTGAACTTGTGCACCACCTTGGCAAAGTACTCCTCCTCCTCCTGCACCGTGGGGATGTCGGTCTGGACCTCGATCTGCTGCTCCTTCAGCATCTCCTTGGTGCTGTTGTAGAGGGACAACAGGGTGCTAGGGATGTCCTCCTCGTCTCCAGCCTCATGAGGCTCTATTGGCAAGCGCAGTTTGCTAAGGATCTGGCTCCTAATGGCCTCAATGCGCTTTTTCTTCACCATCTCCAAGTCCAGCGTCTTACATGTAGACAAACCACTGACTTTGCCCACCGTGTACACAGCCATGAACATCAAGAATACCAGCTTCATGGTGCCAACCTGACTGTGCACTTGTGCACTTCGGTTCTTCGCAAATCCTCTCTCACCTTTTTTTTTTCACTGCCCGTCTCTGACCAGGGATGCTTTGGTAACAGTGAATCACTCTGTAGAGAGGTGTGAGTGACGCAAAGTGTTTACACACGACAAAACAATTAAAGCACTGTGGAGAGTCCTGAAAGTTCAGGGCTACTGGTGCCACTGCTGTTGCTGCTGCTGTGAAAACTACCTAACACTTGTGTCTTCTTTGCATAGAAGCAGGTGGAGAGAATCCCAGTGGGCAGACAGACATCCAGGGATGAGCCAGCCTCTGACTCAGCCACACAGGTAACACAATGACGTCCCAGACGCTGAAGTGAGTCCAGAGTGGAGCTGTCAAATGTGAACAGAGCCCAGCCAAACATGTACACAGACAGCGCCCCCAAGGCTACAACACCGATCAGTCCAAAATAATCTAAGACTCAGATATCCAACAGAGCTAGTTATGTGCTCACAGATTACCTTGTACTTGGTATGATTTCAAGCCTCCACCCACAATATTAAACTGAATTCTGTTTTCCTTGAAGCAGCTATACTGTATACATCTCCACGTGTCGGCTCAGTGCTGTACGGCTCACCCGGCAGTCTCTCTGTAAATGTCCCCAGCGACACAAAGTGAAAAGTGTGGTTAGTAGAGAGTAAGGCTTTTGTTTCCTGTCCTCGTTGTCCCAAAAGGTCACTTCTCAATTAATTTTAAAAACTATTCTTTTTGTATGTAATGCCAGATAGGCCCTCTCTAAATGTGTCCAAGGGAGAGAAAATAGTAGTAATACGTCTTGTGCTTAGAGTAGAAAAATGTCCTTCCTACTTCTCTGTTTGCTGTTTTTGAAGTTTGATCAGATGACCTCTGGCTTCCTTTACGGCCGCGATTAAACCCTCAGGGGCTTTGAGTCCGCCCAGAGCTAATCAGATATCTACGGTGCAGGAGAAAAAAGGATGCCGTTGTATTTAAATATCACACTAACTTATTATACCCCGGTCACAAACCTATGCTGTCAGGCAGTTAAGTTAAAACACAAAAAAACATCTGATAAACTTGTATCACTCTCCACTCTGACTACCTCTTTTTAGCAATAACAGCATGTGATCTGTGTACAGCTGCAGTTTACCCGTAATTGCCTTCAAAACCTCCAACTCATGCCTACTTAAAACACAGCGCAGATGTCTCCACAACTGTTTCTTCAAAGATAAAAACACAGCAAAACTCGCCTTCTGTCAATCAAAGACTGTCCTCCTGTAACAAAACTTATAAATTTGACACACCTTCCTCTTTAAATGAGAGTACCATCCAGACACAGCAGCAGTAACGGCAGCAGTAGCAGTCCTTAGCTCACGCTGTTTTGGGAATCGGGACTGTGGTCTCGTCTCTGTCCTCTCCTCCCTCTATCCATCCATCGGTATCACCTTGTTTATGCCCTCTGCAACTCCTTCACACCTTCCCTCTTGAGTCTCCTCTAACACAACTCCCTATCGGCACCTCTATTTAACTCCCTGCCTCGCTCCCTGGTGCGCTCTCTCTCCTGGTGCTTGTCAGAGCTTGCTGGTGACAAAGTGATTTGTGTGAGCTCTGAGCTCAGCTAACTTTTCTCTTGCACTCACTTGCTCTGCCTCTTTCTCTCTCTCTCCCCCTAACTCTTCTTTTTTTTTTCTGGTTCCTGTTACTAGGTCTAATACAGCGAGCAGCTCTCCGCCCAGGAAATGAGGGTAACGGCCGCAGTGTAAAACATCTGCTGTTTAACAGAGCTCTGCTGCTTGTCCTGTGTCCACATCAGGAAGCCAGGAGCTGAACACACTGAATAACTCACTTTAGAGGCACCAGCTCTCTCACTGTCTGGCCTGTCTGCTACTGAGACAGTGATGACTGACGAGTCAATAAACCACGCATGGTATTCGAGTCTTGCCAAACTGGCAGACAGATTTACCTGGTGGCTGTGAAGGTGAACGACTGCCAGGCCAAAGAAAGAGCCACTTGAGACTAAATGTCTAAAAGTAGAACGGTAAAGTTCAAGGGATGAAGAGGGCCAACAGGGCTGGACTGTGTGGTGCACTGTCCTAGGTCTGGGTGCTTTTTAGAGGTTGAATTGTGTATTTTCAAAAGGAAGGGAAGACTAAAACAAACCTGTGATGGTTTCAATCACATGTCTGTCTGAGGGATGATTCAACGGGTAAGTAAAGATAGTAATATACTATTGTACAGTCTTTGTTCTTGGAATTTTTCAGGTTGTGTCCAAATGTGCTTCCAATGGGTTTCCATTCAATGGGTCCTTTCTGAATAATGAGCTATTCATTAAACACTGACAGTGAATGGTGACATTTCTCAGAAGGAAATTCAAGGTAAAAATCCCCTCATATACTAGCATCTATGACAACAAGATCACACACACAGATACCATTGACAGTTTGTCCCACAGTGTCAATTGCACTTTATCTCTGATTACTGTTAATGATAGGAAGGTGAGAACAAAATGAGTGTGACTATCACATGTCAACAAATCTTACTGCAACTTGTCCTGTTATGCTGGTCTGGTCTGAGCTTCGATGGGTGTGCACTGCCACCTGGTGGTGAAAGATGATTTTCATTGTCCACACTTAAAATCTTCTCATTCTAAGTCATTGTGCAGTACACAGTAGTGTATAGAAGAAGGGTCACAACAGACACAATAACAGATCTTCCTGTATACTTTTGCCTGAGAGATAAAATAACAGCAGCCATATTAGAAGAATTCTTCAACGCACTCACAGGTTTTGCTTTGATTAACTGAGCAGTTACAGATATGATGAAACAAAGGCATTGAGCATTTCCTCTTTCACTCATTTAACCAAAGATGTATCCTGTGATGAAAGAACAAAGAAAATAGGTTACCTAAGCGCAATTAGAAAAATAATATGTGAAAACTGTATTAAAAGAGGAAACCACAGAGCAGATATTGCTAGTGTATTGCTCAAGCAGTATTTTATGATACAAATAAAGCATGATTGCAAATCCAAAATCAATGTTTTCAGTGAAGGTTGATCCATTTATTGGTTCGGCTGATTAATTGGCATCGATAGGATATTACAAACTATAGGGAAGGTGTTTATTTAGTTATGTTTAGTTTCAGTTTGATTTTCAGTGATGCACATTTATGTATTCATTACTTTGACATCAGTCAACCTCTAGTTTTGACCTATTTTCTCTGTTTTCCATTGGTCTTTCTACCGACTGCATGGGCCTCTGAACACAACAACCAACACATCTTACCCGTCTGCCATGGGGCATTTCATAGCCTTCACCACAAGGCCTCGATGCCAACACCTCAAGGTGTCTGTGTGTCTCTGAGCACAGGAGTGCAACATGGTCTGCTTTCTCATTATTGACTGTGAAGTCATTAATGATTCTCGGTATGATTCTGCCTTGGATCTCATCGAGCTGTGGCAAACCCCAAAGTCTCTGAGCCAGACGAGCCGAGGGAGCATGCTGGGAGAAAGATATTCACAGTCAACAGAGAGAACAGATTATTTATAAATCATGTTACCACATCAGAGTTTGTCCTGCAGACATTTCATATCTGTGGCCGGGTGACACAATGCTGTGGATTCTTGTGACTATTGGACAGTGAAAAGAGGCTTGCTCTGTAACTTGTAACTGTAAAAACAGCTCATATTTGAATTGCCTATACTGGTGTATGGGCATGCATTTATAGTACACAATAATATGAGGTAGGACTGGGAAATATATTCGATTTTTGGTTATCATCATACAATGTTATTGTATGATTGTTGTTGTCTTTTCTTGGTTTTAAAAGGCTGCATTTGTCCACATTACTGATGATTATTTATCAGAAATGTCATTGTGTTAATATTTTGTCAAAGTACCAATAGTCATCCCTACAATATTGTTGCTTAATCGATATTGAGGAACTTGAATTTGAATGATATTTGATTTTGTCTCACAAGGTGCTTTTAAGGAGATTTCGAAAATATAAAGATATATTGTGTATCACAATATAACCTAAAAATAGCATATTATTTTAAGGCCACATTGCCCAGCCCTGATATGAGGCATGTTCCTGTTTCAGTATATTATAAGCAGTGGTGGAAGAAGCACTGAGACATTTTGCTCAAGTAGAAGTAGAAAAATAGCAATGTAAAAAATACTAAAGCAGAAGTCCTGCATTCAAATCTGCCTCAAATAAAAATTCAGAGGTCATATAAGCAGAATGTAAAGTATCACTAGGCCTACTTATGCAGCTTTCAATTTTATATATAATTATACTTACATACATTTGTACAAAGCTTTTTTGTCGCTGGTTAAGTTTGAGCTCATTTTAAAATGGATCTTGTGTGAGCTGATCCTATGTTTTGGTTGTACTGATCTTCAGAGGAACTTTTGCTGTCCAATGAAGTACAACAGGCAACTTGAGTTCATGTACATTTTTCACAACTGATTATAGAAAAGGTCAAAATAAAGGTTGCCTATTGTGTGCTCTTCAGCTGTCCTCCTCTATTTTTACACTGTCGGCCTTGTAGTCGCTTTGAATTTAGCAAAAATGACCATTTTGATCAACATTAGCCTAAAAAGTCTACATGAAGCACATATAACGTTAGCCTACGTCCACCTTAGCGAACATTTGTGGGGTTTGCATCTGTTCTGTACTATCTCATATTGAACATGTGCTACAAACAAAAGTAGTGGTATAAGCGAAGTTATTACTGAATCATTGATTTAGGCTGCAAGCTAAGCTAATTGATTTGGAAAGCTAACGGTTGCCCGCTTCGACCTCACCTGCTGCGCTGCCTGTCCGCCAGCTGTCTCCATGGTTACAACGCACGTTTATTCACATGCGCGTTCTAAATGACGTAAGCTGCTTTGTGAATTGGTGCCCTGTACGCGTAACAGTTACCGTATTTATTATTGTTGCTCTTTTCTGCGCAGTTTCTATTAAGCGGTAAGTTAAAACGTCGTAATGAACGAGCCATTCCTTCTGTGTTTATGAGTAATTCTCCTTAAAAACATGGTTTTAAGATGAGAATGGATTCAAAATGGAGACTTCGGTTGAGACAGTGGACGGTGCTGCTGAGGGGGGAAATACTAACCAGAGGTGGGTTAACGTCACCAACGATGGTTACCAAGGTGACGACGCACAGGACGAGCAGGCAGCGGAGGGAGTAGCAGCTAAGTTAGCAGAGAGAGACCTTACCGCGACAATATTCACATTTACGTTATGAGGTTAAGCCCAGAGAGGCTGAGAGAAGTGGCTGCGCACACATACATGTAGCTCTGTGGACTTTTGATGGACTGAATTCACCTGCAGACTTGTCAATGAGGACCCTCTGAGATTCTGGACAGGTGAGTGTGCCCGTCAGGTTTTTAGGCTGCTGGCTGTGACACTGAAAACCGGCTAGTTTTCCGCATGAGTTGGCCTGTCTACATACCAGAAACCTCACCTCTGGACTGTGGAATTGTCTGGCAGGTGTCACAGGTGAAAACTTCTCCCAACTGTACGATTCATTTCATTAATTTATTGTCGAAGGCAGGCTGTGAGTCCCACTATGGAAACACCATCGACATATGCATATATTTAGTGGCGGAAAAGTAACAGAGTACTTCAGTTAAAGTGTTGAGTATTTCTATTTTATACAACCTTTCTCCTGCTTCACTACACTGAGGCAGATATTGTACATTTCCCTCCACTTCATTTGTCTGAAAGCTTTCCCCACTTTCAGATTAGTTTTTCATACCTTTCCTGTCCAGGTGAAAATCATGTGTCTCCAGACATTTTAAATATTTCTTATAAACTGAAGAATGCAGTGTTTCATTTATGAGTTGAGATCTACTCCCTCTTAAACCAAATAAACCAATTAATAACACCTCTTGGATTAATTGGATAAAGTCACAAAGGTTAAAACAGGCCTGTTTTTCTGAGCTAAAGAAAAGTTGAGTACTTTTGAGTACTTTTACTTTCCATACTATCCATTTTGTTGATAATACTTGTATACTTTACTTTAGTCGCAGGACTTTTACTTGTGGAGTATTTTCGTAGTTCGGTGTTAGTACTTCTAATCAGATAAAGGACCTGGAGGAAAAGTTACTTCATCCACCACCAGATACATTCAGGTTATTTTATTTGGGGGATGATTAAATATCACCTTATTACATTGTTTATGGGAATGTTTGCCTTCTGACAGGTGACAGCTACTAACTGCCCCGATGGAGAAATATGAAAAGCTGGCCAAAATCGGCGAAGGTTCCTACGGTGTGGTGTTCAAATGCAGACACAGAGACACCGGCCAGATAGTTGCCATCAAGAAGTTTGTGGAATCAGAAGATGACCCGGTCATTAAGAAGATTGCATTGCGAGAAATACGTATGCTGAAGGTAAGAAGAGATTAGTATTACCTGATAGTATCAAGTTAGCACGCATCTAACACCACAGGTGGACACACACACACACACACCAACACAGAAACACTTATTCAGTCCACTCTTTAAGTTAGATTATCTTTTTTCGCTTTGTTAGAAGTGTCATGCACAGTTGTTATTCTCATTATTATTATTATTATTATTATTATTATTATTATACACAAGGCAGTTTCAAAGAGCTTTACAGACATTTAAACTTTAAAGGGATTGGAATCAAGACTGAATTAAAGAATGTGTGGACAAATTTGGAGGAAACTCTGATACAAACATTTAAATAAAGACCTACAATCAAACTAAAAGTCATAAACATAGCATTAGGAGGCAGCAGAAAATAACAGAGTTTTAAGTCTGCTTTTAAAGATGACTCAGACTTTGGGCCGACCTGAGATCGTCTGCAGTTTTAATTAAGCATTTTGTCCAACATTTTGGGCTGTTGAGTGCTGACACACTGTCCATGTTCTCCATTGGCCCTGCAGCAGCTGAAACATGTGAATCTGGTCAACCTGCTGGAGGTCTTTAGGAGGAAACGACGGCTCCACTTGGTGTTTGAGTTCTGTGAGCAGACCGTCCTCAATGAGCTGGACAAACACCCTCGAGGGTAGGTCATGGGCATAACAGTGGCTTAAATGCACAACAGACAGTCATCTGCTGCCACATGATATGTTAAGGGTTGTTGAGTAACACTTGAAAGTCCCTGTTCCGTCTCTGTGAGTTGTTTAGTATTAGAGCAGTGTGGTATTGTACATACTGATGGGTTTCTTACTTAGAAAGGCAAATAAAATCATTCAATCTTCAGTCTGTTATCTACATTGTTCGCACCTCTCTTAGAATTCACAATATTGCACAGTGGTGGACTTTAACTAGGTAAAGTTACTAAAATACTGAAAGACATTCAAGCAGGTAGAAATGGTGCCAGTCTGACTGGATCACAAGCCTTAATTCTTCCAGGAGAATTTGTGCCTGGTGGCAGACGAAATAACATATTGAAAACAAGGTTTATAGAGACACCGATGGTGTCATTATTCTTTAGACATTACAATGTGCAATCATCATTTACTTCATAATGATAAGTTAAAGCATAAAACTTATATTCTAGTTTAACTAAATAACTAATTATGTGTCCATGTATTTGTCAGAGTGTTGTTTAAGTGAGAATGGCAGCAGAAAAGAGCCAGGTGAATTACAAAGAGGAAGTTAAAACAGCTGCCAAGAGATTTCAAGATGTGTGAATGTCTTCAACAGAGTGAGGGAGGAACAGCCGAGTCTAAGACTAAGTATAACTGGTGCTTAGGGAAAAGGGTTATTAGTTTGGCTCAATACTTTGAGCACTCCTCGTGCAATCTATGGTCACAAGATCAGTGTGTAGTTTATTTTTTGTCATGTGAAGTCACACAGCAAGCCTGTGTCACAATGGCTCGCTGCTGCCTCACCATTTTTCCTTTTCCAACAAGGCTGTGCAGCAGAAACTCTAGCTGCTCCTGAAAACAAAGGCGCTCTTGCTGTTAGAGACAGGCCAGCGGTTACCCGGGTGACAAGAGGGCTGTGTAAAGCACCTCTTCTTTTTGGAAATAGCTGGAATAATAGATGAGGAAAACACGACGAGTAAATTGGTTGTTTGTTCCTCTTACAGCCATGAATATACCTTTGTCTCTTGTTGTCTGCAGGGTACCTGAGGCTCAGCTGAAAAGTATAGTGTGGCAGACGCTGCAGGCTGTCAACTTTTGCCACAAACACAATGTTAGTATATTTTTAATCCGAGCTGTGCTTTTGCTTTATTATGCTTTTTTATAGTTTGATTTTCTCCCACAGTGTTTGTTTCTTCTTATTTGTCTTGAAGGATAAGTTTGGAGGTTTTCAAAACTGTCTTAGACCAAAACTTTCATGCCATACGTACAGTACATTGAAGTAATAGTTTCCCCCTTTTGTATGGAGAGCCATGCAGTGATCCATTCCTAATATGATGAATAAACTATAATAGATGGGGGACAAAATCCTCAGCCTCATATAAACTCTGACTTACTGTGGAATGCATTTGTACCATCTCAAAATCCAAAACTTCAGAGCAACCACTCTGACTTGCCTAACTTAAAGTATAAAGTAATCCCAGATCACACAGAGCAAAGTCTGACTGTGTTTAGGCTTCAGTTCCCCACAACAGGAATCAAGTCTCAGTGACTGCAATGCCGTATTCAGTTTCAATAGTGACATGTATAGGCTTCTGATCTCTCGCTATTGTTCCTCCACGCCTCCATTCCTAATTTGTCAGCCTTAATATAAGCCTCTGTGTCACTAAGAGACTGTGTATCATGTTGCCAAATCCCTGATCACGAGCGTTTATCTTGCAGTGCATCCACCGTGATGTAAAGCCGGAGAACATCCTCCTCACCAAAACCGGAGTCATCAAGCTCTGCGACTTTGGCTTCGCCCGCATTCTGAGTAGGTCACCCAGAGAGCCAGTGCATTTATGTGCATTTAGTGTTAATGTACCTCACATGACTTATTCAACACAGAGCCTATATCAGCTCCTCCTCACTTTCAATGTATCAATGAATGCATTGCACCGGACGACAATTCAGCCAGTTAGTGCTCCTCTGTGTGGTGTGTGTCTCTGTTTACTCTCCCTGCCTTAGGTTTCAGTGTTATGTTACCATACATTAACATGTAGTCATGTAGTCATTCAGCATGCCATGTAATCCTTTCCTCTACAATGTTTGTGTTATTTAGTGTTCATTATTCAGTATTTAAGTGCATGCGTGTCAGTACAACTTATCTCCCTCTGTCGTATGCTCAGCAGGACCAGAGGATGACTACACAGACTACGTAGCGACCCGCTGGTACCGGGCCCCTGAGCTGCTGGTAGGAGACACTCAGTACGGTCCTCCTGTAGATGTGTGGGCTCTTGGCTGTGTCTTTGCTGAGCTGCTACATGGGAATCCACTATGGCCCGGGAAGTCTGATGTTGACCAGCTCTACCTCATTCGAAAAACTCTAGGTACGTTGATGGAAGACCACATCAAGAAATCACCTACCTATGGGTGCACAAACTAACATGCATAATTGTGGATAATTAATTGCTGATAACATTTTGGTGATTGATTTTGATGATCTCATTTCTGACCTCAGGTGACCTGATCCCTCGTCACCAGCAGGTCTTCCGCTCCAATGTTTTCTTCAGTGGAGTCAGTATTCCTGAACCTGACACGACGGTACGAGTCCTGTTATCATTGCTTCTATTCTTTTTGGATAAGGAAGTGAAGTATGTTGAAGTGTGATGTTTCTGTTCCCCATTTACTTTTGCTCTTAGGAGCCCTTGGAAAAGCGCTTCTATGGAGTGTCGCTTCATGCCCTCCAAGTTATGAAGGTATGTCTGATACACCGGCATGATTTAGCTCATCACAGATATGTCGTATCAGCATATTGTATATTAGTGAGTTAGTGACAAGAAGATTTCACTTTAGAAAAGCTAAGGATAATAAACTGTATTTATGTCATTAGATACTATAGTTTTTCCACCAGACAGCTCTGACAAGTTAATTTTTCAACTATGAAATAATCCTCGAAGTACATATCTTCGTCACAGTCACAAATTTAAGGGATCATTTTTGTAAAAATCTTTTAGTTTCGGCCAATCATCATCTGACTAAACTCTTGGATATCATATCAGCCTTAAAAACCTAGTTTGTAAGACTGTTGTGCATAACATACAACTACAGACAAAACAATTCAAGTTTACATTCTGAGATGCATACGTTCCACCGTGCTTACTCTGTGTGTCTTCTTGTGATCAGTCATGCCTGGTGATGGACCCTTCTCTCCGGCTGTCCTGTGAAGAGCTGCTGGAGCTGCCTTACTTCCAAGAAGAAGGAGGAGCCAACTGGGGCCGTGATGGTGAGCGCCTTGGGAGACGACATGACAAAGCCTCTCGACGTAGACAGGCAGGGGTGAGTATGAAACACTGTGGCTTAATGGTGTAAGAAATCATTGAACTACCCCAAACTAGCAGACTGTGCACATATGATACACTCCTTACATTTGTTAGTCACACAAGAGCTGCTTCTTTACCACTGCCATACATTTTAACTTGGCATGAATTCAAACAAACACTGTCACCTAAAAAGTTTGAGAAATGAACAGGAGATAGTCATCTTTTCTCTCTCTTTTCCCCTTTCCTCTCTCCAGGCACAATACCTGCCACAGTTACCAAACAGCAACATTTCACCAGCACCGGACGTCAAGAAACAGGTGAAGCATAAATACCACCTGCCCAACATTTAACAAAGCAACAAACTGGTCTACAAGCTTGTGGCTGAGCTGACAAAGATGGACTTCTACTTTGCTTTGTGCAACCGAATAAAGTCACATATATTCTTCATGTGACTGTGAGGCATGTGACTGTGTATTTTACTTCTATGATCAGTTTTACTTCTTAGTACAACAGGCAATAGTTGAGGCTTTTACAGCTGCAGATTAGGCACCTTACTTACTTAAGTGTCCAAGTTGAAGACACCTCCTGGTTCTGCACTTCCAACATTATTTTATAAAAAGTTATCAGTGTGCCATCATCGCTTGGACAAACGTACTATTGTTTTCTTCTTTTCTGGCTATGTCATTGACGACAACTGATCTCTACGCACATTAATACTACCTATAAAAACACGTACTTCATATTAGGATGCATATATTAAACGAGACAGTTGAAAAATGCTGTTGAATTGCTTTATTTTTTTCATACATTTTATTAAAAATATAGAATTCATGCATTAGTTAGCTTTAGGTTGAGTGTTACATTTTATGTTGTATTATAAAACCAAAAGCACTGAATATATAATATAGAAAGATATACAATGCTGTATACGTGATGTGTAACTTCCTGACATCGTCCTATTAAAGGTTTAATAAAACTTGACATGACGGTTGGTACTCTAACTAATTTGATGGGTTCTTAAGATATTGCAGCCTCCGTCTTTGACAACGATCCCCGGAGGCTGACATGGACATTCACTCTGTTGCTCAGACACTAGACAGTGATACACTGGAACATCCGTCAACACACTGACAGGTTGACGGACACCTTGACCGATCACCTGACCTTGAACTCATCAAATTACAGATGTAACTACTTGCTATACATCAGTGAGCTAACGGCTGTAAAGCAGAGGGTGTTAATCCGGGGTTAAGACCGATACAGTTAATTAGTGGAATTTGGAAAAAACATTCAGTATTTATTTTTTTTATCAATAAAAATTAGAATACAATATTTTTAATGTGTATGGCAGTGTGTTAGGATATGGAGAAAAAAAATGCAACTGATATTATTACAGAAGTTTAGTACGATACTGTATCTTGATCTTTATGAAGTGTGCTATTACAAACAACTAGAGAGACGGGCTTCCAATACTTAGGTATCTATGACAGATGATATGTGGTTAAATTATATACAAATCTGACAACTGGGGACTTAATCTGCTCTTCGGGATCATTTTAGATTATTACTGGATAAGTGATCTTTCTGTGTTCTGTGTGGGGAAATCTAAACAGGCTCAAAAAGACAAATGCCATTGTGACATAATAAAAAAGACGGCCTGTAAAACCTTTAAACACACAAGACATCATTTCTGCCACTAGGGGTCTCTTTATCAAGACAAAATACAATTTTCCATTTGAAGCAGGCTGACATATTATAAATATGATGACATACTGTGGATTTGTTTGGGTACTTTTAATGGGAATACTGGTGACATGATTTAAAGCCATAAGAGGAGAATAAATGATGGCAATGAGGTAAGTATAAATTACAGTAGATGGACATTTTTAAGTCATTTCTTTACAATGTATTTCAATGTATATGTACATTGCAGAGACCCAGTTGTGTGCAGAGACCCAGTTGTGTGCATGATAACACTTCAATAACCAGTGGAGATACAGGCACTAGAGAAAGAAATGTTCAGCCACTGTGCTTGACCTACACACAAAATTAGATCAAATCATACACACTTTGGAAGTCCTAAGCTTAATGGTAGGCTGAAAACATGTACATATTCTGGAAAATATCTTTACAAACGGGGAGTTGCAATTATCTTGTACCTGCGAGGCACATTGGCGAAGCTGCTGTATTCGGGGCTGAGATCTACACTGTCAGGTCCTTCGGGGCATGAAAAGGTGAAACGCTGCAGAAGTGACACCACAAAGAGGAAAATCTCCATGCGTGCGAGGGACTCTCCAACGCAAGACCTCTTTCCTGAGAGATAACAACAAACAAATCGTTGAGAATTTGAATTTTATGCCCGAGATAGATGGAAAAATTATTGTAAGGACTGGGTTTTTAAATTGGTCTCTTGAACACATCATAGAAAAGTGTGAATGCTCAAGTCTCTTTCACGAGCAGGTCTGAGGATTCAGCCACGTTTTCTGAGTAAAACACAGTGAAAGATAATTGACTTAATTATTTACCTGCAGAGAATGGCAGGAAGGCAGGATTTTTCTTGAAGTTGCCATTCTGGTCCAGGAAGTGCTGTGGATTGAAGGACCAAGGGGTCGCCCACAGTTTGTCTTCTTTCAACACAGAGTGCAGCAACGGAATGATGACTGTATCCTGTTGAGACAGGACATCATATCAGCTGGAGCATTTCATCTGTAAAACATTCTGCATCAGTGACACCATGTGATGAAACCACTGAGGTATATAAAGAGGGACGACATGTTTTGACTTCTCCCCTCTTGCTGGTTACATTAGTTGTTCATTGATAAGGTGGTACAGCTGCATTATTGAGCTCAATCTCTTTCAATGATGACCTTGTTTTATAGCAGCAAATAGTTAAAACACACAAACAGACAGAAACCATTTGGGGGAAAAATTAATTTGACATGTTTTCAGTTTTAATTCGGCCCATCTGTGAACATGGAGGGGGTAGTTATTATGTCCTACACTGCAGCCGTCCACCAGGGGGCGATCCAGATGTTTTTGCTTCATGCCGTCCATCTTAGCATTATGTAAATACCTTGGGAATTGTGTAACCCCTGAAAGAGATGTCGTGGAGAGAGTAGTGAGGGACGCTCATGGGGACAATATCCATAACCCGCTGAACTTCATGGAGGACTGCATCTGTAAAGGGGAGGGATTTCCTGTCTTCCATACAAGGACAGCGCTCGTGTCCAATCACGGTATCAATCTCCTGCTGCATAGTCTCTTTAAATGAGAAAAAAAACAAGGCTATTTAACTGGTGCAACAATGGTGAAACCATTCATTCATTCATAAATCAACAAACAAAACCTGTTTTGATCAGACTTTTTGAACATCATACTTGTTGAACATGTTTCAGTGAGAGAGATATTCTTTCACACAAGCCTCTAAGACCTACCCTGTATTTTGGGGTATCTGATCAGTACATTTAGCCCAAATCTGATGGTCGAGCTGGTGGTTTCAGTTCCTGCCAGGTACAGATTCAACACTGTCGACACCAAGTTGTCATAGTGGAACTCAGTTGTGGGTAAATCCTTTTCCTATAGAAATGAAACAACAACCATTTTACTGGCATTTGCATCAATGAATGACATACGTAGCAAGCTCAACGTGCCCAGAGACAATGAAACAGACATGACTTTTAGTTCTGGTTCATGAACGAATGTTGGTCATACCTGACTGAGTCTCGTGAGGAAGCAGTCGATGAAATCTCTGGGTGAGCTCGGGTCCAGAGTGTCCTGGTGTTCCTGTATTTTTTTCATTGTAAACTCTCTCAGCTCTTCAATTCTGCCAAACGCCTTGTGATGTCGACCTGGCAGCCACTCCATCAGCCGAGGGAAGATATTGTACAGCTGTGATGGGGAGTGGAAATGACTTATAATGTGTTTCGTAACTGGTTATAAACTGAGTACCTGCATTTGTGGTGCTGCTCAGATTGAAATGTATAGACAGTTCAATTATAATCATGGCCAAGATCTTGTTTAAAAACTCATCTCACCTGACCCCAGGGACTGCTGCCAAACTTGACGGTCTCCGAGATTATCTGCAGGAGGTGGAGGAAGTGGTCATCGTCGTAGCTGAAGCGCTGACCAAACACCAAGCAGCAGATCACATTGGACACAGTGCAGCTCAAGAAAAAGGTGGGATCAAAAGGTGTGGCTGGAGAAACAAAGAGGAGAAAATGCTCAGTCAACCTTCAGTGTGACTCTTAATAAGGGCCAACACAACTTGGACTATTCTCTCCCCCCTATCCGAGTGGTATGTTCCATCTCCCCCAGTGTCTTATATTAATACTCATTATATTCATCCTTTGAATAGTTCGAAGCTGGAAATACGCTCTCTTTAGCAAAATGTATTTCACACTATATCTACGTTAAAAAAATAAAAATACAGCAGCCCACTTTGGAGCATTTGTCTCAAAAATGTAAATATCATGTGCCTCATTTATATGTTATTTATGTCGTTTTAAAGTCCATAAATACGGTTTATTTGGAACAAAAGAATGACCTTTCAGTCATGACCCTGTTTACCTAACATACAAGGCGAGCACAGTCCCTGTCACACACACATACGTACCTTTTGTACAATCTATGCGGGCCGCCAGATGTTTGCTCTCCTCCTGGATCCACGCCTCCATCCCCTTACGTCCCATCCCAAAGTCTCTCAGCGTTGTCAGGGTGAAACGTCGCAACTGCCGCCAGCGCTCTCCATTACTGATCCCCAAACCTTTAAAGATGTACAAATGGTTGATAGAATTACCACATATGAATGAAAAAGCTTGTTGCTTGTTGGTGTGAATACATTTTTTGCAATTCAATTTGGGATCTGAGGGCTTCCAGAGACTTGGATTACGTCCCCATCTACTTCAGTCGTTTGTGAGAAATGCTGCTGCAGCACTGTTTTTGCTTTGAAGCTCCAGAAATGTTTTGTGGAGTACGAAACTTTACTTGACTTTCCACCCGCATGGCGAGAGTAGACAATGACTGAATTTTAATTTGTGGATGAGCTGTTCTTTCAAACTACGATCAAGTAGCAAGCATCAAATATTTTTACAGAAGCATTTGGGAACATTTAACTAACAAACCAACTGTCAGCGCTAATAAACAGATGATTAGATCACATGTTGACATGTTACCATAGCCCCTGGTGGCTCTCAGCAGGAAAGGAAGAGGACCTCTGCCAGTGAAATCATCCGCTTGCTCCACCAGTGCCTCCTTCACTGCATCATACCCCACCAGAACCACAACGCGCTGACGGCCCAGGTGCAGAGTCATCACAGGGCCATAGCTTTCACTGAGCTGAAGGTTAAACAGAGCAAACAGACAGCCCTTTGATTCTTGTGCAGGCATGCAAGAAATAAAGTAAATGAACCAGTACTGCAGAGAACAAAACATACGGGCCGGGCTCCTAACAAGAACATAACACTAGAGCTACCACTGAGACTTGGTAAGAGTTTAATTAATGAGCAGAACTTAAAGTACAGTGCATCTACATACAGTGCTGTGAAAAAGTATTTGCCCCCTTACAGATTCCATTTGTTTTTGTGATTTCTTGATTCTACAGGCCTGGCAGTAATCAGGCCTGGGTGGAGCTAGTGAAATTGAACTCAGCTTTCCAAAACATGTGGTTAATCACAGTTAATTCATGATTTCACAAGGGGGGGCAATTACTTTTTTCACATAGGTCAAGGTTAGTTTGGTTGGCCTTTTCCCTTAATAAATGAAATCATCATTTAAAAACTGCTTTTTGTATTTACTGATGGTTATCTTTGTCTGATATTAAAATGTATTTGATGATCTGAAACATTTAAGTGTGACAAAAAAAAAGCAAAAAACAAAAGAAATCTGTAAGGGGGCAAATACTTTTTCACAGCACTGTATCCCTTATTAATAAGCGTGGATGGCAAAACGGTTTAATCAGCAAGCGGATTATGCATATAAGGAATCTTAATCCCAATGAAGGTTGCGCAACATACGCTACATCTAACAGAGTGTAGAAACAGAGTTGTCGTCGCACCTTTAGCAGAGTTTTGAATGGAGCTTTTTTGTCGAGCTGCAGCAGGTTTCCTATGACAGGCAGGCCAGAGGGTCCGGGCGGTAAACACATCTGTCTGCGTCTCTTCAGGATCAGAAGCCACAGCAAAACAACGAGCAGCCCCGCTGACATTAACGTGACAGAGAGCTCCATAATGCTGCACGAAAGTAGAGATCCAACTCCTGCAGCTGACGAGGGTCGAAGTGTTCAGAGAAGAGAGAGCACCTGATTACAACAGACATACAGCTGTGACTGCTGTGTCAGGTGACCAACCTTTTACCTGATTTTCCTGCTGATTTACGGCAAAACAAGACTGTGACAAGAGGAGTTTGTGTCGTTCCAAGAGTGATTTGTTGACGGTCCCTAAGTGAAGCCCCCCTGTGGGCTCGGATATGAGTTCACCGTCCTGTGTCGAATATCCGCTCAAAAACTAACCTCAACACGGTTTTTGTCCTTCCATCTTTTGCAAAAACCTGCATATTACTTTTAATTATGATTAAAAATAATATACTAATTTGGCCATTGATTAAAAATGTTGTTGAAATTGTGTTTTTATTAGCTTCCATGTCATGTGACCCAGTGACTCTTCACTGTAGTTCTGCACTGGCCACATACGGCACAAATGTTTTTATTGGCTTTTAGTGCGTCTTCTATTTTATATGAACTTTTAAAATGAATCATTTCTTTTAGGAGATTCCATGTACTTTGACTCCAAATCAATACCAGATTACTACAGTGGAGTAACAGGAGGCACCTGAGGCCGTTTATATACAAAATTGGTGCAAAACGCTGTCCCCAAACAAAAAATAATAATTTAAAGAGCATTTAAGTATGCAAATTTTGAATGTTTACTAAGATCCTGCAATTATCTATTGAAACCCAAAATAATATTCAAAAAATAAGTATTCTAAATATATTTTAAATCCTCATTTATAGGGTACTTAACATTGGGAGGTGGCTGTCCCCAACCCCAACTCCTAAATTTCAATTCATGAAAATGATACTGAAATGATTTTTATAAATTTTTCTTTTAGTGTTTTTATAAAGATCTTTTTGATTTTTTTGAAAGTGAAGTGTAAAGAAGTACATTGATTTTTTATAAATCATGTAAAAAATGTTGTCCCTCATTTTTTTGTCACTACCAAAACGTTGTAGGTTTTAGTCCATAGACTGAGACTGATTTAAGCCACACCTCTAATTTTTTTTTTATCAGGAAGCATTCCTCTGTCCCCCTCATGCTGTGGCTGCATGGTGAGTAAGCTAGGTCTCATCATTTTGAAGAAAAGGTGTTCAAAAGTCTGAAAATCAGTGTGTAACTTTAAAAGACGTCACCTATTTTCTGCACTTAAACAAACTTTTTTTGGTTTTATTGCAGAAAAAATAGTTGTTATGTGTGTGCAATGGTTCAGAAAAGTGCTAGCTAACCATGTGCTGATTATCATCTTTAAGCTAGGTTCAAAGTTAGGCTAAAATTGTCACTACCGAAGCATGTGGTGACGTTTTGGTAGTGACACGACTGTTTCGGTAGTGACAAAATGGAACACTTAAAGGGATATTCCGGTGTAAGTTTAATCCATGGTCTAACACATCTTGACACCAAGTAAGACTCCCCCTCGAGAGGTCAAGTTTGCTGACCGCTAGCTTAGCTAGTTTTAGCAACCTCAGAAAAGACTGCATGAAAACAATACACTGCTGCTTATGTCTCCAATTAGAAACCACCATCAAAAAGCCACAATTAAGGGTGAGAACAGCACCAAACTTCAGCAACAATACATGTACAGTCCCAGCACACAGTACGAAGCATCAAACATCTGCTAGCTTTGCCGGATTTGTATTAAAAACACAGCACAACTCACCCTCTCCTCCAGCAGCCCGCCTGTGTGGGGAAGCCCCGACGAGTCGATTACCGAGTGCAGTAGATTTCTTCAGCTGAAGGATGAAAATGCATGTTTATTACTCCATCACTTCCCTTATTTTCCCTGTCAATTCTCGATAATAAGAACTGAGCATTCCATGGAGTAATAATCATACATTTTCACCCTTGAGCTGCGGAAATCTACTGCACTCAGTAATCGACTCATCGGGGCTTTCAAACACAGGCAGGCTGCTGGAGGAGAGGGTGAGTTGAGCTGTGTTTTTAATACAAATCCGGCAAAGCTAGCAGATGTTTGATGCTTCGTACTGTGTGCTGGGACTGTACATGTATTGTTGCTGAAGTTTGGTGCTGTTCTCACCCTTAATTGTGGCTTTTTGATGGTGGTTTCTAATTGGAGACATAAGCAGCAGTGTATTGTTTTCATGCAGTCTTTTCTGAGGTTGCTAAAACTAGCTAAGCTAGCGGTCAGCAAACTTGACCTCTCGAGGGGGGGTCTTACTCGGTGTCAAGGTGTGTTAGACCATGGATTAAATTTACACCAGAATATCCCTTTAAAAAAGGAAAGAGAAAGATATAAGAAACGAAGGGAAGAAGGAAAGTTGAAGAGTGTCACTGAGTTGTCTCCAAGGGAGCAAAGAAAGCAAAGAAGGGAATGGACGAAAAGACAGAGAGTACACAGGAAGATGAAAAGACAGGAAGAAGTAGCTGTTTGCAGGGACACACACACACACTAGCACTTCCAGTGAGAGTGAGGGGAAATATAGATAATTAAAGAAATCAGAAGAGAAGATAGAAGAAATGCAGAGAAAGAAAGAAAAATATAAAAAGCGATGTCAAAGATTAAGGCAGAAGATTGCCTCAGAAAAGTCTGACTCTCCAAGATCGAAAACGCAGACCGAAAATATCAGTACCTCTTCAGTGTGATGTAATATGAAATTCAAGCACTGTTATGTCATTTTCAGATATTTAATGTCAGATGTGTGTCTGATATACACTTGTTTAACATTTATGAGTTATTAGTTATTTTTGTTGCCTAACATAAAATGATCACAGACTTATTCAGCCATGACAAACAAGGTATTGTCGTCACTACTGAAACAGTATTGTCACTACCGAAACTGTGCCGTCACTACTGAAACATGAATGTTTTGTCATAAATAAAGTATATTGAATTATCATCATCATTATCATTGCCCTTTACAAAGAAAAATTGGATTCAAAATCCATCGTTTCTGATAAATCACGCTTAAACGCTTTGTTAAAATTATATACTTTTTAATTTACCTATGAATTTTGAAAAATACTATTTCAGAAAAATATATTTACAAGGTGGATGTAAAAAAAAATAAACAAATCAATAAAACTCTTCATTTTATGTGATATTTCATTTTGTTTCAGTAGTGACAAATTTTGGAAGAGGAAAAATATTCCAAAACTGTCTGAAAATACAAAATGAGAATTAATTGTACAACTACTAGAAATGTGTACCTTGAATATTATACAACTAACATACTTGAAAAGTTTTGGGGAAAAGACACATTTATTTTAAGATGTTTCCAACTGTGACTTTGCACCAATTCTGTAGAATGACAAAAAATATGACATCCAGTGGATTGTTATGCTTTGGAGCAGCTTGTCCCAAAACTGGTATGTCAGCCAATGTCATCCGGGATAACAAGCAATCCGGAGCAAATTTATGAGGCATTTTATTTTGACACATTATCAGACAGGAAGTTAGGCCATCAGAAAGACCCGAAAGGACCCCCAAACAATGGTGAAAGATTAAAAAGTCTCTCTTAAAATGTGCTTTATTATAAACATACATAAACATGGATCATTGATGAACATCAGTTATATTTAGGTTGTGTAAAGATGAAATTTCAAGTGGAAACATTAGGTGTCATACCGAGTAACGATTTCAGTCAGGCGGGATAACGCTGATTAAAATGCCTTAAAATGCATAATTTCATTTTATGGAGTTGAGAAAACAATAATAGTATGATGCCAAGTACTGTAAATGATTTTCAGACATTTTGCAGATTGAATCACTTTGCAGCATTAAAATGTAGGTGAGAACTTGAACAAGTAGGGTCATGTCTATGGCAAACACATTATAATGAAAAAAAGGAATTGTCTAAGTTTCATTTTCTGAGCTCTAAATGTTGGTAACTGTCTTACTTTTCTTTATGAAGCATTATTGAATTTAAAAGTTCTAATATAATAATATTTTGAAAATTCATTAACGCGATCCGGTATGACATTTTTGACTCTTGTCATCAAATAACTCGAAATTAAAGCACATAAAATACATTGTTTGAAAATTAGATTTTAAAAATGAGTAAATAACATCCTCATAAAAGGTAAAAACTACATTGATCTGCACTTTTAACCTATTTACATTTTTGAATGTACTTGAAACCTTATTCGTCACTGACCACTTTGCAAACCAACTTTAGATACAAACTAGAAAAATTGTATTTCCTGCGAAAATACAGTGTGAATGCTAACGCCTGAGGTGATTTCGCAAATCTGCTGAATGTACTGATGGAAATGCATAAAACTATGAGAATGAATGGTCAAGAATTTGCAGAAAAAGCTGAAATTTTCAAAAGCTGAAAAAGCAGAAAGGCTGAAAAGTTGTAGGTTGAATAGACTAAAAAAGTTGAACAGTTTCTCTAGCTAAACATAAAGCTGAAAAGGCTTGAAAGCTGAATTTGCAGAAAAAGCTAAAAAGGCTTGAAAGCTGAAAAGTTATAAAAAGCTAAAAAGGCTTGAAAGCTGAAAAGTTATAGGCTGAAAGAGCTTAAAAAGGTGAACATTTTGAAGGCTGAACAGTTTCTCTAGCTAAACATAAAGCTGAAAAGCTGAAAATCTGCTGAATGTACTGATGGAAATGCATAAAACTATGAGAATGAATGGTCAAGAATTTGCAGAAAAAGCTGAAATTTTCAAAAGCTGAAAAAGCAGAAAGGCTGAAAAGTTGTAGGTTGAATAGACTAAAAAAGTTGAACAGTTTCTCTAGCTAAACATAAAGCTGAAAAGGCTTGAAAGCTGAATGTTTGAAAAAGCTAAAAAGGCTTGAAAGCTGAAAAGTTATAGGCTGAAAGAGCTTAAAAAGGTGACCATTTTGAAGGCTGAACAGTTTCTCTAGCTGCAAATTATCTATTTCCTATGGAAAGTGGGGAAAGAAGTTGTTGTTTTATTTAAAGCTAACCTGGACATCAAGGTAGCTTCCTGCTCCACTGGTCTCCATAAATTGACAGAGGTCAGTGGAGTAGGAAGTAGCCTGGACATCAAGGTAGCCTCCTGCTACCAATAAGCTTTTGAGGGCAGTTTTAAGCCCCCATTGGCTTCTTGTTTGCAAGGAAAGTGGGGGAAACCGGAGCATCCTGGGGTGAACCCCTTGTCACCACAGAAGACAACTGAAAATTCAGAGGCTCAGTTCTCAGGCCGTTACGGGCCAGTTTCCAATTGTCTATTTCCTATGGAAAGTGGGAGAAGAAGTTGTTTTTTTTTAAAGCTAACCTGGACATCAAGGTAGCCTCCTGCTCCACTGGTCTCCATAAATTGACAGAGGTCAGTGGAGTAGGAAGTAGCCTGGACATCAAGGTAGCCTCCTGCTACCAATAAGCTTTTGAGGGCAGTTTTAAGCCCCCATTGGCTTCATGGTTGCGAGGAAAGTGGGGGAAACCGGAGCATCCCGGAGTAAACCCCATGTCACCACAGAAGACAACTGGAAATTCAGAGAGGCTCAGGTCTCAGGCCGTTACGGGCCAGTTTACAATTGTCTATTTCCTATGGAAAGTGGGAGAAGAAGTTGTTTTTTTTAAAGCTAACCTGGACATCAAGGTAGCCTCCTGCTCCACTGGTCTCCATAAATTGACGGAGGTCAGTGGAGTAGGAAGTAGCCTGGACATCAAGGTAGCCTCCTGCTACCAATAAGCTTTTGAGGGCAGTTTTAAGCCCCCATTGGCTTCATGGTTGCGAGGAAAGTGGGGGAAACCGGAGCATCCCGGAGTAAACCCCATGTCACCACAGAAGACGACTGGAAATTCAGAGAGGCTCAGGTCTCAGGCCGTTACGGGCCAGTTTCCAATTGTCTATTTTCTATGGAAAGTGGGAGAAGAAGTTCTTCTTTTAAAAGCTAACCTGGACATCAAGGTAGGCTCCTGCTCCACTGGTCTCCATAAATTGACAGAGGTCA
Source organism: Lagodon rhomboides (assembly GCA_039737535.1). Lineage (NCBI taxonomy): Eukaryota > Metazoa > Chordata > Actinopteri > Spariformes > Sparidae > Lagodon > Lagodon rhomboides. Next base: position 4,720,814 of record CM077787.1, read on the forward strand.
GTGGAGTAGGAAGTAGCCTGGACATCAAGGTAGCCTCCTGCTACCAATAAGCTTTTGAGGGCAGTTTTAAGCCCCCATTGGCTTCATGGTTGCGAGGAAAGTGGGGGAAACCGGAGCATCCCGGAGTAAACCCCATGTCACCACAGAAGACAACTGGAAATTCAGAGGCTCAGGTCTCAGGCCGTTACGGGCCAGTTTCCAATTGTCTATTTCCTATGGAAAGTGGGAGAAGAAGTTCTTTTTTTTTTAAAGCTAACCTGGACATCAAGGTAGCCTCCTGCTCCACTGGTCTCCATAAATTGACAGAGGTCAGTGGAGTAGGAAGTAGCCTGGACATCAAGGTAGCCTCCTGCTACCAATAAGCTTTTGAGGGCAGTTTTAAGCCCCCATTGGCTTCATGGTTGCGAGGAAAGTGGGGAAACCGGAGCATCCCGGAGTAAACCCCATGTCACCACAGAAGACGACTGGAAATTCAGAGAGGCTCAGGTCTCAGGCCGTTACGGGCCAGTTTCCAATTGTCTATTTTCTATGGAAAGTGGGAGAAGAAGTTCTTCTTTTAAAAGCTAACCTGGACATCAAGGTAGGCTCCTGCTCCACTGGTCTCCATAAATTGACAGAGGTCAGTGGAGTAGGAAGTAGCCTGGACATCAAGGTAGCCTCCTGCTACCAATAAGCTTTTGAGGGCAGTTTTAAGGCCCCCATTGGCTTCATGGTTGCGAGGAAAGTGGGGGAAACCAGAGCATCCTGGAGTAAACCCCATGTCACCACAGAAGACAACTGGAAATTCAGAGAGGCTCAGGTCTCAGGCCGTTACGGGCCAGTTTCCAATTGTCTATTTCCTATGGAAAGTGGGAGAAGAAGTTTGTTTTTTTAAAGCTAACCTGGACATCAAGGTAGCCTTCTGCTCCACTGGTCTCCATAAATTGACGGAGGTCAGTGGAGTAGGAAGTAGGCTGGACATCAAGGTAGCCTCCTGCTACCAATAAGCTTTTGAGGGCAGTTTTAAGCCCCCATTGGCTTCATGGTTGCGAGGAAAGTGGGGGAAACCGGAGCATCCCGGAGTAAACCCCATGTCACCACAGAAGACGACTGGAAATTCAGAGAGGCTCAGGTCTCAGGCCGTTACGGGCCAGTTTACAATTGTCTATTTCCTGTGGAAAGTGGGAGAAGAAGTAATTTTTTTAAAAGCTAACCTGGACATCAAGGTAGGCTCCTGCTCCACTGGTCTCCATAAATTGACAGAGGTCAGTGGAGTAGGAAGTAGCCTGGACATCAAGGTAGCCTCCTGCTACCAATAAGCTTTTGAGGGCAGTTTTAAGCCCCCATTGGCTTCATGGTTGCGAGGAAAGTGGGGAAAACCAGAGCATCCTGGAGTAAACCCCATGTCACCACAGAAGACAACTGGAAATTCAGAGAGGCTCAGGCCGTTACGGGCCACACAACCAGCAGATCACGTGACGTTGTTTTAGTGGTGTCATCAGATGATCTTTGAAGGTGGTGGCAATTTCTCTCTGCACAACCCCACGTTTTACACTGCTTGGTGAAAATATCCACCGTCCTCCAGGAGACAATGAATCTTTGATCTACCTCTGAAGGGTCTGGAGATGAATTTGCCAACAGAGGAAAAGAACCTGCAGATTGCGCAAGGTTTTTTTGGTGGGGTTGTCAGGTGATCTTTAAAAATCAATGCAATGCAACTATCAAGTCTTGGGTCATCCAAATTCAGTGCAAGCAATAGTGCCTCTGCACTTCCTGATACTGCACACAGATCTTTAAAAATGGCCTCTCTGAGGTTTTTTAAAGATTTGATGTTTAAATCTGCACCTTTGACCTTAGCCCACGTGGTTTCAAAGAGACGCTGAATCATGGCATTTTTGTTTTCAGGAAGCACTTGGACTTTGAGGAATGTGTCCCAAACCACCATCTCAACGAGAAGTTGGACAGACATTTTGTCTCGTGCTACCTGTGGTGTCTCCTCAACATTTGAGCCTGTCTTGGGAGTCTTTCGGACCTGGCGCATTAAAGCCTGTGCCACCCTTTGACTGTGTCTGTCACTCTGAGTAGACAGCCACCAGCTCATTAGGGCTAGAAAATTCAGCACTTGGATCTCTATGTCAGAATACATGTCAGAACATGTAACGGGAACATCACTGTTATCGCAGGTCTGTGTCCCAGGTGTTTGTGTTTCTTCGAAATCCTCAGTGATGTTTCCATTTGAGAGGTGTCTGTAGAGGACAGAACTTAGTTCATTTGTGACTTCCTGTGATTTACCACTGGAAATCTTTTCGAACCAAGGAATCGAAGCCGGCTCATCTCCCCCATGACTTTCACCATGTTCTGTCTGAAGCAGAGAGTCAATACTATCTATGAGAGACTGCATCGACTGACTGCTTTCTTCGCCAGAGTCCTGACAGAATTCTGCCTTGAGGTTTGCCGCAATGCGACAAATGCCTGCTTTGGCAAGACTCTTTGCAAGAAAGGTTTTTATCTTGCTGCACACTACTTTCAGTTTGTGCTTCTGTTTGAGTTTTGGACTGGGACTTTCAACGTCTGTCTCTTCCAAACTCGCAGTCTTTTCCACAATTATCTCAGCGACGTCATCTGCAACAGCCATAATCTCCTGAGCGATTTCGGATTGCAGCGTCTCATACGCAGATACGTCATCCAAAACAGGTTCTGCGATCTCATCCAGCTCTTTCCGAATTATCTCCAAGGCAGCTTTAGATGTTGCTTTCACAAAGCTGTCCTCTGATGAGACATTCTCTGGGCTGTCTGGTTCCACTGTTCTGACTGATGATTGACTGACTGCAGACTTAAGATTTTCTTCCTTCTCCCGTCCACCTAACCCAGGCGTGGAAGAAAACTTAATCTTGGCTGCGAATGCCATTAATATTTTGCTGGCATGTTCAACCATAGCATTAAGTCTGCTGGGGGGAGTGATGTGCTGACCGATTACTGGCTCCTTGGTGTCCACACTAGTGGAGAGTGCAGAGTTGATGCTCTGTGCGATCTCTTTGTCAACCAAGTATGACAACTGTTCTGAGCTGACAGACTGGACTGGGTCCGAAACGCCCAGAGCCTCAGCAAAAGTCTGAGTAAGTCCGTCGGTAACATTGCACGCATCTAGTGTGTGACTGTCCAAAGTCACATCTGTGTGACTCTTAAGACGGGCCAGCAAAGCTTTAGACACAGTTGTTTTTATGTGCAAAAGCAGGTCTGCCAGCATAATCCTTGTGGCCTCATCAGGAGATCCAAAAGTCAGCATTCTCCATCTTTCTTGTGTCATCCTTTGAAAAAAGGATTCAACCTGTGGTCGAAAAGTATCCATGTCAAATGGCTCCTCTGTCCGAGTTGTGTACAGTGTGGTTGTATCCATGCTGCCTGTGGCTGTATACATCTAGCACAAATGAAGTGTACAACCAAATGTGTGTGTTGAAACCTGGTATAATATTTTAAATCAAAGGAAATTGATCAAAGCAATTTAGAATCTTCGGTCATACATCAAAGACATTCTGTCTACCAGGGACACATCAAAGCCATTCTAGAACCTTACATACATCAAAGCCAATCTAGAATAACCCCCCCACCCCCCACCCCCCACCAGCATAGCAACCGTCGCTAGACACAAAAGCCATTTTATTTTGACATGCATCTGAGGTTTCAAAATGGCTGTTACACAAATATATTGTGAATTTACATGTTTAATATAATAAACATGAAAAATCTGCAACTGAATAGCCATAAAATTTCCACTTTTTACAGAATTCGTTTTAACGCATAAAAATACTTTTGCATTGTTTTTTTAATCGAAAATGTTACATTCATCACATTAGATAGCATTTCTTACAATTAACAGTAAGAGGAGTATTGGTTCTGTTGTTTCATTTGCACTAGTATAGACTTGTTTTTTAATTGACAGATATATCTTACTACAAAGAAAGGACACTTATCTCGAGAACCATTCATCCAAGCTGCTTCATGCTTAGCATCTCTTTTTAAGCGGATTTTAGTGCTTCTTCTGTTTTATTATATTCTTCTCTTTCAATGTTGTGCAAAATTAAATAAATTGAATAAAACACAGGCATTTCTCACTTACGTTTTACAATCTACATATGTTTGTATTTTATTTCATTTTATTTTTATATACATGTGACTTTTTTTGCTCATCTATTCTGTAACATGTCCATACTGGGAGTGAGATCTATATAATCAAGATATTAAGGACACTGGTTGTTGAAAACTTTTGAGGTTTTCCTTCTGGCAAATTTCAATTTGTGATTCTGAGCCTTAATAAAATAACTATCTCTTTTGTTATTGGGCAAAGCTCCGTGTTTGATAGCTCTTCATTAAATTAAATTATTCAGAATAAGAGAATAATGATTGATCGTTTCATATTAAATACAAAGGTGAATTTGCACAATTCTTCCACAAAAGGAAGTGTTTTATTGCCTTTCATAGAAAAGGATTTAACACTTTTACAAGAGTAATTTAGCAATGCAATTTATAGTCGTAATACATTTGGCTTTTGTTGTGTAAGAAAGCATATTCAAAATTAACATGAGGATCAAGAAATTATTTAAAGTCACACAAAAGAAAGATATTTATGAAAAACAACCAAACCAAAAGACAAGAGGATTCATAACATTGAGATTAAGATACGATACTTGTGTTTTGTTTTTGCTTACATACAGTTTTTATTAATGTAATATATGTTGTATAGTCATCCTTGTGAAAACTTAAAACATGGTGTGTCTGAGTGGAGCTCCTCTTTTCACCGCGGTGTGGCGATGATCTGGTAGCGGCGAGGTACATTGCCAAAGCCGCTGACCTCTGGAATGAGGTTTATACTGTCAGGGCCTTCGGCGCAGGAAAGGGTGAAATGCTGCATCAGTGACACCAGGAAGATGAAAAGCTCCATTCGAGCCAGAGACTCGCCAACACAGGCTCGTTTCCCTGTGAAGACACAGAATGTCACTGCTTAGTTACGTCACTGGAGTCCATTTATAAGATAACATTCAGCTTCTCTGGCACCAAAAAAAAAGCTTTATACCACTTGTTCACACATGCAGCAGTACTCCCAAAGATCTGTAAACACACTTCAGTGTGTAGAATTGGTGGATTTACACTTTAACTGCTGATGTATCAACTGACTGAGGACTGTGTTTTACCTGCAGCAAATGGCATGAACGCAGGACTTTTCTTAAAGTTGCTATTCTGGTCCAAGAAGTGCTCAGGGTTGAAGGCCCAGGGAGTTGCCCATTCCTTTTCCCCTTTCAGCACTGAGTGCAACAAGGGAATAATCACAGTGTCCTGTTGAGACAAGGTATCATGTTAGAGTAATGATGCATTTTTTTCTCTGATGAATATGGTAATTTGGAATTGTATAAAGCCCCTAAAGTCCTACAAGGTGATTTTTTGTTGTGCACACAAGATATAGATCTTGTTCATACAATGTATTACAGTGTACCAAGAATTTATTATCTTGTATTTAGAATTTATTATCTTGTGCGCCCAAGATAGAAAATGATCCCCTTTCAGGACATTAGGGGCTCTGTAGTATTGAGTATACCTTGGGGATTGTATAACCCCTGAAAGAGATGTCGTGGAGTGCATAATGAGGGAGGCTGGTGGGGACGAGGTCCAAAAAACGCTGCACCTCATGGATGACTGCATCGGTGAAGGGTAGGGACTTCCTGTCCTCCATTTTGGGACAACGGTCTTGGGCAATCACAGTATCAATCTCCTTCTGCATTTTCTCTGTACGGGAAAAGTTAAACATATTTTTACTCTGTAATTATAAATGTTACAAGGTAGGAGTTTGTGTTAAGAGCTGGTAAAATAAGATGACCTACCCTGTATGTCGGGGTGTTTGATCAGCACACTGAGGGCATATCTAATGGTGGAGCTGGTGGTTTCTGTTCCTGCCAGGAACAGATTCATCACTGTAGAGACCAAGTTGTCATAGTGGAACTCAGTTGTGGGGTTGTCCTTTTCCTGACAGGACAGAGGGGTGAATGACTCACAACAGAACCAAAACTCAAAAAATGAAAACACACTTAAGTCAGCAGGCGACAGAGAACATGTTGGGCTTCTGTTTGCTATTACATTTTGGATCATCTGAATTGTCATTACTAACAGTCTTATTCCAGAAATAAAAAAAAAAATCAGTCAAAGCTACAACAAGACAACAATTCTTAGCACCTCAGGTAATACAAATAAAACATTTTAACGGGTAAGGAGGAGTTTTAACTTGAAACTCCTAGAATGAGGGAGGGTTTCCTTAACAAAACAGATTATCTTAAAGTTCTTTCCAACCTGATTCATTCGAATAAGAAAGCAGTCAATATAGTCTCTTGGGGAGCTCGGGTCCAGTGTCTCTTTGTGCTCTTGGATCTTCTTCTCGATAAAATCTCTCATTTCCATAACATGTGCAAAAACAGCATGCTGTGGGCCGGGCAGACGCTCCACGAGCCAGGGAAAGATGTTGTACATCTTTGGAAGGAAGGCACAGAACAAACTGCAGCTTAGTTTCTCAGTGAATAACATCAAAATGTAAATGAAAGTGTGTTGGTGCAATCATTCCAACATTTTTTTTAGAATAACCTATTTTAATATTTAATGAAGATGATATGACATCATATGAAAAAACAGATTTAAAAAACATGGATTTGTATTTCTTAAGAAGATCTTCAGCCTCTGACTTTCCGGCTCTCACCTCCACTTACCTGACCAACGAAGCCACCATTGAATCTTAAAACCACACCTATGATGTTGAGGAGGTGCTGGAACTGCTTGTCATCATAACTGAAGCGTTGACTAAACACCAAGCAGCAGATGATATTGGACACGGTGCAGCTCAACAAAAACGTGGGGTCAAATGGTTTGGCTGGGAGAGGAGAGGAAAACACAGTTGGAATCATCTATTAAAAGTACTTTCAGCAGCACAGTCGGCAGAATAAATGCTGTTTCATCTACAGATAGCCGATGTTTAATCTGTACGTTTCGTTGGTATCAAATCATGTTCACCTTATATGTTTATGAGCTGAAGTAAAGTTTAATCATTACCTTTGGCCTTGTGGCATACAGTTGTGTGAGTCTGTAGACGTCTACTCGCTGTCTGGTGCAAAGGTTTTTCTGAGGCAACTATTTTAATTTTGGTTGTTACACTTTGTTCAGTCATTAGCCTGTAATGATCATTACATTACTTTAAATATAGTTTAAAGTGCACAGTTAGGTCATAGTTCTGTCCAAGCATCTGCATTTTATTGGGTTGTGTAACATATTGTGTGTTTACCTTGCACAAACTGCAATCAGAGACAGATAAGAATTAAAGGGGGGAGCTCAGGTCACAACAGTTATTTTCACCCATCATCTATTTTTCTGTGTTTTTTTAGTGTATTTTTTAAAGCTCTATTTGAATGTCAATAGTGTTTTTTTTTTTACTTTTTGTTCTTCTAGAGGTGTTTGATTAATAAGGTGTTTCATTTGTTCACCTTTGTTTCTCAAGTGGAACAATGAATTGATATCTTTGGTCGGCGAGAGAACTTATCTGGGACTGAAGCTGTGATTAAAGGCTGTACAAACTTGACGGATCATGCACACATGAATCACCAGTGAATATATGTGCTCTTACAACGACAATTAAAAACACACCTTTATATGTCTGTATGCGGGCTCTCAGGTGTCCACTCTCCTCCTGGATCCACTCTTCCATACCCTTACGTCCCATCCCAAAGTCTCTTAGAGTTGACAGTGTGAAGCGTCGCAGTTGGCGCCAACGCTCCCCATTACTGATAACCAAACCTGACAAAAGGAGATGTGTGCTTGGAAACATGCAGGAGAAGCCATGTGTATACAGACTGATTAAAGCCACTAAAAATGACTTCTCCCTTGACAGAGGAGACAGAGATTTGAAGTGTGTTATGTTACCGTAGCCCTTGGTAGCTTTGACCAGAAATGGCAGTTGCCCTCTGCCTGTGAAGTCATCTGCCTGGTCCACCAGAGCCTCCTTCACTGCATCATATCCAACCAGAACAACAAGTCGCTGCCAGCCCAGGTACAAGGTCATCACAGGACCATAGGTTTTGCTTAACTACAGAAAGACATGATTTGATAGGGTTATCATCATTCCGATTTTAATACAATTCATTTTGTGGAAATGCAAACATGCATTTCATAATGGAATTCAAAATCAAACAATGAAATGAAGAGATTTGTTTCCAAGCTCACCTTCACAAAGCTTTTGAAAGGTGCACTTCTGTCCAGCTGTGGCAGGTTTCCGATGAGAGGAAGTGCAGTGGGTCCTGGAGGCAAGCGATACTTTCTACTGTTTTTTGCCTTGAACAACCACAGCAGAGCTAAGATTAGCCCTCCTAAGATCAGTGTGGTAGAAAGATCCATAATGCTCTTTACACCTCTCAGCTCTTTGCTGGTATACAGGTCTCTTTTATACTAACTGTCACTCTGTGATTACAGCTTATATAAGATGATTTGTGTTTATATTTAACAGGGAGTTGGCAGGAGCTCTGCACTAGGCTACAGGTGAGCCACGTGACTCTCCTGTTTGTCTCAGTGCACCCTCAACTGATTATTGTGATAGATCATCTGAATCTTCCTCTGAATAGGCGGATTTGTGTTGAGCAATTAACAAATCAATCACACTCTGCAAACCCATTGCTTCATCCGTCCATCGTCCATCTTATTTATTCACTAAATGCATGTGTGTCTAGCTTGAAAGGTCCTTCATAAACTGTGTTAATTTTTAAGTTGTTTGAGCTTGTACTTGTTTGGGATGTAAGTTTGATTGTTGTCTCATTTCTCATCAAATCTGAACACATTTGATCCACTCATACTACTCTTACTCTAAGTATAACATAAAAAACATATGATATGATATATAACTTGCTTGAGGTAAAACAAGTCCAGTTGCCTTTGGTTTGCATTATACATACCATTACTTGCACTGATCTTCAGATAGGTCAACAACAGCTAGGCAGGGTTGCCCTTTGTACACACACTCTGTTCAGGAAGCCATTAAGTTATATAGAAAAAAAAAAAAAGACTGGAGAGAGAACACTGATTCCACTGATTAGGGATTTGAGCACAACCTTTGATAAATTTTCTTTTTTAGATAGTCCGCAGTGCATTAGCAATTTTTCCATTGACGTCAGGTCACTGACTGAATTCTTTTTCTCATGCAAAGTTGAAAGGGGAATGGCATTTTGCAAGACGTGAATTCAGCTGTGAATAATTTAAATTAGAACATGCGTTTGCTTATTGCCTAAAATATATACAAATACACAGCCCAGTCACTAGGAAAAGTTTTGTCATTTAAAATTTAAAACCACGGATGTTAAATTTGTGTGTGTCATATAGACATCTGTACATTACTTGTCATATCAAAATCACATTACATGTATTTAAGCTGACTTTCATGGACATTTGCCAGGCGTGTCTGTGCAGCAAACCAAGGTATTTTAAGCCAAAACATGGTCTTTTCCTAACCTAAAATGTGTTTTGTGCCTTAACCTAACCAGAGAATAAGCACAGTGTTGCCACAACATAAATTATAAATTATAAATTATTTATTTTCATCTGACTGATTGCTTGATTGATTGATTGATATGGTTTATTTTGGTCACTTATTTCAAAATATGAAAACAATCAAAAACACTAATAGATAATGAAACCAGACCGAAAAGGTATAGGCTGAAGCATAGCTTATTACGCCAACCCTTTTCAACTCACTACAGTCAGTTCCTTACTGACTGAAAAACACAAAAAACAAACAAACAATCCAAACAAAACAAAGCAAAACCCAAAAAATAAAAAAATAAAAAATAAACAGACAAGCAAAAAAAGAAAACATAAATATACCTTTACATGGACCTATGATGACTGATCTGTGTGAAAAATAAAAAGATCTCTTAATTTATGCTTTCATGATCTCTTGAATCCAGAAAGAATCTGACAGCAGTTGTTCCATCAGGCTTTCCTTCCACTCAGTGGCTTGTGAGCAGGTGCTGCGTGGTGATCTCAGCACATCTCAGAGAAGCAAACACAGCCTGTTAGAAAGCCCACACTGTTTGGGTATTGTTGACTTGTTTTGTTGAGATGAGCTCCATTCAGTAATAGCTTGTTTCTGTAAGTTGTCATATGTTCCACGTTCTTGAATGCACCATAGCCATTCCCAGGGGCGTCACTAGGTTTTAAGGACAGGGGAGGCTTAGCCCCAAGAGATGTACAGGATGTGAGCGAACGTAGCGCGCAAGCATAAAATTTCACAAAAAGCTAACAAAGACTTAGAAATTATTTATTATTATTATAAAATTCCAAGACTGTCTGCATCACAAATGACTCTATCCTGTGAAATCCTTTAGACTCACCTTTCCAGTAGAGGTCTCTCCCCTCTCACTCCCTGTGCTCCTCTGCCCGGACTCCTACAGGTCAATAGGGGTGGTGGAGAGATGATTATTAGTGTATTATTATTATTATCCACTGATGATAATCAAATGTGAATGAGCTCGGCTCCTGTTTCATGCATAAAGTGAGAAACACAGCTGATGCTCCAGAAGGAAGTCACCCCAAAGATAGTATATGGTAAAAAGAGTGCACACTTGACTCTATAAACAACCTGCAGGGCCTTCACAATGCATTTCAGACCAACTAGCTAGCTAAGTAGCAGCATTCTTTTAGAGCTGGAATGTAACTTTTGACCGCGAAACAACAATGGTGAGACGTGCGCAGAGGTTGTCTATAGTGTGCAAGCTAGGTTTTTATTTGTCAAACAGGGAGCACTTGGTTCATTCATTACATGGGACTTTCTGCTGTTAGCTGGGGGCTGGAGCTAACTAATTTTTACTACCAGCAGTGATGAATACTTACTTTCTTGAAAAACTTTCTTATATCCTTTCTTCTTCATTCACGTTCCTCTCCTCATGCTGTTCTAGTCGCTCTGTGTGCTTCAAGGTACACACACACACTGCAGGTACCGAGTGCAAGCAAGGTCGCAGGGAAAACGTGGACTGGATTTTCAGTTATGTGGGCGTTCTCTATATAAACAAGTGGAATGGATTGGATAACGACGCACTCTCTCTACCTTACACTATGAAGTGAAGGGAAACTGACAGATTTATGATCATATTTAAGTGAATAATGACAAGTTATATGATTATTTATCTAAACTCATATTCTGGCCACTTTATATTTAATTTGTCGGCACTTTTTTGTAAAAAAAAAAAAAAAAAATTGTTTTTTTTTAAATCTTTTTTTTTCTTTTTTAAAAAAAACACCAAATTATTTAGGGGGGCTTAAGATGAAATAGGCCTAATGACGCCACTGGCCATTCCGATGCTGTTGAACGCATCGCACCTGCGTGTGAAGTTCCGTGCGGTGAATGGTGTTTCTCTCCCGATACAGTGGCGGGTAGACTGTCATGGTTCTGTGTCTTGTCAGCATCTCCTCTGTGTTTTCCCCTGTTTTTCCTTCCCACCTTGTTGCAGGTTTGTCTCCCTCTGTCTGTCTGTGTTATTTCCCCTCTGTGCTTCCCCCTCGTTAGTTCACCTGCCATCTTCCCTTCTCTCTCTCCTCACCTGCTCCCCGATCCCTCATCAGTATCTGTGTATCTGTGCATTTAAGCCTTTGCTCCCCTTCACTACTTGTTGGTTCATTGTTTCTGTTTCTGCTTCTGTTGGTGTGATGTTTTTTTCCCTGAGTTCCTTGTGTCTCCAGTCTCCCAGTGATATGTGTTTTTTTGGATTTGGACTTTTGGTTTTTCCATGTTTAATTAAAAACATTGCATTTTGGTTGTACTTTGCTTAGCCTTAGTTGTTACTTTGTTTGGTCCTCAGTTTTCTAGTTTTTTTGATGGTTTTTGTATTCATCAGCTTTGCTTTAAATAAAGCTAGCTAGCATTTCATTCCCCCAATCCTGCCTCCTGCTCTGATCTGCATTTAGGTCCTTCAATTCCCCTCACCCCAACTTGTGACAGAACAAACCGACCATAAAAAATGGACCTGGCAGTTACTGGCCTGGAAATAATTAGCTGGTGTCAGGACTTTCTGATGAATCCCGCTAGCAGGGCTCGTCAGATGCCCGCTAGTCACCAGCCTGTTGGCCTCCAGTCATTTCCAGCGCCTGCTAATCCAGAGAGGTCTCCTTTCTGGGGGACCCAGCTGGCGTACAGGGTGCCCCCCAAAATGAGACGTTCCCGGCAGCAGTACTGCTGTTCCTCGCCGCAACCAGGGGGCTTTCCAGCCCTCTGGCCCACGCCTCAGGCCAAGCACCAAGCCTCAGGCCAAGCCCAAGACTCACCCCAAGCCCACGCCTCAGTCTCAACCCCAGATAAGCCTTCTGTGGACCCTTTTTGGGGAACCCGCCTGGCCTACAAGGTGCCCCCACCAAGAAAGCGACGATCCTGGCTGTGTCCTGGCTCCATGAAGTCTGGCTCTGGAGCCCCAGCTCTAGGGTCGGGGGCCGACCCGGCGCTTGCTGGGTGGGGTCCACTGCTTGCGTGGCTGACACCCAGGCCGACACCTGCCAGTGTCTCTCAGTCGGCGGCCCGGTCGACACCTGCCAGTGTCTCTCAATCGGCGGCCCGGTCGACACCTGCCAGTGGTTCTCAGTTCGTGGTCCAGACGGCGTCTATCCCTGCTCCTTGGTCGGGGGTCCTTCCGAGACCTGGCAGGGGCTCCCAGTTGGACGGCCCAGCCGATGCCGGTTCCTGTTCCTCGGTCGGCAGCCCGGCCGAGGCCAGACCCATCTTCTCAGTCGGAGGCCGGGAAGAGGCTGGTCCCAGCCAGCATCCCTCCATCGGCTCCCAGCCCGACTGCCTCCAGCGACTCTCTGTTAGCTCCCAGGCCGACCGCCGCCAGCAACTCTCCGTCGGCTCCCAGGCCAACAGTTCCCAGTGTCCCTCAGCCACCGGAGGGTCACAGCCTTCGCCTTTGTCTTCACCGCCGGCTTCAAGAGGGTCTCAGCCTTCATCTACGCAGCCGGCCTCCAGAGGGTCACAGCCTTCGCCTTCGTCTTCTCCGCTGGCTTCCAGTGGGTCCCAGCCTACACCTCTTCCACTGGCTTCCAGTGGGTCCCAGCCTACGCTGCCGCTTCCGCCGGCCTCTGGAGGGTCACAGCCCTCGCCTTCGCCGCCGGCTTCAAAATACTCATCCAAACCCAAACCATACTGTCCCCACTGCAACAATAAAGACCTATTTTCTGAACACTTGCCCAGAGTTCAAGAAACTGAACACAAACCTGATCGTGAGGTGGATAGTGGATGGACAGCGGTGTTGGAAGTGCGGACGATCTCACAAGCCCGATGTTTGCACAGAACAGACAGAAGACGCTCTGAAGGAAGTTCATGTCTCCTTTGTCCTGGCCAGGTCCCATGTGGCGCCAAAGAAGCAGCTGTTCATGCCACAGCTAGAGCTGAGTGCTGCACTCCGGGTGCTCAACTAGCCTTACCTCACCTTACCCATCAGGAAGATCACTCTCTGGTCCGACTCCACTACAGTTCTACACTGGATCAGGTTGGAAACTTGCCACTATAAGGTCTTCGTGGGAACACGTGTGGCAGAGATCCAGAGTCTTATGGAGGTGAGCAACTAGAGGTACGTGGATAGTGCGAACAACCCTGCTGATGACATCATGCATCCTGGACCTGAAAGAGTGCTGGGTGAACTGCGGCGTTGGTTTTGGATCCTGCAGGGGAGGGAAGCTGTCAAGAGGTATCAGAGTTGCTGCATGCAATACCAGGCATGGCGTGCCAATCCTTCTGTCCCCAAGATGGGGGATTTGCCCATTGCTCGTCTACATCTCTATACGGGTTTAGATTGACAGGGGGGACACCGGGGAAACACCTTGAAAACACACCGACGTCATCATCATGACGCATACCGTCACGCCTCTTTAGGAGCCACAGCGCCGGATTTCTATGTGAATTTACGGTAGTTCTTCTTTAAGGCGGAGATGCTTCGCTCTGTGTGAATCACCATCGGTGGAGAATTAGTGAACCACTGCTGGAACATTAATGCAGCTTCTCCTGTGTGAATGGGGTTATTGTCTTCAAGTGCATGACGACTTGCTGTGTACATTTAGACCTGGAGAGCCTCGACACTGACGCCTTTCTGATGTCTCTATGACGTTTCATAGCCAGAAGAGGCAAACCCTTCGAGCTCTTGTCCGATAACCGAACAAATTTGTTGGTGGAGCCTGTGGCTTGTTGCCAAGCACCTAGGCTACGTGTCATCAGACATAGCAGATCAAGATCCTATGACCCTAGTAACACCCTTGGGAATCGTCGATAGCGGCACAACCAAGTCCTCGTTTATCACTTTTGGTCCAGATTCAGTGGTCACTACCTGCCCAGTCTACAGGAAAGACAGAAGTGGCGGAAGGATGGGAAACACCTCGAACCAAACCACATTCCTTGTTTGATACCTCTTCTTCCAATTAAATTATTCAGAATAACTGAATATTGATGGATCGTTTCATATTAAATATAAAGGGGAATAAAATGACATTTACACAATTCTTCCACAAAAGGAAGTGTTTTATTGCCTTTCGTATAAAAGGATTTAACATTTTTGCAGGAGTAATGTAGCAATGTGCTTTTTAGTAGTAATACATTTGGCTTTTGTTGTGTAAGAAAGCATATTCAAATCAAATCAAGAAATTATTAAAAGTCACACAAAAAGTCACACAAAAGAAAGATATTTATGAAAAAGCAATCAAACAAAAAGACATGAGGATTCATAAGATTGAGATTAAGATAAGATTCTTGTGTTTTGTTCTTGCTTACATATACTTTTTATTCATGTAATGTATGTTGTATAGTCATCCTGTGAAAACGTAAAACATGGTGTGTCTGAGTGGAGCTCCTCTTTTCACCGCGGTGTGGCGATGATCTGGTAGCAGCGAGGTACGTTGGCAAAGCCGCTGAATTCTGGAATGAGGTTTATACTGTCAGGGCCTTCAGTGCAGGAAAAGGTGAAATGCTGCATCAGTGACACCAGGAAGATAAAAAGCTCCATTCGAGCCAGAGACTCGCCAACACAGGCTCGTTTCCCTGTGAAGACACAGAATGTCACTGCTTAGTTACATCACTGAAGTCCATTTATCAGATAACATTCAGCTTCTCTGGCACCAAAAAAAAACTTTATACCATTTGTTCACACATGCAGCAGTACTCCCCAAGATCTGTAAACACACTTCAATGTGTAGAATTGGTGGATTTACACTTTAACTGCTGATGCACAACTGACTGAGGACTGTGTTTTACCTGCAGCAAATGGCATGAACGCAGGATTTTTCGTAAAGTTGCTATTCTGGTCCAAGAAGTGCTCGGGGTTGAAGGCCCAGGGAGTTGCCCATTCCTTTTCCCCTTTCAGCACTGAGTGCAACAAGGGAATAATCGCAGTGTCCTGTTGAGACAAGATATCATGCTAGAGTAATGATGCATTTTTTTCTCTGATGAATACGGTAATTTGGAATTGTATAAAGCCCCTAAAGTCCTACAAGGTGATTTTTTATTGTGCACACAAAATATAGATCTTGTTCATACAATGTATTACAGTGTACCAAGAATTTATTATCTTGTACCCAGAATTTATTATCTTGTGCGCACAAGATAGAAAATGATCCCCTTTCAGGACTTTAGGGGCACAGTAGAATCGAGGATACCTTGGGGATTGTATAACCCCTGAAAGAGATGTCGTGGAGTGCATAATGAGGGAGGCTGAAGGGGACGATGTCCAGAAAACGCTGCACCTCATGGATGACTGCATCGGTGAAGGGTAGAGACTTCCTGTCCTCCATTTTGGGACAACGGTCTTGGGCAATCACAGTATCAATCTCCTTCTGCATTTTCTCTGTATGGGAAAAGTCAAAAGTATTTTTACTCTGTCATTATAAACATTACAAGGTAGGAGTTTGTGTTAAGAGCTGGTAAAATAAGATGACCTACCCTGTATGTCGGGGTATTTGATCAGCACACTGAGGGCATATCTAATGGTGGAGCTGGTGGTTTCTGTTCCTGCCAGGAACAGATTCATCACTGTAGCGACCAAGTTGTCATAGTGGAACTCAGTTGTGGGGTTGTCCTTTTCCTGACAGGACAGAGGGGTAAATGACTCACAACAGAACCAAAATTCAAAAAATGAAAACACACTTTAGTCAGCAGGCAACAGAGAACATGTTGGGCTTCTGTTTGCTGTTACATTTTGGATCATCTGAATTGGAGGAGTTTGATCTTGAAACTCATAGAATGAGGGAGGGTTTCCTTGACAAAACAGATTCTTCTAAAGTTCTTTCCAACCTGATTCATTCGAATAAGAAAGCAGTCAATATAGTCTCTTGGGGAGCTGGGGTCCAGTGTCTCTTTGTGCTCTTGGATCTTCTTCTCGATAAACTCTCTCAACTCATTCATTTGGGCAAAAACAGCATGCTGTGGGCCGGGCAGATGCTCTACGAGCCAGGGAAAGATGTTGTACATCTGTGGAAGAAAGGCACAGAGCAAACTGCAGCTTTGTATCTCAGTGAATAACATCAAAATGAAAATGAAAGTGTGTTCATTGCAATCATTCCAACAATTTTTCAGAATAACCTATTTTAATATTTAATGAAGATGATATAAGGACACCGTATGAAAAACAGATTTAAAAAACATGGATTTGTATTTCTTCAGAAGACCATCAGCTTCTGACTTTCCGGCTCTCACCTCCACTTACCTGACCAATGAGGCCACTATTGAACCTTAAAACCCCAGCTATGATGTTGAGGAGGTGCAGGAACTGCTTGTCATCATAACTGAAGCGTTGGCTAAACACCATGCAGCAGATGATATTGGACACGGTGCAGCTCAACAAAAACGTGGGGTCAAATGGTTTGGCTGGAAGAGGAGAGGAAAACACAGTTGGGCTCATCTATTAAAAGTACTTATGAGTAGAAAAAAGTGCAGCACAGTCGGCAGAATAAATGTTGTTTTAACTACAGATAGCCGATGTTTAATTTGTACGTTTCGTTGGTATCATATCAACATTTCTGCAATATGTATCATATCATGTTCACCTTTTATGTTTATGAGCTGACATAAAGTTTCGTCATATCTGTGGTTTGCAGAACCATACATTACTAGCATTTACTTTGGTTTATGGTTGAAAATATGATTTTGGAAGATTAGAAAACCCACTGAGAAAATGTTTTTTTCCTAGTTTGCAAATTATTTCAAAATGCAAAAAGCAAAATGCTTAAACTTTGAACACTTTCCTGCTCAATTTCCTGGTCCTTCTATGTAAATGTTTTTAAAGGATTTAGCTTGAAAGCACAACTTTTGGCCTTGTGGCATAAAGTTGTGTGAGGCTGTAGACATCAACTCACTGTCTGGTGCGAAGGTTTCTCTGAGGCAACTATTTTAATTTTGGTTGTTACAATTTGTTCAGTCATTAGCCTGTAATGATCATTACAATATGTAAAAACATTCAATAAAAGTATTATTTGAATTCACATTGATAAGTTGATCACAATTAACCACATGTGATATTTGACCAAATTCAAATATAGTTTAAAATGCACGGTCTGGTCTTAGTTCTGTCCAAGCTTCTGGATTGGGTTGTGTAACATATTGTGTGTTTACTTTGCACAAACTGCTATCAGAGACAGATAAGAATTAAAGGGGGGAGCTCAGATCACAACAATTATTTCCATCCATCATCTAGTTTTTTGTGGTTTGTTTGTGTATTTTTTAAGGCTCTATTTGACTGTCAATAGTCTTGTGCAGCCATTCGCCTTCGTTTCTTAAGTGCAATAATGAACTGATATCTTTGGTTGGCAAGAGAACTTATCTGGGATTGAAGTTGTGATTAAGGGCTGTACAAACTTGACAGATCATGCACACATGAATGACCAGTGTATATATGTGCTCTTAAAATTAAAAACACACCTTTATATGTCTGTATGCGGGCTCTCAGGTGTCCACTCTCTTCCTGGATCCACTCTTCCATACCCTTACGTCCCATCCCAAAGTCTCTTAGAGTTGACAGTGTGAAGCGTCGCAGTTGGCGCCAACGCTCCCCATTACTGATCCCCAAACCTGACAAAAGGAGACGTGTGCTTGGAAACATGCAAGAAAAGTCATGTATATACAGACTGATTAAGCCACTAAAAAACTGCAGATCCCTTGACAGGGGAGACAGAGATTTGAAGTGTGTTATGTTACCGTAGCCCTTGGTAACTTTGACCAGAAATGGCAGTGGCCCTCTGCCTGTGAAGTCATCTGCCTGGTCCACCAGAGCCTCCTTCACTGCATCATATCCAACCAGAACAACAACTCGCTGCCAGCCCAGGTACAAGGTCATCACAGGACCATAGGTTTTGCTTAACTACAGAAAGACATGATTTGATAGGGTTATCATTATTCTGATTTTAATACAATTCATTTTGTGGAAATGTTAACATGCAATTCAGAATGGAATTCTGTCTAATTTGTTTCCAAGCTTACCTTCAGAAAGCCTTTAAAAGGTGCATTTTTTTCCAGCTGTGGCAGGTTTCCGATGAGAGGAAGTGCAGTGGGTCCTGGAGGCAAGCGATACTTTCTACTGTTTTTTACCTTGAACAACCACAGCAGAGCTAAGATTAGCCCTCCTAAGATCAGTGTGGTAGAAAGATCCATAATGCTCTTTACACCTCTCAGCTCTTTGCTGGTATACAGGTCTCTTATATACTGACTGTCATTCTGTGATTGGAGCTTTCTTAGATGATTTGTGTTAATATTTAACAGGGAGTTGGCAGGAGCTTGGCACTAGGCTACAGGGAAGCCATGTGACTCTCCTGTTTGTGTCAGTGCACCCTCAACTGATTATTGTGATAGATCATCTGAATCTTCCTCTGAATAGGCTGATTTGTGTTGAACAATTCACAAATCATTCACACTCTGCAAACCCATTGCTTCATCCGTCCATCGTCCATCTTATTTATTCACTAAATGCATGTGTGTCTAACTTGAAAGGTCCTTCATAAAATGTCTTAATTCTTAAGTTGTTTGAGCTTGTACTTGCTTGGGGTGTAAAGTTTGATTGTTGTCTCATTTCTCATCAAATCTGAACACATTTGAATTAATGTGTTCCCTCATTTGTTTGCTCCTAGATCTACTCATACTACTCTTACTAAGTATAACATGAAAACATATAATATATAACCTGCTTGAGGTAAAGCAAGTGCAGTTGCCTTCGGTTTGCATTTAGATATACCATGACTTGCACTGATCTTCAGATAGGTCAACAACAGCTAGATAGGGTTGACCTCTGTACACACACTTTGTTCAGGAAGTCATTGAGGGGGGGGCAAACAGGCTAGGTGGCTGTTTGGTCTGGTTGGCAGTCAACCAATATTGAGCAATGATATGACAAACAGCGGTGATGTTTGTGGTAAGAAGTCATTCAGAAAAGATTATCAAAAATGACTACGAAGCAGAAAAAAATATTTTGGGTAAGGAAATATTCTCCAAGATATCAGTGATTTATTTTCAAATAAATGAACCCCAAACTGGACAGCTGTATCCTTGCCCTTTAATGGGAACACCAACCCCTACACCTTGCCATTCTCACCAGTTAGACTCCTGGAGACAACACCGTCTCTCCTTTTTATGGTCCTTCGAGCCAGATTAGGGTAACAACCAAGGTATGGATCCTACAGCTGCCCAGACTGAGCCTGCACTCCAATGTGCTTCGCAGAGAGAGCGACACCCCCAGCTTACCTGAGTGACTATGTGGCTATGTTCAGAGGGACAAACCCACACCACACAACAGGCTCTCTCCACCCAGAGGACACATAACCGGAAAACATGCTCATCTCAGAGGAGCTCCAACACCAGGTCCACAAGGTCATCTCGCTCATCCATGGGCAGATTCCCCTCTGATATTCTCTCAGAGCTAGAAACAGCTCAGCTTGAAGAGCGAGTGAAAAAAATAGAGCTTGAGGAATTACAGCAGCACATAGAGGAGGATCAGCAAATTGACCATGAGTGTCAGCGACTTCAAACTCACTCATCCAGTTCAGCCTTCCCCTACCTTGTCCATGCTTCGCTTCAGCCTTGCCTCAATCCAGTTCACAACAGCCACAAGCAGCTGATGCGGTCCCGTTCATCGCCACATCCTACGGAATCCCCAAACCTATGATTGCCTGCTTTGAGAGAGGCAAAGAAAGTGACTTTGCCTTATTGAAGATGGCGCTCAACAACCTGCTGAACAGCCATCTGCACCGTAATGAGGAATACAAACATCAAGTGCTCCTTGGACACCTGAAGCTACAGAATGCGCTCCAACTAGCCAAAGCCTACATGCACGATCTAAGGCCATATACAACAGCCATGCAGGCTCTACAGGACAAGTATGGTCAACCTTGTCAGCTTGTCCAAAGTGAACTGCGTGCCATCCTAAACACTCCAGCCCTCAAGTTTGGTGACTTTGAAGCCTTTGATGCATTCGCCTTATCCATCCAATCCCTGGTGGGTATGCTTAGGACCCTGACTACTGAGCAAGATGCCGCCGAGCTATCGTGATGGGTTTGTGGAATACTGCCTAAACCAAGGTATTCTTCGGACAGGTACCGACCAAACCTACACCCTACCTGATCTGAGTTCCTGGCTACAGATGAAATCCCAAGCTAAGCACATAGCAGGTCGAGCAGCTTTCACTTTATAACTATGAAACACCCAAGCCACTGAAGAAGGACCAATGTCCCTTCAACAAGTGGAAGGGGAAGTCGACAGCATTCTACCTCACTACCAGTGGTGACCAAGGCTCCAAAGGGCCGTCCGCACAACCAAAGTCCTTATCCAAACACAAACCATACTGTCCCCACTGCGACTATAAAGAACCTTTTTTCTGAACACTTGCCCAGAGTTCAAGACACTGAACACAAACCAGATCGTGAGGTGGATAGTGGATGGACAGCGGTGTTGGAAGTGCGGACAATCTCAAAAGCCCAATGTGTGCACCCTCAAACGACCGTGCAATACCTGTAACGAGCAACATCTAACAGTACTGCACGATGCAGTCCAGCAAACCCAGCAGAGTGTGCTCATGGTGACCGCTCCGACTGCAAAGGCGTACCTAGATAAACCAACCACATCCCCCAAGGGGATGTTGAAGGTTGTAAAAGTCTTACTTCATAATAAAGTAATCGAGCACTAGAGACCTATGCAGTACTAGACGATGGTTCGGAGCGAAACATCATCTTGCCACACACTGTGCAACAACTGAACCTCCCTGCACAGCCTGAAACACTTACCCTTCGAACTGTTCACCTAGAGGTAGTGCAGCTTCACGGTGCATCAGTCGCCTTCTATGTGTCTTCTCTGCCCAAACCTGAAGAGAAGTATTACATACGTCAGGCATTCACCACTGACAACCTGGGACTCTCAGAACATACTTATCCAGTGAGAACTCTCCAATAGAGATATAAGCACCTCTGCAACCTACCTTTGCCTCCTGTAGATCACGCCCAACCCCTGCTGCTCATTGGATCCGACAGGTCTCCTGACACCCATAGAGCCGGTGCAGTGGGGCCCCTTAGGGGGACCAGTCACACCAAGGTCGGATGGTCACTTCAAGGTCCCACCAGTATCATCTAAGTTTCTCACCTACCTCTGAGCTCTCTCATCTTTGGCAGGTTGATACACTGCCTTATACGAGCGAGAAGCAGGTGACCCGATCGAAGCAAGATCAGCAAGCCTTAAACCTGCTCTAGACATCCACTGTCAGGGTCAATGTTGACGGGGTCCAAAGATATGCTGCACCGCTGCTTTACTGGGCCAACTCCACCACCCTTTCAGCTCCTATGGAAGCAGTGTTGCCAAGTCTTCGTAGCACTGAGAGGAGCCTCGCCAAAGACCCATAGCGCGCTGAGATCTATTGTCAAGAGATCAAAAAGCTAGAGAAGATGGGCTACGTAGCAGTGGTGCCATCAGAGGCAGCGACATCAACTCCGGAATCCTGGTTTATACCTCATCATATGATGTGGCACAACAACTAAGACAGGATTGTCTTGAACTGCTCCTTTCAGCATGTAGGAAAGTCTCTCAATGACCTTCTCCTCCCTGGACCTGCCCTAGGACCATTGCTGCTAGGAGTCCTTATTCGGTTTCGACAGTACCCAGTTGCAGTGAGTGGTGATATCAAAGGCATGTTCCACCAGATACACCTTCTGCCAGCTGACAAACCAGTTCTGTGCTTCATCTGGCATGATATGAAAAGGACCCAAAAGTCAAAGATCTACGAATGGTAAGTCCTGCCATCTGGCACTACGTGCAGCCCTTGCTCTGCCATCAACGCCCCGTAGCGGCATGTCCAGTCCAACAGCCATCTCGTTGATTGTGTTAAGCAGTCGTTCTATGTAGGTAAAGGATCTTATTGATGGTCTGCGCCAGCTACTCCACACTGGGGGCTTCGAGATATGCAAGTGGGCTAGCAATGTCTCAGCAGTCATTGAACATCTTCCATCCGACACCAGATCCAACAGCAGTATGGCTTTCCCAATCCAGCATGGACCTTCAGGAGTCAACTCTTGGGCTAGTATGGGATTGCCTCCGTGACTCCCTGAAGTACAAAAATAGACCAGTGGAGAAAAGCGAACCCACATTAAGGAACGTCTACAAGGTACTTGCCTCTCAATATGACCCGCTAGGCTATATTGTACCATTTACAACCAGAGCCAAGATTCTAGTCCAGGATCATTGGAAGGTACAAATCGGTTGGGATGACCCAATCCAGCCACAAAGCCTCTGTGACAGATGGCTTGCCTGGGAATGTGAGATTCCAGACCTTATCCAGATGGAAATCCCCAGATGTAATGCACCAGCGTCTACAGACTCACCAACATCCAGCAGAGATCTGCACATCGTCTGCGACGCTTCTGAGAGGGCTTGTGGGTCTGTTGCTTACCTACGGACAGAAAACGCTCAGAAGGAAGTTCATGTCTCCTTTGTCCTGGCCAGGTCCCGTGTGGCGACAAAGAAGCAGCTGTTCATGCCACGGCTAGAGCTGAGTGCTGCACTCCGGGTGCTCAACTAGCCAGCATCCTTAACACCGAGCTCACCTTACCCATCAGGTAGATCACTCTCTGGTCCGACTCCACTATAGTTCTACACTGGATCAGGTTGGAAACTTGCCACTATAAGGTCTTCATGGGAACACGTGTGGCAGAGATCCAGAGTCTTACAGAGATTAGCAACTAGAGGTACGTGGATAGTGCGAACAACCCTGCTGATGACATCATGCATCCTGGACCTGAAAGAGTTCTGGGTGAACTGCGGCGTTGGTTTTGGATCCTGCGGGGGAGGGAAGCTGTCAAGAGGTATCAGAGTCGCTGCATGCAATACCAGGCAGGGTGCGCCAATCCTTCTGTCCCCAAGATGGGGGATTTGCCCATTGCTCATCTACGTCTCTATAAGCCACCCTTCTATTCCCCTGGAGTTGATTGTTTTGGCCACTGCCCCTCCCATCAGCAGGCACACCGCCCTCACTGCCCGGGCATCGCTGCTGTTTCCATAGCGAAGACAATCTGACACACGATGAGGGGGCCACAGAAACACTACGCAGAGGCCACCGGGGGGAACTCGCTGAGGAGTAATTTGAAAAATTATATTAATAAAATGGTTGTTTTCATTAAATATAACAAACTTGGGAAAGTTGACAAGTTGTGAAATAATCCGTTTAATTATGTTCATGGGTTTTTTTCCCTAGCTTTAACCAGCACTGTCGCTTCATATTCATAAATCCTCCAAGATTCCTGGATGTGTGTGGGATCGAGTAGCAGCAAATTATCGCTTCATGAGATGAGACTACAACAGTGTCCAACCAAACTGCCAGAGGAAATGTTGGTATTGTACGTTTCTGCAACCACTTTGCTGGTCAGGTTAAAAAAGCCAATTGTTCAGGGTTACGTAAAGATCATGGTTTGGTTTAAAATATGTGGTTTTGTCAACACAAAATGTCAACTGAAAAATGTTCAGATGGTAACTTTTTGGTTTGAACAGTGGTCTCTCACCTACATGTCATGTCACCACCACCATCATCTCCTCCACCCTGTGACATGAAAGTCATTTTTTATATATGTTACAATATCATACGTATTGTAGTAATGTTGTTATTAATCATATGAAACGTTCCAATTTCACACATGCATGTTTTAGCTCATCCAAAGTTATGAGGAGCCAGTTTGCAAGCTCCTTGTTTGATAGCTCTTCTTCCAATTAAATTATTCAGAATAACAGAATATTGATGGATTTATCATTTTATATTAAATATAAAGGGGAATAAAATGACATTTACACAATTCTTTCTCAAAAGGAAGTGTTTTATTGCCATTCGTATAAAAGGATTTAACACATTTACAGGAGTAATTTAGCAATGCATTTTATAGTCGTAATACATTTGGCTTTTGTTGTGTAAGAAAGCATATTCAAAATTAACATGAGGATCAAGAAATTATTAAAAGTCACACAAAAGAAAGATATTTATGAAAAAACAACCAAACCAAAAGACAAGAGAATTCATAAGATTGAGATTAAGATAAGATTCTTGTGTTTTGTTCTTGCTTACATATAGTTTTTATTAATGTAATGTATTTTGTAGTCATCCTTGTGAAAACTTAAAACATGGTGTGTCTGAGTGAAGCTCCTCTTTTCACCGCGGTGTGGCGATGATCTGGTAGCGGCGAGCTACATTGCCAAAGCCGCTGAACTCTGGATTGAGGTTTATACTGTCAGGGCCTTCAGTGCAGGAAAAGGTGAAATGCTGCATCAGTGACACCAGGAAGATGAAAAGCTCCATTCGAGCCAGAGACTCGCCAACACAGGCTCTTTTCCCTGTGAAGAGACAGAATGTCACTGCTTAGTTACGTCACTGGAGTTCATTTATAAGATAACATTCAGCTTCTCTGGCACCAAAAAAAGCTTTATACTACTTTTTCACACATGCAGCAGTACTCCCCAAGATCTGTAAACACACTTCAGTGTGTAGAATTGGTGGATTTACCCTTTAACTGCCGATGTATCAACTGACTGAGGACTGTGTTTTACCTGCAGAAAATGGCATGAACGCAGGATTTTTCTTAAAGTTGCTATTCTGGTCCAAGAAGTGCTCAGGGTTGAAGGCCCAGGGAGTTGCCCATTCCTTTTCCCCTTTCAGCACTGAGTGCAACAAGGGAATAACCACAGTGTCCTGTTGAGACAAGATATCATGAGTAATGATGCATTTTTTTCTGTGATGAATACGGTAATTTTAAATTGTATAAAGCCCGTAAAGTCCTACAAGGTGATTTTTTTTCTTGTGCACACAAGATATAGATCTTGTTCATACAATGTATTATAGTGTACCAAGAATTTATTATCTTCTACCCAGAATTCATCATCTTGTGCGCATGCACAAGATAGAAAATGATCCCTTTTCAGGACTTTAGGGGCTCTGTAGAATTGAGGATACCTTGGGGATTGTGTAACCCCTGAAAGAGATGTCGTGGAGTGCATAATGAGGGAGGCTTAGGGGGACGATGTCCAGAAAACGCTGCACCTCATGGATGACTGCATCGGTGAAGGGTAGGGACTTTCTGTCCTCCATTTTGGGACAACGGTCTTGGGCAATCACAGTATCAATCTCCCTCTGCATTTTCTCTGTCCGGGAAAATTCAAAAGTATTTTTACTCTGTAATTATAAACGTTACAAGGTAGGAGTTTGTGTTAAGAGCTGGTAAAATAAGATGACCTACCCTGTATGTCGGGGTATTTGATCAGCACACTGAGGGCATATCTAATGGTGGAGCTGGTTGTGTCTGTTCCTGCCAGGAACAGACCCATCACAGTCGAGACCAAGTTGTCATAGTGGAACTCAGTTGTGGGGTTGTCCTTTTCCTGACAGGACAGAGGGGTGAATGACTCACAACAGAACCAAAACTCAAAAAATGAAAACACACTTAGTGTGTACAAGTTAGCAGGCGACAGAGAACATGTTGGGCTTTTGTTTGCTATTACGTTTTGTATCATCTGAATTGTCATTATTAACAGTCTTATTCCAGAAATTTAAAAAAATCAGTCAAAGCTACACCAAGACAACAATTCTTAGCACCTCAGGAAATCTAAAGAAAACGGATAAAGAGGAGTTTTAACATGAAACTCATAGAATGAGGGAGGGTTTCCTTGACCACGAAGTTCTTTCCAACCTGATTCATTCGAATAAGAAAGCAGTCAATATAGTCTCTCGGGGAGCTCGGGTCCAGTGTCTCTTCGTGCTCTTGGATCTTCTTATTGACAAACTCTCTCAACTCATTCATTTGGGCAAAAACAGCATGCTGTGGGCCGGGCAGACGCTCCAGGAGCCAGGGAAAGATGTTGTACATCTGTGGAGGGAAGGAACAGAACAAACTGCAGCTTAGTTTCTCAGTGAATAACATCAAAATGTAAATGAAAGTGTGTTGGTGCAATCATTCCAACATTTTTTTAGAATAACCTGTTTTAATATTTAATGAAGATGATATAAGGACATCATATGAAAAAACAGATTTAAAAAACATGGATTTGTATTTCTTAAGAAGACCATCAGCTTCTGACTTTCCGGCTCTCACCTCCACTTACCTGACCCACGCGGCCACTATTGAACTTTACAACCCCAGCTATGATGTTGAGGAGACGCCGGAACTGCTTGTCATCATGACTGAAGCGTTGGCTAAACACCATGCAGCAGATGATATTGGACACGGTGCAGCTCAACAAAAACGTGGGGTCAAATGGTTTTGCTGGGAGAGGAGAGGAAAACACAGTTGGACTTATGAGCAGAAAAAAGTGCAGCACAGTCGGCAGAATAAATGTTGTTTTAACTACAGATAGCCGATGTTTAATCTGTACGTTTCGTTGTTATCATATCATGTTCACCTTTTATGTTTATGAGCTGACATAAAGTTTCGTCATATCTGTGGTTTGCAGAACCATACATTACTAGCATTTACTCTGGTTTATGGTTGAAAATATGATTTTGGAAGATTAGAAAACCCACTGAGAAATTTTTTTTTTCCTAGTTTGCAAATTATTTCAAAATGCAAAAAGCAAAATGCTTAAACTTTGAACACTTTCCTGCTCAATTTGGACATTAAAACAATCTAATGTAATCCGTTCCTCATTAAAGCCAGATTTAAGCTATGAAAGCACAACCTTTGGCCTTGTGGCATAAAGTTGTGTGAGGCTGTAGACATCAACTCACTGTCTGGTGCGAAGGTTTCTCTGAGGCAACTATTTTAATTATGGTTGTTACACTTTGTTCAGTCATTAGCCTGTAATGATCATTACAAAATGTAAAAACATTCAATAAAAGTATTATTTGAATTCACATTGATAAGTTGATCACAATTAACCACATGTGCTAATTGTCCAAATTCAAATCTAGGTCTTAGTTCTGTCCAAGCTTCTGGATTGGGTTGTGTAACATATTGTGTGTTTACTTTGCACAAATTACCATCAGAGACAGATAAGAATTAAAGGGAGGGAGCAGTTATTTTCATCTATCATCTAGTTTTTTGTTTCTTTTTAGTGTATTTTTTAAGGCTCTATTTGACTGTCAATAATCTTGTGCAGACATTTGCCGTCGTTTCTCAAGTGGAATAATGAATTGATATCTTTGGTCGGCGAGAGAACTTATCTGGGACTGAAGTTGTGATTAAAGGCTGAACAAACTTGACAGATCATGCACACATGAATGACCAGTGTATATATGTGCTCTTAAAATTAAAAACACACCTTTATATGTCTGTATGCGGGCTCTCAGGTGTCCACTCTCCTCCTGGATCCACTCTTCCATACCCTTACGTCCCATCCCAAAGTCTCTTAGGGTTGTTAGTGTGAAGCGCCGCAGCTGGCGCCAACGCTCCCCATTACTGATCCCCAAACCTGACAAAAGGAGATGTGTGCTTGGAAACATGCAAGAGAAGCCATGTATATACAGACTGATTAAAGCCACTAAAAATGACTTCTCCCTTGACAGAGGAGACAGAGATTTGAAGTGTGTTATGTTACCATAGCCCCTGCTAGCTTTGAGCAGAAACGGCACTGGCCCTCTGCCTGTGAAGTCATCTGCCTGGTCCACCAGAGCCTCCTTCACTGCATCATATCCAACCAGAACAACAACTCGCTGCCAGCCCAGGTACAAGGTCATCACAGGACCATAGGTTTTGCTTAACTACAGAAAGACATGATTTGATAGGGTTATCATTATTCTGATTTTAATACAATTCATTTTGTGGAAATGTTAACATGCAATTCATAATGGAATTCAAAATCAAACAATGAAATTAAGAGATTTGTATCCAAACTCACCTTCATAAAGCTTTTAAAAGGTGCATTTCTTTCCAGCTGTGGCAGGTTTCCGATGAGAGGAAGTGCAGTGGGTCCTGGAGGCAAGCGATACTTTCTACTGTTTTTTGCCTTGAACAACCACAGCAGAGCTAAGATTAGCCCTCCTAAGATCAGTGTGGTAGAAAGATCCATAATGCTCTTTGCACCTCTCTGCTCTTTGCTGGTATACAGGTCTCTTAAATACTGACTGTCACTCTGTGATTTTATAAGCATCTTATATAAGATGATTTGTGTTTATATTTAACAGGGTGTTGGCAGGAGCTCTGCACTAGGCTACAGGTGAGCCACGTGACTCTCCTTTGTGTCTGGGAAAACAGGCTAGGTGGCTGTATGGTCTGGTTGGCAGTCAACCAATATTGAGCGATTTTAAGATAAACAGCTGTGATGTTTGTGGTCAGAAGTATATCAGAAAAGATTATCAAAAATGACTACGAAGCAGAAAGATTTATTATCGGTGAGGAAATATTCTCTGGGATGTCAATACTATATTTTCATCTGTGTGAAAAATAAAAAATTCTCTTCATTTATGCTTTCATGATCACTTGAATTCAGCAAGAATCTGACAGCAGTTGTTCCATCAGGCTTTCCTTCCACTCAGTGGTTTGTGAGCAGGTGCTGCGTGTTGATCTCAGCACATCTCAGATAAGCACACACAGCCATTCAGGCTCTGCAAATATCCCTCGTGCAAACAAAAGATGGATGCAGAGAGAAGGACACACAGCATGTTGACGGCAGGATTTATTAAGATTTCACCTTTGGACTGCATGTCTTATAAGTTAATAGAATATGCAGATGGTGGGTGATTTCAGAAAGCATGACAAAAAGCAAATTGTGCAAATGAAATGGAGAGAATGTGGATGAGGAGAAAATATTCACAGAGGTAAAATGTTTTAAAAAAGTATAAAATGAACTTAGTGGTGAGACGATCTGAGATTAAAATGTCCTCATAAAGATCTGCATGGCTGTCTGGAATCATTATAATGCTTAACCTCGAGCGTCCTGTGGCATGGAAAGACTGATACAACACAGACAGACAGTGTTCAGAGGAGTCAAAATCATGAATGATTTACCTGAGGAGCACGGGCATAAAGCCAGGAAGAACACCTTCATTAATTAATAAATTAGACATATAGATAATTAAACTGAGTGGTTAATTAATAACAACGCCCTTTTTTAAGAAAGGAAAACTAACAGAGGGATTTTTATGAGACTAAAAGGTCTTTCAAACACATTCCCTCCCTTTCCAGTCAAAACTAAAAAGCAAAGCCTCCACAGTCAAATGCATCAAAGTCGGAGTCTCCTTCAAAGTCGAAGCTGTTGAAGTGTGGGGAGTCGACGTCTTGGCTGCAGGCGTGGAAGGAACCTCCTGCGGAGAGCTCGGAGAAGCCGCCTGCACCGTGGGCCATCTCTGGGCCTCTGCTGGCGAGGGGAGAGGGAGGGGAGCAGGAGCTGAGGTAGCCCAGAGCAGAGGAGGCCGCTGCCCCTCCCATCAGCAGGCACACCGCCCTCACTGCCCGGGCATCGCTGCTGTTGCCATGGCGAAGACAATCTGACACACGATGAGGGGGGGCCACCGAAACACTACGCAGAGGCCGCCGGGGGGAACTCGCTGAGGAGTAATTTGAAAAATAATATTAATAAAATGGTTGTTTTCATTAAATACACCAAACTAGGGAAAGTTGACAAGTTGTAAAATAATAATCTGTTTAATTATGTTTATGAGTTGTTTGGGTTTTTTCCCTGTCTTTAACCAGCACTGTCGCTTCGTATCCATAAATCTTCCAAGATTCCTGGATGTGTGTGGGATCAAGTAGCAGCAAATTATTGCTTCATGAGAGGAGACGACAACAATGTCCAACCAAACTGCCAGAAGAAATGTTGGTATTGTACGTTTCTGCAAACACTTTGCTGGTTAGGTTAAAAAAAGCCAATTGTTCAGGGTCACATAAAGATCATGGTTTGGTTTAAAATACGTGGTTTTGTCAACACAAAGTTGGCTGTAAAATGTTCAGATGGTCACTTGTTGGTTTGAACAGTGGTCTCTCACCTACGTGTCATGTCACTGATATTGCCGACTCTATCAGCTGTGTGTCTGTGAGTTTACTTTGTAGCCTTTACGCTCATCGGTCTCCCACAGCTGAGAGATATGTAGCCTTACATCAGAAAACACACAGATGAAGGAAACATTGTCATCACTTTGACATTATATGCACCACAATTAAACATTTGCAACACTGCAAGCCACAAAATGGAAAGATTTCTCTGAAAATGCTTAAAACTGATGAGCACGTACTTTTATTCAGAAGCCTTTTACTTATTGTAGGTAAAAATACTTCTGTGTGCTTCCTCGTGCCAGAGAGTGTGCTTCTTAATTTGCTTGTGTTTTTAACCTTTTCTTTTAGTGCATCCTGTTGTTGAAGTGGTGGCGATGTTTTCTTAACTTGTTTGAGTTTTTTTTCTTAAATTACATCTGTTGAGTAACTACAGATGACCTGATAGCAGACCTTGGTTCTGGCCTCGGTCTCTGAAGGAGCCTCCACGTTCAGTGACTCGAGTCAACGGAGGGGTGCCCTCACTGATCCTGGGTGACCCGGGGTCTTTGTCACTGAAGGAGTCGGGCAGGGGGTCTCTGTCGGTGATGCAGGGAGTGATGCTGCAACGTCTCTGAAGGGTGAGGGGGGACATGACACCCTAGGAAATAAGGGGGAAAAGGATAATATATTGTAGTAACAGTAACACAGAAGCTCACATATTGTGAAACACAAGCAAGAATTCCCCTTTTCAGATATTTTTAGAAATGTATGTATGAAAACATGTAAGAGGGGTGAGGTGCTTCAATGAAGACACAAAAACAGGGATGAGGGTTAGCAAGACCAGACAAAAGCATAGCTGCCAACTCTCACGCTTTCGCCGTTTGCCACACGTTTGCGTAAGTACGAAAACACGTGTGAAAACAGGCAAAAACGTGTGTCACACGTGAGAGTTGGCAATTACGCAAAAGCCAAAACTGATGACTCACCTCCCTCACTTTCCTGATCAGGTTCAGCCACAAACTGTCAAAAATAAAATGACAAGTCATTATACTTGAACCACAGCCAACCTGGTAGATGGTTATGACAACACAAGAGACAGTGCTGGTCTGTTCTGAGCTGATAACCATCAGCTGTAAACATGTCTGATAGTTAGTGGGACAAAGGAGACATCATTCTCAGCATGTGTGGGCAATTACCCTCTTTCCATTTATCAAAAATCCCACTTAAACCCGCTAAGATCAGGCTTTTGTGTGCAATAGGAACAGTGCATTTACACCACGCTAAATTCCGCCGCGCGAAGTGATGACGCATTATCAACATTCGGTGGTGGCGCGTAAATAAAGAAGGAATTTGGGATGCATATGTCCAAGGTTGTTTTATCACTGGACACAGTGTTATAGGTGGAGCCCCGTTCATTCCTATGAAAGTTGCTCAGTGGTGTTTTGAAACCTAAAAAGTTCGACTTCCGGGCTATCATCGTACCTGGATCTCTGACCAACTAGCCAACTTAGCTAACTTCCGGTTTAGCGGATAAAATAATGTAATCGCGGGGCTCTTCTGGACTTTCCAAATGTTTTTGGGTTAAATGGGTCAAATTGTGACAGTGAAACAATGTTTCGCAAAAATGTATCCCCCGTTTTGTAAACGCTTCTTTAACAATGGAGTCTTGTTCTTTTCTGTTCTGTTACAACTGTCGCCGGCGCATTCATGATGACGTAAACGTGACGCTTCAGATTAAAAAACATAGACGGGCTGCTTTGCCTTATTTTTATTTTTTGTACGTCTTTTTGTTGTATATGTGTTAATTTCCTTGTATATTGTCTGCTCAAAACAATAATAATTTAAAAAAAAAAAAAGAAGCTGCTTGGCGACTTTTAGCTGGTAGACCCCCGCTTAAAACACCCGCGTAGATCCGCTAATTCGGGTGGAAAAGCAGTATGTGTGTCAATGTGTCAGCAGGTGCAGTAAACAACTGATAATGACTGGGGCAAAGGACTTTTCCATTGATTTCAGTGCGTGTGTGTGTGTGTGTGTGTGTGTGTGTGGACTCACGTGCAGTCATCGGGGTTGTCAGTGAGAAGCAGCAGGAACTTGTTCTGCGGCAGGATGAGGGCGAAGCAGCAGTCCCTCCTGCCCCCTGGAGGCAACTTGGGCAGGTCAAGAATTGCGGGTCCCTCTGCAATCGACTCACAGTTGGTTTGTAGCGCCACCACCTGGTCAGGTGGAGACTCTGCATCGCGGCACACCAACAGGTTCCCCTCCATGGTCAGCACAATGTACCTCTCCTTCCACTGCTTAAACATGAAGCCCCCTGCAGCAGAGGAGGAAGCAGAGGGAGACGTGTACTTTATGTGAAAGGAAGGGTCAATTTATTTTTATTTTTCTGTGCTGTTTTGTTAGCTGTTTGTTTTTAGCTGATTTACGGCAAGAGACACACAGGATTAAATTTACTATGAATGGAAATAGATGTGAAAGTCTGGACAGGAGAGGTTTATAAAGTGTTTACATGGAAACACGCCTTTACATCAGTGTTGCATGTGAAATTTTACCTTGTACTATATTTTCTCAAGTGATCAGCTTTATTCAAATGTGAATGACAATTTTCATATGAAATTTACATTTTCACATGTCAAATGCATGTGATTAACTTTTTTTTCACGTGTGGATGAGAATTTCCATGAGTGGAAACTAAACAACGTGAAATCACACAAAAATCTGTTTCTTCATTTTAACACATTTTCACATGTGGTTGCCGATTCCCACATGTGAGCTAAAATTTTGAGTATGTGGCTTTCGTCCCATAAAATGAAAAACATTTCCACATGAGAATTTTAGATTTTAGATTTTTTAGATTATATGCAATTTGCTTTTCTTCACATGGGGAATAAAATGTCCACATGTGCAAACAATGAGAATGCTGACATGCTGATGTTGGAACCAGCACTTGTAATCACTACAAAGTACATCTTGGGCTGATGGGAATGTCAGCTTTGCAGCTATTTGGTAATAATCGGATAAATAAAAATGTTGACCATGGAGGTCTGAACGAAGTGATGCAATCCATCCAGTAGATATTTCAGTCTGGACCAAAGTGATGAACTAACTGATAGAGCAATACATACATTTATAGATCTGCTAGCTTTATCTAATCTATCACTCTTTAGAATTACTGCCAATTTTACAGGTGCTAGTGGAGAGTTTGTCATTTTTGGACCCCTTTGATTATTGTCTTTTGGTGTTGTTCCTTTTTGTTCAGCATGAAAAACAACTGCTATGTAAAATATATTGTCTTGAGCTATTTCTACATGTTTATTACCCTCATCAAGTGCACCTTTACGAGGACAACATTTACTTTCCAAGTAAGGCCTGTTCCCAACCTTTTTATAGACAATAAGACAGTAGTGTTCAGAGCAGCATCAAAGTGTGAAAGCTTCATGTAAATAATGTAAATCTCTCTGTCCTTGTGACCAGACATCCAGGGCAACTCTATAGGAAATAATGCACTTTTAATCAACTTTTCTTACACGGGACACACATGATGGTGTCAGACTGTAAGTGTCCCAGACAGCCGTCCATTGTGTAATAATGATAATAGATGGAGAGCACATGTTGATGGACGTGGAAGACCTGCTCTATTTCTCCACACAGAGGATTACAGGTGGATTTAGCAAAAGACAGATAGATAGATAGATAGATAGATAGATAGATAGATAGATAGATAGATAGATAGATAGATAGATAGATAGATAGATAGATAGATAGATAGATAGAAAAATGAATAATAACACAAAATAATAATACTTAATGCTGACATTGCTAGTAAACAGTATCTTCAGCATCAGTCCCCTGAGCCATCATGACGCCATTATCAAATTGAGTGGATATAAAACAGATGTAAACTAAGCACCAAGACATGAAAACATTGGCTGAGTCCTGAATCGTAACTTGGCTTTTGAAGCGAACATCTCATCATTCTATAAAAACACATCTGGGAGTTATTATATCACACAAAGTGACTCTCAGATTCATATAACTCATCTGACAGTTGGAGTGCTGATCTGAGACACCATCCTCCTCATTCACTGTGGACTCAACGGCCTGACGAGCTCTGCTGAGTATTTAAAAAGTTCAATCCACTCATCACAATAAGTGTAAATGTAAGACTGTGAAAGTGTCATGTGTAATCTGAAGGCCTTCACAAGACACAATCATTTGTTCTAATTTTGTCTTACAGTATTGTTATGTGATTTTAAATGGCAATTTTAGATCATAGACCAACTAGTGACGTGAAAAAAACAGTACTGCAGAGATAAGTGTCAAGTAAAAACTGCAGCGAAACCACAGGTAAACGGGAAATAGAGACAGGTGAATTCACTTCAAATAGAATGACCTTTATAGATTGGGTGCAAAATCCATCACCCATCACATGAAGGCAGAGATGAACGTAGATGAAGGAATGAAAGTCGGCCTACCGTATTTCCTGAGGAAGCCTCGGTGAATGCCTGCTGTGCTCATGCCTGCTGTGGTCATCGCAGCAACAGGGACTGAAGTGAGCGGCAGAGCGAGTGATGCTGGAAAATAGGGTAAGAGAGAGAGACAAAGAGAGAGAGAGAGAGAGAGAGAGAGAGAGAGAGAATAATCCCCACTATTTAGGCCTTCCTTCCTTAAACCCGTGCTGTTCTGAGCAGAATTGGAGCCGTCCCCACATAAACATCATAAGGCCCAAATAATCATAATAGCGGTGAATAAATCCCACCAGAAACATACTATGATTTCCATCGCAGCCATCACCAGATGTCACATTGGACTACACACTGCTCCTCTCTCAGGAGCAGACAGATTTCAGCCCTTATCTGTTGTCCTGTGCACAACATATGGGTGATTCATAATAGCTTATCATTAAACTGTCATCAAACCTGTTTCCCGGCGTACCTCTGTGCCCTTGGACGGCCTCCGAACCAGGGCTTGGATCACGTCCCGCTCAGGCAGATTAAAACAGAGGGATTATTATCCTCGCACAGCTGGAGGCCTGTTGTTGCGGTGCCGCAGATAGGCCCAACCAAGATTTTAATCTGCCTGGACCTGGGATACGCGGCTCACTCCAAGCAATAACTCTCAAGATATTAACTGTTTTTTTCAATGTCGTATATCTCCCAATGGGATTAAACGACAATCACTGTATCAGCTTGTGCTTTCTTCTCACATTTAGAAAAACATTATGTAACAGCGGGGATCTAGGAGAGACAGACAGGGTCACGACACAATCAAACATGTCCTGTGTTTCATGGATAAATGCGATGGCGGCCTGAAAGAGAAGAAAAAGACCTACACTTAATGCATCCACTGTTTAATTTAAAGCCCTGTGAAACTGAAAATGTCAGGTTTCAAGCAACAACTGAACAACAATGGAAAGGAGCACGATCTTGGAAAATCTTCAGAGAGAAGAATGAAATAATCTGCAAAAACTCACAAACATTTTTAAAATAAACCCCACCAATTAATATGCGTTAAGCCCCTCCACAAAACAGTCAAAGAGAAATGATCTGAAATGCACTGCATGACACCAGCAACGCGCCAGAACTGTGTTTGTTTGAAGCCTGTTTCTGTTTTCAGCGACTCTGGGAGATTGAAAATTGGCTAATCGTTAACAGAGAGTCATTAAAAGGCAAGTGTTGATGGAAAAACAGGTTCTTATGATTACAGTGAGCGTTATTTTCCCATCGCACAGATCTGTTTTATCAACTCTATGAATGTATAAAAGAAAACAGATGTTCAAAATCAAGGGGTGTCGGACTCTGGTGAAGGTTGAGGTCATTCAGTATCTGCTCGACTGTATCACTGTCTTCAGATACGAAGAAATGATTGATGTTGCACAAGAAAGCGTCATTTATTTCTCTACAGCCCTGATTCCCATGTAGTAATATCCTTTATACAACAACGTGATTCACAAAGTGTTGAACCTCGCCCCATCCTCGCTTATGAATGACTGAGCCTTTCAAGGAAACCCGATCATGATACCATCACCTGATGAACCTTGATTACTGTGAAATGTTCCACAAGTGTTTCTAAGCGTTCAACAACTTTCAAGGTGTTGGATGGAGGGGTTGCTGAAACCTTTTGGGAATTGGGTCCATTAAAAAATATATCAACACACCTGAAGTACAAGTAATAAAAACATGTCTACAGGTTTCAAGGTTTCAGGTCAGTGTGGTTTTAGACAAAGTGGGTATCGTCTAAAGTTACAGTCATATTAGAACCAAATTCCTGCTTTGTGTTATTGTTCCTCTGTCATTATTCAGCAAGGAAACACTGTTCGTGGAAGCAAAAAGAGGAAATTTCATATTAAAAAACACTGAAAATGATGTTCATATTAGCTTCATCTTAACTTTCACAGTCTTTGTTTCCCTCAGAACAAAGACTGGCGTTTGTCCCCATCACTGAGACTAAATTACTTTAAAAGGGGATCTACGTGGTGCTGTTTAGTTCAGTTGGAAGAGCAGGCGTCCCATGTACAGAGGCTTTGTCCTCGCTGCAGCAGACCCGGGTTCGACTCTCAGCCTGGGACCCTTTGCTGCGTGTCACTCCCCCCTCTCTCTCATCCTGTTTCCTGTCATATCTTCAGCTATGCTATCAATAAAGCCACATAAAGGCCAAAAAAAATACTTTTAAAAAAGGGGGGATCTATACATTTGAGCCCAGTATACATAGATCCATAGATATATCTTTTAGCGAGATGTTCAGTACAAGGACTTTGCATTTGTCACCAGCAGGAGGCAGAAGAGTCTTGAACTTTCAGCAGTCACGTGTCACCAGAGTCTCTGTGATGTATCAACAGGTTGGGGGAAGTGATCTGTCTGGCTGCATCCAGTCTGCAGTAAGAAGATGAAGAAGAAGAAGAAGAGCAAGAGCAAGAAGAGGTTAGCTCATTGTGAGCATCCCCGGGTGGCCCTTCAGCTGGGAGTGCAGGCGGAAGGTGTTTCCCATGTCTCGCAGCCAAAAGAGACTCCCCTTTGAAACTAGCAGATTGCTTTGTTCAGCAGGCGGTGGAGACGGACTGGGATATTGACACTGCAGTTTGTCTTTGTGAGGGAAAATAAAAGCTGGTGTTCATTTGAATATTTTGTCGATACAAGTGGTTTTATAACTGGAAGCATGCACCTTCCACTTTTAGCTTCATGTAAAAAGTCTTTTAAGTCTTGCGGTTTGGTGAATCTGCAGGATTTTTGGTGGAGCTCAGAACCTTAAACACTGAGATGTGCAGAGCTGAAGCCCATCCCCCCTCCTCAAAACCCAAACAGTCCCTCCTTCCAGTCGTCTCCAGCCCCAAAACTTTGTGTTTTTGAGCAGAACACCCCTCTTTCTTGTACGGGACCCCCTCGGTGACCCTCCTCCCTCCCTCCCTGCCTCTCTCTCTGTGCTTCTATCTGGGAGCAGTGAGAGCACCATTGCTCAAGCTCCTATTGAAAAGAGAGCATATACAATGGGGTCTTTCTCAATCCCTCTCTGTCTCCATTAAAGACCCTGGGAACACAACACTGTCCAGAGAGCCACTCTTAAAGGGCCAGTGGGGACCAGGTCTTTTGCAACCTGAGTCCCAGGCACCTCCCATCCTATCATTTTCATGGGAAAAGAAAAAAAAAACGGGAATCTACGCAGCAAATCAATTATTCATGAATGGTATGTGAACTCTGTAGAGCCTTGTCCCATGCAGGCACCGAGCGCCAGCATCACCTCCGTCCAAACAGACACAGTCACCTCAGACATCACAGTCTGCAGCAACACGACACGAACCCGCACTGCTGCTCCCCCACATCTGATGGGAATCAGCCACAGCAGCTTGTATTTACACTGCAGCTGATGCTTCGGTCTGTTTTGGCTGAAACGGTACGTCCAAACAAATTCCCAGACATTCTGATGACATAATCCCGTTTAAGTGGAGCAATAAATACAATTTTTGTCGCTTTGCTTTTTTCCCAGCCTCCATCAACAGGCTTTATCCTGCTGTCATTGTAGTAAAGATGTTAATACAGCCAGTTAAATTAAGGTTGAAACATTTTAAAATGTTAACAAGTTAATAGAATTCATTGTAGGGCAGAAGGTTTCTGGTTTTTAGCCGAGTTATTAAGGCAAATCCTTTCATGAAGTTGAAAAGCCACCTGATTCTACTCGTTTAATCTTCTTAACTCGATCTTTTCCCACGAACGACACACGTTAATCAGCTAAACTGTTAATGTGAACGTGTGTTTTTTACCCTGAACATGTTGTTAAACAAATAATACAGAATATAAGAATATCAAGTATGAAGACATCATGAATAATGAGCATTAACAAACAGTTTGCAACATGCAAGTCAAATGAATCCAGGGCACAATTAGCAGATATCCACATATAAAATCAGATAGAATGAGCAAATGTATAATAATAATGTGGGAATTAATTTGTTATAACAGTTTATATTAAGGTCCTTGTAATAAGAGTTACCTTATAAGTCATTATAAGATGCTAATTAACCTTTAAAAGACTATATCAGCGTTAATAAAAGCAACATTTACATGTTTGTTGTTGGTTTATAAGAAATGTAAACGCTTTTATAAGAAACCTAAAACAGCATTACGGAGCACGACTGAGCTTAAATAACTAAATGCTTTATTTATTATGTTGCTTTATTACTATTAATACACAGTCTGCTTTATTATGCATCAACTATGCTTTGTTTAAAATGTTTAATTATGCAATTATTCACTTATTTTTAAAGGATTACAAGACATGCAGACAACAGTTAGTGTTTTATATCATTTTCTCAGAATATCTTAGTAATATCTTAATGTGTTTACCTCAATCATTGTACTAATAATTGTATTTTCTTTCCTCCAGCTCCCCATCTGGAATGATTACAACATGATAAACACAAAATGTTGTCTGTAAAGCACAAACACACACTTTAACACAGCTCTTCAGTTTGTATCGAGTCTTATTAATGTTAATATGCATCAATAAGGTTAATGAGGACTTATAAGAGTAAACTAAAGGTGTATTACGCAGACATTAAAATAATGCGTTGAAAGGGTTTAACCTCACTGTGTCTCATTTATTCTAAAGTAAACAGATCTCAGGTCTGTGTCAGATCTGTCCACACAGGCTGACACTTTGTTTCAAGCGGGAAAAGGCTGATTTACTGCACTATTTACAACTGCTGGGGATCCGCGTGTAATTAAAAGGCGAATGGGGGATTGTGTAGAGACAATCAGCATGCCGCAGGGTTTCTCACATCCTCTGAGAAAAGGAGGGAGACTCGGGCGGAGGAGGAGGAGGAGGAGGAGGGTGGTGGAGGAGGAGGGTGGAAAGAACTTGAGTTGAGGAATTTGAATCCTGTTTGAAGGGGGAGAGAGGGAAAAGAAAGAGCCAGGGGAATGTCTGAGGGAGTCTGAGGGAACCGGTGGGCAGGAGGGAGACTTTGGACGACAGGCTGCAGGAAGCACGGGTTTAAA
This sequence comes from Lagodon rhomboides, assembly GCA_039737535.1. Classification (NCBI taxonomy): domain Eukaryota; kingdom Metazoa; phylum Chordata; class Actinopteri; order Spariformes; family Sparidae; genus Lagodon; species Lagodon rhomboides. Next base: position 4,760,725 of record CM077787.1, read on the forward strand.
AATACACCCTCGGCTGCTCGAAATAGACTCGACTTTGGACAACTTAATCAGGAACCGAGAAACTTTGGTGCGCCTTTTTTTTTTGTGTGTTTGTGTGTGCGCTTTTGGGAAACTAAAAGGTTTGGCGCACAGAGCTCCGTGGGATCAACCAAAACAACAAGCGACAGGACTTTTCAGCTGAGCGGAGATTTTTTTAAAACACAAGCTGTCTCCTCGAAAGGGGAACTGAAACGACGGGATCCGGTTTTCTTTGGTCCCACCAGCGGATAATCACATTTTCAGCATCTGCCGGAGTCACAGCACAACTTTTTTTTGTGTGTCAGCGCACAAACTTTTGGGTCTCTGAGCTGCTGAGATGCGGTGATGGAGTCCTGCGGTGTTTCCAAGATGACTGCTCTTTTCGTGAAGCACATTTCCAGAGGTGGTCTGCTGTCAGGAGCAGCCATGAGCCGGTCCAAGTGGTCCTTTCTGACCCTCATCGTCCTTTTCTCTGCGTGGAGACCAGTTAACGCCGGAACGGTGACAGGTAAGGCTTTAATTAAATCCCCTGAGCAGCAGCAGCCCTTTTTAATCCCATCTGACTGTTGTTTGTCGACTTCAATGCGAGGAAAAACACCGTAACGAGCAATTAGCACAGTCAGCCTTCTGCTTTTAACTCATTAAATCAATTTGCTTTGGGGTGGGAGAGTGCAACCACAGCTGCAAGTGCCATGAACATCTGGGCAGCATGAAGGAATCCACAAACCTTTTAACACAAGGCGATGAGAGAAACACAATTAAAGTTGTATTGGCTCAGTCAGGCTGAGGATTTACAAACTTATACCCAAAGTGGCTGGAGTTATGCTCATTATTCAGTGACAGCAGGTAAAAGATGATGGAGGAGACTTTCTTTTGGGGGGAGGTGTTGCAGCATGAACCCTTCTTGCAAAAAAAGTGTACTCTTCTTTGTGGGAACGCATCCAAACCAGGTATCCAGACCAAGATTCCCACCAGTGATGGCATTTCCAGAAAGACTGGGGAATTTTAAGAGATGTTTTCCAGGCAGGGAGAGGGCACAGCCTAAAAATAAATCCTGCTGGGAAGTGAGAGAACCAGAATACTTCAAGATCCCCTCCCGACATGTTTTAAGATCTAAAAAAAACAATATACTTTGGATAATATTTTGCTTCTGACACAGTTTTTCAAGTGAATTTGTGTGATTTCTAGGATTTTCCTGCAGGACACAAGATGTCTCCTCCTGCAGTGTATGCACATGAAGGCTTCAGGTTTCCACATCACATTTGTGTGTCCTGATTATTGGACCAGGATTGGCTCTAAATAACTTGTAATGTCAGAAAATCAGAGTTTAAATGATGAATATTTATCCTTCGAGCCTTCTCGTGTTAAACTCTGCACATACATCATTCTACACGGTGAAGTCGTAGAAACAGGAAGAAGAACACAGTTTTGAATGAAAGGGAAAATTACTCAGCATGAACATTTTCTACCAAGCTGGAACCAGACTCTCATTTAAGATCTGGACCACAAGTGGAAACCGTGCCAACCATCATTCAGAAGTCCTAATCTGTTCCTACAATCAGCTCTGCAACCAGTGCATGAAAACATGGCGTCCCTTCAGGGGCCTCCACCTGTCAGCTCATGTGTTTTGACCATTATGGCCACATGTCTCTCTGGGAGCTGTACCTCTGCCCCTCAGCAGACGTATGACTCAGGAGAGACAGAGATCACTAGACGCCACTGATTTATAAGATGATGGTTTCAAAGAGAGTTTTCCCCGATGCCTCAGTTCCTATTTGGACGCGGAACAGGGATGGCTGTGGCTCCACGAGTGAGGAAAGAGGAGGGGTTCGGCGGGGCGAATGCTTTGGTTTGTGAGTCAGCGCCGGTCTGACTCAGACGCAAGCAGCGGGATGATGGATGGGGTACGGGGGCAAGAGTGGAGGGGAAAGAAGTTGGGAGGGGAGGTGGCAAAAATGTGTAGCGATGAATCCGAAGAATGGCATGAAAAGGGGGCTAAATGGGAAAAGGGCAAAGGCGCGGCAGTGAATGCGAGGGGCTGAAAGCGTAGCGTTAAAAAGCCAGGAAAGATAAAGGAGGGAGTGAGAGGAGGATAAATGCTCGGACTGTGTCGGGTGTTTTTGGTATGTGCATGTCCAATGACATTTAACATCCGAGCAATTTCTACGAGAGAGAGAGAGAGCGAGAGGGAGAGTAGGAGTGGAAAGAGACAGATCGTGAAAAAAAGTGTGGGACCAAGAGGGAATTCAGGGGACAAAAGGGAGGAGATGGAGTAGTTAAGCACAAATGAATCACTGGAGACACACACACACACACAGTTTAACCCCAGTCTGCTCTCTCGGTCTACCTTTGCATCCTCATAAAAGGCTTACGAGCGTATTAATATACGAACGCAGACAGAGAAAAGAAAGTAGGGCTGTTTTTGTTCAGTACGGAGCTGGAAAAAAAAAAGAAAGAAAAAAAACACAAGGTCAGGGCTACGCAGATTGTTGAAAGTGCTCAGCCAAGCTTAAAAATAAAGGGAAGAATGACTTTTAACGCCAAGAAGCACACGGAGACAGAGAGGCGGTGAAGCAGAGACTCAGCGGGCCCCCTTCATTTATTGCACACTCCCAGAACAAGCTTTGAATGCTGGGTAGTGCGTGTGTGTGTGTGTGTGTGTGTGTGTGTAGATTACATGCACATTTACAGATTGAAGAGCATGTTCTACTTTTGTGGCTAAAATGAGTGCCGTGTGAATTACAGGTCTGTTCTCAGCAGCTGTGTGTTTGCGCGAGGTGGGTTGATGAAGTGTGGAGTCCTGTGGGGTCGCAGCGACGGGGTCAGAGGTCGAAGGTCGGCCGTGAAACAGACGAGGAGGGCGGGTTGACAAGCTTGAGAAAAACCCTGTATAGGCTTCACTCGGTGAAAGGAGTGTGATTTATTCTTGCCCTGAAATTCAAGGACATGAGTCAAGTTTACACAATCTGTTTTTATCAAGATGAAGAGTAGCATTTTTATTTGATGCTCGAAGAAAGAAAAGTATCTGTGCTACCCACAACAATCTGATTGGTTGCCCATCAACACTGAGTAGTAATGCTTTAATGCTTTACATTACAGCCTGCAAGGTACAGTGTAATTAGTCTGTGTACATGTACAGTTCATGCCAATACATACATACATGTACTCAGTAGACTTGTAGTTCTCGAGACCGGTCTCGGTCTCAAGACCACTTCTCCGGTCTTGGTCTTGGTCTTGATACTCTCTGGTCTTGGTAGTGTCTTGGTCATTGCACACATCAAGGTGACCAGTTCTTCCTCTTGTTAATGTAAAAATGTCAATTTGAAGTGCAATTTTGTACTATTTGTACTATAAACTATTTGTATTTTGCATTTAATTTAATGCATTTTTTGGTGCACCTGCGTGCGGGTTCTACAACTCATGCAAAATGGCAAAAAACTAGTCTTTTTTTGGTCTCGGTCTCGAGCTGAACAAGTCTTGGTCTTGATCTTGGTCTTGGTCTTGGTCTTGATACTCTCTGGTCTTGGTAGTGTCTTGGTCTCGGTTTAGATGGTCTTGACTACAAGTCTAGTACTCAGTGAATAATCTGAATCTGCAAAGGGACGAGTAACTCTTCGAGCCTGAATGATACTTGATTTTTGGGGCTTGTGATAATATTAAGAAGTAAAAGATTCTGGTATTGACATATCTGCAGATACAGTCTTCACATTGGCGCACATCAGGCTGTGTTAGGACGCTATCGGCCAAACTGTAGTGGAGTGAAAGTATAAAGTAGCTGAAAATACTCAAGTAAAGTCCTCAAAAGTACCTCAAAACTGTACTTAAGTACAGGACTCCTTGGTTGCTAATAATAGTATGCTTGAAACAACCTCATCAGTCGATCCTTAATCTATGCCTGTCATTTGCGATCGTTTCCTTTATCATTTAAACAGCATACAAGCCTTGACCTCAGCATTATCAGAAATACCTCTCATTTCTGTTAAATGTCTGAAAGTAAGAAAAAGCAGAAGCAGTTCATACTCTGCATATTCATCGTGACCCTGTCCGAGTCATTTTTTGGATGTTTAGCAGATTCGCAGACGTCTTGGCAGACGACCACGCCGGCTTATCTGTGGTGTTTTCAGTGTTTGTGTTGAGCTCTCTGTGCTGTGACACCGTCGGAGCGGCCTTCCCTCCAACAAGGAGCCTTTGTCCCGGTATCAGCTCCGTCCTGCTCAGGTCAGCCGCTCTGGACACAAGATAACGCAAGATGCCACGCTTTGTTCAGAAACTGGTGTGGTGGCGGATAAACTCTGGGTTCACCTGCTCTTATCAAATCTCAGCGATGGCTAAATCAGGCCGGTCCAACACGAACAAACATTTATCAGAATGAACACACAACTTAATGAAGGTTTAAGATGAATTTTGGTGATCAATTAAGTGTTTGAGCGAGAGACTAAATCCAAAAAATGCTGCTTCCACCATCTCAAACTCCAAGATTTGCCGCTGTTCCATGTTTTGTGTCACTGTTAATTGAATATCTTTGGGTTTTGGACAAAACGAACAATTTGATGGTGTCATCCTGAGCTATGGGAACTTGTTATGGCCTTTTTATTGTTGTTTTGATGGGGAATAGGAATCGTCGATGCACCGATTGTGACATTCTGGGCCAATACGATGTTTAAATAAAGAACTTGGCAGATAGGAGATGCTGATACCGATGTTAATTGCTGTTAAAGACATACTATCCACTAAATATACATTCATATTTCCTTGATTTGCTTCGTCAAATTCCAGTGTCATTTTTATATAAAGTAGCACAGCAGTAACGTCGGATCAGAGGAAAATCTCGCTGTTGTTGTTTTGTTGTCTTTGAAAATGGTTTATTTGAAGGATTGACAGAGAAACTAAAGAGTCATCTTTGCTCTCTTAATCAAAGATTTGGAGTTTGAGCGGAGTCCCACGACCGTCATCTCGTCGCTGGGCAAACCTGTGAAAATGCACTGCTCCCTGAAGGGCTCGGGCGGCGAGGAGGAGGACCCCCCTGACGTTCTGTGGCTGAGAGACGGCGTCCCCCTTCAGTACGCCGACACCAACCAGTTCCAGGTCCACACCGGCAGCAACAGCTGGACCGTCATCAGCACGCTCAGGTAGGCAGCGGCTCCCTCTGCCACACATGCCAGCTGCTTTTGTCATGTTGCTTTGATAAAGGTTCGTTTGTTGTGAGGCGGCCACACCTGGCCCAGAAATGTCAGTCATGCCTCTAACTGTGATTGTGTCGATTACCTGTTCCCCCACCTTATCCTTTCACCTCACTTAACCAGTATTGTCGCTGGATTACAGTACATCCGCATGTTGACTTCCTACCACTGTGGAGCACTTTGAAATTAAGTCTGAAAGAAATGATGTAACCTTGTGTAGCTCGATGTATTTAATCCCTGTTTGATTGGATGGCAAAATTTGGAAGGAAAGTAATCAGGGTCTGTGCATCTTTCTGCATCAATCTCCCTGTTGTCAGGTTGGTTTGTCCTGGCTTGATCTTTCAGAAACCTAACCAATAATCACTTTTATACACACACAACAGTATTGAGAAGGTCCAGCTTCCCGACATGGGCTCCTATCGATGTGCCGTTCTGTCAGAAAGCCACCAGACTTTGTCGGAGGAGGGGAGCATTCAGCTGGAGGGTGAGTTCATCTCCAGCTCCCTACCGTTCACAATAACAGCTGCATTAATGAGTTTCCTCCCAGTGCTGTGGTTTTATTTGGTTTGTTAAAAAAAGGCGAGACTCTGATTCAGCTGATTTCTTTCTCAGGCCTTCCTCATTTCTCTGTGGAGCCCCAGCACATGTCTGTAGTGGCCAACGTATCTATAAGTCTGAGCTGCGTGGCCCACGGACCTCCAGAGCCGGTCAGGGTCATCTGGCTGCAGGACGGAGCTCCGCTCAACTCCCTTTCAGACCCGGTGGCGCTGTCACCCTCCACACTCAACCTCACAGGTATCATCTTTAACTCCCCTATACTTCTCACTCTGTACTGAAGTCACTGTGAGCCTGTGGATCCAAGCAGCTAACTACTAGAAAATGTCAGAAGCATTGGTTTAATTTGATATATTTAGCCTGATTATGATGTACTGCTTGAGAAGATACACAGCGACTGTCCTCTGTAGTTTCAAAGGCTTCCAGATCCCCCCTTACATGGCCTAAACAAAACCACCAAATAAGCGGCCTCCCCAGAGAGAGCTGGCCGGCTGGCTCGGAGCCAGCGGGCCCATTGAGGACGTGCCTCGTGGTCGCGCAGTCGGTCGATGGGTAAAAAGGCAGAGCGGCAGGCACAAGAGGCACCGTCGGGGGAAGGAAAAGAGATGGGCAGAGGACACAGGGAGATAAAAGAAAGCAGGAGAGAAAGGGATCTGTTGCTGTTTGAATGCAAACCACAGCTGCCTACCAGATAGCTGGCCTGTGTTAAGTCCGGTTGTAGGAGGAGGAGGGCAGGCTGAGTCAGGCAGAGGAGGGAGGAGGGAGGAGCAGGCTGGTTTAAGGATCTGGTTTGACTCATCATAGCGGGCTGGCTGGTGCTGACCAGGACCCCTTTTGACGGTAACCTACACTCACATCTCTGGAATGGGCAGCTGTGCTGGCAGACCTCACGTCCAAACCAAGGCAAACACAAATAATCTTTCAATGGGCCCATAAAGAGAAATGGCATGAAGTACATTCCAACCATGAAGGAATGAAAAGGCAACACATGTCCCATTTAATTCAACTTTCCATCCGAGAGTGTCAGAACTGAAGCTCTTTTCTTGCCTATAGTCCATCATTTTTAGGGCAGAAAGCATTTGGACAACAGATTTAGTCCTAATATTAATTATATTAGGTTTCAAGGCCTTTATACAGATAATGACTGAAGAGTACGACCAGCAAAGTCCTCCATGGTGATGTTCTTCCAAGTCTCTTTAAGATGAAAGTCGTCCCTTTAACCTCATCGTCCTTGTTTCGACAGTGACAGTGCAAACGGTGCAGTAACAAAGATGGTGTTGCATAGTTTAAATGCTAATTAATCAAAAAATTATTTGATTAATCAATTATGGAAAAATGTGTCACATTCCTGAAACCTTCAGCCTGCACTGTACACGTAAGTCGAGGAAAGGAAGCACAGGGTCTCGTTTATCGTAACATCCCAGCTGACATTACCAGATTGGTCAATACTTGAAATGCTCACGAGCTCAGGAGTTCTTCCTAGTGACTGATTATGACATTTCCAGCTGATCAGGGGAGTGTTGTGTTCGGGGGATTGCTGATGGGGAAGGAAACGGACAGAACAGCGAGTGGCGCAATCTTTGCAGATCGCCTGATGAGCAGTTCATTCACCCACACAGCCAGTGGTCATCCCTCACCCCTCCCTTCCTCCCTCCCTCCTTTTCCTCTCTCACAATCCTTCGCTTCACCCGGCGAGGATCGTACCCCCTGTTCTTTTTCCGGCCGCGGCACAATGGAGGCATGGTGCCGTCGGCGCAGAGCGACACACTGTGTGATTCTGTGCGAGTCTCAGTTTGTGGCTGATCGACAATGTCGGGGTGTTAGATAACAGTGATAAAACTCGAATGTCACATGTTTTGGAGTGCGTGTGTGTGTAAGCCCGTGTTGTGTTGTGGGACGAGTCGAGTGTGTGAGCACGCTGTGAGTCATCCTGTGAGGCGACTCATTCTCTGCTGAATGTCAGCGTGTGTCATCGCTGTGTTTTGGCCCCTTCAGAGGAGCCTCCCGGCCTCCTGAAGGCAGCAGCTCGGCCTTTTTACACCTGGACCTCAACACCGCTGCTCGCTTTGTTCTCTGATTCCTCGCCGACTTTATGTTTTAAACTAAAAATGCAGTTTTCACCTCGTCAGTGATTTGTAGGACTGAAGGATTTTGAGACGTCAGGGTGCAAATGTTTCAACGACTTCATTGTGAAGGAGGACTTTTACTTTTCAACCAAATTTAGCCCAGTTTTAACTTTGAACCTGCAAATCACCTAATCAATGCTAACTGTGCTAAAACATATTGATTGTTTTCAATAAGGGAGGTTTTTCCAGAACATGCTGTTCATGAAAGAGAATGAAATGAGGTACTCTGGTCGAACGTGTAGAACAAAACTCAAATAAAACTTTTATTTGTGATAAATATATAGTTAAAAGTATTAAAAGACTGTATGATTTAAGGTGGACCCATAGGGAATCAATGCATTGTAGTTTATAATATAGAGTTTTTTACATTAGTATCAACACGACATGGCTTGATGTTCAAACAAATCTTGAAACAGTGAAGAGATGTTTGAATCAAAGCCTCCCGTTAGGATCTGTGCCCGTCAACAGTATCATTAGCTCATTTTGTAAAATGCATGTTTCAGTTCGAACACAACACATGATAGCAGGCTGACACAGTGGCTCCAGTTTTAACGAGACGAGAAGGTGTCGGCTGGAGGCGTTGGCGAGACTTTACAAGACAAATTTGTACCTTTAAAAGGCCGTGACTGCTGGTTTTGAGATATGAGATGTGGTGGGAAGATGCTTGACGTAGATTGGTTCAGGGCAGGTTTGCATAACTCCTGCCAAACTATTAACTACTGATTTTTGTGCAGGCCAGTTTCTCAAAAATACCCCCACATCAACAAACACACACTAACCCTTAAACTAATCATAGCACTGTTTACGGAGAGATCACGTTACCTTACGGAAACTGTTTCTGTTCTCACTTGAGTTTGAACTTTCACACTCGTTCTCACTCCAACGTTATGTGCAACTCAGCGCTGACCACAGAGTCTTGGTTTCAAAAGACGAGCGAATATTCTCGCTTCACACGCACGTGTCGTTTGATTTTTTTTTTCCCGTCCAGGTTTGAACAGAACCAGCATCTTTTCTTGTGAGGCCCATAACGACAAAGGCGTGGCCACGTCCGGATCCGGAACCATCACTGGTAGGTTGTCTCCAACATTTCAGCCCGTTCAGTCTAGATGAACTTTTTCCTTTGTGTTTCATCCTTATTTATTGTGTCTTTTGTGTCTTTTCCCTCTTCAGTTCTTCCGTCGCAGCCTCACAAGCTGAGAGCTGTCGAGATCACTCAGACGAGCCTCCGTTTGTCGTGGGAGCCTGGTTTCGGAGGCGACTACCCAATAATGCGCTGCTCTGTTCAGGTGAGATAACTGTGAGAGGAGAATACCACAACTAGCTGAGAAAACTAGCCAGGGAAAAAATCACTGCAACTGTTTGACCTGCATGTTAAACAAATACATCACTCTCTCCCTCTGTTTGCAGACTCTGGCGATCAGAGCGTTACCTAAATTTTAAAGAAAGGCGAGCTTTGCTTTTCTTCTCTTAACTCATCCTCTACCCCTCCCTGCTTTATCCACGTACCAGTAGATCAGGTTTCACTCTGGGAAAGTGGCCTCCTGGACTAATCTTGTCGCACCACTCCCTCTCTCTCTCTCTCTCTCTCTCTTTCTGTCGATGTCTCTCTGCCATTATCCCACTCTGCGGCCATTACAGCTCATAGCTGAGAGGAGGAACGTTTTCTCCTGGAGAAGGGAGCAGCGCAGCACCACCCATAAACGTCTGGTTCTAATAAAGCTGCCCCTCATACCTCTTTCTGTTCTTGCCCCCCTCCTCCCTCTCCTCCCCCCTCCGTCACCCCCCTCACCCTCACAGGGGAACAAGGCGAGGGGCCGGCTTCGGCAGAATGGGGCAAAAATCTGAATTTAACGGTCCATTGTGTGGCGAGGAGAAACACGAAGAAGGCTACAGTGTAGGAAAGGAGAAAGATGTTACTGTGCTCCACGACAGAGGCAAGAGAAGGATAGAAAGAAAGAAAGAAAGAAAGAAAGAAAGAAAGAAAGAAAGAAAGAAAGAAAGATAAAGGCAGTGACACTGACAGCAGGTATTGTGGTCTGAGCCATGCGAGGGGAATGCAGACTGGAGTGTGACTCAGATCTGAGCTGTACAATTAGATTAGAAACCGGTTGTTTAAACGCTGGACAGTGATTCATCCAGTCAGGACTCTCTCTAACACACACACACACACACACACACACACACACACACACACAAACACACATCTCATTCATGCAGCTTAATATTCCTGGGGATCACGCCACCGACTCACGCCATGAGGAAAAATCACCCACCCAGATACTTACATGACCTCTGAATACTCGCATTGTGTTTGAAGTTGCAGTACATAACAGCACCTGCTGCACACACACACACACACACACACACACACACACCTCTAATCTGTTTGTGTGGCTGTAGTTTTTACTCCAGCCTGCTCTCGGCAGGAGCTGCTAGATAATGAGCGACGCAGCAGAGAACAATGCTGCAGACCGGCGACTTTAATGTGGTTTTTTCGAGTTGCTGTAACGAAGGATTTTTTCCCCTCACAGCTTTGTGTTCCTCTTTAAATTTGTTTACCGCAGAGAGTTCGCAGAGGCAGCAGTTTTCTGCCTCTGTTTTTCGATGGGTTCTGCTTTCAGTGCACCTCGCTGAGCCTGGGTCGTGTTCAAGACAGCGATGAAACAGATTTTACACCGTTTATGGCAATTAGCTGTTACTCACCATCCCCCATCGCTTCATGCACCGACTCCTGTCTTTTCTTACACAACACCTCGTATCCAATATGGTCATATAATGTAGATAAAGGGAAGAATACACTAGTTAACTGAATATTTTTGGGTTGTAGAAACAGGAAAATCTAAGTTTTTATCTTTCTTTATCTACTCTATCCTAGAATCTACTGTTTATAAGTGTCTCCTGCAGACTAACTCCAAATCAAATGTTGATTTTCAACCTTCAAAAGTAATTAAGACATTGACAGTAACACTACAACAGAACGATTACCTCATGGAGGTGGTACTGGTGGTGTTGATCAAGACATTTCCCATAATCCAGTCACTTTTATGGCAAAGATTATATTTCTACATGCCATCGCTTTTGACTTTGTTCTCAGTTCTCAGTTCTTGCATCCCACAGAACAAAACAAAGCGATCACCCTGCTATTACTCACCATCCCCCACTGCTTCATGCACCGACTCCTGTCTTTTCTTACACAACACCTCGTATCCAATATGGTCATATAATGTATGATATATAATGATAAAGGGAAGAATACACTAGTTAACAGAATATTTTTGGGTTGTAGAAACAAGAAAATCGAAGTTTTTATCTCTCTTTATTTACTCAATCCTAGAATCTACTGTTTATAAGTGTCTCTTGCAGACTAACTCCAAATCAAATGTTGATTTTCAACCTTCAAAAGTAATTAAGACACTGACAGAAACACTACAACAGAACGATTACCTAATGAAGGTGGTATTGGTGGTGTTGATCAAGACATTTCCCATAATCCAGTCACTTTTATGGCTAAGATTATATTTCTACATGCCATCAGTTTTGACTTTGTTCTGCAGTTGTTTGTTTTTTTCCTTGATTTCACTTTTTATACGACCACACAGTCTGAAACCAAGTGTACGACAGGTAGCAGCTCTAATAAACAGTGTTTTCTGAATGTTTTCAGGGTAAACATGCGGGAGAGTTATTCAGAGCGGGCCCAGATAAGATGATCCACGACCAGAACGTGAACATTCCTCCGACCACACACCTCATCGAGGATCTGGAGCCCCACAGCCTCTACGCCGTCAGGGTGGCCTGTGACAGCAGCCAGGGGCCGTCGGCCTGGTCGCCCTGGGTGGAGCTACGCACCAAAGAAGGAGGTGAGTCTCTCAAGTGAAGAGATGTTTGTTTTTACCCTGGATGTCTTGCGTGCGAGTGTGTGTGTGTGTGAGTCAAGGTCAAGGCTGTGTTATCTGACTTCTGGTTCAGGTTGAAGTCTAAATCCCACTGCTGCTGTGTTCTCTAACCTACTGGACAGATGCTACACAGCAGCCAGCAGGCACGATTAAGATAGTTAGATAGTTTATGTCTGTACCAAAGATCATTTTATTGAACTATGAAGTAATACGTTTGCATTGAACAGCGATACTGAAGCATTTTTTGCCCCAAGACTGATTTTTTGTGAGCGTTTGAGCTGACAAGTTGAGAAGAGGATCGAGTTACAGTGCACTCTTAGTCATAATATTCCTTCCTGTGCCCCTTAAACGTAGTCTGTGTTTATGAGGAACAGCAGACATGAGTCGGTGTACCTTCCACAAACTCAGTTTCAAATGTAAACTCTGGAGGTGGAAGGCTGACTGGTATTGAAGTAGGTGGAGACGACGGAGAAAGGGAGGGAGGGAGGGACATTAAATTCTCCTGAAAGGCTTCAGTTAGGATCGCAGCGCTCCGTCCAAACTGTAACGCTGCGAGTTTAAACTGAGGTGGGATTTTCCATGCCAGCTCATGCTGCCTCGCTGCCTGGATGGAGAGGAGTGGAAACAGCGTTCTGCTAAGAGGAGAGATACGCCACAGGAGGAATGACGGGGGCTTTCCGTGATGGAAGCCGCTTATAATCTGCAAACATTTCAACATAACATTTGTCATAAGCAGAAAAAAAAAGGGAGAAGTAGCGCTGCCACTGTAATGGAGAAGGACTGAACTAAGTGGTTTTGAGATATGCTGGCTACAGTCAGGATTTTTCAAGTTTCAGTTCTTTATTATAACAAAGTTATAGTTCTGTTTCAGCGGAAAGAAAAAAAACATCCTCTGTTTTGTTTCCCTTTGGACAATATTGTTTCATTTCCAGCTCCGGCGGCTCGCCGTGCACTTGTCCTAATGAGTCAGAGGACGAAGAAAAAAACAGAAGATAAGATTCAGCTGCTGGTCAAAGATAGTTCAGGAGGCGATGGAGGTCAAAGGGAGGGAGGGAATGAAGGGGAGAGGTAGACCTTAGCAATATGTTCCACATCTTTTGTCTTTGGTTAAGTTCTGAAGACAAAACTCCCATAATGCTCCATTGTTGAGCCTGAATCTGTCTTTTCTCGGCTTTATTTCTGCTCCATTTGCTTCTCATTAATAAATCTGTGCTGCACTATCTCCTACATGTGTTATCCTGGCACGGACATCCCCATCCGCCGCTCGTCTCGTCTCCTCCTTAATTCCTTTTTTTTCACTTCATTACAGACTTCTCCTGCTGCCAGCTCTTTTCTGTTCTCATATCCATCCTCCGTGTCCCTCACTACAACACCACCGAGGAATTTATTTCCTGCATCAAACAAGCTGAACAAGTTTTTTTCAGCTTCACTCCATCTCTCCTCCCCTTCCCCTTTTTCTTGACCTCAGATGACCTGTGATTTCTCTTTTCCAGAGCACACAGCTAGGCACTGTGGGAAAAACAAAAAAAAAGGGGTTAATGGTGGGACCGTGCAAGGAATGGATAGAAGCGCGGGGAAACTGGGGAAGGGGGCGCTTTGTGAAAACAACTCATTTTGCTATTTTCCCAAAGCCCACTATTTTCCCCAGAGGACGCGAGAACAGAAGTGGGAAGGAGAGAGCTGCTTGTCGGTGGGAGAGGAAGCGACGCGACCCGTGTCACCCTCCTAATCCTAAAGCTGCAGTTAGATTATGTTTTTACGGACACACAAGTCCAGAAATGCATCTTTCCAAGAAAGACAGGCAAAATGAATGAACTGTGACGGGGTGTGGCAACACAGGACAAGTATTACTGTGTGCTTGTACCACTTTTTTCTGATTCCCTCCACACTTTTGTTGCGTCACATCTGTCTGTACCCCTAAAGTGACGCCTAAACTCACTGTCCTGATGGAAGTGAGTCACGGAGACGTGGCACGGCGCACGCATGTGTCACATTCACTCCTGTGTAGTGTCGCCAAAAGAAAATGCAACTACAAGCATTAAAGGACAACAGTCTGCTCCGGCATGAAAACTAAAGCAACATGGACGTCCTCAGGGGTTGACGTTTTTAATGACACTGAAATTTGTGCTCCGAGTGATCTGGAAAACATGTTTCCTGCGTAGTGACGGGTTTGTTTTCATTTATGGAGAACAGACTCCAGATCCCAGGCTTATGAGTCAATTTTTGGCTTAGGGATGACCCTTTTCCATCCACGTGTTGACCCACGCGGAGACTAAGCAGAGCGAGAGGACGAGATGAAGCGCAGGGAAAGAGAAACAGTGTTTGGATACTTCCAAGCATGGTTATCTGACACTGTTTCTTCAATGGCAGTGCGCGGCAGGAAGTGAAACAGTAGTCTGCCATGGATGCAGATGTTAACCTTTGCTGTCGTGAACTAATTGTGGCTCTAAAGTGTTTGTTTCTCTTTCCGAGCCCGGGCTGCTTTCATGAGGCGCATTTGTGTAGTTTGTGCATTTCATAAAACGGTTGTGCAACAGTTTCTGTCTCCTCACGTCAAACAATTAACTTCTCTGTTCCCTTGAACTCGTAGCTCCATGACACAAAAAAAAAAGAGAGATTACCGCAGAGAGGGCAGCGAGGGAGAGGAAAACTTGGAGAGAAGGAGATGGAATCATGTTGGATGGACGACAGGGAAGGAGGGGAGGAGAAAGGGAGAAATTGGAGGAAAGGGTGGGTAGCTAAAAGGTTGAGAAGGAGGCAGAGAGAGAGAGAGAGAGAGAGACCAACCGATGACGGATCATAGGTGGAGACGAACTGCTGGAACGAACTTTACTTCGAGGTTGTTTTTGTTGCCGCTGGCAGGCCGAGCAGGGACCGCATGTGGAAACAATCAGCCGCCAAACGCTTCCTGATAACATCATCCATATAGGCTGGGCCATGTTTCCCAAACTCACACTGACTTAACGTGTGTGTGTGTGTGTGTGTGTGTGTGTGTGTGTGTGTGTGTGGGTGTGTATTGGTGTGTGGGTGTCCGCCGAGTTTGTGTGAACGCGTAAGCCTGCGGAGAGAGCGAGAGGCAAAGACAAAGAGAGCCTTAACTCAAACGGCAACAAAGGAAAAAAGCACCGTCGGCTCCTCGCGAAAAAGGTTCTTGCGTTTCTTTGCCAATCAGCGCATCAATCACACACACACACACACACACACACACATACACACATTCCTTACACTATTTCTAGCATGTTATTCAGCTAGGTTTTTCTCTCCGCTGGGTATTTCTGCTGCCAGCAGCCTTTTTTTTCACTCATTGCTCCAGAGAGAGAGAAAGAAAATGGCAGTGGAGGCAGAAACAGGGATGGACGGAGGAGGACGGCGTGTCGGAGGGACACACGGGCCTCAACATGGCCTAATCACCTCTGTCTGCGGTGCCCTCAGCTCGCCTTTTTTGGCCTAATAAAGCTGAATTCTCCACATTCTCTGACATGTTCTCCCTCCAGCTGTTGTAGATCTCCACACCCTCCAGGCTCCAGGCTGTCAAAACAACACACGCCTGGCTAACCCCTCGCCCACTGGCCTCTGGCCACCGGGCCCACAGCCTCGCCGCCGCCGACTCCTCGTTCATACCCCAAATCTTTGACACGCACGCTGCCACACCCTGAGCTGCATACTTAGTAAAACTCTACGAATAATAAATCCGTGTGACTGTGAGAGAAGTGAAATGCCTTTAAAGGTGCACTGTGTAGTGTTTTAAGTAATTTATTACCTCAAATCAACGTCTGCGTGTCATAAATTAGTCCTCATTGGCGCAACATGATCTCACTTCTCCTCGAGGGAAGAGTCACTTCTCTGTATTTCCATAGGACGGGCGAGCTCTACGGAGGCTTCCATGTCCTTCCGCTCTATAAAAAACGATGAACTGGTGAGAGGGACAAAAAGCTCTACGTGGTACAGATAAGGCTAAAGGCGTTTTCACTCAGAGCCAGCGTGACTGTGGAACGGAGGAGGAGCTTAGCCAGACGCGCTCGTCAGCTGCAGTTTGAAGTCTGTTTGAAATAACGTACCTCATCACCCGAAACTAAACCTGATGAAGTGCTGTTTGAAGACACGTTGTTGTCAGAGCTTCTTGAATCTTGACACATCCCGCCTGCCGTAGTTCCAACAGGTTGCAACGCACATTTGAAAACGCGAGGCGCTAGAGAGCAGTATTCGTTTGAATGCAGAATAACATTTAACCACTAGATGGGAGAAATAATTCCACGGGGGGGTTTTTTTGTGTTTCAGTGCCAGAAAACCCGCCTGCTAACGTGACGGCGGCGCTGAACGGGACGGAGGTGCTGATGACGTGGGAGGGGCCTCCGGGAAGGCTGAACGGAGAGCTGCAGGGCTTCATGGTGGAGTACAGCACACCTGCTGCACAGCAGGTCCGTCCTGGACTCACAACACAACACAAACAGATACAAAGACAATCTTCACTCTGCTTCACGTTGACTGTTTCCCTCTGTTTTTTAATGACAGTATGTTGTGGACACTGGATTGGACACTGAGCTGTCGATCAATCTGTCCGTCCCCCTGTCCAACGTGTCTTTTCGAGTGTGTGCTTACACAGGAGCTGGACAAGGACCCTGGACCCCGACACACACTCTGACACTCATCACTCCAGGTGAGCGACAAGGAATGTTGAAATTACACATGAAAATATGACAAATTACACCCTGTAGCCACACTGACACATGGATGATCGCTACAACACATTATTTAGGGTTCCTGATTTTGGAAAGCTGCTTCATTTTGTCAACAACAGTTTGATTTTAAGATAAAACTTTATTGATCCTTTTAGCAGATCAAGAGTCAGAAGCAGAGGACAGAAAGTGATTGACTGATCAAGGAAAGCTTTTGAGGACACCTAATCGATGTGGTGTTTCCTTCGACTACGTCTGAACAAGTTATCAGAATGATTACACAGATTTGTGTTTTGACTGGCTGATGTTGTAACCGCCTGATAGCTGGTTGGTACAAAAGAAGGTGTTAGATGTCCAGACTGAATATAACCCAGTTTTCACCCAGGGTACATTTAAATGTAAGAATTATGCAAACATATTAAGGATCAGCTGGTTTATATCAGATGTAATAATGGAAATCCTTGGCTCATTACCTCGGTAGCATTTCATAATAACCATCAGGAGTCAGAAGCTGTGAATCCTGCATGGATACACATGTTGTTGTTGTTTTTCCCACTGAAAGTCAGAGCATTGACAAGAATCTGTGTGTTTTTGTTGCTTCCACAGAAATGGAGGAGTTTAGAGGTGAGTAATGACCGGCTTTACACAACCAAACCCACAAACACACACTTGTGTGACCTCTCAGAGTGGCACGTAATAACACAGGCACAGTGGAAGTGAGCTCATGGTGTTATTTGCACCACAGGACTTCTTCTTCTCTTTCTTACTCAGAGAGTTCCTTCCTGTGTATCTCAGAAGAAACAAGAAATGAAGGAACAGAAAAAAGAGAAGAGAGGATCTCAGAGAGACGGGAAAGGGGAAGAGGGGAGTTGGGTGAATGGGGAGACGCGTCATAAATATTTATAACCGGCAGGAACAGCGGAGCATCTCTGTTTGCTTAGTCTAATAGAGCCAGACAGACAATTCAAACAACAAGAATGGCAGATAAAAAAAAAAGGGACAGGGAAAGTCGGGGGAGGACGAGTGTTAACGGGAGGAAAAGTAGACAACAGCGGGTGGAGGCAGCGACTTGAGGGTGTAGTTGTGTGAGATGAGACAACAAGGACGCAGAGAAAGTAAATGTTTTGAGAATGAAGGAAAAAGGAGCATGTGTTCAGATTTAGCTCCGCAAATATGGAGGGCAGGACCGAGGTCGCTTTGTCTATTTGACCAGTTAAAACATATTTTTTTCTCCCACAATAACACCAGATATGTTTGTGAGAAGTGAACATTGTTTTCTCACAGCGGTATAATCACAGTGCTTTCACTCTTTCTCTTTACAACCTGCTTTTTTGTTTATCGATGAATAATTTCAGTCATTTTTTGGGGGCAGAAATGTCAAATATTTGCTTGTTTCAGCTTCTTACATGTAAACAATTGCTGCTTGTTGTTGTCAGTTATTATAATTAAAAGAAACTATTTGGGTTTTTAGCTGTTGAAGTGATCTGAAGACGTCACTTTAGGCTCCTGGAAATTATTATAAGAGCAATTTTTGGACATCTTTAGACTCAGCTATTAAGCGAATAATTGATTATTGGTTAAAATAAATGCCTGTTTTAATGATAATGAAAATAATCATTAGTTGCAGCCGTATAACTATTTAATAAAGTAAACAAATTACCTTTTTTTTGCTCCCCATAAAGCAATGTGACGAGTATAACTACACACAGCTTTATCTGATCAAATAAATCAATCCTGTATCGCCTCATGACCTCCATAATCCTAAATTCTTGCTTCACCTTCACAGGACTAAACCCTCGTCTGTCTTCCCCTCAGGTCCGGATTCGCCCCCGGCCTTTTCCTGGCACTGGTGGTATGTGGTGATGGCCATCGCCGGCGCCGTGTCCATAGCCGTGCTCATGGCTGTTTACGTGGCCAAGCTGCGGCGCAAGGAGACGCGCTTTGGGTGCGTAGGCTGCTGGCGCTGCTCGTGGGTAGAAGGGAGGGACTCGAAACGCCGTGCCAAACCAAAAGGCTTCAGAGTTTTTCAGCTCCTTGACCCAGTTGCTTTGCTCTTGCATGCATTCTGCAGCATTTGGATTTATCAGCAGACATCTGTTTCGAAAGTCCCTCTTAAGTATAATGGAGCAGTGCCATGTGTTCGGCTGCGCTCAGCTGTGTTTACACGTCTGCTGGAGCGACCTCTCATTGTGATTTGCTTGTCTTTTGCGTGATGCTTTTGCAGAGAGGCGTTCGAGCCCATGATGGAGAGCGGAGAGCTGGTGGTCAGGTATCGCGCCCGCCGCACCTACAGCCGCAGGACTACGGAAGCAACATGTGAGTTCCCCTCTCTGCCCCTGCATGTTACTCAGAAAGACGACACTCTGGATGCCTCTGACTGTCCCTACGGCAGTAATAGAGATTACGTCTCTCAGCATGCCCAAACCTGTCTCTGTCCCGGATCCACTAATTCACTGGAAGGAAATGTTTGACTGCACGCAATGGCAGAGCTATTCTCCACATTTCCAGTTGGGAATGGTCGACTTGGTAGATTACAGGCAGGAACACGAACAGTTAAGGGTTAATTAATTTCCCCAACAGCTGTAAAAACAGTCCTGGAGCGTCCAGTCAGCTGACGCGCTCCGCAGCAACAGTGCGCCCCTTATTCTGTATAAGGTTTTATCTTTTCGTCGTCACATCGGTTAGATGCGTTGTGAATCCATTAATGAAGTTCTGCCCTGTGCAATCAGGCATGAACGAGCGTGTTATACTTGACATTTCAGCAGAAGAAGAAGCAGGAGGTGTGACCGGGAAGGTGAAATCAAGATAACAGCACATCTGAGAGGTTGAGAACGTGACTCCTCAGATTTCAAACTTGAGTAGCTTCGCTCCTCTGACTGGTGTGAAGAGGTCATTTCACCTTTTGGGGGAGTAAAGTGGGAGTTTAAAGTCTCATCCAGGTGAAGCAAAAGTGGAATATAAAGCAGTGGTGTGTGTGCAGCTCCTGTGAGGTCGACATGATTACAGACAAAGATACGCACCTCTAAACACAGCATACATGCTCGAATTTCACACAGCTGGGTCACATTCAAGCCCTGACATTGTCCCCGGTGTGCGCACAATATTTGTGCAGACCTCGTACACAAGTCTCAGCTTGCCACAGCCACAAAGAGGCCGGGGGAGAGGTAAAACTGCAGAGAAAAAGGCAAAAACAAAACATATTCAGTGGGTAAAATGAGACCAGCCAGGGGAAAGAGATGCAAGAGATAGCGTGTGCTCTGTATGAAAGGAGGAAAGAGCGCTGGGAATAAAGGAAGAGGTCAGATTGGAGGGATTTACCCTGCTGATGTCGACCAGTAATTTTGGCCAATTCTCAGGGTAACGTCGTACCCTTGGGCTCCGGTTATTGCAGGCATTGGCTAATAGTTGGTCACGCCGGGACATGCCTGTGGACTGAGCGCATCGTTGTCCGACGCGTGGCAGATTGATAGCGTGGAAGCAGCTGGAGCGGGATCTCCGAGCATGTCGTTGCCTTGTCGTATCCCGGCCCAGATGTGAAAACAGAGTGAGACGTCTGCGGCGCAGTGTCTGCTCGCAGCCGAATGACAGCCAGCTGGCTGACGGAAGTCAGGAAATCAGCTTAAATCCTCAGCAGGATCATGTGTGGTCATGTGTCCCACACCTGAAACATGGGAGGCTGAGAGACACTTTCTGCACGTTCGTTCGGCCTATTATTTCATTTTTGCAATAACAAAAACAGGAAGAAGATTTAATGAACATTTTATTTTAGGGAGTTTTACAAGCTCGGTTCTCGTCTTGTTCTCATTGTTAGTCGAGCTGGCAGCGTTTATTAACACTTTGTTTTTGGCTTTGTGTTGCGCATTGTGGTTTTACAATCTGGCTGTTTTTCCCTCCCTGGTCTTTGTTGTTCATTAAAGTGCTTCAGGCCCCATTAAAATTCCTTATTTTTTCCCCCTCAGTGAACAGCCTGGGCATCAGCGATGAGCTGAAGCAGAAACTCCAAGACGTGATGGTGGACAGGCACAAACTGACCCTGGGAAAGACTCTGGGAGAAGGTACGGCTTTGTCTTCTGAATATGTGTCAGCGTCCTTTCGAGGATAGCCTCGAGTTAAAGGTCACATTTTTTTAGAAAGTGAGATTTTAATGTCTTATATAATAAAGCAGATTCAGGTTTTATGAAAGTAGGAACATGTTCAACCCACAAAGAAATGCACAAAGCCTGTATTCAGAAACTGTGCCTTCAGTAAAAGCCGTCGGGACGTCTGTAAGGTTGTGATGTCACAAACATACAGTCAAAAAACACAGACAGAGCTGCAGAAACGGGGTATGTTTCTTTGGACAATGTTTTCTATTAGACACCCAAAATTCACAGAGAAGCTCATCAGTGACGATATAAGCCAAGCCCTTCCTGAGAAACATTCACATCATGTCAGCGAAATTTAATTTAAAACAAAAAGTCCCAGAAGGCCTCTAAGAAGAAACAGAAAGGGGAAGTTTTAGGCTCCGGCTGCAAGAAAGAGACAAGAGATGGGGAACCGAGAAGCCAAGTAGTGGAACCACCTGACCACCCTGAGACGTTCTGGGATGGAAGGGATGAAACATAAACCCTCCAGGTTTTAACATCAGTCTGTCACCAAACTAAAGTATCAGCACAGTGAGTGCCTGAAAGCGTAACACTTCTATATCAAGGTTGGTACATAGTACAAACTCAGGGCTTATCTGCGACGGCACCAAGGGTTGTTTTCCACGCCGTCTGACACGTTTTGACCCTGGGTACAGTTTACAAGAGTTTACAATGCTACAAAGTCAGGAGACCAACCACTCAAAGATTTAATGCTGTCGAGTGTTTGATCGTGTTTTCATTTCTTTCTTCAGGAGAGTTCGGCTCTGTGATGGAGGGACTGCTGACTCAGGAGGAGTCGGTTCTCAAAGTTGCTGTCAAGACTATGAAGAGTGAGTAGACAGCAAAAAAGCACTCGGCACATCACCACAATGAATCCCTTTCGTCTTCGGGAACACAGGCCTTTTGATAGACTTCCCTCTGGCTTCGAGATGAACCGGGGTCAGCGGGGGGGGGCTTTAAGTTTTTGATCAGGAAACAGACAAAGATTCAGCTTGTGTGAAAATACTGGCAGAAGAAGTTGACCCCAAATAAACTGTCATGCCAAAATAAAGACAACTGTGTATCATCTCCATATTTGAGAAGGAGAAAATTAATCGTTGTGGATTAAGAACAGTGTCGACCTCCTCGTTTCAAGCTGAGGTGATGAAGTTAAAACAGACGTTGTTGTAGTAAAAATCTGCTGACATGTATTAATTCATAGCCTGATAAATTCAGGAGCCAAAACACCCTCTGAAATAAAAGTTTTATTACTTACCCTGGCAACATCTGTACGAGCTCGACAAAACCACATTGTCTCACCGCTGCGCTCTCCTCCTCTCCAGTCGCCATCTGCACCCGATCAGAGATGGAAGATTTTCTCCGTGAGGCCGCCTGCATGAAGGAGTTCGACCACCCCAACGTCATGCGGCTTCTAGGTGAGTCACGATTCTCCTGCTTGTCCCCAGATTGTTGGGTTTCTTGGAGAGAAATACGTTTTAGATGAAAGCAAAAGTTCACCCAGAAACGACAATTCACTCATTACCTGCTCACCGATGGAAAGTCAGGTGAATTTTCATAGTCTACGAAACATTTCCTGATTTAATCCAAGTCTCCGGCAGCCCTCAGATCCCAAACTGATTTAAAAAGACGGTATTTGCACCCTTTTTTAAGATTAAATCTTCACTGTAGCTTCTAAGAAGGAAGCCTGTGAATATTCTCATTCATCCAGGTCATAGTTATCTCAAGGAAATTGAATCGAACGCAACTGGATTTGGTTTTTGTCTTTGAAGACGTTTCACCTCTCATCCAAGAGGCTTCATCAGTTCCTGCTCGCTTGACTAGGCTGGGACTAAGAAGGAAGCATTAGCGTCAAAGGAGAAACAAGTTCAACAGGATAATCCAGAAAACCTCACTACAAACAGTTCATTGGAACTGCTTTCCACCAAAGAGATATCTATTATCCCTATTTAATGCATTTTCTGTAGCCTATTGAGAATAACAGGAAAGACTAGCAAACCTGGGCCAATGAAACCATAAACATCTGCATGACTAAATACTTAAAATACTCTCATAGCTCATTAGCAGATTCAAGACTGAGCTGCTTTGAGATTAAGCGTAGAACCGTCTGTGTGTCTGTGTGATACTAAGCTGTGGTGTTTTTGCAGGTGTGTGTCTGCAGACGGTGGAGAGTGAAGGTTACCCCTCCCCTGTTGTCATTCTACCCTACATGAAACACGGCGACCTGCACAGTTATCTGCTCTACTCGCGGCTGGGAGACTGTCCTGTGGTACGTCGTCGTCTGATTGCAAACAATGAATGTACAGAGTCAGCAACACGTACACGCACTTATGGTCCCACAAAGTGGAACAGCTTAATGGGTTCAGGGTGTAGAAGTTCACACGAGTGTCTGTCAGCACAATGATATCCAAAGGTCAACAAAGACGTAGCGTGTTCGTTACAGTCCCCATCCACGCCTTTCTGGCAGCGCTCGCACTCTGAGATCATCTTTTTTTTTGCTGTACGCAGTTTTACTTGAGAATGGATGAGATGATTCTTTGGAATACGCTGTTGAGAAACACAAGTCTAATCAAAACAAGGTTGCTGCAGCGTGTTGAAACCTCCACGAGTTGGGCAATCGTTCAAAAACACGGCGGTGCCGAGCTCCGTTCGTCCCACAGGAGGAGGCTGTGTTCAGGCTGCAGAGATGTGCTCCAGCGCCCTCTACTGTGCAGAAGCTAAATGACAGCTGTGGTGGATGTGTGACTGGAAACCTTTTTTTTTTGTCCTGCAGTACCTCCCATCACAAATGCTGGTGAAGTTTATGACCGACATCGCCCGAGGGATGGAGTACCTCAGCAGCAAGAACTTCATCCACAGAGACCTCGCCGCTCGCAACTGCATGTAAGCACAACTTTTTACTCCATCGCTTCCTGTAAACATTTTGTTTATGACAGCGCTCTAACACTTTTGGTCTCCCTTCCTCAGGCTGAACGAGAACATGAACGTGTGCGTGGCCGACTTTGGCCTCTCCAAGAAGATCTACAACGGAGACTACTACAGGCAGGGCCGGATCTCCAAGATGCCGGTCAAGTGGATCGCCATCGAAAGCTTGGCCGATCGAGTCTACACCACCAAGAGTGACGTGGTTAGTTCACAAGCTACTGATGTGAAGAGTGTTCCTGAAAGTTACGATGGATTATTTTAGCGGTGATCGCAGCGAGAGCAGCTGTGAGGTTAACGTAATGTTCGAGGGATAGACAGAATTTGGGGGGAAGCTTCCAGGAGGTCCAGGAACATTTAGAGGAATGAGGAATGTGCTGTTTTGATAACCTCATGTCGACAGATTTGTGATGGATTGAAGTAAATAGACCGCATCTGCGACAGATGTTAGTCAGTAACAGCTGGTAATATCACTGTACGAAGGGCTGTGGTCTGCATGTCCAAGTGAAAGTGTTATTTGTGTGCTTGAGATGTGTTATTTCCACAGCTAATGTTTGTCCAGTGCAGATTCAAGTGTGTAAACCTGAAGGAATTCAAAACCTTTCCCCTCTCTCTCCCTCTTCTGTCCCATTCCTTCCCTCTTTTTCTGTCTGTCTCCGTCAGTGGTCGTTTGGAGTCACCATGTGGGAGATCGCCACGCGGGGTCAGACTCCGTACCCCGGGGTGGAAAACAGCGAGATTTATGATTACTTGAGACAAGGAAACCGTCTCAAACAGCCTCCAGACTGTCTGGACTGCATGTGAGTGTCCCATCCTGCACTGCACATTCCTCACAAAATACACAGGGTTTGGTCTTTTACTTCATGAAGTACCTTTTCTGTTAGACAACTTTCCCTTTACAGTTTCTTAATAATTTCCCAGCCAAGGAAAATCCAGAGGGTACAAATCATATCGTGAAGTAATGCTTAACTAAATCATGACTCACAGTGATTTAATGCATGAATGATTGCGACTTTCTGTCTGAACTGAGAAACTGAACCTACAATGCAGATCTTGAGCAAAAGGGAGTTTATTCGGACACAAAGTCTCACAAAAACAGAAACAAAAGCAGGCCGAAGATCACGGGGAAGTGAATCAGGTTGCTGGAGATGACAAGGCTGGAGAAAGAAAACACACACAAAAAAAAAAGAAGTTAAGACAAAAGTGCCAATCCAAGCGGGTAATCAAAAATATTCTCAATTCAAAATACAGGACACAGGGGCCGTGAGCGTTACCACAAAGGTTGAAACAACGAACTGACGAAGAGTGGAGGGAGAGACCGGTTTATATCAGCTGTAGGTGTGAAGAGTAGTGAACCAGGTTGATGAGCAGCAGGTGTGCAGAGGAGGGTGGAGGCAGTAGGTACCTGAAGGCCCCGCCCAGCTCGGGGGAAAAGAAAAACATGGACACAGAGAGCAGAGGCGAACTGGATCCTGACACTTTAAGTGATTAGTTCACACTTAATAGGTCATAAGCTACGGAACCGTAACTCTATCACACATAAATACACACATAAATAAGCTTTAATGTAAACGGAATCCAGCTAAATTGATGCATTTCAGTTCATGTATGAAGCACGACTGAATTAACATTCCTCAACAGATGATGTGGAAAGTGCAGCTGCAGGAATTCATGACACATTCCAGCATTAATTCATGCAAAATCATCACCAGTCATGCGTTAGTTAAGTTTGAATTAAGCATATGATTTGCACACTGTTCCTAGAAAATGTGAAGTTTGCGAGAACCACAACATGACAAAGTAATTACACAGAAAATGGCAGCGATACAATTTAGAGGAATTTTAAATAGAAAAAGAAAAATAGCTGCCTAAACTCTCTGTGGATCTATTTAAAAGTTATATCAATAAAGTTGCTGATGAAAACAAGCCGTTCAGCTAACTGGGGTGCATTTACATTTGTTAGAATATGATTGATGTCACTGTGCTGCCCAGGAAATGTGAGATATTATACAAAATATCTTCATTCTAGGCAGGAATATAAGCTAACAAACGTTTCTTCCTCCTCTCCAGCTACGCCCTGATGTTCTCCTGCTGGCTGCTGAGCCCGAAGGATCGCCCGTCCTTTGAGTCCCTCCGCTGCGAGCTGGAAAAGGCCCTCGAGGATCTGCCGGACCCTCAGGACCCGGATGAGATCCTGTACGTCAACATGGACGAGTCCTCCATGGAGCTGGGGGCCGTCGGAGGCCGTGACCCCATCGGAGGGCCGTCCCCTCTCTGCCTGAAGGGCCTGGACTCTGTGACCACAGTGGAGGTCCACCACCCCAACCGCTACGTCCTCTGTCCCCAGCACGAGACCAACCGAGCCCTCTCCGACTCCCTGGAGAGCCTGGACATGCCGGTGTCGTCCTCCACGGCCACGCTGCCTCTACAGCCGTCCTGCCACTCCACTCCTAACCCCACCCCGGCTCCCACCCCGAATGTCGAGCTGCTGGAGGACAGGGAAGGGTCCAGAAAACTGCCCTGGCAGTGACGGGTTCACTCTTAAAAAATGACAAGACTGGTCACTGCCGAAAGTGTGCCGCCTCTCACCCCAGTCCAAGAACGAGATCCAGCCTCGTGCTGCCGACTGTAAGACACCTGACAAGCCCCATGTTCATATTTTGCACAATTACACACACACACACAGCCGAAGGCATTCCAAGGAAGTGAAGGATTATTTCCTTTATCAACCCCGTCTCTTCTAGAAGGAGAGTAAAAGTTAATGTGTCGTCTGTCAGACAAACGGTGGGTGAACGAGTTAAGAGCACACGTTGTCGCCGACACACACTGCAGCACAATCACACACACAGTACCCAGCCGCTTTAGCAATAAAAAATACCGACTACCTGTACACAGCAGAGCGATGAAGCTAAAGAAATCAGACGTCTCTGTGAACCAGCTCAGACACTGCCAGACTGAATCTACAACCAAACACACTCAGGAGCTCGAACTTTACAGTGAGCAAGCGCTGACATGGAGCTGATGGAGGAAACCTCACCCACCTGAATCCACCTGAATCCACCTGAATCCACCTAACGCAGAGCAAAAGTAGCTTGAGGATTTGGGGAAATGAGGAAGAAGGTTTAAGGTTATACTGATGGAGGGTTATGAAGGACGATGAACTACTTTTGAGGCTAAAATCACCAACGACGTGGTTGTTTTTCTACCTTGAGCAGTTGGTTTTTGACAGAATTTTCTCTCCCCACAGAAAATCATCAACAAGATCACCATAGCAACAACAACTGATTAATTAAAGAGGTAACCAAAATCCCACCGCCGGCTTTAGATACTGTCATGTGAAGCTGTGCCATCATGGTTCATTCCAGACCGACACACCTGCGACCTCCCACTTCCTGTCATTGATTTCTTATAAGAGACCCTGAAGCTCTAATCCAAATACTTTTCAACTTATGAATTTCTAAAATGTGGCCCTCTGAGCTAAATTTAATTATGTTTGTGTATTTTAAGCCTCACTCGCTGTTTATTTTTAGCCGGGTTGAGTTAAAAAAAGGCTATTTTGCAACATTTTGACTGTAGTTTTTCCCAAGAAGGATTATTTTTACTGTCCTTGAAACTTTTTGTGTGAAGGTGTTAATATTCATCGCATATATATATATTTAAAAACAAATATTACTCCTTCATCATTTTAACATTTTTTAAAGTAGCGGAGGCTTTGTACTTTGCACAGGATGTAATATTTCTTCCTGTGTTTTTTTTTTGGTTCTGTGGTGACTTCAAGGTTTTCTTTTTTTTCCTGATACCTATTGAGTCTGTTTTTCACTGGGTTCAGTTTGGGATGTCGTAGGTGAGTCGGTGTGGAACGACCCTCGTCTTAATCAAAGCCTGCAGCAGTTTATGTAGCGCTCCGACAGCTCCTGCGTCTTCTCCAAACACGAAGCACCGTGAGCGATTTACACGTCAACTCTTTTCTCACTGAGTCCCGGTTCAGCTGTTCTACAGATCTTTGTCATAACTCAGGAAGCTGAGACTTTGCTCGACAGGGACGGAGGTACTGGTCCAATGAAGAGGGTACAAATAATCAGAGGCAGGTGGACGGACTGAGGGCAGGTACGGACACGATGGAGTTACCCGAGGCGAACGGCGGGATAAGCTCCCTGCCTTCGCTTTTGGCTCAAGCACAGTGTTATTACACATTTTGTATTTTTTTTTTATGCTGATTTTTTGTATTCCTACAACTTTGCACTAATGTTTTTTTATATCGATGTATGTTTGTTTATAATTTGTATATCTTTTACTCTTTGGTGGACGTTCTCAGTCGTCCCGCAGACGCCTCTCATGAAATCACTTCACATGTAACAACATGTATGTTCATAAAAGGCAGAGAGAAGAAGCCTGTGAATGCATCCAAGGGCGTTGAACTATTTTCCATGAATGAGCAAAGTAAAGACTGGGAAACATGACCAACCTCGTCATCTGACATCATCCTGCCGCTCTCCTATTCTGGGATATTTGTGTTTCTCGAGGTTTCGCACTGTAAATAGAAGTCTGTTCCCAGCAGAGTCGAGGAGATCGTCCAAACCTCAGCGTCAGCTGCAACTTTGCATCATGCATGCACTTATTTTTATATATATACTGTAAATATATATATAGAGTTAATAATTCTGTCATTGGAGCGGGCCAATTTCAAACACACATCCTGGGAGAGTATTTGTTTAAACGAGGCGCTGTGTTTCTCAGTTGTATACATCAGAGGTACTACTATATGAAGCAGTACACAGTTTATACTTGTAGCATTACTGAAAGTACTTGTTAAGATGAAGTGTACATTTCTTTACAAAACCTTTGGTACTGTACACCCAGTGATAGTCTGACATTGTAGCTAGAGCTGCGCACATAAGTCGATTCAAAGAAAATTAGTTGCCAACTATTTTGATATTTGATTCATCTTTTCAATCAAAAAATTCAAAACATTTGCTGCCTCCAACTTCTGAAATGTCAGGATTTGCTGCTTTTCTGTGTCATTCATGACGGGAAATGAAGAGTCTTTGAGTTTTTGGACTGTTGGTCGGACAAAAAGAAGCGATTGGAAGACGTCACTTTGGGCTCTGGGAAATTGTGATGTGCATTTTATAGACTAATTGATTAACTGTTAATGAGAATAACTGTTAGTTGCAGCCTGAGCTGAGACTGAAGCGCCGGTCCAGTTTGGTCTGTACAAATATTTCACCAGTTTGAATGCAGACACACCGACTTGTCTTTGTGTTTTTGGAACATTTTGGTCTTTAAAAGTGTCTTTGAACAAGCAGATTCCAGCAAGTGACGACAGTCAATTCAGCCTTAAATCTTAGAATGTCACAGTTTAACCTTCAGTGCCTTCAGAGAGCCAGTATTTGTGAGTAGATCCACACACAGTAGATGTGTGTGTGGATTGTGATTCTCTTGTCGTGTTGAATTGGGAGACGTCTGTACCATAATTGCCTTTATATTGTCACTGTCGTGTTTTGTAAACAGGTTTTTATACAGTACCTACAGTATTTTGTATAAGAAATAAATGTGTTCATCATGATTGAGCTCCGATGTCGTCAGTATTAATCTCAGACATGTTGATGTGATTTTATGTATTGATTCAGTTAACCAACAATACAGACACGGTGAGAGAAACAACACAGCATCATCTGAAAGCACGTGAAAAAGCTGAATAATGTACAGAATGTATAGTTTAGACTCGTGTGTGTGGTCTCAGAAGTGGATGTAGGAGATCTGCACGTCGCCTTCTATCTCCAGCACGTCGATCTCATTGAAGGACTGCAGACGGTGGAAGAAGTCGAACAAGTGCTGCCCGTTAACGAACACTTTGAATCTCTGGTTTCCGCAGCGAATTGACATCTGAGGAACGAAGACAGAAAGATCAGGATACAGTGAGTCAAAGAAGTGGCAAAATCAAACAGAAATTGCCAATTGTAAGTTTAATCCATGGTCTAACACACCTTGACACCGAGTAAGACTCCCCCTCGAGAGGTCAAGTTCGCTGACCGCTAGCTTAGCTAGTTTTAGCAACCTCAGAAAAGACCGCACGAAAACAATACACTGCATCTTATGTCTCCAACTAGAAACCGCCATCAAAAAGCCACAATTAATGGTGAGAACAGCACCAAACTTCAGCAACAGTACATGTACAGTCCCAGCACACAGTACGAAGCATCAAACATCTGCTAGCTTTGCTGGATTTGTATTAAAAACACAGCACAGCTCACCCTCTCCTCCAGCAGCCTGCCTGTGTGGGGAAGCCCTGACGAGTCGATTACCGAGTGCAGTAGATTTCCGCAGCTCAAGGATGAAAATGTCTGATTATTACTCCATGGAATGCTCAGTTCTTATTATCAAGAGCTGACAGGGAAAATAACGGAAGTAATGGAGTAATAATCAGACATTTTCATCCTTGAGCTGATGAAATCTACTGCACTCGGTAATCGACTCGTCAGGGCTTCCCCACACAGGCAGGCTGCTGGAGGAGAGGGTGAGCTGTGCTGTGTTTTTAATACAAATCCAGCAAAGCTAGCAGATGTTTGATGCTTCGTACTGTGTGCTGGGACTGTACATGTACTGTTGCTGAAGTTTGGTGCTGTTCTGATCATTAATTGTGGCTTTTTGATGGCGGTTTCTAGTTGGAGACATAAGCTGCAGTGTATTGTTTTCGTGCGGTCTTTTCTGAGGTTGCTAAAACTAGCTAAGCTAGCGGTCAGCTAACTTGACCTCTCGAGGGGGAGTCTTACTCGGTGTCAAGGTGTGTTAGACCATGGATTAAACTTACACCGGAATATCCCTTTAATTATAAGGACTTAATATAAAGACTGTCTCTTACGTCAAAGTACTGTCCCTCCATGAACGGGTTGAGGCTCAGCTCTCGTTCCTCTTGGCCCCAGTTGCCTCCAATCATGCTGTTCCTCACCACCATGCCCTCCCTCACCCTGGGATTCATGTGGAAGGCGATGTCCCGAGACCTGCTCACCATGAAGTTGATGCCCATTCTGCAGCACACAGAAGCAGGAGGCACTTAAAAACGCATCTGTTTGCACTCACGTATGACACACTAAGCATGGACGTCGCTCAAACACACACCTGTCTGCTCCGTAGGGCACCATGCCTCTGATGATGATGGTCCTCTTAGGAAACATTCCTCCTGGGATCATGTTGGAGTAGGGCACAGGCTGAAAACACACAGCAGAACAAAAGTCATTAATCATAAGAAACAAACTAAAACCCTGCAGCATGAGACTACACTGTAATAAAGAGACTCCCTGAGACTTTTAACACAGGAAGTGCTTGTCAATCTGCAACAGATTGTACTTACAGGGTTGTAGACCGGCTGTCCACCCATACTCTATTAGGAGAAACACAATTTAAAGTAAGAAAACACCATGTTTACACAGAACATGACAACTTCATCATGCAGTTTTCTCACCGGCAGGTTCGATCCTGGGAATCCTCCCTGACAAACAAATTGTACAAATCAAACTTGTTTATAAAAACCTACACACGCCTCATATAAAGTGCACATAGATGAGAAAATCTGGAGTTATTAAATCATTTCATACCCCCATCCCGCCTCCCATGCCTCCTGGATATCCACCCTGTGGACAAGAACATATTTTAACAATTTATATGTATATATGAGCCTAAATTTGAGCACTGGTGAAGAGCAGAAAAAAGATTATTCACCCCCATGCCACCTCCTGGATATCCACCCTGTTGGAAAGTAGTGAACACAATTAAAACTGATTAATTATGTATTTAATTCAGTTTTAACATCTGGAAGAACGACTGCTGTCAGGCCTCATAGGTATACTTACAGCCATTCCTCCTCCCATGCCTCCTCCCATTCCTCCTCCCATGCCTCCTGGGTATCCTCCCTGGATATCCATAAGAAGAAGCAAATGCATTCACTCTATTTCCAAAATAAAATATTTTCAGGAATATTTAAAGAACAATGCAATGACAGAAAGTCAAAAGTAACATACCCCCATGCCACCTCCTGGATATCCTCCCTGTCAAAAAGTAGTGAACATGTTCAATCCTGCACACTGTTTTGTTGAATTGAATTGTTACACTTTCAGTAAATTATGTTTACTTACTCCCATTCCTCCTCCCATTCCTCCTCCCATTCCCTCCTGCCCATTCCACCCTGAAAAGACCACACAACAGTGTAAAACTAAACATGGTAATAACAGGGGAAATGAGATAATACAGAGGTAATAACAGAGTATTTCTGAAAGAAAAAAGGTACTGCAACAACTACTACTAACAAAACTGTTATAATATATTCACCTATAATAACCTCAGAGCACCTTTAATTACAGACATGTTGTTCTTTGCACACTGAGGTTTTAGCTTAAAGCTGCTGAAGCTTAAAGAAGACTTTTAAAAACATTTAAACCCACCAAACAAGGCGAGCACCAACAGTTTCTAAACATTGTGTTAAATTTCCTGTTTTACTAACTCCCATTCCTCCAGGATGACACCTCCACCACCCTGACACAGAAGCAGAAAGCATCAAGCTGAAAGCTTCGGGAGCTGCGAGTCTCACCCCGATGACGTTGATCGTCTGGATGGAAACATCTCCTGCGATCTGCATCGCACAAACTCTCTCCACGGGCATGCGGTGCTCGAAGGTGTGGAAGTCGTCACCATTGACTCTGATCTGCAACAAGACATGTTCAAATGTTAGGCAGAGTGAACTATGGCCACGGATGGAATGTATGTTCCAATGTAAGGAGGACGCTTTGTTTCTCTCTAATGTGCAATAATTAGGACAAACAATGTGCATAACCCATATTTCAACTGTAACATTATTTATTACACTGTATATATGGATATATTCTATAGAATGTCTTTCTTGTAAAGCATTTCTTGTATATTTGTTCTGTTTTTGTTGTTCTTGCTTAGATATACTTTGTATTTTTCTGCATATTTCCGTACTTGCCTTTCTACTTTCTACTTCCACTCCACTACATTTTTACAAGACTGACTTTTGGGTAATTTTGGCAACACTGGAACTGACATGCATGATATAAACCATTATTAAATAAGTTACAACACACTATAATGTAGTTGTAATCTGATCTAATCATTTATTAATGTATTTGGCAACAACTCCAGCTCCTCCTGTGAGCACCAATAAATGGAGGTTGGTGTATAAACAGATAATGAATGACACATTTGTAATAATATAACACCTGTCTTCATGGAGAATTGTTGACAAATACTGTTAATAAATGGTAAAGAGGGGGCTGAAAGTAAACAGTTTGCAGGTGTTTGTGGACTTGTGGTCGGTCTGACCTGGTAGCCTTGTGAAGTGACCTTGATGACCATCTCGAAGGCCTCGCCTTTGCTGAAAGGCATACTGCGAATCTTCTCCTCTGACTCCCAGGAGTCATTCTGACGGGTGTTAAAGACCACCTTGTCCCAGCCGTCAAACCGAGGGTTGAAGTGGAGGGCGATGTCGCTGGACTCCGACTCTCCGCAGAGCAGGTTGACAAAGAACCTGCAGACGAACCCGAGACGTTACGTCACCGCGTCCTGAAGTGACTGATGAGGTGGTTAAATGTCAGAACACAAACAGTGAAGGTGGGGCCAGCTGTGAAAAACCTGGGGATTGTGTAAGAAATCTTTTTTTAACAAAGGAGCTGAAGATATCACGATAAAGTCCGGTATGTGGAGTGTTGACTCTGTCTGCTAATGGCCTGTAAATGCACCTTTGGCAAAGCGGATGTGACTATTTTGAAACGAGGAAGAACAAACGATAAAAGTGGAGCTGTGTGTTACAAGTCAGCTTTGATATGCAACGATGCAAAGAAACCTGCTCCACCCAGAGTAAGATTACACAAGGTGTTCCCTCGGTTTGCTCACAAGGTTCAGGATGGAGATTAAAAAATGTCCCAGTGAATAAAACTCACAACACGGTTACCTACTTCTTATGTAATATGGATTGAACACACACACACACACCAGCGTTTAACTATAGTTTTCAAGATGAAGAGTTAATTTTACACCCAAACAAATGTATGTTTTCCACACTGACCTGGTGATGTCCTCGGGAACGGACCCCTGGAGGTAGATGGACGTCCCCTCCCTCAGGCCTCCATAAATGGGCCCCAGATAAGGAATTCCCTGTTTAGGCAACACAAAAACACTCAACCACGCTGCACGATGCATGTAAGACACATTTCCAAATGTCACATTATACAGAAAACAGCGAAGAAGTATTCAAATGGTATTCAAACTCAATCCCTTTGCACTCATGCATCCTCCACCCGTCCATACTCACGGGGCCGTAGATTGGCTGATAACCAGGAGGAGCGACAAACATGGCAGCGGTCGGCGAGGTGGCCCGGCGGACAGAATCTGGAGAGCTGTGTCAGGAGCTAATCTCTGCCGGAGGCCTCGTTTTATACAAATGATGAGGGAGGGGCATCGCTGGGTACCAAAGCCAGGCCTGCAACGCCATGTTTGCTTTAGAGTCACGAGATGCAAATTAACCTTTGACCCAGCAGAGGAGTGGTACATTACAACAAAAGAAATGTGTGTAATGTGTGTGTGTGTCTTCAGTCGCACTTACAAACACCAAACCTTCCAGTTTCATTCCTATTCTATTTTGATTTGTGTTCTTGTATCATTCATAGCCTCATTTATTCCCCAAAACATGGAGAATTGGTTTCATTTTTTTACTCCCTGAGAAGATTTGTACGAGGGCGTATATGTATGATTCATAAAATACCCAACTGAGCCAGTCTACCTAAGGCAAACACAAGTAATCCTTATCTATAACACAGATAAGCGTGTGTTAAGTCATTTTATATGTACTTCAAGGAGGCAGCATGTTGTTCCAACACACACATACATGCACACACACAGACATCCAGGGAACAAAGACTGCTGTAGTTATACATGGGTGGTTCCCGAAAGGTTTAAAGCAAAGCATTGCACTGTTTATATTTGATTAAGATAAAGTTCTTCTGCAACACAGACGCTGGAGAGGGGAATGTTTAATTCAATAAACTATAAAGTGTCTTTCTTTTTAAAAAGTGTTACTACTTTATTATGTCTGTTTTATTAGTGGAATTCTATCACACCAGAACAGGAAGGAAAATCATTTTCTCACTAAGAGGATATTATGACGCGTTAAATAATGCAATGTACTCCATTTTAAGGCATCGGCATTGTACATTTTATTGTTTTAATGTAAACGTTCAGCATGTTTATGGAGATACTGAGAAACCACCACGGAGCAAAATAATGACGAAAAGATCCTGAACATTGTAAAAACTAACCCAAAGCCACATTTGAGTAAAAGTTATATCATGTTAAAATGTTACTTTGGCAAAAGTGAAAGTCACCTATATGAATAACAGTCGAGTAAAAGTCTTAAAGCATCTGATATTAAATGTATCAAACGTACAAGTAAAATTATACATATATTCACATTTATGTACATAATTTATACTATGAATCTGCCAAGTATTAGTCTGATTATTGGATTCTGTATTCAGCATTGTTCTGATTACTGGAATCAGTGTTTTTTCGCTTTTTTATAAAATAATAATAATAATAATAATCATAAATTTTATTTATAACGCACTTTACATCAACTCAGTGACCTAAAAGTGCTACAATGCACATAAAAAAAGAATAAAAACAACATAAAAGACTTTAAAACTAGCAGAGTAAACATTAAAATAGCAGTTTTATCCATAGGCTTTTCTAAAAAGATGTGTTTTAAGGCCTTTTTTAAAAGAGTCCACAGTCTGGGGAGCCCTTTTTAATCTGATTGCTCCTAAAATTAATTGATTTAAATGTGCTGCTTTGGCTCTGATTCAGCATGTAATCTGCAAAGTAACTAGTTACTTAAGTTATCATATAAATGTAGTGAAAATGGAATT
The DNA here is from genome assembly GCA_039737535.1 of Lagodon rhomboides. Lineage (NCBI taxonomy): Eukaryota > Metazoa > Chordata > Actinopteri > Spariformes > Sparidae > Lagodon > Lagodon rhomboides. The sequence continues at coordinate 4,796,152 of CM077787.1, forward strand.
ACTTATTTAAAGTACAAGTACCAGAATACACAATTTCGGGTGCATGTGTTGCTTTCTAACACAACTTCACACTTGAGGTCTAAAACTTTTCCTCACAAAGCTGGAGCGACAACATCAAACACACAAACTTGCACACAGTAAGACACGTGGTTCCAGTTCTCCTTAAAATAATCTGTTTATTCTGTATTGAAACACAGGGTTCAGTCAGAGGACACTCAGTCAGGTGCAAAGTAATGATCTCCATTCAGCTCCATACCATCCGCCGCCTCTGTGTGGACCACAGCAGCAAACACACACTTCAGAGTCGTCAGCACACAAAATACTGCCTCTGTCCGAGTCGTTACGTTAAATACGGGACGGAGAGTTGGTGAGTTTGTACGTGATCTGTAGGAGGCGTAGTGAGACAGAATCGTCTGAGATCATCACACGTGACTTTCTGGGTTGAGAAAAAATAACCGAAAATGCTGGATTCCTAAAAATATCTATCATAAAAACCTAACTAGCGAGAGAAAAAAAAAAAAAAAGCTAATTTGATCTTCTGACTGCAAACTGGGCGTTTAACTTGAGTGTGAGACGGATTCTCGACACCATTCACAAACAGGACACATGACACATCGTTCATGTCCGACGAGAGTAGCATGATCGTTTATATTCTTCAAAGCCCTAAAGAAAAATAAATATATGTATCTATGATTTATGTAAAATATGTCTTTTCATCAAAAGGCCTGTAAGCAGCCTGAATATGACTCAGTTATACAGATGACACTTTGGCCAAAATGTATACATTAAATACATTCATTACTTATTTTAATGCACTGACAAAAACTTATTTGTGCATAAAGTGTTGTAAAACAGACTGCTGGCCAGAAATACAGACGGGCTAAAACGGTCGTCTTCTGAAGATTTGATCTGCATATAAACAATAAATAAATAAACCTTGGCATCCTCCTATACTGTATGTGTGTACATCATCACTATCTTATATGGCACAGAGACACCAGTGGAGACCACATACATCCAGGGACGCTTTTGTAAGACTTCAGAGTGCAAACTGGGTCTGTCTATACAGCTGTTTCACACTGGTATATGTCACAATACGCAGATGATACTCCGCTTTTTATCTCGGTCAAGTCGGTCCAACAAGAGTTTTACATTCGTCATAGCTCGTTTGAAATTTTCTACGTCACGAGAGAGAGGAAAAAAAGGAGTGAGAGGCGGCCTAAATTGTTCACTGCTCTATTAAGGATCTCCGGATACGACTGTGAGTTGCTGAATCATTTTGTTTAAAAAAAAAAAAAACGCTCTCTCACCGAAAAAACACCAGAAATCAGAAATGAAACATCAAATGGCAGTAGCCACATACAAAAGAAAAAAAAACAACCCCAACCTTACAAACAATAAAAATAACCTGAAATTAAAGTGTTAAAGTTAAAATCTAAACCATCTGATAGCTAAAAGCAGTGACATTGCTATAGGCACTATAACGTTTACAGCAGTAGCGACTGAAAGAGCCCGTTGTGTACAAACACATCGGTATGCAAGGCAATCTACGTATATATTTTACACAAAAAAGGCCATGTAGTGAATTCATAGTGGAATAAAAAGGCCCCTGGCTTCTTTTTATGCCTCTCTGATATTATTTGTCTGCTTTTCTCACATCTATTCCATCGCCATTCTGCGTCAGGTTTTTACAAAAGTGCAGTCAAAGTTTGCATAGCTTCAACAGAAGAGAGAAATGTGCAGACAAAATGACGAAACTAAGACATAGACGTGTTCAATCTCTAAATTTCTAATCTTTTCCCGTCTCTCTCTTCCCCTCTCCTCCCCTCTCATCTCCTCTCCTCCCCTTCTCCTCTCCTTCTCCTTCTCCTTCAGATGCATATTAACGATGTCGGACGTTATCCGAGCTGATCCTCATATTGCTTCCTGAAGCAGTCGCCGGCAGGGAAGAAGTCCCAGCATCGCTCCTGGTACATCTTCCACACGTATGACTCCTGAAACAGAGACAGAAACAAGTTACAGCACGAGGCAGAAGAAGAAAAAGGCTGATTTTAGATATTTATGAAGACAAAAAGGATCTCTACACCAAAATTATATGTATTCTTATACAACAGAAACTGTGCTGATGTTCACCACAGACCCTTTTTCTCTGTTTTCTCTGAACATGTAGCAATAAAAAAACATGTGTGTGTCTTTCTACTGCACTGTTTTATGAGAAGACCTTTTTAAATATATACATGTATATGTTTACTGACCTGTCCTGTGTGTTCTGTTTCATCTTTGTTTATGAGATACATCAGGAAGAACCTGAAAGAGAGACGGGAAACGTGGGGTAAGAAAAGACATTATTCACAGTTCGTGAGGACAAGAAGGGTCAAATAATCTATTTAAGCCCAAGGTTACTCACTTGTTCAACACACATCAGCATAATATAATAGTTTCATGGCTTAAATAAGTAGTCTAAACATTAAAAATCTGTACATATTGCTATTTTAAAGACTGCACTCACATGTAGTTGGCTAAGTTGTGTTCTTCTAATGTGTGAGTCTCGAAGCCATGCGGTGTCGTGTCAAAGTAGTCGCTTCCTATTCCGCAGATGAAGCACTTTGTCTGGAGGGAGAAAGGACAGGTGAGGTTAAACACATTCTTGCCGTGTAACTGAAGGAGAATTGAAGGTGGATTAAGAAAAGGTGAACCAGTTAAATCCCACTGAAACTCGTTAGCTTACCTCCATGTCCTCTCTGACCTGCTCCTGCTGGTCTCTCAGCTCTCCAAAGGCGTCAATGATCAAACCTGACGGACAGCAAAGACAAACAGAATATCTTTTAGTTTGTTTAGGGAGCTGAGAGTGTTCGCTTCTGGACACAAAACTTATTTTGTGACCTCAAAAACACTTTACCCTATTTATTCTCTAAGTTTCTGATTTGTACACTCAGGAGGCTTTCCGAGCTTTTCATCAATAGAAACACAAGAAAACAAACAACCTTCACTACAATTCAAGTAAACACTTCTTGCTTAAACTTATAATTATGAAGTAAATATCACTTGCATAGAATAATGGCGATAGAAAAATGACAATGATATCTGTGACAAAGTCTGTTCACCCATCGCGATGTGTTTCCTCGCTAGCGGGACTTGAGAAGCTTCATAACCAGCAGTCTTTCTTCTAGATCAGTAAGTGACAAAACCTGCTCACTTCTGTTTTAAGAAAATAACCAGTAAATAACAAACCATACCCTGGATGATAGCCAGCAGGATGACAATGACGAAGAAGAAGAAGGTGATGTCAAACACAACTCGGTAGAGCTCGTATTCGTCACCGGCTGGGTCTTCAATTTCATCTCCTATGCCACCGCCAGCGCGTACGCCGACATACATGTGGAACAGGTAACACTGCAGGAAGGAGACGGGGAAATGATGTTTAACACAAATCCAAAGTTAGGTCAGCTTCTCCTGAATCATGCTCCACCTCCGCCGTCCACTTACAGTCATCATGTCATCGCACTTCATGTCCGGTTCATCCTCATCCTCGCTCATGTTGTAGAACTTGCGGAAGAAATTGAAGGCCACCACGGTGTACAGGTACACCACGACAGCGAGCAAACCCACCGTCATCATCAGCTGTGAGGAACAGATGGATGTGACATTAGTACAAGGTTCTCACATCTCTCCGATGGGAGAACAGGTGTGCAGAAAAGCCTCATGATGCATCATTACAGTGGAAGTGTGCAGACCTGCTTGCCGTTGTGAGTGACAGAGGACAGGATGGTGCGCAGGGTTTTGACACCCATGGCGATGTCCAGAAGATGACAGGCAAAGAAGAAGTTGTTGTAGTGTCCAAGCAGAGACATTAACATGTACCAAACCAGGTAGAGGAAGGTCTAAAAGATACAAAACAGAGGCTGTCAGTAAAACTATAGTCAAAACAGACCAATTATACCACGAACTGCTGCCTGAACTCACATTGTCAGTGAAAACAACACCAAACTTCCAGATCTGGTACTTGATGTCAATAGATGTTATCCTGCAAGAGAGAAAGACCAGTTTGTTCTAGGATATCATGTACTAATTCAAATTTGTGTGTATAGCACAGCACATACCAGCTGAACATTGAGGTGTCCGGTTCGGGTTTCTTCTCATGCGTCATGGCGCTGACGTCTAGAGAAGCCAAGTCCATACCGAGCAACTCTGCGATCCTCTCTCTGCCATAGATGTCACCGTATTTATCCAGCACCTGTAAACCACGTGGAAGATGTCACGTCACTGTAAGAGCACTGAGGACATTCTGACTGGAAAAAAACTCACCTTTCTTTTTACAAACTTGTCCCAGTAGTTGTTCGGGAAAGTTCTGCATTAAAAGAGAAACAAACATTTGCATCCTGATCCTTTGGCAGATTTATCAATAATGAAGAGGTCTGGTGTGTTATAATGTTGGTGACTGTCAATGCATCCGTCAATCTATCTTACGGGGTGTTGAGCACCAGTCTGTCCCACTGGCCCTTGATGTCATCGTCCTCAGGCTGCTCAGTGACATAGAGACCATCGAACTCCAGTTTTCTGGCCAGTTCCTTCTCTCTCTTGAAGATAACCAGAGGGACCTGAAGGGTACAGAGGGAACCATCAGCATGAAACCTACAAGCAGACACTAACATGTAAGGTGGTGAAACAAAGCACATTAATCTCCACATACTTTGAGGCAGTTGTAGCCGATGATGCAGAGAACGGAGATGATGGTGTGGACGATACCGAAGAAAGCCATGGCTGGCTCCATGTAGCCTGTGCTCTCTTCCAAGAAGTAATACAAGGGACCTTCTTCATCCTCGTCTTCTCCTCCTCCGTCATCTAATCCGGACCCGTCCTCCTCAGCACCGGAGCCTTCAAACAGGCCAGAGCCTTCAAACAGACCAGAGCCTTCGAAATCCTCCTCGCCTGGAGGACTTTCAGATACCTTGAAGGGCCAGACACAAAATTAGTCCTGACTAATGACCGGACTTTTTGCGTGTGTCATCGAAATGTAGTTTAAAATGCACAGACCTTGTAGAAGAGCAGGATGAAATTCAGAGCGAAGGAAATGAACAGCGCCAAGAACCGAAGGTTGTAGAAGTTGCGAGACAGGTAGTTCTGGAAGGAGGCGGAGAAGCAGTGAGTAAGACTTGACTACTGCGCAAGCAAAGTACAAAAACTTCATGAGGGACATTGAACCATCGAGGTGGCTCACAACAAACTTGTAATAAAGAGCTGCTCACCATGAATTTAATCCTCTGAATCTCCAGCTCATTCCACAGATCGAAGCCCCCCTCGGCAGGTTTCTTGTCTTTCTTCGCCTTGGTCTTCACGGTCGTCTCCTCCAGCTCCTCGGGCTCTTCCTCCTTCACCTCAGGTTCTGGCTCTGCCTTCTCTGCTTTCTCTGCCTTTTCTTCCTTTTCTGCCTTCTCTCCGTTCTCGGTGCTGGAAAAGCAAACCGTGGAGAAAAACGTTTTCTTTCTATAAAGACAAAGACTGAGTGCGGTTTGATATTAGCCTGACACATTAGCCCCTTTTAGATAGAAAAGGTGGCACATGTGCAGCAAGGTAAAGGCTGCAATGTGCCACCTTGTCTCTCTAAAAGGGAGGTGTAATATTCCTCCTTTTCAAATAAGCCACCACTTTTCCTCCTCTGGTAGGCGTCAACATGTGATGTGACGTGAAGCACGAAGTTGGGCGTGAAGAGAAGCAGGTCGAATTTGTCTTCAAAATAAGAGCTTTACATTGCACCCCATCGGAGTTTAGAACTGGGTTCTTAGCGGGGGGCTTTTAATTTGAAAGTAGCGACCGCTATTAGCTCGCCGCTACAACAACAAGCGGACAACCAAGACAGCTACAGAGAGCGAGGAGACGCTAGCATCTCCCGGATCTCAGCGGCTTTCCAGCTGCTCATCTTCGTGGATGAAGTGACGAACTGACTGCTGTGATCAGCTGTTTCCTGGTTTTAAAACTCCCGGCTGTGGGTGCGCAGCAGTGCACGTCATTCACACCTCCGCCCATCTCAGCATTTGCCACCACATTGCCGCCTCGGATTTACACAGCAATGGAGGCGCAAATAAGTGTAACGTTACCCTCCGAGGGGCAAAACTGGTGGAACAAAACAGACCACCAATTTCTTCTGTCTAAATCCGCGGAGCGAGCCACCAAAAGGACGGCAGATTGGTGGCTTACTGCCCAGAATAAAAATGGCTACAATCTTTAGCCAGGAGCTCAGTTCTGATGTTAACTTACTCTGCTTTCTCAGTTTCCTGAGGAGCCTCTTCTTCTGGTTGAACCTGAGCTTCCTCTCCTTGTCCTCCTCCTGCAGCCTCCAACTGTTGAAATAATAATAATAATAATTCTCTTGTTAATCAACCAATTGAGGGAGAGTCTACACATTAAACGGCAGCAAACATCACACAGAACACCTTACCAATTTCCTCTTCAGCAGCGGCGTGCCCTCAGGAGTCGGAGGCTCTTCAGTCGTCGTCTCTCCGAAGTCTCCGAGTCCCCCAGGAGTATTGAAACCAGGCAGGCGTCCACCTTCCCTCTCCTCGCTGTCCTCCTCTTCCTCCTCTCCTCCCACAGCATCTAATAGGTCTGCCCCTCCTTCGGTGTCTTGGATTTCTCGAGCCCCTGGTTCAGGTGGCAGGTCCCCGTGAACTTCGTCCTGAGTGGGATCTGGCATACTGGCTAGGATCTCCGTCACGGTCATCTTCTTGGCGCTCTCCACTAAGCCTCCGCCGAACAGCACCTTCCATATGAGTGTGAAGAAGCCCTTACATATGCTATAAACAAACATCAGGATGCCCATTACAATAGTGTAGATAAACGTAGCCAGGCCGATCACCATCTCCTTCACTGTCATTTTTCTTAGCTTGCGGTAGCGACGTCGCAGGTTACGGAAGGTGAACATGTTGAAGAAGTCCACCACGCTCTTCAGAAACTCTGCAAAGGCTGAGGTGGTCTCGGGCGCTCCCCCTTCTCCGTTGCCTTCGTCGCCTTCTACAGCCTCCGCTTCCTCTCCCGCACCCTCCTCTTCTTCTTCATCGTCTTCTTCCTCTGCACCGTCTCCCTCGGGCTCGGAGATAGACGCGGCGATGTTCATCTCAAAGATGGTGTCCTCGCAGAAGTTCACAAACATCTCCATCTTCTCGCTCTCGCCACCCTCGTTGACCACATCAAAAATGAACTGTCGCTTGGACTCTCTGACCTGCGGCATCTCCCACTGGTTGCGATTCGCCTCGCTGATCTCAAAGTAAATGCGTTCGATCTTCCTGCTGGCTCCCATGATCTCAATGCGGCCGAGGAACGGGCGGAAGTAGTTGAGCACGCTTTCCGCCTGCTCCAGGAAGTTCTGGAGGCGAGTGTCGTGAGGTACGTGCTCCGACAGGTTCGTGAGCAGAACGGCGATGTTGAAGCCGATGTCTTTGGCTGGCTCCTGGAAACGATCGGCGAATTCCTCAAAGTTGATCATCTCATTCTCATCAGCCTCCGAGCAAGACAGAAGGAACTGGATCTCTGAAGGAGAGTATTGCTTCTGGCTGTCCATGGCTTTAGAGAAGTCCTTCTTGGAGATGAGCCCACGGGGGTCGGTGACGTAGTCTCGGAAGGCGTCAGATGCCACAATGTCCTTGAGCTTGAGGAACATGTCGAAGAACTTGAGGATCATTTCCACGTTGCTCGAGGACTCCACCAGCATGTCCACCATCTGCCTGGCGATCGTGCCGTTCACCACATTGCCTTAGAGCCGAAACAAAGTGAGAGAAGATGGAAAACGTCTTGAAAGTAAGTGACAGAAAAGGCGAGGAAACCACTTGACTAGGATGGACGACATACCTTCAAGAAGTGACAGAAGCATCACTACCATGTCCTTCTGCAGATCCAAGAGTTCCTTCAACAGTCCAATTTGACTGGAGTCCTGCAACAAATCCAAACCAAAGAGCAAACCACAAACAAACAGCAGACAAAAACAATATTCTTAATATTTGGATCTGGCTGAAAAATTGTTATTTTGACAATATATCACAATTTAATTTGAGAAGAAATATGCTTCTTTCAGAGAGAGACACTACCTCAGAGTATGTTCTACTCCAGAAATGATCCTGGGTTTGCATTTTTAAATAAAGAAGACGCATTTTTAACATCACAAATATAACATTTAATGTGATGGATGGAAAGAAAGACAGACCCTGGAAACACAGGCGGGTATGAGAGGAGGAAAGAAAAGGCCTCTGCTAGAAAGCCCAGCCTTTCCCCTTTATCTGAAACAGTGGCTGCAGCATGGGAGGGGAGCAAGGAAGACATAAAGACATCTGCGGACGCTGATCTAAGCAGTCCTGAAGACCTGCACCAGCCGATAACAAGAGCGACAGTCTAAAGTGGTTGTCAGGCTGGTGGAGAAAAGAGCTTCAGGATGAGCAAGCATGTGAAATCACAGTGGTACCTACACAGGACCTTAATTATCTCAATGACACAAAAGAACCAAATGTGGAAACACCAAACATACAGCTTAATGAAAAGAAGCACAGCAAGACGTTTAGATGCTTTAAGGAACAACATGTAATATATTTAATTGCTAAAAAAAAAACTAGAATAAGCAAAGGACAAGCATTAACTGATGGATGATGCATAAATAATAAAATGAAGCGTAAGATCTATAAAAAAGAGTATGAAGGGCGTCTGAATGAGATGGCATCGGCAGAGAGACACAGATTCTTACGCCGTTACGTTGTCCAGGATCGGGGAGCATCTAACGAGGTTTAACACGAAAATAAAAATGTTATCCGTGAACATTTTTACATCATTTTGTACTTCATTTCGTCAATGCCTGGATATGTATTTAAATTCTACATACCTCAATTACACTCTTAGAAATAAAAGTTCTAAGTAGAACCATATAAGGTTCTTCACCTTGTCCTCATAGGAGAACCCTTTTTGGCTCCAGGTAGAACCTTTTATAAAGGTGGAGGGTTCTACCTAGAACCCAACATAAAGGGTTATACCTAGAACTGTGTGTGTAAGGTTCCACCCAGAACCCCCCATGAGAGGTTCTACAAAGAACCCATACAGGATCTTATACCCATGCTTTCAACAATCCCTGAAGAACTCTTTCTCCAAAAAAGGGTTCTCTGGATCAAAATGGTTCTTACTGGAACCATTAGTGTTACCAAGAACCCTTGAAAAACCGTTTCTTCGGGAAAAGGGTTTTTCAGAAGCAAATGGTTCCAGGTAGAACCTCAGCCCTTGTAGAAGAACCCTTTTGGAACCCTTATTTCTAAGAGTGTACTTAATTCTAAGCTATTGTTTCTGCCAGGTCACATCCAATTTTAATAATCGGACTTTAACACTTTTTAATTTTAGTTTCGATACTTTAGCACAGATCTGTTTAACCTGTACAAAAATATGAGATATGACATAATTTCAGTGCTCATGTAAAAATATTTTTGGTGCACAAGTTTTAAAGATATAGACATTAATGCTCTGTAAGTGCTGATGTGAAAGTTAGTCTAACAAACCCTAATAACATTTGAAAGATATTCAACGTACAGAAACACAGAAATGCATTTTGAATAGCAGCATCAGTAGTAATCAACACTGTCACACAACATTAGACTGAAGCACTGCAGCGCCTTGTTAGGTCAAACAAGTTACGGACTGCAGACACACATTCATCAAAGCGAACACACATTTGTCCAAAGCACGAGCAAAACTTACGCACCGGTCAGTGTTATAAAACACATATAAACTTAAATAAATTAGATAAACTGGATTATATTGAATCAGAGAGAAAATTAAAGAGCAAGAGAAGAAGAGTATCTGTTTTCTTTCTCAAATTGTTTCTGCCACCTTTACTGAATCAACGTTGTTGTCAACGAATCTGTTGTTGTCAACGTAGTCGGTTTTAGATATTTAATTTAATTTAATTATTAAGGACACACACATTAATCAACATTCCCATAAATGTGCAAGTGTTAGCCGACTGGAAATGTTATAAAACCAGTATTTAATAATATTATTAGCCTTTTGTACTAAAGTAGTAACTATGGTTTGTGCAGGTTTCAGACACTTGCTAGATGGAAAGGGATAAAACTGAAAGTAAAGAGACTATTTCAATTAAATTCAAACAATTAACGCAGCTAATGAATGTGGTAACTAACACAAAAACAACACGGTTAGCTGAAAATTAAATTAAAACAGCATTTTGTATAATTGTTTTATAATTAATAAATCAAACTCTTATTCTCAATAATATATGTCATATTCAATATAAACTCTTCGTGTGTCTTTAACATAAAACCGCTCAGTAAAGAGGCAGAAACAGTCCGACAGAAGGTTGACAGGAGGGGAAAAACTAGTTGAGACATAGAAACCAATTCATTAGACAAAAGAAAAATCAAATGAATACATACTTTACTCTGCAGGAACCACAAGAGAAACAGTTCACAAAATTAGTAAACTCAAATGTATTAAAATATACCGTAAGGAAATGTATAAACGTCTAATCTCCAAATTGCTTGGATTCATCTCGTTAACTGTAACACAACAAACAAATCATTGGACCAATCAAAGTGCTGAGTTTTCTGGATTCGCTACAGGTGAAAAACCCATAAATAGAAACTGTATTTCGGCTAGAAAACGGTTAGAAATAAACATTTATTGGGAAAAGTTTCCTACCTGAGCAAGTTTCATCATCATGTGAGCAAAGACGTGAAGGAAACCCACAACAGCGTCCCACAACCTGCTGTGGGCCAGAGACTGCTGGTTCCCAGTACACGGACCCTGACAGACACAAGAACACAATACTGAAAATATCAGCAAATATATATTCAAACACTGTCTTTTGTTTCAGAGTTAATGTTCTGAAACAACACTTCATGAGGAGGTATTATCAGTGGGGACAGAAGTTTAAAATCCGGCTTCTTTGTCAGTTTTGCTTCATTGGAAGTGATGTGATTTGGTTCATCTGATGGTTTGTTTGGTTATCATTCATACAAAAACCGTCTCACCTGGATGTACTCAGTCAAGCTGTTGAACACCTGCTTGGCCACGGTCATCGCTTTGGAGAAGTTCCTCTTACCAGGCTCATCAATGATGTCTTTTCCTGAGTAGTACCAGTAAAAGTCACTGATTGACTCCTGTATACAGGAAGGAGGAGGAAAAAAACATGACATTACTTTATTATAATTATTTATTACTATGGAACTAGACCAAAATAAATGATAGATCTGTCTTTAGTGAAAGAAATAGAAACAGAAGAAAGACAAGAAGATAAGGTCTATTTTTACACACATCACAGAAATACTAGTTTGCTCATTCATAAAACTGACTTTACGTCGACCTAATTTCAGTCACACTTTGATTTGAACAATGTGAGTTTGTGCAAAATCTATAAATCTATCAGAAAGGAGGCTCTGATCTGAGATCAATGGGAGTAAGATCAGACGACCACTATCAATGAATCAGCCTGACCTGTAGTCGAAGCAGGTAGTCCACAGTGCAGATGATAACATTGATGGTGGTGGTGCTGCCTGTCTGAGTTCTCAGGTAGTTCTGGAAATCTGAAAAAGTGGAAATAAAATGTGCTTCATTTTGAGTTTTCAACAACTAAAATACGTCAGTCTGATAAACGGTAATCAAATACTGAGCTACCGTGCTGGAAGGTCACTTTAAACCATCTGGCGCTTGGTGAAGTGACTCACCGTTATTGTGGCCTTCACAAAGAAGTTGGAGGAAGCGGAAGAGGTCACACGTAAATTCATCGTCCGCCATCACTTTCTCATCTGGGCAGAGGGACACAGGAGAAGAAGATTAATCTGTGCAGAAGGAGCTTTCAGTACAGGGTGTACATGTAACTGTGCTGTGTTATTCGGTTAGCGTACGCAACACAAATAAGCACATGGGATTAGGTGTGATATAAGAAAATACCAGTGTATTTAACTTTTTTTTTATCCCAAAGCTATTTAACATTTTAATTCTCTCTTGAATAACTGTGCTCATAAATCTGAGCATCTTCCTCGTACTGTCATGCAAGAGATCTGTTGTAAAAAAACGGCAAACGGCAATTCTCATTGCTTTTTATTTAGGTATATTAAGATCTTACTATAAAGGAACAAGAGGGTTCGTGCAATAAAACAATACACTGGTAATATCTCCATCTTAGTGTTCAGATTAGATTATCATCAGTAAAGAATTGTCAATAAACAAAAATCTTATCTATAACAGTAAATAAAATTAAGCACAGCGTGTGTGTGTGTGTGTAATGACACTGAGATTGATTAGTGTATTTCTATTATACGTATGCATGACTGTGTGTAAGTGTGTACACACACACACGGACATTACTAAAAACAGTAAAACTGTGAGTACGTCACCTCAGACCACTTCCCTTCTTTCATTAGAGTATCTTAGTAAAACCACAGAGACCTTGGAGTCCATTTGTCAGCAGGAGATGGAGGCTGAAGCTTCCATGCTGGAAAAACCAAAAGCAACTTTTGGTTTTTCCTCCTGTTTACCTCCCCCCAACTTTACCTCTGTCTAGCTCTCCTGTTTTTTTATCTATTCAACAAAACTCAACAGACATCAAACACTTAACACATCACTTTGAAATGGACAGGGAGCACACGAATAAATGAAGACAGGAAACTGAGGAATAACACATATATAAAAAATACAACTGAGGAAACACTCGTGACACAAATGTAGACGGTGGAACACAGACACACAGAGATAACTTCAAGCCACACGATCATGCAGGACAGATCTACTGAACTCTTCAAACTCCAGCAACACATGAGGATGGATGTTTGGGAGAAAACACTCAATGCACGCTAAAATGCAGAATCAGCTTATACCTGCTGTTGTCAGGGTGTCAGGTTTTTATGTGTGGGCAGTTTATGACCTACAGTACGAACTATAAGTATGTTTTGATTTAAATATTGCACTTTTTTGACATTTTTAAATCTCATTCATTACCAAACACACATTTTATTCTCCTGTGGTAGCATGCCATCAGAAAACGGTCTTCGTCAAAAGATGCACAAGCACGCTCAGACTAAACCGTGACGGCACAAAAAACAGAACAAAGCAGAACTGTGGTGATGATTATGTGTATCGTATTTCCCTAGAGTGTTTAACAAGGACACAGTCCCGAGGATGATCACAGTGACTATAGTTAATTAATCCAGTATCCATAGCGAGCAAAGGTGCAGGATCACATACAACACCAACAACCCTACCCTAACCCTAACAACAGAGTCAATAGGTTAAGAGTATAGAATACATAATTACAGGTTACATGATTCTGCAATAGTTTTATTACTCTTGACACTATCATGGTAACCTGACTCTCGCCAGATGCATTTCGTTCCACCTAGCTCCACTCACATACATCTGGGATCGCTCCCGTTGGGAGGGATTTCAGCACCAGATTTTCATGGTAGAGCCAATCAGGACCGCCGGGCGGGAGTTTCATAGATGTGACGCAGCGGAGAAGCGACTGTTTTGATTCAGACAACAATGGCGGCTCGCATCGAGGAAGCAAGCGTCAACATTGATGCTGCTGTTTCATCCGTGTTGTCCAATCTACCCAATATTTTTCGTTAAAAGAACGTCGCTCTCATCGACGTCACAGGTTGGTTTCGATGTGAGTGGTTGAAGTAGCACGTCAGTAAAGATGACAGACAAGTGGTTTATCCAATCATATGCAAGGATTTTTGAAACACATCTCCAATGGAGCGATCCCAGATGGATGAGTGGAGCGAGGCGGAACGAAATTCATCTGGCGAGAGTCAGGTTACTATCACGGTGGAGAATACTGTGTTCATATATAGAATACTACGTGGAATTAGCTCGACAGATTTCTTCTGTGTAGCATTTCGGCCTTTTTTTCTCTTTTACTCTGTCTGTTTTCTAGTTATGTCTATCCAGTTATTTTTTACTTTATGATATCCTACCTGTGGAAAGTCTGTGTCAGTGCTACCAAATGCTTTGGACGATCAGCAAACGTTCTTACTTTAATGTCCCCTGCTGACTTGGACGATTGCCTTGTTGAGGTTTTCCAAACAACAAAGCCACAATTTGAATGTTGTGACCTGATTTTCCACAGAAAATCCCGTGACGCTGTTGTGATACGGAGAGGATTAAATCAAAGTAAGCAGAACGCAGGGGGTATTTTAAGGGAATGCGAGGACTTTTGTGCATTTGTTTTTCACAGATGGTCCAGCTTTGTGGGTCAACCTTGGACAAATTACCATAAAAGAGCCAAACCCAGCTATATTTGAATAATGTGAATACGAGCTATACGGAGCTTAGAGAGTCCTGACTGCTGCTGCAATTCATTTCAGAGTTTCTAGGACACTGGGTCAGTGTAGTTCTCTATGATCTACATGAGTGGGAGAGGAAGAATTAGGTTACTTTCCTTCCCATTGGTCGGTCACAAGTGTGTCAGAGTTACAGTAGATCTGTGATAAAACACTCAAGGATGAAAATCAAACTTTAAAATCACTTCAAGAGGAAAAAAACGCAAAGATGCACATACCGGTACTGTACTGTACAAGTACAGCTACAGCAGCATATGTATGATTGCGTAGGTTTCAGTGAGTATGAAGTTTCATTTCATGGAGTCCTTGAGTGTGAAATGAAATGCATATTAAAATTCACAGCAAGGAAAAAGACTAGTCAGGTGATTAAGAGCTAAGAGAGACAGAGAGGACAGAGAAGAGAGAAAGAAAGAAGTAAAATATATGAGAGCAAAGTTTCATTTACCACGTTCTAGCTTCTTATCTGAGAACCGCGAGAGCAGCAAATTGACAGTGGGTGGGACGTAGGTGTGAGGGGTAAAGGGTATTTCAAGGGGAAAGTAAACAAGATGTAGGAGAGAGAAAGACAAAGAGAGAGAGACGCAGTGAGTCCAGAAATCTCATGGCTGTCAGTGAGTGATGAACAGATCATCACCGTACATCAACAGTCAAAATGCTGTGACTAACACAAGAGTCATGGCCACAACACACCTCCAGGAAAACATACCTGCAACCCGGCATCCACAAACGGGCACACTTAGACACACACAGATGCATAAAGGAACAGACTACACACTGGAACTAGAAGAATGTCAGATTATAGAACAAACCAATGCAAAATGAAGTAGGAGAACAAATACGAGTGTGTTTGTGTGTGTGTGTGTGTGTGTGAATGTAGCAGTGTGTACGACAGTGCGTTCACATACAGGAGTGTGTGTGTCGGTAAGACGCTGTGGACGATACTCACTGGTGCCTTCCTCTGAAACCATCCCGAGTCCCTCCGCCTTGTTCTGCCTCTCGAAGGCATTCAGGTCCAAAACGCTGTCAACGTTAAACACTCGAGTCAGCAGGGATGGAAACAACTACATCAAAAAGTATCTTGTTTATCAAATGTATCAAATAAAATACAAAGTAGCGACATAACAAAATATATTTAATTTAAATGTTAGGGATTCAGTCGCCTCAATGTGGGTCGGACCTCCCAACAATGAAAAGATGAGCTCTGGTCTGAGAGATTGATCCAAATCTGAAGACTGTGATTACAGTCATTTTCTTTCTTTTTTATTTTTATTTCCACTACAACAGGATTAACCGCTTGAATATCTTTAATGACACGCTTATCTTGAGCAGTGGTCAAAGACGCTGTGCAGTATTGTTGAAGAATTGTTGTAACATTTCCCCCAGTACATATTTATTTCAAAGTTTTTCTGCTTATTATTAAGCAGAAAAACTTGGAAACAAAAGGTTTTCATCACTTAATATGACTTTTGAAACAGCTGAGCATGAACATGAGATACCAGCTACAAGCCAGGCTGAAGTATAGGCGCCTAATTATCAGCTAATTTCAGTTTCAGTGTTAATGTTTAAGCAATACATTTTGAACAGGCACCACACTGGTATAAATTAATGTGTTTTAGTGTTTCAAATACGCATATAAAAGCTCTCGAAGTGTATCGTGACAAATATTATCTTCTGTTTCTGCTTAGCAAATGAGAAAATACTCAAAAGTAATTCAATACATACCTGAAATAAATGTATTTGAAATCTCTGCTGTCAGTCAATCACAACATACAGTGAAAAAATAATGTAAATGCGTTACAGACCTGCAGGTCTGCATCAGAGCCTGAACGCTAAGGAAGAATCCCACATCCTTTTTATCCTTCAGATAGTCCAGCATTCTCTGCACACAGACAGGAAGAGAGAACTCAACAGGAATCTACTACAAAGATTCAGATCATACTGTTGAGGGATAAGAAATGCATATGAAACTTGCATGTTGTCTCTTTACAGTACCTGCTGTACATCACAGTTGCCTCCGTTGAGGATGGAGATTCCCAGTTTGAGTGTGGAAGAAACCATGACTCCAGGTTCACCTGTAATAAAAGCACACACCGATGGTTTCCAACAGGTTTTGACCCAACAACGAAACAATCAAAGTAGAGAAAGATCATCTCTGCCATCACAAAACATACATCTGACTACTTACATTATAATATCTAATAAGCTGATCTGGCATTTATGTACCCTGAAACCTGGCAGAATGACCTCTCCACTATTTTTTGGGGCATTTTCATAATTCACCTCTTGAGGAAAGGTCCAAAATCTGCATAATTCTCTTTAATATCACTGATATAACACCACAGATGTGAGTTCGACTTCACATTTAAAATCATGGGCTCAAACAAATAATTGCTCCAGATTTGTCCAGATGGGCAATTTATCATTCAGGGGAAATTAGGCATGAAACAGTTACGGCTAAGATGAGAGTAGCCTGTAGGGAAATTGTTTAAATCAACATACAAGTGACAAAAACTTGTGTGTCAGTGTGCATGTCCATGTGTGTGAGCGGGTACAGCAGCTACCTTTACAGGCGCTGATCATCTGCAGCACCATCTCAGCAGCCCCGCGGTTGTGCAGACGGGACTGCTGGTACAGAAGCCGCTGTTTCTCCATCTCCTTTTCCTGTGGAGCAGAGCAGGAAGGACACGGCTGTAACCCCGTCGACAAAGGCTGCACTGCCCCCCGCACTCGCACACTCACACACAGACACACAAACAAACACACAAACATCCTCCTCTGTCCTAATTATGACCATCAACTGACTGCACCCAAACACGTTACTAATGAAGCTTAACTTAGCACAAAGACTGGATACAAATAGAGTCAGCGAGCTCAGTTAGCATCACATGATGACTCAAGGATTCGTTAAATGTAAGAAGTTATTTTTGATAAAATAACTACTGGATCATCCTCATAGTGAGGCTGCCAGATTCGGCACTACGGTATCTTTAGTATCTAACACATACAGTTGGTCCTGATGTTGGGCAGATGTGCTGGGTGAACAAAAACATGGACGTATACGAAGCTAGACTGTAGCCAAGATGGCTATCATTTATATTTCTACTCCTTTCAGGGTCCTAAATTAACCCTTTGTTTAAAAAATCACTGTTTTGGTGATGTAAATTGATCCAGATCATGATTTGGGCTCAGGAGCTGGCTGCAGCACTGGCCTCTTCTCACGGAAAAAGCAAAATCTAAAAGACTAAAACTCATCTGAAGTCTCACAGAGATAGAATTACAGCAACACACACAGACACACACACACACACTCTCTTCCATTTGAACTCGATGTGTATTAGTGATGTAAACAGTTATTCCAGATCTTTCAGAGGCAGCAAACGTTCGATCGCAGCAAACATTTCTTCCCAGAGCAAAAAAAAACATACATCTCACACATTTTTTTTACGAGTGAGCAACAGTAGTTGACTGAGAAACACAGCATGCACATCCTGCTTCAGACAGTACAACTGAGTGTCAGCTACAGTTACTCTACCTCCAGCAGCATCACGTGGTTCCTCTGTGTTTTTAAGTTTAACTACGGGACATTACTGTAAACCTTCGCTGGAATTCAGGCAAAGGCTTTTACTTGAATTGACTGTAAGTCATGACAAAGGCCTCCTGTAAGATAATCATTTCAGACTTACTTAAAGCTACATAACAAGTCTTAGATTTTTATATCTGATCTTCTAAAATCACAATTACAGGGATGGTGTTTCAGCTAAAAGGTAAATGATGAGACTGAGTTTGTATACAATGTACTGTAATATACAGTGTATAGTTTTCAGGTAATTTGTACTTTTAGAAGTATTTATTTTTCTGACAACTTTTTACTTTTACTTTTACTTTTAAATATCAGTACTTTCTGCTCCTTACACTCCTCAAAGGCTTGTTACTTTTTTATATATACATTTGTTTTTTCTTTAGTTTTTTGGCGCTGTGACGTATGCACGGTTCAAAATGGACAATGGAGAGGAACTTGAAGAAGAGACTGCAGTCGAGGAGCACCCGTGGCCTTATTTAGAAGAACTGTTCGAGTTTGTGGGCTCTAAGAATAATTCTTGCCGAATGTGCTGCGTCTTATGCAAAACCTTAAGTAACTCTCGGTTACCGTTGACGCTCGTTATATGGATTCGCGGTGCAGGACGAAGGCTCCAGCCGACCGTACACCGGACTTCTCATCAGCATGTGGGTAAGTCGATTATGACTGAATTTCATTTTTGGGTGAACTATTCCTTTAAAAAGGCTTAGTATGATTTGTGACACCACATTTTTGAAGCAAATCCTGGTCCGAAATTCATTAATTTGTTCAGAAGTGTGATGTGGATACATCTTGTGATTGTTCAAACAAAACTGATTAAATGAATTCCATATAAATTATTGTGTGGTTATTAGCTTTGCAGTGAATTGTGCAATAGAAATACTTTTTACTTTTAATAATACTTTTGAGTACATTTCAGAGCCTGCACTTTTTACTTTGGATAAGTACTTTCACTTTTACTAAAGTCGTTTTTTACACAGGTAGTTTTACTTCTACTCAAGTAAAGAATCTGGGTACTTTTGCCACCTCTGTTTTATAGTGTTGTTGGTTTTACACGGGTGTAATAGTAGCGTACGCTATTACACTGTTGTAATATCATATTATGTGTCTTTAATGCTACTACTTCACTGCTCTCCACTACAGTACATAACTCTTTTTGCTACAGATGATACAATATCGCTGCTGACAACCATCCTGTTGACAAAAGAGGTTAGATTTGACCCACCCACTGCAAACCATGCACGAAGCCCCACCCGACACACCCAGAACTGATTCTACCCCTCCCTCCGCCCCCCTCCCTCGTAAGCCTGACTGTGTTTTTCAAAAGTTACAGCACAACTTCTGTTCCAGTTAGTGGTTCTGCTCAACTTTCGAGCAAATTATGTGTCTCTGCGGTGAGTTAAAAGAGATTCTGTGAGATTATGGGTGTGAGTATGCCTCGGTGTGTGTGTGTGTGTGTGTGTGTTAGTGTGAATGATGCA